>OZ012661.1:67939571-68078583 GCA_963942545.1 Oxycera nigricornis | reverse complement strand
GACACTATTAACTTCAAAATACAACAGTCATTGCCCGGCAATGAGATATTGTTCAAATCGATCGACACTGTTACCGATCCTGACGAAGCAGTCAACTATCCTGTTGAATTTTTGAATTCGCTGGATTTACCAGGAATGCACCACATAATTTGCGATTGAAAATTGGCTCACCTATCATTTTGCTTCGGAATTTAAATGCACCTAAACCATGCAACGGTACAAGATTAGTCATAAAAAAATTATGGGCAATGTTCTTGAAGCTATAATTTTGAACGGCAAATTTGAAGGTGAAGTTGTTCTCCTGCCACGAATCCCAATGATCCCTTCAGACTCACCCATTCTATTCAGACGTCTGCAATTTCCAATTCGCTCGGCATTTGCCATGACTATTAATAAGTCACAAGGTCAAACAATGTCGATTTGTGGATTGGATCTAGAAAATCCCGTCTTTTCACATGGTCAATTATATGTGGCGTGTTCTCGCGTTGGAAAACCGTCAAGTTTATTCATTTATACTCCTCAGGAGTTGACTAAAAAATTTGTTCATCAACTCGTATCATGATCAAATTAAACAAACATTGTTGATTATAACGAATTAATTATGGAAAAATTGCTGTTATTTCAAAATAAATAACAATGAAATTATTATATTATTTGTCTTTTATTTCATACTTTGTCTAATATCCTAATCGCTTGAAATATCATGCAGGGCAACGTCTGTCGGGTCCGCTAGTATATATATATATATATATATATATATATATATATATATATATATATATATATATATATATATATATATATATATATATTCATGCAGGGCAACGTCTGTCGGGTCCGCTAGTATATATATATATATATATATATATATATATATATATATATATATACACATTATTCTGAAGACATTGTTGTTAAGCCAATCACAGTTTATTAATATTTGCATAATTTAAGCAGATTTTTAATAGTCTTCATAGCACCGTGTTTTAATTTTTATATCAAAACTGCTTAAATTTTGAAAATCAAAAAAAAAATCAAATTTGTATTTGTGGCAGTGAACGCTTTGAATGGTAAAATGTTTCGTAGTCAATACTTTGCTAGATCATATGCTATAAAAAAAGCTGTCATCAATATGAAAATAACAAATAACGTAGAAACCCCCCCCCCCCATTGATCCGCGTGAATATTCAATCAAATCAATCTGTCCCCATCGACCAAAAACCTTACGTAATCAATTGACGCTCCCGTAGATGATACGATTAATATTAAGTCATTCCAGTTACTGTCATGAGAGGTACATTATTATTATTTAAAGTAGTATTATTTTCATAATTACTATTTTGTTTAGTATTTTTAATATTTATGTAAATATTACTGGGAAGTTGACCGTGTGGTCCTCAAGGGTCGCACCTCGCGGCTTGTTTGGAAAACTTTTCGTACATTTTTCATTGTCCATGCACGGCGCCGTCATATTTATAGCACCGCATGGACCATGTATCATGTTAGCGGTAACAATCTCATACAATTCTTGATCGATATTCAGATCCGGAATTTCTGCTGAGATAATTTTATCAATTTCTTCAGACTGTATTTTGTCGACCAACCAAATCAAAATATGCGCGTGTGGCAAACCTCGTTTTTGCCATTCAACAGAATACAGCCAGCAACGTGTTTTGCCAAATACAGAGGAATGTATAATCAAGCTCATCAATGATTTTAACTTTTGTCGGAAGACACGTGCAGTGATATCGTGTCGATTTATTGCAGTTTGACCGGGCAATAACGCAATTTTAATTTCATCCCATATTGGATTACACGTGAATGTAATGAACAAATCTGGTCGTCCATACGCGCGCACAAAAGTCATGGCATCTTGAATATATTCTTGCATATGACGTGGGCTACCAATATATGATGACGAAAGAATATATGAAGTACCGATGTCGTTGTAATAAGTTATTCCAACTACGTTACCAACAATAGCATCACACAAATGAATATATTCCTCAGCTCGAAGTTTCGCTTGATTATACCTGATGTATCGTAAACGCTCGCTTTCAATTTTCGCATACATATCATCGATATATTGACGAAAAAGCTGGCGGCATCGGAGAATATTATTGTCTTCATTGGCACGAATCATCAACCGATCGATATGCGTAGAAGTTCATCGCGCTCACTTTCTTGCTGGTTTCTGCACCTACAAAGTAAAAATATAATTAAGACAAAAAGAAATTAATAGTGCATAAAAATAAAATATTAGGTAATAACATGTGTAGATTGTACCTGTTGCGGGATTTCTTTGTTTGATACTTAAATGCTATCCATCTTCTCCTTCCCAAAAGATCAATGGATATTGCAAAGCGTCGTAAGAGCGATGACTGTCTTCAATCGTATGCACTGTGTTATCTCTGCGTTTGATTCGTATATCTCGACGTTCAAATGCGTCGCCAACCATAAAAATTGCAACTTCATTAATGGTCGGTGCATTATATCTGCCCGCGTGCTGCCCGGATGGTACTTTGTCTGCTTTGATGACGATCGTATAGTTGTCGTTTTGCAGTTTGTTTGAAATGGTATTGAACAACAGGACCAACTGGTTGTGATGCTGTAAAAACGGTTCTAAAATACCCACAATTTCTCGCTCCTTCATCTGTTCGATATGGTTGTACTGGCAGCGTGCGTTTATTTGCTGCTCCTCTTCACCCATGAAGTAGATTTGCAGAAATTTTGAATCGGTATCAGGCATTGGCATTAACGAACCAATTTGATGATACTGTAGTGGATTGCATTGAAGCCGTGAGGTGAAGCACGCTCGCTGGCGTTATACATACGTTGCCTGTACTCGATCAGGGATATCTTCCTCGAGTGATTACTGGTGATAGTAATTATCTGGTTGAACTGGGGAATATGGAAATTAAGGATACCTACAGGCAGCTCGATGGCTGCCGCAAGATTGGCGCTGGACTATCCATGGTCCGTGCTGCCGATATTTCTAAGTCCATTGCCGAAAAAAGGCAAAAGAAATCTTAGCTGCCAAGATAGAAGGCAGTTTAATGAAACAGTAACTACGCTGGTTATGTGTCCAAAAGAACTGTTTTTATATATTCCATTCCTCTTCTTAAATACTAATTCCATTACCTATCTTATTCCTACCCTAATTCTATTTACTTATTGATTAATTGATTGCCTTGCATTCCCAGGCTGTGAATTTGCTGAGTAGTCAATATTGCATCAAATTGATGCACTCGAATTCAATTAGGTCATGGTACGATTGTTTACTTGATTGAGTCAATTGAAAAAGCTGGATATGATTTTCTAATTTTATGAATGAGTTGATTTAATTGAAAAGCTTGATTTGAGTTCCCGTAAGTACTCACAGCGTAGGAATTGCATAAGCTTAGGCGTGTGCATAGGGTGGTGAAGTCATATGGTTTTGTTATATTGATTTGAGTACATTACAATACACTTGGCCTTGAATCTTAAACGTTGATTGAAAGTTGCGACCATCCTCATTCTGAACGATTTTTGTTGTTAATATTCACTGAAAAGCGACACCTGAAATATCAAATGACACCGTACAAAAAAATTAAAATGTCAAAATAACGAAGCACACTTAATATAACACACTCAAATTAAAATGTCGCGAAATAAATAATATGCACGTAACTTATATCTGAATATAATATGCTACGTAAACATAATACATATAATATCTAAACAAAGCGTACAAAAAAATTAAATGCATTGAATGAATATATACACAAAATGAGTGAACGCATACACAAAAATCCATTCAAGTCGATCCAGCAGTATAGATAAATAACTTAGATACCGACTGCAGCGCCATCTGCCGTGCTGATTTGTGAATCTAAACCATCCAAGGTGCCACCCAAACGCATACAAAAATATTCATTCAAATCGGTCCAGCCGTTTAGGAGGAGTTCAGTGACATACACACGTACAGTAGAATTATATATATAAAGATATATATAATTATATTTTCCGCTATAATAATAAACATCCTGTGCCCGATGATTTTGATCCTACATAGTGGGGACTCAACCGGGATCATTTCGAGGCAACAGAGATATTTTAGTAGGGTATCAAAGTCGTTAGTGGTGAATTAAACGGTGACAGTCCATTCCTGAGAATTCGATAAAGGTGCGTGCGGGACACAATAGGCAGACGGCCAATTGACGATTTTTGTGTAACGTACATAAGGTGTTAAAATGCCGGGTTCTACGGAAAATGCGACTTATGACGAATTGGACATGGAGGAACTATGAAGTAGACTCCAAGTGCTTCGCCTATCGATGAAAGGATCTAAGTCCGTCTTAATTGAACGGTTGAGAAAAGTTGATCTAGCGAGAAACGCTAGTGCCGACGACGAAGAAGACGAAAGTGACAAGGAAGATGGTTTGAATACTCCGAATGTGGGTGAACTGAAAGCTAGATCACGTGCATCGCAACTCAAGGTTACGGGTAAAAAGGCGGCGCTGATCGAACGCTTGACGTTATCAGAGGCAATGACGAAGGGCGACACAGGTGTGAATCAGTGACGGCTCGTGACACAAATTTTTGGGTCGGCCGAAAAGGAAGCTCTAATTTGTCAAATTAATTTTTTGGTGCTTGTTGTAAAGAAATTAGTGTGCATGTATTTCTGTCCAAAAAACAATTATCTAATCTTCGTGCGAAACCAAAAAATTAAATTGTCCAGCAAGAACCACGAGAAGGTTTAGAGCATTCTCGCCAGGAAGGGAAGGGAATGGCCAGGAGGGTATTGGAAGGATTGATAAAAATGACAACAATAAAAATCATAAGAACGTGCCAAGTACGAGCTGTGACTAAAAGGATGGTTGTACGGGTGGAAGAAATTGTAAAAAATAACGCAATGTAATTCATACTATAACTTAGAATATTCAATTATAAATAAGCTTTTTCTTTAAAATATAAATAAATGAATAAATACGTACACAAATCCTAAGCATTACCGATAGAATATTAACGAGAGAACTGAACTACAAACTAGTTAACATAAAATAAATCTTCAAGATCAAAAAACAAACGTTAAAGCTGGTTACTAAAAGCATATAAAAAGCAATGGACATTTTCATTCAATTTCTATAAAATAATTCAATTTTACGGTTTTTAGTTGCCGCGAAATCATCGATTATTTCATCGTAAAAACTATCACTTTTCATCAATTCTTTGACCAATTTTCGTTCAATTGCTAATAACGACAAACTATTTATACGCGATTGGGTCATAGTATTTCTATTGTAAGTTTTTATTCGTTTCAAAGTTGAAAAACTTCTTTCGGCTGAAGCAGATGTTGGCGGGAGTGATACAATTAAACAAAAAAATCTATAAACTTCCGGAACATCATCGATGATTTCGTTGTCATAAATAAATTTAACCATGTCATCAACTTTATTGCTGTTTCCAAATATTGCTTTATCTGAGTATAAAACTTGCAACTCTCTTTTCAATTTTTCACTGTCAAAAAATTGACCGTAAACGCTATTTAAAACATTAAACTGTTTTTCGGGAAATTTTTGATTGTATGAATCAAATTTAGAGTGGTTAATTAACTCTAAAAAACTAAGGGATGAAATATCTTTGAACCGTAATTCAACTTGATTGATTAGCAGGTCTAATATTTCGTAATATAACCTTTTTTTGGAAAGCTGATGATCTTCGATGTCACCTGTTTTGCGGCGTTTAACAGACGGAGGTAAAACATTAGAAATTAGTTCTATTTCAGAATAAATATTTGTAAAATAAGATTCATCATTCCTGAAACTTTGAAGAGTAGACAAAAGAGCGGCAATTCTGGCATTGCAGTATGCAATATCAGATAACTTATTCTGGAGTATGGAAAAAACCAGATCTGTGTGAGAAAAAAACAGATTGAAAGTATTAATCAAAAATAAAAAATCAAAATCGATAAGTAATCTTTTGAAACCGATGGATTCCCGTATAGATATGTCATCCCATTCATCACAATTTTCCACAATTTGACTGAAAACGTCAATCAAACTATCTCTATTGCAAAACAAAGTATGCACAATACGGGACTTGAAATTATAACGAGTTTCTGCATTTGAAGGCAATCTTTTCCTGCAAATCGAATCTAAGAGACTAGTACGCTTAGTGGATTTTGAAAAGAAAGCTGAAAATCCCGATACATTTGAGAAAAATATTCTACACTCCTGAATTTTTTTTACATGAATCTTGAAGCACTAAATTCATCTTGTGTGCATAACAATGAATAAACAATGCTTGAGGAGCAATTGCTTTAATTTGAGATTGCAATCCATTAATTTCACCAGCCATAACCGCGGCTCCGTCGTAAGTCTGCCCGATCAATTTTTTTCAATATTGAATAGCCCGAATTGTTCAACCAGAACATTATAAATGTCATTTGCACGGCAACCTTTACTGATATTAAAGAAACCAAGAAACCGTTCTGTTATTTGACCCTTAAAGACAAATCGAAAAATAACGGACATTTGAGAAAAACAACTAATATCAGTAGTTTCGTCTACTTCCCAAGAAAAGCAACTTGCGCTGTTAATTTGACTGCTGATTTGATCATTTACTACTTTTATTATGGCTTCAATCAATTCATTTTGAATCGTCTTTGACAGTCCTGTAAAAACCGATGATTGAGAAGAATCTATAAATTTATTAAAATCGGAATCTAAGTTCGAAGCGAATTTGGCTAATTCTTTAAAATTTCCTTGATTGTCAGATTCTGCCGTCTCATCATTGCCTCTGAATGCCATTTCCTGCGTTGAGAGAAAACTTATCATGTTTATCAAATGCCTCATCATTTTTCGATTTTC
This sequence comes from Oxycera nigricornis, assembly GCA_963942545.1. Lineage (NCBI taxonomy): Eukaryota > Metazoa > Arthropoda > Insecta > Diptera > Stratiomyidae > Oxycera > Oxycera nigricornis. The sequence continues at coordinate 68,071,732 of OZ012661.1, read as the reverse complement.
TCGCACGTTTTCATTATATTTACTGATACCGTCTCGACGAGCGGTATCCAAAGCATTCGCGATGTTTAATTTACCGAGTAATTTATATTTCAAAGCCGAGTGGGTATGTTCTTTCGAGTTTTGGTGCTTATTTAGTGCGCGGTGAATATCTTTTAAATTATCATACCCCGTAGTACTGAATGGGTTAGTTGTATCCGAAAATAAAATGCAACACCAGCAAAACACTTTATTACGATCTTCACTACCAGTTAGCCAAGAAAATTTATCGTAAAGTCGAACGGAAAACGTACGGTTATGTCCAGCTTTTTTTTGGATCATATTTCCCATTTTCGGTCGTGGAATTTGTAAATTTTTAACAAAATGTTTTTCTTCATAAGACATGTAGTTAAATTTATTTATTAAAAGATGATTTATTAAATCACCTTTTCTACTTGCACATTCTCTAACACTTTCCAAAACCATCTCCATTGCGCACTTCACAATTATAAAAATCTTTAAAGAAATTTTAATTCAAATTTTTCTACTCTAGCAATTAAAAACAACTACCAAAAGCAGCAATAAAAACAACTACGAAAAACACACTCTTCTGAGCAAAACACAGAATTATTTTTTTTATTAAAGAAGTCACATAATGGAAGAGAAGACCACCACCGTTCTACTATCAAAACACTATCTACTATAACAAACTCGTACTTGACGTTTTTCTTCATCCCAGTAAAAAAAATCTATTTCCATTGCTATTTTTTTCATATTCCCCCTGAATGCGGCTGGCCGCCGAGTCTCTTGTATTCTCTCATATGTACACGGGGTGTGAAATTCGATTCGAAACACCCAAATAAATGGTTAGTATGGAAAAGAACATTCGAATGGAGGCTATCTGACAAGTGTTGAGTGACCAAGACTGTGCTCGGATGCGGCAAATTTTCTTTGGCCGCAATTTCATTCGTTGCTTTCTTGATTCTCGCTTGTGCTTGCTATGTATGTATGTTTGCTGGGTGCGATGCGGCCGCCGTTTCGGTGGGTGGATGATGCATTGTACTCATATGTATGTACATATGCTTGTATGAAATATTTTAAATTAGGACTATTGACCGGCCGTCGTATTATGTTGCGTATATCAACTAGGATTGAAATGTGTTATTCGTTTACATTATGCTGCTTCAATTTTATTTCATTTGTAGCCCAGGACTGTATATTCGGCTAATGAAAAACTAAAGATTGGATGACGTAAATATAGGTAGGAGCAGGCAACGTGTAGTAGTTAAGTCCTTAAAATTAAATGTTTATCCTTTTTTTATCATTGATAATAATTTCCTGCTTACGATGACGACCTTGCCGCCCCTGACGAGCCGCCACTGGTGTGAATGGTGAAACTAGTGTCGGAAAAAAAAATTGATAATCATCTCGAAGACGAAAACAGTGATCTTGATACGTTAAGAAGCAAAGGGTTAAAGGCACGACTCATTGATTTAGGATTAAAGACGACGGGTTAAAAGGCAGAACTACTAGGAAGACTGAAGATGGCTCTGAAGGGAAAAGAGAAGAGTAATTCGAGCAGTGTTGACGAAAGTAGTTCGGACAGTGAAAACAGTGACGATGAAGAATATGCAAACACCGGTGCGGGCGTGAAGCATACACGTGGTGTTCACAAGCGACGCAGCTCAGGCGAGAGTGATGAAAGAGATCGTTTTGCCGGTTATCCGCGCAATATTGTGATGTTCAAAGATGTTGACGATGCCTTGGAACGATTCAGCGGTGTTGGACGCCAGAATGTTCGACGGTGGTTTTCCACATTTGAAGAAACCGCGGAAATGATCTCATGGCCAGATGCACAGAAGGTGATTTACATGGAAAAATTGCTAAATGGACCAGCAAAAGTGTATGTGAATTATGAGTGTCACGCTAAGACGTAGGAAAAATTGAAGACATGTATAATTAAAGAATTCTCTGAAACGATGAACAGTAAACAAGTGCATGAAAAATTGGCTGCAGCGAAGAAAAAAAGTGAGGAATCTTATGAGGACTATGTTCATCGTGTGCTAGAGATGATAAGTCACGTTGATATCGAGTTGCATTTGTTATTGCAGTACATTATCGACGGCATTCACGATGACGAAGTGAGGAAGTCAATTTTATATGGTGCAACAACGGTGAACGACCTAAGAAAAAAAACGAAGCAATACAAAACGCAAAGCAAAAATACTAAGATGAAAATGCACGCAAAACAATGCCAGAAGAGTGATAAAAATGACGGGATGAAAAAGACGAATCTTACACGAGATGGTGCAAAGTCTAAGCATTGCTTTAACTGCGGTAGTAAGGCGCATTTAAGTGTCAATTGTCCGGACATAGGGAAAGGGCCGAAGTGTTTTAACTGTGAGGAATTCGGGCATCTTTCTACGAGGTGCCTTAGACCAAAGAAGAATCATAGGGGCAAAAGAGGGAAAGATGAGAAAAAGGAGAAAACTCGATGTGACGCACTGAAATCAGGGAGCAAGAAAACATATAAGCATGTCAAAATATTGGGTCGGGAAGTTACAGCTGTGTTGGACTTAGGTAGCGACTTACATCTTACGCGATCTAGTTGCTACGTGCGGCTCGGAGCCCCGAAGCTCGAGGCAAAAATAATTCCCTTCGTTGGAGTGGGTGCGTTGAATCAACGCACACTTGGCTGTTTCGAGGCGGAAAAATTCATCGATAATTTGACGTTCACATTTGATTTTGACGTAGTTCCGTATGAGTTTCTCGGACACGATTTGTCAGTGAATTATCCGACCATGCTGAAGTAGGAGTAAAACACAGGTGAGCTGTGTTAAAGAAAATCGAGTCGATTGAGAATATATTGGAGACCAATGACGCTGGCTTGAAAGAAGTGTTGAATAAAAACGTGCCGCAAGTGACGGAAAATTACTATGACCTTTCAATCCGGCATGTGATTGATCCATTATTAGATATTAGATATTATTAAAATTAGTTGAGAACTATGTACCGGATAAAACTAAAGATACAGGAGTGAAAATGCGTATTATGTTGCAAGACGAGATGCCTGTATTTCAGAATCCACGACGACTCTCCGACGAACAGAAAAACAAGTGAACAAAAAGATTGAAGAATGGATTGAAGACGGTGTTGTACGACCAAGTGTATCCGATTACGCTAGTCCCGTAGTGTTAACTGAGAAGAAAAATAGATTGATGACTTTGTTGTGATTATTGGTCACTGAACAAAAAATATATTAAAGACAGAAATCCTTTGGCATTGATCAAGGATCAATTGGATCGGTTGCAAGATGCGCGAGTGTTTTCTACATTGAACTTAAAAGATGGATTCTTCCACGTGCCTGTTGAGGAAGAAAGTGTCAAGTATACGGCGTTTGTCATGCTAGATGGGCATTATGAGTTCTTAAAATTTCCTCTCGGACTTTGTTACTCACGGGCGGTTTTCCAAAGACATATTAGAGCAATTTTTCGGTCGCTAATTACAAGTGGCGTAGTGTTCGTCTACATTGATGACTTGATTGTTCCTGCTAAGGACGAGAAGGAAAATCTGGAAAAATTAAAAATTGTATTCAAAACGGCGAGTGAATACGGTTTGGTGATTAACTGGAATAAATGTGAATTGCTGGTGTGGAGGGTTGATTACTTGGGATACATTGTGAAGGCCGGACAGATCCAACCCTTTGACAGAAAGGTAATAGCAGTGAAAAAATTCCCAATTCCAAAAACAGTGAAACAGGTGCAACGTTTTTTGGGACTCACGGGGTATTTGCGAAAATTTATTCCTCAATTTGCCGTGCATGCAAGACCCCTATCTCAATTGTTAAGAGACGGTATGAAATTTGAGTTTGGGGACAAGCAGAAGGCGTCGTTTGAAAAGTTGAAGGAAGCCTTGATTGAAGGGCCAGTGCTCAAGTTGTATCGTGTTGGGGCACAGACTGAATTACACACAGATGCGTGTATGGGCGGTTTAGGCACTGTGTGGCTGCAGAAAGATGCAGAGGATGGCAGGTTGCACCCTGTCTACTATGCAAGCTGGAAGACGACACCCGCTGAGGAGAAATACACGAGTTATGAGTGAGAGATACTTACAGTGGTAAAAGCGTTGAAAAAATTTCGAGTGTATTTGTTGAACATTGCCTTTAAGATTGTGACGGACTGTAAGGCATTTGTGTTAACGATGAAAAGAAAGACTTGTCTTGAAGAGTGTCACATTGGGCACTGTTAATTGATCCATTTAATTATATGACTAAGCATCGACCAGTGGATCGAAAAAATACAGAAAGCACAGCAAGACGATCCTGAATTGAAGAAAATTATTAATTCAGTTGAAACGGGGCAAAATGATGAATTTTTCATGTCGAAAAAGGAGTGTTGTATCGCGAGGTTCCAAAAAGAATGCAGTATGACGTCACTAAACAGTCTCACGAACAAGTACATTTTTAGTGGAATAAAATTGAGCTTATGTTGAAACGTGAATATTGGTTTCCTAATATGAAGCAGAAAATTCCAAAATAGATTGACAATTGTGTGAAGTGTTTGCTAAATAAGAAAAAACATGGAAAAGGTGATGTTAAATCCCATTGAAAAGGGAACTGTACCGTTGGACACGTATCATGTTGACTATTTGGGTCCAATGCCCTCAACAAAGAAGGCCTACAATCATTTGTTTGTCATCGTTGATGCATTCAAAAAATCGACGACCACAGACGAAGCAATTAATCGACTCAAGTGGGTTGGTTGGTTGGTTGTAGTGGCAGCCGCCGCTCACTTAGGCCACGATAGGCCCATTGTGATACCACATTTCAATAGGGTGCGAGTTACACATGTAATCTCAGATATTACACCTGTAATATCAAATACTACACCTGTAACCGATTCTGACATCACAACATCATTTTCCCCTATTCCTAAACCACGTATATCTCTTTCACCATTCCTTCCACAAAGTTTATGAGTCATGTAATTATTAATGTTGATATGACTCATCTATTATTCCAAATCCATTTGATATAAACAATCAAACCCATTATGCTCAGTGATGACAGAATTGGATTGATTGAACTGAAATCATTATGATTTAATTGATTTCGCAAATCTAAGTACCTCAAACATAAATAATGTCAAAGTTTGAATGAGCTGTGGACAATGAATTGACACAGACATAGAATCACTTTTAGTAGTTGCAAATAAGATCATTTTAATCTAAACAACAGCAGCCCATAAATAAGATACCGTATTGCAGTATAAGCGAGTTTAAATTTTATTCTAGAGTGAAGAAGATTGTTCGCGGTAAAATTAATAAAAAGTGTTTTGCATTAAATTAGTAAAAAGTGTTTTACATTAAATTGAGTTTAATAAAAAGTGTTGTCGAAATATTAAAATTGTGTTTTTTTTTATTATTTCAAAGTGGCAAAAACATAACTGGCGCAGTCGTCCGTCTTAAGGAGGGAGAATCCTTCTGAGACTACCGAACCTTCGAAAAAATATATATATTGTTTTATCAAGTACGCGATACCGCTACCTACAAATTTATTTGTACATGGTATGCGAAGTAAAAACTTCGAATCCGTACTTGATAACAATAAAACAAAAGTGCATTGCACCCGTTTAAAAGGGTCAGGCACTTCAAAAACATAACTGCGAATCTTCGAAAAAAAAGGTTTTGTTTTATTAAATACGCGACACCGCTACGTATAATATTATTTATACATGGTGTGCGAAGTAAAATTTCGAATCCGTACTTAACTAAAATAAAAAATAAAAAGTGAATTGCATCCGTTTAAAAGGGTCACTCACTTTAAAAACACAAAACTAACGAGAAAATTGTTAACTCCTTAGAAAAAATCAATAAAAGACGTTACAAGTCTTTTCGAAAAAGTTCAAACAACTAATTAGCCATGGAAGCCGATCGTCCACAACAACTTCAACTATCCTTCGAGGAACTTCTGAAGGAAGCTCGCCGTCTACCAGTCTACAACGGTAACAACGCGGAGTATTCCCTCAATACCTGGATAGATGAAGCCCACATAATCCTCAACCTATCACAGCCTGGAGACCAGCAAACGTACATTTTTAGACTCATCATCAACAAGCTTCAAGGTCCTGCTCGAAATGCAGTCCAAAAGATTTCAATTCCGAACTGGCAGAATGTGAAATCTTTGCTGATATCAACATTTGGCGTGAACGAAACGTACAGCACAATTGTCAATCGAATTCATTCGGTAAGTTCCAGCATTAGAAATATAAGTGATATGTATCTTAGGCTAAATAGCTTGTTAAATCGTTTAAACACCAAATATTTACAAGACCCTAATCGTGCTTTACACGATGAATTTAATCCAGTACGTAATGAGAGTTTAGTGCTAAATAAATTTAAATCTCTCTTACCAGAGTACAAAACATTTCTTATCGAAACTCGTAATTGTGTGACCCTTGATCAAGCATATAACCTGTTGTGTGAAATTCAACAGAATACTAATTGCCAACAATTTGATAGTGGAAGAAGTTCGTATAGCCGTAACCATAACTACAACAACTATCAGCCGCAAAATAATTCAAATAATAATAATCCGCGTAATTTCAATTCAAATAGTAATCCACCACGGAACAGCTCAAATCAGGATTACCATCATAACAATTATCGTCGCAATAATAACCATCTTCCAAATAACTATCGTCAAAACTATAATAATTATCGCTCCAATAACAATAACAATTACAACAGACCAAATAATCGTGCTGAACCAATGCAGATAACTCTGCGAGGTACAGAAATCGTCAAAATCCAAACATTGAACCAATGGACGTAAATTTTCAAATAGCAGCCTCGGAAACCCTCTTCCAATAATTAATCTAACCATCAATAGCGAAGTTATCCCTGTACTTATAGATACAGGAGCGTCCACTTCAAGTATTGATGTAAATTGTCTGAAAAGTTCTCCGAAAATTCAATTAAATACTTCCCTTCCAATATTTGGCCTCTCCGGTACAAGCTATGTAACTCATAAAGTAAAAAGTTGTATGCCCAAGGAATTTGAATTACCTGAAACGTATCAAATCTTGTGGAACGTTATGGACTTCCGAGATAAACAATTTAAAGCAATAATTGGTCAAAACATTTTATACCCATTGAATGCAATGTTACACATGAGAGAAGGATATCTTGAATTGAACAATCGAAAATGTTACTTTAACTAAGCAGTCCCTGTTGAAATTAATGTTCAATCTGAATTAAGGCAAAATCAAAATAATTCAGTAAATAAGTTGTTCGAAAATTTAAATAGTGAGGAATCTTGTGCTTTGAATAAAACCCTCAGGGCATATGAGGATATATAATACAAAGAAGGAACAAACCTGACATGTACAACAAAAACAAAGCACGAAATAATAACCTGCAACAATAAACCACTATATTCAAAAATATACCGTTTTCCACAAATTCACGAACAGGAAGTTAATACCCAAATAAACGAAATGCTCAAACAGAAAATTATCCGACCTTCGATTTCACCCTATAACGCCCCTATCTGGGTAGTCCCAAAGAAAATAGATAACTCTGGTAGAACCAAATGGCGCATAGTCATCGATTATCGGAAATTAAACAATGATACGATTGACGATAAGTTTCCTATACCAAATATAGAAAGTATATTTGACAAATTAGGAAAAGCGCAGTATTTTACGACTTTAGATTTGGCGAAAGGATTCCACCAAATCGAGATTCTGGAATCCGATCGTTACAAAACAGCCTTTTCAACTCCACAAGGACATTTTGAGTTCAACAGAATGCCCTTTGGACTGAAAAACGCACCTGCTACGTTTCAGAGAATGATGAACGAGGTTCTACACGAACATATAAATAGAATATGTGTTGTCTACCTGGACGACATCCTTATTTTCTATACTTCGCTCCAGGAAATGGAAGCAAACACGAGGATAATATTTCAGACACTTCGGAAGTATAACTTAAAAATCCAGGTTGACAAATGCAAATTCTTTGCAAAACAAACTGACTACCTTGGTCATATCCTATCTGCCGATGGCATCAAACCTAATCCTGATAAAATAAAAATAATAAACAATCTTAAAGTCCCAGATACTTCAAAAAGAATTAAATCTTTTCTTGGCATCACCGGGTACTACCGTAAATTCATTAATAACTATGCTAAAATAGCAGCTCCAATGACCGATGCCCTTAAAAAAACTAATAAAATAAATGTTAATGATCCCAAATATATTGCAGCATTCGAAAAATTAAAATCTCTGCTGACAAATCATCCAATTTTACATTACCCGAATTTTAAGCAAAAATTTGTTTTAACTACTGATGCATCTGACACAGCGATTGGTGCAGTTCTTTCTCAGCAAGGACACCCTACCTGTTTTGCGAGTCGTACACTGAACGAACATGAACGCAACTATTCGACCATTGAGAAGCAACTCCTTTCAATTGTATGGTTCACTCAATACTTCCGCCCCTATTTGTACGGTGTAAAATTCGACATTCGTACCGATCATCGCCCTTTGATTTGGCTAAGCAACTTGAAAGAGCCAAATAGTAAATTACAACGCTGGAAAATTAAGCTCAATGAATATAATTTTGATATACAGTATCTTAAAGACAAAGAAAATAAAGTAGCCGACTTTTTAAGTAGAATTAATGTCGATAGAAATGAAATAAACGTAAATACTGATAACAATAACCTAGATAATATATCAATAATATCCGATGACGAATCAAATGTAGCAACAATACACTCTGGGGAAGAAAGTCAGAACGACTTTATTCCGCTCAAGGAATGCATTGTGAATACTTATAAAACGCATATAATAATTGTCCAGAAAAAACATAACGAATATAAAAAAATTCATAAAAATCGGAAAATATATATCGAAAAAACTGATATTAGCCACGAATCAAAATTACGTGACATACTGCGACGCTACATGCCAGAGAAAGGCAGAATTGGCATATATAGTGAATTAAGCGATTCAGAATATAATAAAGTACAATTAGCAATCATCAGTTTATATTCTAATAACAATAATATTTCATTTACCAAATGTGCATATAATGCTATAGATATTACAAATGAAAGTCAATGTTTCAGAATAATTCAACAAGTCCATGAAAAAGGTAACCATCGAGGAATACTTGAAAACTATCGTGAACTAAAAAATAAATATTATTTTAAAAATCTGTTCGTACTTATAACAAAGTACATCAATAATTGCGAAACATGTAATTTGGCAAAGTATGATCGCCATCCCGTAAAACTAAAATTTAAGCTCACCGAAACTCCGAGTGATGTAAGCCAAATCATACATATTGATATCTTCTATATATGTAACCGTCAATTCTTTACAACAATTGACAAATTTTCAAAACATCTATACACAAAGGAAACAACCGATAAAAATTCAATAACATTTATAAATTTAATTCGAGAACGAAATGCAAATTTAGGAAAACCCCAAAAAATCGTTTCCGATAACGAATTTAATGTTGTAAATGTTCGAGATTATCTTCGTATTGAAAATATTAAATATCATTTCTCATCACCACAGTCTCACACAGGTAACTCAGATATGAGCAGATGCCATGGTTCTTTAAATGAACACATTAGAATCCTAACATTAACAAACCCCGAACTAAGTATTTCCGAAAAAGTGCTAAAGGCTACTGAATATTACAACAATACGATACACTCAACCTCAGGGTACAGACCCTTAGAAATACAACAAGGCTTACATCGCAAACAACATGTTCACCAACAACTTCTTTCAAAAAAACAAAATTGGTTAACAAAACATAATCGTAACCGCGAAGACCCTCAAAACATACCTCACAACCATGTTTTTATCAAAAATCCTGTTAACAAACGTCATAAAGAACAACCAAAATACCTCAAGCAAAAAATACTCAAAACTTCTGATAACGATATAATTCAAGATAAGAAAAATAAACATAATAATAAAATCCACCCTTCACGTATAAAGCGAATCAAAAAATACTATAATCCAGATCCTGATCTATTATCAAAATTAAAAGTAACCAAAACAACCCCACTAACAAATCCTGAACTTGATACAACAATTACATCTGAACAACAAAACATAATCCAACAGGCCCTAGAACAAGAACCGCCGAAAAATCAAATATTAATCTCTAAATTCGGTATTAACTTAACTAGAGACGATATCAGTACGCTAAAAACAGACCAATGGATCAACGATCAAATAATAAACTTTTATTTCAATTTAATTTCGGAACGCAGTACCACAAATCCTCTGCTACCAAAAGTCCATTCCTTTAACACATTCTTCATGTCATGCCTTTTAAAATCAGGTTATAATTCAGTCCGTCGATGGACTAGAAAAATTGACATATTTTCTTTCGACATAATACTCATTCCTGTTCATGTGAATAAAAATCATTGGTGCTTAGCAGTCATCAATTTCAAACATAAGACAATACAATATTTCGACTCTTTGGGAAACCCAAACAATCAAATTTTAAACGTATTAGTCAATTACATGGAACTTGAATCCTTAGACAAAAAACAGCAGCCATTGAATTTTAATTTCGAAAAGCACAACGTAGAAAACAGCCCTCAACAAACGAATTCTACTGATTGTGGAGTATTTACCTGTGTTACAGCAGAATACGTAGCAAGTGAACTAACCTTAAATTTTGCACAACAACACATATCATTCTTCAGAAACAAAATCATTCTTGAAATACTTCAAACGAAATTATTCCCAAAAGCTTGAAACAATTTAATTTTACAGATACATTCACCACGCTACAAAATTTCCAAACTCATTTTGCTTGCCACCGTATTTATGACAATCGGAAGCGTTTTCGCTGAAATAACCATCGAAAACATAAACACCGAGTCTGGGATAATCCTAATCAAAAAAGATCCCCTCCGCATAATTCAAGATTACCGACGAATTTACCATAAAATAGACCTCAAACAATATGAATCAGCATTGGAACTAATTAGTCGAGAAATTACTCCTAATCCCTACATTATCGATGCTATAAAAACAATTAAAGGAGAGTTAAAACTACTTCATTTCGATTACTTTACAAATCGAAATATTCAATTAAACCCACTTAAAATCAATCGTCACAAACGTGGACTAATTGATCCCATCGGAAAAGTCTATAAATTTCTTTTTGGACTAATGGACAATGATGATTTAGAACAAATAACGGAACACTTAAAAGTGATTGATACAAATAATCATAACATCATCGACTCCTACAATAAACAAATCCAAATCAACAATGCTTTTAAAAATAATCTGGACACTATTGTACACAACATAAACCAAACAAATAAGCTATTTAAACAGCTTATGAGCGATATAAACAATACCAATGAACACATAAATCAAATTTTGATTAACATGCAATTAACTCATAGTCTTGTCTTATTAAAGATGAACTAGAGAAAATTATCGATAACGTAAACTCAGCTAAAACAGGTACTATGACTAGATCAATTTTGACACATAGCGAAATTGAATCACACAAATTATCCATTGATGAGCTTAAAGAGATCACATTAAATGTATTAACTAATGATGGAACAATAATCTTTATTGTCAATATACCGGTGTTATCGCCACCATTACTTTCTTATTATGTTAGGAAAATTCCTAACAATAAATCAGAATCATTGGATATAAATATATCAGAAGTAGTATTATATCATGGTAACTATTTTGAAACGGAAAAACGTGAAATATGCTTCGTTAGGGGTCATAGTTTTTATTACAGGAACGAGGGGATTTAGAGGGACTCACCTAATTATCGGCGTCTAGCGCCAAAGCTGATGGCAAGCGTGAGCTGCCTATATTTCTACCACAGCGCAAGCGCCGCAAAGAACAATCAAAAGAAAAAGGGTGCCGATGTAGGCAGTCCAAATTCTCTACTTTGAATGTTTTTTTATTCGTTCATTATCGTTTCTTTTATACTAAAATATTGCTTATGTATAACTTACTAACTAATCAAATATTATTTACAAATTACTGACCTAAATCTATTTCCAATATATTCCCATGGTCAAAAATGCAAGTGCAAGCAATAAAGTGTGGTTTATTGGCTTCAAGAATCTTACTGCAGATGTAAGCAATAAAATTCCATCAACCTCACATTTGTTTTCATTGTTATGCCATGCTGAACCCGTCCGCAGTGCACATTGTTGGTCTTCAATTGTTTTGCTGAGTCGCTCTAATTTCATTGTTTGTTATTGGACTCGGGATATACCCAACAAAGCCTGACTCACAATTGGTTTGACTCGTGCCTGGCTATCAGATGGCAATGTATGAATATTGTTTTGTTTGTTGTGGCTTGTATTACACTACACCCTTACCGCTCAGAAGTATTGTGTACTAATTGTTTTATTTGTACAGAATACTTAATAGAAAAAAAAAAATCTTAAGAGTTTAATCTTGCTGCATGTGCATTGGTCACCTGGGATTTTACAACTAAAGATAAGTATTCTACTTTTAATTCCTATATAATTCAAAATATTTTTTGTGAGCTTATATCTAGTTTCATTACTTTTTTTACTTTGTTACTAAGTTTAATATTATATATAATATTTAGTTTACTTTACAGGTCATTTCAAAATATGAATTTAATATTACTTTAATTTGCTACTAGTTAGTCTCTTACATTTATAGTATATTGAAATCAATCAGTACAATTTTAAATTATTGTTATGGACTTTTCTTGGTTTACCATCAACTTCTATTGTTGTGTTTACATTATTTGTATTTATTACTCTAAAAGGTCCTATATAAGGTTTATCAAGTTTTCTCTTATTTTCGTTTTTCAAGAGAACTAAATCGTTTGTTTTTAAATGAATTGGATTGGTTTTTGTCATTTTGTCGACACGTTTCTGTTTGATTTTTTTGTTTTGCTTTGTTTAACGCATGGTGTAATCGAATTTTCAATTCGTTAGCGTAATTTTCTGTATCGTAGACTCTGTCTGTCTGTCTGACTATATCATTGGGTAGATATGGTAGTTTGCCGAATACCAATTCATATGGTGTGTAGCCATTATCAACATGTGGAGTTGTATTGTATGCGAACGTGTAATACGGGATCCACTTGTCCCAATTTAGATCTTCGGTAAAAGCTAGAAAATACTCATTTAACACTCGATGGTTGCGTTCTACTGTGCCTAGTGTCTGATGATGATATGAAGTCGAAAAGATCTGTTTAATTTCAAGAAATTTGCAAATTTCTTGCATTAAATTATTCGTAAACTCCGTACCTTGGTCAGATTTTAATATTTTGAAATGTCCAAATTTTAATATAAGATCGTTGACTAGTGTGTACCCGACTGTTTTGGCGTCTTTGGATTCTAGTGGTGATGCTATTACGAATTTATTTAGTTCACACTGCATCGTCAAGATGTATCTATAGTCGTTCGAGATTCTTAATGGTCCTACGATATCGATAGCCATTGTTTCGAAACTGGTGGTAGGTGTGACGGTTTTTAACATGTGTTCTCTTGTGTGTCGTACTTGTTTATTTATTTTGCACTGTTTGCAATTGTTGACATAGTTTTTAATCATGTTGTTCATGTTTTTCCAGCAATATCTTTGTTTTAGTTTTAATTGGGTTTTTCTAACTCCTAAATGTCCTCCGTTTGGCGTGTCGTGATATTCTTGTATCAACTGATTTTGTATTGTTGTATTCTTTATACTCTTCGGGGGTTCATATAACATTATACTTAGTTTTGCGCGACTTTCATATTTTTTACTTTGTTGCAACATATTAAATATATTCTTGAAATCTTCTTTACTTATTATTTTGAAGATATCATCGTTATTTGATAACGCTAATTCACATATATTCATCTCGAGAATTTCATCTAACAACTTTTCCATGGTGGATACGTATATCGCACTGGACTTATCGTTGCAGATTCTAACATTCGATCTAATTGTATTTGAGCTCGCTGATAGCTTTTCGTTAGCGGAAACGTATTTCTCGGTAACTTTATCACTACAGTATACAATGACTTCGTCGCTTGTTCTGACGATATCGAATTTATTATTTTTGCGCAATATAAATTTCAACTTCATAACTTTTCTTACTTCGGATATTGATGTGCAATCCCATACGTAAAGTTGATCAAACTTTACTTGTGTATCGGGCTCATCTATTGAAGTATTTTTTATTAAATTGACTGTTTTCTGTTTCGCAGGCATACCCCTTGTTATCGCCAACACTTTTTTGACTTTTTCGTCTCTCTCTGGAGGAATCATTGTTTTTAAAATATCAGAATCTAACTTGATGCGTGATAGTGCGTCCGCGTTGCAATTTATTTTTCCTTGCTTAAACACAATCTCGAAATCATAATCCGAGAGGTCTAATCTAATCCTCGTCAATTTGGATGACGGATTTTTGTGAGTAAATAATGACACTAGAGGTCTGTGGTCAGTAACCACAATGAATTTTCTGCCATATAGATAGGGTCTAAAAAAATTTATCCCCCAATGTATTGCTAGTAGCTCTTTCTCAATTATAGGTTTGTTGATGTCATGTTTACCAAATGATTTACTCGCCTACGAGATGGGTAGATCTGAACCAATATCACCTTGGGAGAGTATCGCTCCAAGGGCATAACTAGATGCGTCTGTCGTTAATACGAATGGTTTCTCAAAATCGGGATATTGCAAGATAGGAGGTGAGATAAGTCTCTCCTTTAAAGTTTTGAAAGCTTTCTGACATTTCTCGTTCCAAACAAAATTTGCATTTTTCTTTAAAAGTTCATTTAAACATTTTGCTATTTCCGCGAAGTTCGGGATGAAGCGTCTATAATAATTGCAGAAAGCAACAAATCTACGTACTTCATCTGCGTTTTTCGGGATAGGATAGTTTTTTATGATCTCATCTTTAGCAGGATCGGTTTTTATACCTTCATCAGTTATCAGATGGCCTAAGTAGACAACTTCTGGTCTCAAAAATTTGCATTTCTGTGCGTTCAGTTTCAAATTATACTTCCGTAGTCGTTGTAGCACTTTTGTTAAATTTTTGTTATGATGATCGACACTACAACCAAAAATAATAATGTCGTCAACATATAGAAATGCTTCTGAACTTAAACCGGTCAATGCTATCGTAAGCATTCTTTGAAAACTGTTGGACGAAATCTTGAGTCCAAATGGTAATCGCTTGAATTGGAAATGACCGTCTCCTGTAGAGAATGCTGTTAAAGGTCTAGAATTTTTATTCAATTCAATCTGATGAAATGAGCTCGTCATATCTAGAGTAGTAAAATATTTAGCTCGACCTAATCTGTCTAAAACATCGTCTAGCCTCGTCAATGGGAACTTGTCGTTTATTATTTTGTTGTTCAAACGACGGAAATCTACAACTAATCGCCATTGTTTTTTATCACTAGAACACTTTTTAGGTACTACTAAAAGTGGTGAATTGTACGGGCTAATAGATGGTTCTATGATATCATTTCGCTCTAATTCTTTCACTTGGTCATTAATTTCTTCCAGTTGAGCGTGTGGTAGCTTGTAGTTTTTGATGTATACGGGTGTACTGTCAGAAAGTTCAATATGTTGTTTGTAAAAATTGTTGACTGAGAGTTTTTCGCCTTCGAGATGAAACACATCTTGGTACTCTTCGATTATTTTCATCAGGCTACCCAGTGTTCTCTCGTCCTTGTAGTCTGATCTAATTGTTTGTAGTAGCTTTCGTAAACGATCTGGATTACTTCTATATCCCTTGCTGTTCTTTAATATATTATAGTTTGAGAGTGGTTCAGTATCTATTTTGAAATTCTTGATGTTGCATGGTTCGTTATTTGTATTTAATATTTTAATGTGGCAGATACCTTTAGACGGTACTATTGAATTTCCTACGTAAACTCCTTTTTGTATTTCTTTATGGAGTACTATACTATCTTCGCTTCGATCTAGGTCGATCGGTACTATAGCCTCAGTTCTTGCAGGAATTCTAAAATTGTACATTTTTAATGGCTTCGTATTCATTGGTATTGTGACCTCATCATTGTTGATTATAAATGTGATTGTGTATGTCTCGTAATCAATTTTGCATTGATATCTCTCTAGGATATCTGTTCCTATAATCCCATCAGTAATTATTGGGAACGATTCCTCCATTAGATTGAATGTGTTAATTTGTTTAAATTCGCCAATACTCAGATTTAAACATGTTTTACCAATGGACTTTATCGTTTCTTTGGTTATTCCAGTAAGGTTGCATATATTATTTTCATCTATGTACGAAATTGTATTATTTATTTTAAATATAGATATATCAGCTCCTGTATCTATCAGAAAAGTCAGATACGTTTTGGTATTCGTGCAAAATAACCTGATAAAACTTGGGCTTGATGCGGATACTTTGTAAATTTTGATGGTTTTGTATCCTGTTAATCCGGTAGGGGTTGTTACTTCTTTATTGGTTATTCCTCTCCGGATGCCTCTTGGTTTCCCTGATCGTGAATAACATTGATTCGTCTATTCATGTTCATATTGCCATTGTTGAACCGATTGTTGTTATGTCTGTTTCTAAAATTATTGTTATTTCTGTTATAATTATTTCTGTTATTCGCGTTATTTCTATTAAAATTGTTCCCGTTACTGCGCTGATTGGCGTCGTACCTTCTATTATTATTATTATTATTGTTATTAAAATTGTTTGGACTAAAGTTTCTGTTACCATTATTACCAAATCTATTCGTTCTATTGTTATTATTACTCTGGCCATATGCCTGGATGTGTTGTCTTCCATTCGAATTGTATCTGTTATTTGACATCGCATCTCGCTCATTTCGCGTATTGTAATGTAGTATATTGCTTGCGGTGTTTGCATTGCTCTTCTCTAACTCCATGGTTCGATTAATGGCATCGGCTAGTGTTTGTGGTCTAGCGGCAAAAATGGTATTTCTGTATTGGCCGTGCAGACCATTCTTAAATATAGTCAGAGCATAAGTGTCGTTCAGACTGATAATCGTTTGTTTCTGCTCTGTTGATGCGTTGGTTCCTAAATCACTTATTTGGAGTAGATTAAGTTCGCCAAGAAGGGACAAAATGTGTTCTTTGTACTGTGTAACAGATGAACGATTTTGGGTGATGGTACTTAGTGAGGTGTGAATGTTCGCGACACAATTCAAAGGTTTGTACCTGGCCAAAAGTTGAGTTTTTAAACTATCAAAGGTGTTGGGGATGTTTGCGCTAAATGAAGTGCGCACATTGTCCGCAAGTTTAACGTTGTAGACGAAATCGATTAGTTCTGGCTTTGATGCATCATTTAATTTTTTGTCTATATATTCGACAATTTTTAGAAATGCGTTTCATTCCTTTGCTCTACCCTCAAAGGATGGGATGACTTTCATCGCCATATGAAGTTCGAAATTAGCCATATTGTCGTCGTTTGTCTGATCGTCTACACCATTAGTTAGCATACTCGTTAATATATAGTTTAATTCTTTTGATGCCTTGACGAAACTTATTTTCAAGTCTAAATATTTATCAGAATCTGTTTTTGCGAATTCTATCCTTAAAGTCTCTTGTATCTGTTCCAAACGATTTAGTTTTTCTTGTATTGTCTCTGGTTTATATGATCTCTTTAAACCTTTCCTTGCATTCGACAAAAGTTTTTCTGTTTCGATTAATAATTCTTTAATTTTGTCCATCAAACACTTTTTGAAATAAATTCATTTTCTTTTATATCTATGTTTTTAAAAGACATTTTTAACTATTTTTAATTGTTTTTTTTTAATATTACAAAATTCTATACATTAATACTTCTATTCAATTGTTTCTTAACATATTTTTTGTTATATTTATTATATATAAACACTATTATTATCGCTATCACGAAGATTATGGTCGTGGTCGTTGCCTGCTGGTACTCCTGAAATGTCGACTGGTTCACCGACTTGCAGTTGCCCATGTTCACGTTTTTGAAAATCGTTGACATATAATTTTTCCAGTTCCCTCAGTTGTTGGAACAGCTTCCTTTTGTTGTCGCCCTCCTGGCAGGATCGCCATGAAATAGGTTGCTCCTGGCAGGATCGCCATGAAATATGCTTCGTTAGGGGTCATAGCTTTTATTACAGGAACGAGGGGATTTAGAGGGACTCACCTAATTATCGGCGTCTAGCGCCAAAGCTGATGGCAAGCGTGAGCTGCCTATATTTCTACCACAGCGCAAGCGCCGCAAAGAACAATCAAAAGAAAAAGGGTGCCGATGTAGGCAGTCCAAATTCTCTACTTTGAATGTTTTTTTATTCGTTCATTATCGTTTCTTTTATACTAAAATATTGCTTATGTATAACTTACTAACTAATCAAATATTATTTACAAATTACTGACCTAAATCTATTTCCAATATATTCCCATGGTCAAAAATGCAAGTGCAAGCAATAAAGTGTGGTTTATTGGCTTCAAGAATCTTACTGCAGATGTAAGCAATAAAATTCCATCAACCTTACATTTGTTTTCATTGTTATGCCATGCTGAACCCGTCCGCAGTGCACATTTTTGGTCTTCAATTGTTTTGCTGAGTCGCTCTAATTTCATTGTTTGTAATTGGACTCGGGATATACCCAACAAAGCCTGACTCACAATTGGTTTGACTCGTGCCTGGCTATCAGATGGCAATGTATGAATATTGTTTTGTTTGTTGTGGCTTGTATTACACTACATAATTGTATTACACTACAAACGCACTAAACCATTAAATAATCAATTATATTATAAAACTAAAACCATAATGTAGAAGAAATTGAAAAAGGTCTACTACTAGCAGTAAATATAAGTGAAAAAATTAATCAAAATTGTAATGAAAAATTGTATCCACTAGATGTAACTTATGTAATTAGATTTAGTAATTGTAAACTGCACATACATGGGAAACTCTACACGAACGATTGAAAACAATTTCAACAGATATTGATTTTAGAACCTGTTAAAAATATATCAGAATACAATTACACTATTAGCCTCGATGATCTGCAACTTGCAAACTTTAAAAACCTGGATAAAATTGAAGAAATTAAATTCGAACAGCACAAAAATATACTCACTACGAGTTCCATTCTTTTGCTTATAATTATACTCATTTCCTGCTCATTTGCACTATATTTTTATTGCAAAAATAATGTTAATTCTTTCAAAATAAATATCAATAAAACAATTGTTGAGGACAACATTGATCATAAAGAGGGAGAAGTTACACATGTAATCTCAGATATTATACCTGTAATATCAAATACTACACCTGTAACCGATTCTGACATCACAACATCATTTTCCCCTATTCCTAAACCACGTATATCTCTTTTACCAATCCTTCCACAAAGTTTATGAGTCATGTAATTATTAATGTTGATATGACTCATCTATTATTCCAATTCCATTTGATATAAACAATCAAACCCATTATGCTCGGTGATGACAGAATTGGATTGATTGAAACGAAATCATTATGATTTAATTGATTTCGCAAATCTAAGTACCTCAAACATAAATAATGTCAAAGTTTGAATGAGCTGTGGACAATGAATTGACACAGACATAGAATCACTTTTAGTAGTTGCAAATAAGATCATTTTAATCTAAACAACAGCAGCCCATAAATAAGATACCGTATTGCAGTATAAGCGAGTTTAAATTTTATTCTAGAGTGAAGAAGATTGTTCGCGGTAAAATTAATAAAAAGTGTTTTGCATTAAATTAGTAAAAAGTGTTTTACATTAAATTGAGTTTAATAAAAAGTGTTGTCGAAATATTAAAATTGTGTTTTTTTTTATTATTTCAAAGTGGCAAAAACATAACTTGCGGCACTTAAACCTGTTGGGTGACGAGAATCATTTAGATTCTCGTATGAAGCCGGCTACGCAGCTAATATTCAAACTGGCTACTTCCGTGAGGCTGTCCAGGAAAGGTGAGCCTAAAGTTTGCATGCGTTTCTTGGATAGTGCTGGGCATTCACACAGAAAGTGATGGATCGTTTCCTCCTCCGATCTGCAGCTGCGGCAGAAAACGTGGAAAGAGGCACCCTGTCTTTCTGCGTGTTTGCCAATGAGATAATGCCCCGTCAGTATGGATACGATGAAACTTAATGTTTCACGGCTCGTGTTGCGGAGCTGCCTGGTGCGCTTTGAGCTTAGTGTGTGCCAAGTTTGCCTGGTTGTTTTGCAGGTTTCTTCCAGCAGCCAGGCCTTATTTGCAGCCTCTATATAATACTGATTGAAACTTATCTTGACGGAGGCCAATGGATGGCCGACTTGGAGTGTTAGTATATAATCCTGTAACTCAGTGCCTGCTCCAGCTAGGGCATCAGCTTTGCAGTTCTCAGGTATATCACTGTGACCCGGCGCCCAGCAAAGAATCACTTCACAGTGAAGTGACATCGCGTTAAATAGTGTGCGACATTCCATTACAATTTTGGATGAGGTATACACGTTGGATAATGATTGGATAGCAGGTTGACTGTCAGAGAAAATGTTGAGATTTCTTATAGAAATTTTCTGATTTCTCAGACAGTCCACAGCCTTATGTATTGCGATGACATCTGCCTGAAAAACACTGCAGTGATCTGGCAGCCGGAAGGATATTCTCCGACCTAGCTGTTCGGAGAAAACGCCACAGCCAATTTTTCCATCCATTTTTGATCCATCAGTGTAAATGTCGACCGATTCCTGTATCCTATTTCCTTCCATGATCCAGTCATCTCTGCTAGGGATGACGGACTTGAAACTGTGGTGGAAGCAGGGAATCGGAGAAGTGAGGTCTACTTTCTCTCGCGTTGGTCCATCCCTCCGTAATATGGTGAAGTGGCCGATATTCCCATATCGACTCAAGTTGCAGGCGGTGACTTTTGGAAATCCCAGGCGCATTATCTCCGATCGAGGTGCAGCATTTAACCGCTAACACCTTCGATGATTTTTGTAAAGTTGAGAACATTGAACCCGTTCTAATCACGACAAGTGTACCAAGAGCGAATGTTCAGGTGGAGAGGATGAGCCGCGTGATTATTCCAATTTTGGCAAAATTGCCAGCAGACGATCCCATGGAGTGGTGGAAATGTGTTGGTCGGGTGCAACAGTTGATGGATTCTTCGCTCGAAAGAAGTATCAAGACGACGCCTTTCGAATTATTGATTGGCGAAAAAATGAAATTAACAGATGATCAAATGTTGAAACAATTGATAGAAGTCATCATCAAGTTATTTGAGGAGCAACGTACAAATCTCCGTTATGATGCAAAAAAGAACATCTTCAAAATCCAGGAGGAAAGTAGGAGGACATTCAACCGGAATAGAAAATCGGCTGGAAAATACGAAGTGGGGGATTTAGTCGCCATTCAAAAAACGCAGTATGGTGGTGGTCTAAAGTTATACCCTAAGTTTTTGGGACCGTACAAGATTGTCACGGTCATAAGAAATAATCGTTATGTTGTCGAAAAGGTCGGAAACCACGAAGGCCTCAATCGCACGAGTTCAGCAGCAGACTTTATGAAGCCTTGGGTAAAGTGTACCGACGATTACAACGAGTGGTTCGCTGATGACGACGATGATGGCATCGGAAAAAAACGACACTGAGTAAAAATGCGGTATCGAGGACGATACCAGGGCAGGATGGCAGGTTTTGGAATCAGTGAATCAATGATTAGGCGGACATTCAGACAGTTCACGCCGGAAAAATAAAGGTAGAGTACGTCAAGCGGCTTGGAAGACGAATCAATAATTTTTTGTAGAATTATAAAGACTCTTTATTCCGTTATGAAAATAAATATCCTGTGCCCGGTGATTTTGATCCTACACACACACACACATGTATATATATATATATATATGGGATGTAACGAAGCTTCGCCTCCGACTACGAAAGTTCGGAGCTTCCGATTTAATTTGACCTCCGACTTCGGTTCCGTTTATTTCTAAACGAATGTTTTACCGAGGGTTTCAAGTGCTACGCAGTGTGTTTGATCGAAGTGTGTTCAACATGTTGGATAGCAGTATGTATAGCACTCACTGCTAGCGCGATTTTCGAATGTTTTACGCAAAGTGATGTTTGAATTCACCAGCACAAATATTTGTGTTCGAACGTTTGTGGTTGCATTTATACACCTGCGGTTTTAACAGTAATAGCGAGCTTGATAATTATTAACTTCCCAGTATATGGGAAGTTCTTGTAATCGCCTCGAAAATCGAAATTGAAATTTTCAACATTTCTTTACGTTTTGAGGTCTATAGAGTATATATAAAGTGTTTTTAGAAAGGGAGATGTATGTGTGTGTGTATGTACGTACGTACGTATGTACGTTCGGGACACTTTTTTCTACGAGCATAACTCACGTAAACAAAGTCATATCGAGTTTGTTGAGATGTCAATCGAAGCGTCTTTGCAATCTTAAGAGCTGATTAGTTTTTGGGATACTTCGGTTGGGAGGGTTTGCTGTTTTCGCCCCTTGAAGGTCAACCATGTTATGCGCTATATCTCACGAACCAAACATGCGATTTTCATGATTAAGGTGTCAATCGACGAGTTTCAACATTGATATGATTCAATCAAATTTTTAGCAAAATTCTTGGAGCCGTTTTTTAATTTTTTTAAAAAAAGGGCAAAAATTAGGTTTTTTTCAAAAACATCACATTTTTAACCTAATTTTGAAACCTAAGTAATCAATGTTTATATAATTTATATACTCCAAATAGTTTTTGTGAAAAAACCAGCAAAAGTTTTTTCCATGACAATGAAAAAAATTAAATAAAAAATAAAAAGTCATTAAACGTTCAAGGTCATTTACGTCATTCATTATATCTCGAGAACTAAATATAATATTTCCATCATTAAGGTGTCAATCGACGCGTATTATCATTTTAATGATGTTTTTATATGTTAAAAAAATCTTTAAAGTGGTTTTTTAAATTTATTGAAAAAAATTGGAAAAGTAGTGTTTTTTTCATAGAAAAATTCATTTTTCACCTGATTTGCACATCGTAATAATAAATGTTTGTAGAATTTATAAAATTGTATCAATTTTTGTAGAGAAACCAGCAATAACTTTTCTCATGATTACAAAAAAAATTAAATTAAACATAAAAAATCATTCAAAGTCACCATGTAAAAAGGGTTCATTCGAATTATAATACCTTAAATCTCTTATTCTAAAGACATTGTTGTAAAGTCAATCAAAGTTTATTAATATTTGCAAAATTTAAGCAGATTTTCAATAGTCTTCACATCACCATGTTTTAACTTTAATGAAAAACTGCTTTGTAACCTGTCCCCACTCCGATGAATACTCAATCAATGGACGCTCCCGTAGATGAAACGATTAATATTAAGTCATTCCAATAACTTTTACGAGAAGTACATTTTTATTATTTGAAGTAGTATTATTTCCATAATTATTATTGTGTTTAATATTTTCAATATCTTTTTAGATATTACTGAGAAGTTGACCGTGTGGACCTCATGGGTCGCACCTCACGGCTTGTTTAAAATGAAACCAAAAAAAGTGCTGTTTGGAAATATTTCAGTGAGGTGGACGTAAATACAGCCATGTGAAAAATTTGTGAGAAAAAATATTCAAGAAAAGGTGGGATAACATCGGCTTTAAAAGGGCATTTGAAATCTTTGCATACAGTGGTATTCAGTGGAATATGAGAAATGCATACAATTTGAACGAGAGAAAAAAGACTCCAAAATTGACGAATGCTACCCCATTACAAGAAGCTAAAAAGCAGATAGTTTGGAACGGAACTTTGCTAAGAGTCAAAAAATGGGAAACGTCAAATTCAAAGTCCAAAAAAATAGACAAGTTAATGTGTGAAATGATTGCCCTTCAAGACCTACCGTTCAATTTTGTGGAGGGTATAGGATTTCAACGATTAATGCCATGCGTTGCGCCTAACTACCAGACCAGACCACGTTATAGTATATATACTGTTTGGTGCCTTACTGTGGCATTTAAGTTTTGCGAATTTCTTTAAAAGACAGCACCTCCTAACAGAAAAAATAAACGAGTGCAGATAAGTCTTAGTTTGTTTAGATGTTGTAAAAGCGAGCAATTAACATATAATTAATCATTTAAGTATTCCAGTACTTAAGTTTAGGGTCTGATTGATTTTTAGGTAGCTTAAATATTTTAGTGAAAGGTATGAGAAGGTAAGATTTCCTTCACCCTATTAGAAAAATGTAAATTCATCGAACTGTTAGTTCAATTTTTAGCTTTACATAGTGTTCCTCTTCTGCCGAGGGTTTGAAATTGGCTATTTTAATCATAGCTTTGAGCAGGGCACAAATAACTATTTTTGTACGAAATAAGAAGATTAAGTTGTTTTCCAAAGATCGATCGATACCACAGCAGATGTAGATGCTGGAATTTCACAGGAAGTAGTGCAAAATGTGGTTGCAGTTCAGACTGATGGTGAGGTGCGAAAAAAGGGATTGAAGTTTTATCAAGGGAAGATAAAAAAGGTGAATCTTAAAGGAATTAGGATGGTAATTCGACGAAAAAAAGTTCACAGAGGAGACTGAAGACCCAGTCAAAGAGCTTGAACACGTGTTCAATAAAGTGGTGAAAAGTGAGTCTCCAATTCGATGCATAGAAGTATAATAAGCTTATTTATTGAACTTCCAGATACATTTGATGTTTAGCCTGTTTGGTCTGGCTTAAGATCTGTAAATGAGCTAAGTGGAGGATTCATTTCGAATGTAAATCAAAATTATTTTTCTCTCTGGTGAGGCTATGCAAATTTAGGCAGATAAAAAATTTCCCTTTGTCGCAGGAAAAGTTAACTGCAGAATTTCGTTAGAAAAAGAGATTCTGGCTAGGAAGTATAGTTTGGTGGATGTTGTATCAAATGATTTTAATTGTATCCCACGAAGTTTATGTTACGCGGTTGGGACAGCTTCAGAGAGATTTAAGCGTAAAACACAGGTTTCAATTGACCAAACTCTAATACAATTTATTGAAGAGTTACGCAGAGATGCGAAAGTGATGGTAGTCGAAAAAGGTTGTATGCTATCTGTTCTCTAGAAATTTCAAAAATTCAGATAGTTGTCTCTGATGATCCGAAAAACTCAGAACATTTTAGGTTTAGACCTCCGTACGAAGACAGCTCTATGAACATATTGTGTTTTTACTTTTGCAAAGACCTGAAACACTTTTATTAACTTCCCAGTACATGGGAAGTTCTTGTAATCACCTCGAAAATCGAAATTGAAATTTTCAACATTTCTTTACGTTTTGAGGTCTTAAGAGTATATTTTAAGTGTTTTTAAAAAGAAGTATGTATGTGTGTGTATGTACGTACGTCCGTACGTACGTATGTGCGTTCGTGGACAGTTTTTTCTACGAGCATAACTCACGTAAACAAAGTCCTATCGTTTTTGTTGAGGTGTCAATCGAAGCGTCTTTGCAATCTTAAGAGCTGATTAGTTTTTGGAAAACTTCAATTGGGGGGTTTGCTGTTTTGCCCGTTTGAAGGTCATTTCTGTCATGCGTTATATCTCCCGAACCAAATACGCGATTTTCATCATTAAGATGTCAATCGACGCGTATTAACATTTATGTGATTCTATCAGGTTTTTAATGGAGGCGTTTTTTATTTTTTTTGAAAAAAGTGCAAAAAATTAGGTTTTTTTTAATAAACAGTAAACTTTTAACCTGATTTTCGAAACACAGTAATCAATATTTATAAAATTTATATACTCCAAACATTTTTTGTGCAAAAACCAACAAAAGTTTCTCTCATGATCACAAAAAAATTAAATTAAAAATCAAAAATCATTAAAAGTCATCATGATTTCAAGGTCATTTTTTCCATTCACTATATCTCACGAACCAAATATAATATTTACATCACTTAGGTGTCAATCGACGTGTATTAACATTTTTGTAAGGTTTTTTATTTAAAAAAATCGTTGGAGGCGTTTTTAATTTAACAAAAAAAATGCAAAAATTAAGGATTTTTTCATAAAAAATAAATTTGTTAACCAGATTTGCACAACACGGTAATAAATGTTTATAAAATTTATAAATCCTTATCAATTTTTCGAGACAAACCAGCAAAACGCTTTTCCATGATGTTTAAAAAAATTAAATTAAAAATAAAAAATCATTCAAAGTCGCCATGTAAAAAGTGTTCATATGAATGATTTTACCCGACTACTCTTATTCTGAAGACATTGTTGTTAAGCCAATCACAGTTTATTAATATTTGCATAATTTAAGCAGATTTTTAATAGTCTTCATAGCACCGTGTTTTAATTTTTATATCAAAACTGCTTAAATTTTGAAAATCAAAAAAAATTAATCAAATTTGTATTTGTGGCAATGAACGCTTTGAATGGTAAAATGTTTCGTAGTCAATACTTTGCTAGATTATATGCTATAAAAAAAGCTGTCATCAATATGAAAATAACAAACAACGTAGAAACCCCCCCCCCCCCCCCATTGATCCGCGTGAATATTCAATCAAATCAATCTGTCCCCATCGACCAAAAACCTTACGTAATCAATTGACGCTCCCGTAGATGATACGATTAATATTAAGTCATTCCAGTTACTGTCATGAGAGGTACATTATTATTATTTAAAGTAGTATTATTTTCATAATTATTATTTTGTTTAGTGATTTTAATATTTATGTAAATATTACTGGGAAGTTGACCGTGTGGTCCTCAAGGGTCGCACCTCGCGGCTTGTTTCATAATGTTTTCTACCTGCTTTTTTAACAGGTCCATTGCCTGCGCTTTTTTCTATAAAGTGCTGCATGTGAAGCAGTGAAAATATGATCAAAAATGTCTGTATCGTTTCTACTATGTGAGTTTGTGTAAAAGGTTAGGTAATGCAGAAACTGCAATCGCATGTTCACATATATTTTTTTTTTGAGAGCCAATCACGGAATAAATATGAAAAAACCCAACCATCTCAACCCAATCCTAAACTTCTTTCGAGCAGGCGTATGCAATTCGTTAGCAACTTCTTGTATGTTCGTGGAATAAAAGATGAAACTTCATTTTTCGTACTATATAATAAATGTTTAATTGTTTTTTTATCTTTATTATTATTATCGGTGTAAACCTGAATTTGCTTGTCTGCAGATTTTTTCAGCTTCTAAACATATGCAAAAACTTAATTTTTCGTGGAAGCATCATCATAATTTACAGGCGTCCTAAGATTTTTGTATCGTTTAAAATCAAGTTTGTAATCACTGCTCCCCACTTTATTCAATCTACACCAGGTAAACCTTGTGGACCTGAAGTATCCTTCTTCCTAGGTATTTTGTAATCCTGAAACACCTTCTGGGTCTGGAGACTCTTGAAAACATTTATTTACCTGTGAACCTGGAGCCCCTTTAAGACCTGGTGAGCCCTGCCGACGTGGAGGCTCTTATAAGACACGTTTTTCTTCACCTTCCTTTGAAAATCAACCAAATTTGTCAACACAAATTTATGAATAATGAGGGTATGATGATTGCTTTAGTTTTTATTAAGAAATTATCGCATCTTTCAATTTTTCAATGATAGATATAATTTTGTTCTTATGATTATCATGTCCTTCTTTCATTAGTCCAATATATGAAATATTTTTTCCCGTTAGATGTTTGCATTGAACGGTAGGTTTTGTGTTTGATGCTAAATAAATATATTGATCCGCTTCAACTTTTGTGGTTTTTAAGCTGCGAAAACATTTTAGTTTATTCAAAGTTATGATTAGTTCACAAGAACGTCTGTAAGCACTGGTCTATGAGGACTGTTGCTTGACTGTCGATGATGTTCAGATTTCGTATGAAAATTTTCTGATTTCTCAACTCGTCCACTGCCTTCTATATTGCAATAACCTCTGCCTGAAAAAGACTACAGTGGTCTGGTAACCGAAGGAAGTTGCCCTATTGGATCTCAACAGATGAAATATTGTCGATGCCAGAGCATTTGAAGGGTAAGCATGAGCTGATTGGTCAGCGTAGGAGCCACTTATTTACAGGCACAGTGGTTGACAGACAGCCCGGGAGCGTATATGAATCATCTTTGTTAGCCACATCCTCATTGCCCGTAAAGTGCGTGTCCATGAAAACGGCCAACGCCTCTGAACTGGATTTCGTCCCAGTTGCGTCTTTAACAGACCCTAAAAACGAGGGGGAGCTAGTCAAGACTTCTCGCAGACGACTGACATCTTTGTAGTTTTTTTATTTTTGCACAGAAATTTCTCAACGTGGTGCGTTTAGCTTTCCGGATGGAGCATTTAAATTCCTTTAGTTTGAGTTTATAAGAAGACCAGTCATTGGATTCTTCAGCTCGATTAAAGGACTTCCTACATTCCTTGCGCAGCTCCGGATTGTCACTATTTCACCATGGGGGCTTCTACTTCCTCCTAGGCTTCGTTGGACTACATACAGACCTTTCTGCTTCATTGAAGACATATGTAACATCCTCAACGGCTTCAATCTTTCGAGGTCCACCATCAAGTGCATACTTGAATACTGATTGACGTTTGAACGAATCTATCCTCCTTTCATTTATGAAGGTTGGATTTATTTGACGGTCAAAACCCACATCGAACATTATATATAGACGACTGGAGGACAAGCACTCTTATGATACATGCCATCTTTTGATTGCGTGGTGCACGTGCTCGTTCATAAGAGTGATATCCAAAACCTTTCTACGACTTGATAAGAAGTATTTAAAAAACCTCCAATTTCCCTGTATGATTCCTAATATACAGATATTTTACTGCCGTCGATTATGAAAATCAAATTTTCTACGTTCCACTGCTCTCCAGCATCATCCTTGTATACCCCGTATATACTTTCGATTGGAGCCGGATCATCTAAATATTAAGTTATATATTAAATGGGAATATCTTCACATTGGTTGTGTTTTATGTATTCGTTTGGATCTTGACGTCTTTGCGAATTTCCAACATTATAACGAATAGCCTTTTTAAAAAAGTTGGTTGAGTTAGTAGTGAGGTTAACTTTTCGTTTAAACGTTTTTAAGACTAAAATCGTCATTATTATCCATTTAGTTGCTTTTCATCTAAGCATCTTTTTGGTCAGCTATAATTTGAAAGGAAGAATGTTTTTTTTTCATATAAGTTTTTATGTCTTGATCTTGCAATAGTTCATCTTCTGTAACAAATTCTTTGAGGGGATCCGTCATTGGTTTTTAAACAACATTTATGTTTTCGTCAACTAAAAGGCTGTCTCAGCTTTCATTTCTTGATACTGAGTATTTTTTTATCATACATTGACTTCATAAAGCATGATAAAACAGCAACGTTGATTGGAAAAGTATCGATAAGCTTCCAATATGGTTTGGAGTATTCGTTAAATAGATGCTACGTTGATGTTGAGGTGGCTTTTATTTAATTTCAGTCGATTTGTGTCTTTTTAGAACTGTTTTGAACTATTCTTACTGGTGTATGTATGTGTATGGTGTATCAATATCATGAAAATCCGCGACTTTGTGACCTTTACTGCTACAGCTCAAAAAAAGCT
This sequence comes from Oxycera nigricornis, assembly GCA_963942545.1. NCBI lineage: Eukaryota > Metazoa > Arthropoda > Insecta > Diptera > Stratiomyidae > Oxycera > Oxycera nigricornis. The sequence continues at coordinate 68,042,200 of OZ012661.1, read as the reverse complement.
TTCCTGCATTGAAATCTCTCAATACTCCATCGCTCGAAATGCTGCATCTGGATGGTAAGAATATTCTGTGGCTGTTTTCCAGATCAACAACTTTGGCGATCCCAAACCTTATTTTCATGCTCTCGTCGCTGAATATCTGATACTCCTTGCCCATTTCTAAGCCTGTATATTTTGCAAATAACAAGGGCATGCAATTCAACAGCTTCTTTAGTGACTCCATGGTACACGATTGGTTCACTAATGAAATCTTTACAAGAACTTGAAAAGGCTAACATTGTAGCCCCCACTCCTGAAGGGGGCGGGAGTAGGAAGGACCGAAAGAAGAAGGGTTGCTTACTACTATGACTTAAAAAATTCGCGGCGGTCACATGAGAAGTTATGGGGGTACCCCACTAAAAAAATGATTTTTTTAACTATTTCCAGAGATCATACGAAACCGTAAAATTCATCTGAGAAGTGATTTTCAGACTTGCTTGGAAGTCGACAAAATTTAAAAAATATAAGTGTTCTTTTTCGTAAAAGCTTAAAAAAAAAATTTAATAAAAAATATGGAAAAATTTAAAATATCATAAAAAATTGAGAAATTCAATTTTTACCGTGAATGTAATATAAATAGGAGTACCACTTTGGAGACACGTTTTGCATACATTCATTCATTAATAAATACAGTCAGTTATTATCGTCAACTTTATTCAGAAGTTCAGCCTATTAAATAAAGTGTTCATATAAAAAAACTACATACAATGTTTCATTTAAAAACCAAATGTGGTAAATATATTTTTTGGTAATTCAATATTACAAGAAATATAACTGCAGCAGTTGCTTTTCTTAGGTGGGAGAAATCCCTTTGAATATAACGAACCAAAATCAAATTGAATTGGAAAACAATTCAATCACAATTGAAGAAAATTAGATTGCCAACAAAAAAATTGCTAATTGAAAAACTTATAACTCAATCATATAAAGAAAATTCATATTATCTAAAAAACAACTGGTTTAGGTGTCAAGAATTCAAGAGAGTAAATTAAAGAAAATTTCATTTGAAAACTGAATGCAAATAAGAGCACAAAACTATAATAACCAAAAGACGAACAATTATAAAAATAATACCAATCATTTAAATAATTACATTAAAATAAAAGTGAAGTACTATCACAATAAACTGAAAACAACAAGAAGTACCCCAACAAAGTGTATCCTGTAGACATAACAATAAGTATTATTCAAAAATATTCTAAAATGACAAACGAGGAGAACCAATATCCACCAAATTCCCTGGAGCTGTCCTTTGAGAGGCTTATCTTCTTGGGTCTGTGCGTCTTCCAATTTACAACGAAACCAATTGCAAATATTATCTCAACACATGGTTAGAGGAGGCAGACATTCTCTTTCCCTAACCCAAGGAAACCAACCAACCTATATATGCAGAATAATTCTACAAAAACTCCAAGGTCCTGCGAGAGCAGCCTTTCAAAAACTCACCAATCCCAATTGGGCTACTGTTAAAACTCATCTTTACTTTCGGCATAAACGATAGTTCTACTAGTATTGTCTTCAACATTCATAGAATAAATAGTCATAATAAAAATATTGATGACATTCATTAAATAACTAACTAAATAAATTAGATATAAATGAATTCAGGATCATCAAAATCATATACATACATACATAATTTTCTCCTTTCTGAAACGAGAATCTTGTTCCTAATAAATTTAAATCTACTATACCAGAATATAAATCATGAAGAACTGCAACACATTAAGTCAAACTTACAAAATATTAACGGAAATAAAACAAACATACGTTGATAGAGAACATTTTGCTGCTATTGGTATGATAATAATAAAAATAATTATGTCACAAAAAATATTGAACATAAATTATACAATAACAAATATAATAATAACCCTAATCAAAACAACGATTTTGATAATCGGTATAACAATAATCGATATAACAATAATTCTTACTACAATAATAGAAATTTTAACAGCATCCGACATTGAAATGATAGTAACAACTATAAACAACAATAGCCAATGAAAATAGAAAATTCAGATCGGTTCAGACAACGATTTAATAACCATAACCAAAAACCAGAACCAATTGATATAAACTTTCATTAAATTGCCTCGGAAGAAGTCATTTACCAATAATAAATATTACAATTAATTACAAAATTATTTCTGCCTTAATCGACACTAATTCATCCGTCTCTAGTAAAGGTAAAAACTATTTTCCTGAAATTCCTAAAATCATATTAAATGAACCAATAACAATTAGGATTAGGTGGATAATATCAAATAACCAAAAAAATAAAAATAAAATACCTAATGAATTTGAGTTACCCGAAAATAACAAAGTACTTTGGAACATAATGAACTTTGAATATAAAAGTTTCAAAGCTTTAATTGGACAAAACTTGTTACATCCGCTAAATGCAAAACTTAATCTAGGTGAAGGTAGTATGGAAATAAACGGAAAACGTTTACTCTTTACATATGCCGTTCCTGAAGAAATTAATCTTCAATACAAACTAGAACCATTAAGTGATGCCATGGATAAAATCTTCAAGGGATTAAACCAAGAAGAAGTTTCCGCTTTAAGAAACATCATCAGAGAAAATGATGATTTGTTTTACAAAGCAGGAGATACTTTAACATGTGCAACACAAACAAAGCTTGAAATAGTAACCAAATCCAATAAATCGTTATATGCAAAAATTTATCGGTTTCCCCACATCAACGGAAACGAAGTTAACACCCAAATAAACGATATGCTGCAACAAGGCATAATTCAACCTTCAACATCCCCTTACAATGCTCCAATATGGGTTGTGCCGAAAAGCGGACAACTCTGGTAAAACCAAGTGGAGAATCGTAATCGATTATAGAAAACTCAATGAAGATACCATTGATGATAAATTTACTATTCCTAATATTGAAGGAATTTTCGACAAACTAGGAAAGTCTCAGTATTTCACAACTTTGGACTTGGCAAAAGGCTTTCATCAAATTGAAGTCAGCGAATATGACCGACATAAAACAGCCTTTTCAACTCCACAGGGACACTTTAAGTTTATTCGTATGCCCTTCGGACTCAAAAACGCCCCTTCAACATTCCAGAGAATGATGAACGAGGTACTTAGAGAACACATTAAGAAAATTTGTATCGTACATCTAGACGATATACTAATTTTCGCAACTTCACTCCAGGAAATGGAGGATAATATTAAAAAATATTTAATACATTGAGAAAATTTCAATTGAAAATAAAAATTGACAAATGTAGTTTCTTTTCCAAACAAACAGGATATCAAGGACATATTCTATCATTTGAGGGTATTAAACCAAACCCAAATAAAATTAAAATCATAAAAAATCTTAAAATACCAGAAACAACGAAAAAATAAAGTCGTTTTTAGGTATAACCGAATACTACCGAAAATTCATCAATGACTGTGCAAAAATCGCCCTTACACTAACCGATAACCTAAAAAAGGAAAAACAATGAATACTGCAGATCCTAAATACAATGCAGCGTTTGACAAACTAAAACAACATAATTAATAATTACCCTATTCTTCATTATCCTGACTTTAATCAAAAATTCATTTTAACAACCGACACATCTCTTAAAGCAGTAGGCGCAGTTTTATCCCAAAATGGACATCCTCGTTCCTTTGCAAGTCGAACAGTTAATGAGCATGAGAGAAATTAAATTACTCTACCATAGAAAAGGAACTCTAATCAATGATTTGGGCAACAAATTCTTTCTGAAAATTTTAACCCAACGTAAAGCTTTTATTTCTAAAAAAGATGTGACCAACAATTTTTTCTTATTTTGAGATGATCCTGAAAATTATTGAATATACAGGAAATAATCACTGTTTTACAATTGTATCTGCACTAATACACCATTTAAACTTTGAACACTAATAATCATTTCTTATTTTGAATTTTATCTTAAAACATGTTATACGCAGTAAAAATGCGATGTCTGATTAGATGTTAAATATAAAAAGTCTAACTTTAGAAAGAGTAAGAAGTAACTGTAATCTTGGAAACCCTTACATCTATTAAAATCCACACATTTGAAAAATGGTTCTTAGGTGTTTAATGTGCGCTCTTTCATCCATTATAAATTTTCATTTTTTTTTGTTTTTGAATGAATTTTTATTGGAAATGTAAGAAAACTATAATGTTTTACTTGATGCGAACTTAAAACATCTGATTTCGTCAAGGTGGTATTTGCAGAAGTGTAAATTAGATAGAAGAGACTTGGTTTGCAAACCGAGTAAATGGAATTAATTAATAATATTCTTAATAACCTGTATTCATTATAAATATGAGTGCTGAATGGTTTTTGTTTGCACAATTTTTGTAATCATGAAATATTTGGTTTTTAGTTTAATAAAATAACTTTAAAACATCCGATCTTTTATAGCGTGGTAACCACCGTTCAGTTCAGATTTGATTAAAAAAGAAATAGTTTCTTTAAAAACTTAAAGCAGTTTTTCATTAAAAAAATAACAACGTGAAAATAATTGAAAATCTGCTCAAATTATGCAAATATTAAAACGCTTTGATTGACATAACAACGATGCCTTTAGACTGAAAGACATCAGGTAATATTATGCTTACTATCTTCTTATTCACGGTGATTACTAATACCTTTTTATTTTTATTTTAAATCGTTTTGTACACATGAAAAAACTTTGTTAGTTTTTTAGAAAAACTATTAAGAATATTTAATTTTGATAAGAATTGAATGATTAATGTGCATGTAAGATGAAAAGTTAATTTCGACGTAAAACCCCTAAATTGGTGCCCGTTTTTTAATTATTTAGAAGACGGCTCTAACTATTTTGTTGCATAATCAAAAAGAACCATGTAAAATGCATGAAAGTCCAACGTTTGCGAGATAAAGTGCATGACAAAAATGACCTTAGAGAGGTCAAAACACAAACAAACAGCCGACCGAAGTTTTTCAAAAACTAATCGGTTCTTGAAATGTCAAATACACTTCATAGGAGCCCCAAATGAAGTCGATGCAACTTTGGTAACGTGAGCTATGTTTGTATATTTTTTTAACCGAAACTTACGTACATACACAAGAAACATAAAGATTTCTTTCCAAAAACACTTTCAATATACTCTAAACATCAGAACCGTAAAGATATGCTCAAAACTTGAATTTTGATTTTTGTGGTGATTAAAACTATGACCATTTGCTGGAAAGTTGAAAATCCATAAAAAAATTAGATGGAAAAGAAAAAAAAACTTTGGCAAGCCGTGTGCCATTACAGTTTAAGTAAAATGTTTAAACAGAAAAAAATAAACAATCTTTGAAAAGTATTCGACGGTTTAGTTTTATAAAAAACAATTCAAATGTAACAAAACAGTAGCCCAATCTCTTTCGTTTTAAAACGACAAGGCTACCTAGGTTAAGCATTTTCAGTTAACTTTAAGTAGTTTTTATAACCCAATTTGATCTTTTTATATGACAAGTGCGTCGTTGTTTATTCACAACTTCCATAGCTTCTGAAAGTTATCATTGTAAGTTTTACTGTCTACGCCTCGTTTAATGTTTTCAAAAGAAACAAATAACTTCTTAACAAAACCAATATCGGGAGTTTTTTTCTTTTTCGTTCGCAATTTAAGATGGTGTCTGATAGCATGAAACAAAAACTTACCTAATGTGCCTACACGAAAGAATAATCCAAGAAGATCGAAAACCGAATCCACTGTTTCCGGAAACGCTGGCAACGTAACGAAAGCTATGATTGAGCCTGTGTAGCAAGATGTGATAATAATTGTGAAGATCCAATAGAATCCAATTAAAACTCTAGTTGATGTTTTTTGAGAATTGCTCCATGAATGTTTGCCTACAAATGTCAAACTGTTTGTGAATGTCCCAAAAACGTACCAAAACATGTTTTCGATTTCTCCAAAATTGCTAAGTAAATGGCTGAGAGTTAGTTTGTCGCTATATGAAAGAGGAAATATTCCAAACAGATAAATTGTTGTTATAGCAACCCAAACTTCCCACTGAAATGGACCCATGATGGCACGATACCTTGAAATAAAAAGTTCAACAATTTTTTATGATCAACACATCAACAAAATACTTTGGCAAAGCTTTTGAGGCTAAGGTAATGAAAGCTGCACAATCTTTTGAGTGACCGACAGACATATCTATATGATCCAATCGGTTTTGAGTGATATAAGCACCTGCCATTCCTATATCCGCAAATCCAAGTTCAACAGCTTCTCTGACTGCTTCACTAGACCTGCAGTATAAAAAACATGCTTTGAGTTAAAATCAATATTATTATTTTTTGGAAATTTAATGAATATTTTATTCTGCGAAAACTTTTACTCCTGGCAGCTTAAAAATGCGGCAAAAAAACAATACGGTCGTTAGTGCTTGGGACAAGTGCTTCTAGATTTTTTAAACATATTTAACATCAATATCATAATCTTACGTCATCCTTAGGGTAAAACTGAATTTTACCCTACATAAGCCACATTCCAAAAACAGATTGAATACTTCAACAGTAGTAAACCTTGGAAAAACTACCTCTGGGGAAGCCTAGCACACTCACCACATGAAGTAGGTTAACAGAGCCATCGGTATTTTTGTCTGCACACACATTGATTTAATTTTGAAGAAACGCATTACAATTCTAAAAATTTGGAAATGCGAAATAAGCAAAATAATCATTTTTTATTCGGGGAGCCCCCATAACTTCTCATGGGCCGTGACCGCCGCAAACTTTTTATGCCATATTTGTGGAAGTAGAGTAGAAATTAAGAATATTATAATCTTAACCTTTAATGAAGAAGTTTATTGAAATTAAATTCAGGATCAATTGAAGTCAAAATATTGCGTGTTTTTGAAAAACGTCTAATTTTTCATTTTTCAAAAAAAAAATGCAAAATGGAACAAAAACTTTGAATACGTTTTTCGCAAAACAACAATTTTTAACATGGCCGACAGATAATCTCCAAATCTACTCAACCGATTTTCAAAAACTTCAATGTGTTTTATTTGTTAGAGAATATTACACCGTAATCCACAAGAATATGAACAAAAAATTAAAAAAATAAGCGCTGCGGTGCGACTCTTGAGGCCCACACGGTCAACTTTACAGTAAATCTACATAAATATTAGAAATTATTGAACAAAATAATAATTATGAAAATAATACTTCTTTAAAAAATAATAATGTACCGCTCATAACAGTAATTGGCATTTCTTAGTGTAGCGATTTTAGTGGATGAGGTGTTGATTCAATATTCACACGGATCAATTGGGGGGAGGGAGGGGGAGTGACAGGTTACTCAGCCTTTTCTACGTTGTATGTTTTTTTCATATCGATGATTGAAGAACAAAAGAGCGCTAGCAAAAATGAATGCAGTTATTGTTATTACGCCCACTTAAGAGATTTTGACGCTTGGTGGCGATTTTAACTAGTTGCGTTCGACATAATCACTGAGTTTGTATTTTTTGACAATTTTAAATCAATGAGACTAATAATTATTTCTTATTCGTAGTTTATCTTGAATAACATTGAATATGCAGTCAATAATTGGTTTAATTGCATGTAAAAAGTAGAACGTATTACATATGATGATGGAGGAAGTAAATTTTACGAACCCTCAACAACAAACCTATTCAAAACTACAATTTTTAATTTGATGAAAGCTTTTTAAAGCATATGATCTTGCAAAGTTTTGACTACAAAACATTTTATCATTCAAATGTGATTGAAATTTTTTTTTTGGGTTTTCTCAATGTAAGCAGTTTCTCTATTAAAATTAAAACACTGTAAAATCTATTCAAAACCTGCTCAAATTATGCAAATATTAATAAACTTGGATTGACTTCACAACAATGTCTTTAGAATAAGAATTATAAAGTAATATCATTCGTATGAAGCCTTTGACTTTGAATGGTTTTTGATTTTTAATTAAGGTTTTTTTATCACAATGGAAAGAGTTTTGCTGGTTTCTCTACACAAAATTTATAAACATTTATTACTGTGTTGTGTTTTTATGAAAAAAACCCTAATTTTTCGAATTTTCTTTCATTAAATTAAAAAACACCTCAAACGATTTTTTTATAAAGTTGAAAGCATTACAGAAATGCTAAAACACGTCGATTGAAATATTATATTTGGTTCATGAGATATTGTGAATGACATGAATTACCATGAATTTCACGATGACTTTTAATGATTTGCTATTTTTAATCGACTTATTTTTGTAAAAAAAATTTTTGATGATTTTTTTACAAAAACTATTTGAAGTAGGGAAGAGCGGGGCTGAAAGTGCCGATTTTAACAAAACCTTAAATAAATCGGATAAGGCGAATGCTACGGTTAATAGTTCTATTTTATGTTAGGTAGAATTTAATCTGCATTTTAAATTTATACCCAGTTTTTGTGCTTTTGGAATTGTTTTGTTTTAAAAATTATTTTTTTAAACAGCGGTCGTAAGGCACTACTGACCCCACGCTGGGGCAAGTTGTGTCGGAGCCGAGGTCGGTTGTGCCGTTCATAATTTTTGCCCTTTTGCTCTGAACTGTATTGGCGTGACTCTTGTTGCTGATAACCTGATGGACCTGGCTCATTTCCACAGTCTACATTGATTGATTGCTGAACATCTGAAGAACACATTTCATTTATACAGTCAACACTGCATCAGCGTAGCTGAGGACCAGGCTGTATTTCGTTCGACTTCCAAACAAACCATTTAGAAGCGTTAAGTGACTGATTTTAATCCGCCAGTTGTGACGCAAAATTATCTTACATAGTTGGTGACGTCGGTCTCAGAGACCGAAATTTTCGAGTGAAGATCAATCCAAAATAACACAATTTCTGTAAGTGTAGCAAATTGCAATTAAAAAAATACAAGGTTAAAGTATAATAAAACACAAAAAATTATTACATCACATCACGTTTTTCAATAATAAAAAATTCCCCAGCAACAATAAAAAATTATGTTATTTTCATACACACATTTTTAAGTTTAAATCTAAATAATTTACATATCATTAATTTACTCAAAACAGCCTTGGATACAGTTTGAAGATTAAGCAATCTTCAAAAAAATTAAAATGTTTTAAGTCATTGAGTAAATAATAAGCCACCAAAATATTGGAACTTTCATTCACTTTCCACTGAAACTGTATTGCACAATATAGCTTATTTTAGTCGCAAATAAAAGGGTTTCGGATTAAAATTGTGGATGATTATACAATATTATGTAAGGATCACATACGATGATGTTTTTGTCTGAAAGTCCTTTGTACATTTGGCTTGCGTTTTGTTGCGGACCATATGTACTCGATACGTGTTTTCAAGTCCACCAGAACAACAGGTACGCAAAATTATACACAAGTATTATTTTTAGACATTTGAGACACCATCCTTAATCAATTCAATTATAGGTAAAATTTGAGATACTAAATTTGAATCATTTGCTGATCTGGTATAACTTTCCTCATAGAAAAATGCCAGCCAATACACATTATACTCAAGTGACCACACATGTAAAAAAATACTCAATTGAATCATTTCACTTACGTAAATGGTGACGTCGGTCTTACAGACCAGTTTAGGGCTTATCTCTGGAATTCGCACTCACGTTACCGTTACTTGATCGACTATCAAGTGGAGATGTCCGATCAGGCAGCTATGCAAAATTACAGCCAGAATCGACAAAGGATTAAGAAATTATTCTATGTTTTCTACGAAACCGGTCTCACAGACATATGCGTCACCATTCGCGGGTTAAAATCTGTAGTAGCCTTGTTATGGTATACGACGTATAGTACTTTCCTTCGAAAATTTTTTCAGGATGACAAGCATACATGGCGAGGCAATAGTTGAGGCTTCTACAAAAGGATTTACATTAGTTAGTGACAGGTTACTCAGCCTTTTCTACGTTGTATGTTTTTTTCATATCGATGATTGAAGAACAAAAGAGCGCTAGCATTGTTATTACGCCCACTTAAGAGATTTTGACGCTTGATGGCGATTTTAACTAGTTGCGTTCGACATAATCACTGAGTTTGTATTTTTTGACAATTTTAAATCAATGAGACTAATAATTATTTCTTATTCGTAGTTTATCTTGAATAACATTGAATATGCAGTCAATAATTGGTTTAATTGCATGTAAAAAGTAGAACGTATTACATATGATGATGGAGGAAGTAAATTTTACGAACCCTCAACAACAAACCTATTCAAAACTACAATTTTTAATTTGATGAAAGCTTTTTAAAGCATATGATCTTGCAAAGTTTTGACTACAAAACATTTTATCATTCAAATGTGATTGAAATTTTTTTTTTGGGTTTTCTCAATGTAAGCAGTTTCTCTATTAAAATTAAAACACTGTAAAATCTATTCAAAACCTGCTCAAATTATGCAAATATTAATAAACTTGGATTGACTTCACAACAATGTCTTTAGAATAAGAATTATAAAGTAATATCATTCGTATGAAGCCTTTGACTTTGAATGGTTTTTGATTTTTAATTAAGGTTTTTTTATCACAATGGAAAGAGTTTTGCTGGTTTCTCTACACAAAATTTATAAACATTTATTACTGTGTTGTGTTTTTATGAAAAAAACCCTAATTTTTCGAATTTTCTTTCATTAAATTAAAAAACACCTCAAACGATTTTTTTATAAAGTTGAAAGCATTACAGAAATGCTAAAACACGTCGATTGAAATATTATATTTGGTTCATGAGATATTGTGAATGACATGAATTACCATGAATTTCACGATGACTTTTAATGATTTGCTATTTTTAATCGACTTATTTTTGTAAAAAAAATTTTTGATGATTTTTTTACAAAAACTATTTGAAGTAGGGAAGAGCGGGGCTGAAAGTGCCGATTTTAACAAAACCTTAAATAAATCGGATAAGGCGAATGCTACGGTTAATAGTTCTATTTTATGTTAGGTAGAATTTAATCTGCATTTTAAATTTATACCCAGTTTTTGTGCTTTTGGAATTGTTTTGTTTTAAAAATTATTTTTTTAAACAGCGGTCGTAAGGCACTACTGACCCCACGCTGGGGCAAGTTGTGTCGGAGCCGAGGTCGGTTGTGCCGTTCATAATTTTTGCCCTTTTGCTCTGAACTGTATTGGCGTGACTCTTGTTGCTGATAACCTGATGGACCTGGCTCATTTCCACAGTCTACATTGATTGATTGCTGAACATCTGAAGAACACATTTCATTTATACAGTCAACACTGCATCAGCGTAGCTGAGGACCAGGCTGAATTGTTGACCGACATGACTCAACACAGTGAACCATATAATTTGACTCATGGAGATCTTCGGATGTCCTTGCTTGGAGGACCAGCAAATTATTGATGTTTTGTAATGGTTGATTATCCGCCATGGGCCGATCGGTGACGAAAGACGGTGAAAAGTCTTCTTCTGTAAAAACAGCCGCATCATAAGGCCAAATATTAATCTTTTTAAACACGATGGAAATATTGATGGATGTTGCTGCCAAGGGGGAAGCGTATTTTACTACGCCTGGTATTTCGTAAATTGAATTAATCCAATACGTCCACTTTTTATTTTCTTTACATACCGTTGTGTAACAAATTTCTTATTTACGTGCAACGGTTTTTAATTTGCGCCCGTTCTTAATGACCGCATCAGCAGCCATTTGTAGAAGATCCTGTGAAGTAGTTCCCCTTTGTGTTTTCCTCTTGTATGTTCTCATTCTGTCAAACAAAACAATATAGGGTCTAAAAGGTTAGTTGTGCCGCGGCACAATTGACCCCAATTGAAAGGCACTTTTAACCCCGTTTCGAATACATTTACTTTTTATCGTATGCTAAAAAACATGCTGTGAAGAGCGGTAAAATTGCATAGATTAATGTTTTCGGATAAATTACAAACAGATTAGTAAGTTTCCTGTATCCGTAATACCAAAAATGCTTGCTTGAGACCAAAAAGTATGATCGAACAAATATTTACTCACCTAATGCTGAAGGAACACTGCGCACACTGCCACTAGGTCCGCATCTCTAGTGCAATTCAAATAGGCGCCGCACATGTGCTAGAGTGCCAGAGTGCCGGACATAATGCGAACATATTGATATCTCTTTTTGTTTTTTTAGATATTTGCATCAGAACAACTGACCCCCGGCACTTTCAGCCCCGCTCTCCCCTATAATTTTTTTTAGAAACATTGACTACTGTGTTCCGAAAATCAGGTTAAAATTCATTGTTTAATCAAAAAACCTAATTTTTCGCACCATTTTTTATTAAATTAAAAAACGGCTCCAACAATTTTCTAAAAAAAAATGGACAGGATTGCAAAAATGTCAATACGCGTCAATTGATACCTTAGCTATGCAGAGCTTTTGTTTGACTCGAAAGATATAGCGCATGACAGAAATAATCTTCAAGGGGTGGAAACAAGGTATATGGACTAGAAGGTAAGCCCATGCGCATGCTTTCGTCCTATCTCGCTCTAATCATGACGAAACTGTTGATGAATCGTCGCACAAATTTTATGAAAATTAGGGCTGCCGCTTCTGGTAGTGGGAATAAAACATGAAATTTACGCATTGGTGTTACCATGCAGTAGAAGCATTGTGTGCAAATGAAGAAATAAAAGAAGTGCGAAATGGTTCATCATGAACATGTTATTGCATTAGCAGATATTGTTTGCTGTGGGACTGTCGCGTGCAGTTTACAATTCGAAATTATTAGACAAACGCGAAACAATTGAAAATGGTGAATTGTGCCGTGATGGGATGTAAAAGCAATAACGATAAAAGATTGAGACGGAATAAAACCCCCAATGAGGGGGAACATGTAAAATATTTCCGTTTCCCAAGGGACGTATCCCTGCAAAAAATATGGTTGCAAATGTGTGGCAGAGCCGAAAATGACAGAGTGAAAAATCGGTTGGTTTGCTCCAAAGATTTTTTGCCAGAAAGTTTTAATCCGGACATAAAAAATGTGTTGCAAAATTATGAACGGAAGTGTTGTAGACTCTTGAAAATGGACGCAATTCCGACGGAAAATCTACCGTGCCCCCCAAAGCGTTGTGATGCTCTACCAGTACATAGCATACAAATGGAAATTGAACCGTAAGTAGTGGAATAGGAATATTTGTTTAGATTTTTAAGACAGCTGGCTATATCACGTGGTGAAGGTTATCAGGCTTACAAAACATTCACTGCCAGAACGGGTTGAGTTTATTGCTTAAGATAACGATACCCATGTTTTACAGCTTACCTGCAAGTGAAGTATCACTCTCATTGCAAGCAACGGACCACAGCGCTGACCCAAGAATTTTGGGCAAAAGGTATAGTTGAAATTTTAGACTGTTAAATTGTGTACTGACCGACAATTAGAAAGAATATTAAATAAACAATTATTAGACAATGTTAGATTAAGAAAACGTAAACAAAATAAAACTGTTAACTAAAATTCGCATTTCTTAATTCTTGGTATGCATTTCGTTTGTCACATTTCTCCAGGATTCATTTCTATATACCGTGCGGTGTTCAAAATCTATCCCATAATTTCCCGAGAAACCTAACGTATCCATTCATTCGTAAATCGTTATTATGAAGATGCTTAATCATATATGTAAGTACATCAAATCCATCGTTGGCATTTGTTTATTCATCATGCATCAATTTCGTTACTTTTCATATAAAATTTACTTGCGCAAATAACATATCCATCAACTTTCCTAGTGGAATAGAATTTCAATCTCATCGAAGCGAGATGAAAAGTTTCACTGGGAATTTTTCGTCAACAGTTGCGTACATGCGCAGCCCGGACGAGTTTGAAAACGCGGAAGATCTTACCTCTAGTCCATATACCTTGGGGTGGAAACAACAAAACCCCCGACCGAAGTGTTTCTAAAACTAATCTGCTCTTAAGGTTCCAAAGAAGCTTCGATTTACACGTCAATGAAGTCCATCCGACTTTGTTTACGTGAGCTTTGCGCGTAGAAAAAACTTTAAATGAACGTACGTACGTACACACACACACATACATCTCTCTTTCTAAAACACTTTAAATATACTCTATACATCTCAAAACGTAAAGAAATGTTGAAAGTTCCATTTTCGTTTTTCGCGGCGATTACAAGAACTTCCCATATACTGGGAAGTAAAAAAATGATAGCGTTAAAAAACCACGAAAAAGGGTCCATTTTTGATATTTTTTCACAAATCCGTTATTTTTTAAATGTTTTTTTTTTTAAATGGCGGTGAATTACGGTGTAAGAGACTTGCTTTTCGAAGTACCGTTTAAATTTTTTGTTTCAGATCTTTTAATCCATTGATTATCTTTCTGCCGTGGAGTGACGATTTTTGCAGAGCTTAATTTTTGCGCCCTCTTTAAAAGAGAATAATAAATAAAAAATAAAAAACCATTTTTTAAAAACAAAAGATGCATGTCAATATGTAATAAAGTATCTGAGAAACTTCTTAAATGGACTGGTACTTTAAGGATAAAGCTTTTAAAATTCAAAACCAGCTCTTTTGAGTTGGAAATTTTGAATTCCTGTAAGAAACACTGCAGTGTAGGAGCCAGTGTTCTTAGATCACATTAGTGTTGCCATGTGTTGAATTCCAATTTGGTATCTAAAACATCTTTTGAAGTTAATAATTTAAGTTTAAATCAACAAAGTACATATACCAATACATTTGTGATTACCTAGGCATTCATTAATTTGCTCACTTTCACTGTCTCGTCGTTAGATATGACATTTTAGAAGTAAATGAAACATAAAATCAATATGACAGCAAATTTTGATAGCTACAACGTCAGACACCTCTATCAAACCCTTGAAACTTTTATCCTCGGGATCGTCAAAAAAGGGAAAACAAAACGCGAATCTTGTTTCAAGTGCGTTCATTCCGCGACTACAATGACCATTCGCTTAAATTTCTAATTCCTCTCTCCTAACCTCATTCCTTTAAGCTAAGGTTTCGCAATCAGTACTGTTATTAATGCAGACGTTGTGCATTTTAAAACAGTCTGTACAGCCATGGTGAAAGCAGCCAAAGATTTCATAAAATGTATTTGTGTTAGGATCGAAGCCGTCTACTTACAAACCACTTCTCTCTAACTTTACCTCGCCCTTATTTTTAGCCGATAAAATCTTACCCTGTATTTCGTTCGACTTCCAAACAAACCATTTAGAAGCGTTAAGTGACTGATTTTAATCCGCCAGTTGTGACGCAAAATTATCTTACATAGTTGGTGACGTCGGTCTCAGAGACCGAAATTTTCGAGTGAAGATCAATCCAAAATAACACAATTTCTGTAAGTGTAGCAAATTGCAATTAAAAAAATACAAGGTTAAAGTATAATAAAACACAAAAAATTATTACATCACATCACGTTTTTCAATAATAAAAAATTCCCCAGCAACAATAAAAAATTATGTTATTTTCATACACACATTTTTAAGTTTAAATCTAAATAATTTACATATCATTAATTTACTCAAAACAGCCTTGGATACAGTTTGAAGATTAAGCAATCTTCAAAAAAATTAAAATGTTTTAAGTCATTGAGTAAATAATAAGCCACCAAAATATTGGAACTTTCATTCACTTTCCACTGAAACTGTATTGCACAATATAGCTTATTTTAGTCGCAAATAAAAGGGTTTCGGATTAAAATTGTGGATGATTATACAATATTATGTAAGGATCACATACGATGATGTTTTTGTCTGAAAGTCCTTTGTACATTTGGCTTGCGTTTTGTTGCGGACCATATGTACTCGATACGTGTTTTCAAGTCCACCAGAACAACAGGTACGCAAAATTATACACAAGTATTATTTTTAGACATTTGAGACACCATCCTTAATCAATTCAATTATAGGTAAAATTTGAGATACTAAATTTGAATCATTTGCTGATCTGGTATAACTTTCCTCATAGAAAAATGCCAGCCAATACACATTATACTCAAGTGACCACACATGTAAAAAAATACTCAATTGAATCATTTCACTTACGTAAATGGTGACGTCGGTCTTACAGACCAGTTTAGGGCTTATCTCTGGAATTCGCACTCACGTTACCGTTACTTGATCGACTATCAAGTGGAGATGTCCGATCAGGCAGCTATGCAAAATTACAGCCAGAATCGACAAAGGATTAAGAAATTATTCTATGTTTTCTACGAAACCGGTCTCACAGACATATGCGTCACCATTCGCGGGTTAAAATCTGTAGTAGCCTTGTTATGGTATACGACGTATAGTACTTTCCTTCGAAAAGTTTTTCAGGATGACAAGCATACATGCCGAGGCAATAGTTGAGGCTTCTACAAAAGGATTTACATTAGTTATACTAAGAATTTCCCTTATTAATCGGATTTACCCCAAACTTTAAATATTGACATCACTTTTCACAATATCTTAACATTTTATTACGGTATTCAAAAACTCTTCAAGAATGCGCATTATATCAGTCGAAGAACTCGTCCTCTTCCACCTTCTTCATCATAGTATACCCATATAAATCGAAACAGTAATCTAAAAACTTTGCAACCACGTTCACGTTTTCCAAATTATGGAATATATGCTCACTTGCACCACAAACCCTGCATTTTTCCACCATATCATTTTCATAATAGTTCTAGGAAACCTTCTTGGCGACAAAAAGTTTGACAACATGAAGAAAAGCATTTGAGTTATCGCCATAGAAGGTGTCTGAGTACTTTTACAGTCAAAAAATATTATCATAAATTTGCTATCAGATGTTCTCTTCACACGCTTAATATAACAAATATGATCTGACGGCAACATTTTCCAGCAGATTTGACATATAAGTTCGTTACAGATGTGACTATCACTTCGTCTTCTGTCGAGGGCTTAAAATTTTCCGCAGTATTCACACATTGTGAAGCTTTCACAAACGTTATTTTTTTAATATTTATTTTTTAAATGGTTCACAAACTCACATGGCGGAAATGATGAATAGTATGGAAATTTTTGATCACATTTTTGCTACTTCGCATGCAGTACCCTATCGCAAAGAGTACATGGAAATGGATTGCTGAAGAAACCGGCAAAGGATTTTACCACAAAGAAGTGGTTCAACTCTTTGGAAAAATAAAAGTATAATTTTTGTCTCAGAAGTGTCCTCGTGCGGAAGTCTAAACATAAAAGATTCTGAGCTTTTTGCGTCATCAAATTCAACTCACTGATAGCCATTTAAGAATTTTGGAAATTTGTAGAGATCGTAAAGAAGTCAACCTTTTTCACCCACCACTACCTTTGCATCTCATAGCTTCTTTGACAGTACATCTAGAGATTTTATTATCGATGCCTGACTTCACCTCTTCACCTCAATCTTCCCGAAATCATCTCAATCACGTAATATAAACTTCGCGGCAGACAATTAAAACCATTGTCTTTACCACCACATTGTTCATCCACCACATTATACATTCTACCCAAAATTTCTTTTTCCGACAAAGTTTTCGAATTTGCCCTACCGCTGATGAAGGGGAAATTTATTATGTATATCCGCCTTTTTCTTCATATCCGCTTCAGAGAGAAATGTAGTGTTGAAATGATTTACGTTCGAAATAAATCCGATAAAAGGAGCCCCACTCAGTTCACTTACAGGTATTAAGCTAGACCAGATAGGATTTATCTCAGATGAAGCTGGAAATTCAATAAACAAACTTATTCTCTTGCCTTGCACAGAACTAGAGATGAACGCTTTTATAATTTTGTCGAACATGATCTGGAGCTCTGTAATTGGGTCCTCGCTGGTCTCTCTGAGCTCTTTAAATCGGTAGAGCATACCACCAACTTTAAGATTGATTTTTTTGAAAGATCACCTCCCTTGACAAAACTTCGATCTCGCTACCCACCCCACCACTAGTCAGATCTGATTTTGTATCCTGCTCTAGTTCCTGTAAGATTCCAACATTCACATCTGACCTGCTAGTAGCTGAACTGTTTGGGGCATGTTTTTCATTTTCTAATACCGTGGAAAAAGAGTCGTCTCTATCTTGCTCACTGTTTATGACAGAAACATACCCTTTATAACTCCTCACTGAAAAGTAGACATTGTAAAAGGATGAAAATTTGGTTAAAAGCTCGATAAATTGAAATGTTGAAAGTGATCGTTTCCTTTTTCATCTCCTTCGTAAAAATGATTAAACTAGCTACAAACACATCATCTAACCCTTAACTAGACTCGTGGGTCCAATGGACCCAGGTATAATTTTCAAAGTGCGGTATACGCCGTGACGAGCAACACAACTCCACCCGCTGCTCAAAACATTCCGCTAGTACGGTAAATTGCACACTGCGAAGCAGAAGAGTTTTTATCGTTACTCTACGCGGGTCAATTGGAACCACGACTATAGATGCGTTTTTCTTTCTTTTTGTTATTTGAGGTATATTCGTTTATTGCTTTAGTTGATTGCAATGGCGAACCGTGAAAGTGTATGTGCAAATAAGGAAGACGAACAGTGGCTGAATAAAGATCTAAAAAGAAATGATGAAGAAGGCGATGAAACCTCCTTGTCTGTTTGCAATGCTGAAACACGTTCAAATATAGATCTCAGATAATGACGAGGACTTCGTTTTAAATAGTAAACATGACACGAGCATTAAAATATCTGACTGTGATAGTTCTGATGACAATGAGGTGAGTGAACAACCACGTCATATCGGGTATTATTACGGAAAAAATCGATATAAGTGGTCTAAAACACCACCAGCACGTAACATTCGATTTAGGAGCCATTATATTATTAGATTTTCATCTAATACATCTTGATCAAGAACTGCTGATCGTACAGAAATGCGGAAATGCACTTAAAAAGAACTTCACTTTTTTGGCTCTTTGATTTATTCTGTTGTGTTCAAATCAAACCATGAAGCTTTTGTGTCGCAGTTTGCAACTGACGAAACTGGAAGAGGAGTATCCGCCTAAGCATGTCTTCATTGCGTTTTTACAAACTTGAGCTGAGTTTTTGTGAGCGCTGGTTGGCTGAGAGCTGGTTTGAATACGGGGAGAGTGGTTTTGATACAGGCTTTCGGGAGCAAGGTTAAGAGCCCGAGCGTTGTGTTTGAATAGAGATAAATATAGTTCAAGCAAGATAATAAATGGTTTTGAATGAAAGTATCGTGGAAAAAACCATCTGGCAATCGTAGCGTAACAGAGTATCGTGGAAAAACAACATGGATATCGTAGCATAAAAATCAGAGTCTGGTTTTGTCGGTTTATTTTGAGTCGACGTCTGCGTAATCGGAGGGCGATGAAATGATGACTTCAGAGCCTGTAGATGTCGTGGCAGCTGTCTTGGTAGGCTCATGAATTTGACTTGAGATGCTGCTTGATAACTGCATGTGAGAAGATTAATGAAAGGAGAAGACAGATTGATGGAGAGATGTTTTTGTCTGTAGATGACAATAACACGTGGATGCAGATTTGCATGCTAAGACGCCGACACGTATCGAGTGCAGAGACGGCGAGTGTTTTGTATGCAATTTACGATTTGCGTAAGATGAATGAAAGGAAAAGACACGTTGATGCGGATGTGTTGTTATCTGTAAATTACAATGCCTTTTTGAACATCAACGTTGTTTGCTAATTTAGGAATGTAATAAAATATGTCTTCTGTTGTTTATTGTTACTGTAGCCTCGTGGGAGTAAACGATTAGGAAACAGCAACAAAAAACCTGTAGAAGATTTTTCTACTGATTTTTTAAAAGTACAACATCCATTTTAATTTTTTCTTAACTTACGAAATCCTCCCCGTGATTCACGCCGTCAAACACGAAATGTTAATCGGTAGCATTGTTCAGTTTGTCTATCTGACACTGGGTTTTTATTTTGTCCCAAAATCTGGATGGCAGAAAGAAAAAAAAACGCCTCCGTCCAGATGAACCGCTAGCTTTATTTCATACTTTGTTTTAACGATGCGGACAAACTTTATGTGGTGCCCCTTCCCGACCTCTTGGGAGCCAGTGTGAACCATAGTGCCACCATCTCCACCTACAGCCGAAACTAGATGTTAGAATGTATTCTGAAGAACGTAGTACCGATTCTCGTAAAGGAAAAATATTCAGTAAAAAATGTGTGGTATAGTAAGTTGTCATAGTCCTACCTATTGATTTAAGCGTTAAAGTGAAATACTTACCATGTTGTTTTCATGGATTCTCGAAGAAAACACTTATGTTCCTACGGAGAATTACAATCTTATATACCAGTTGCCTGGGATAATAGATAATAAGAGTAAGTGAAATAGCCTCGAAAAAAAGTATAAACATTTTAAGTGATGATAGTGAAAATAGCAGAACTCAGATCGAATGCAAAGAAGAAAGAGGGCATTTTAGCCTTCTGGGGGATTCAAAAGAAACCTACCTTTTAGACAGTAAAAAGAATAAAATATTTCCATAGTTTTTTTTTAAATAAAAAGGATACTCTAGGTTCGATAGAATATTGAAGTAGTTCTTCAAACTTAGGATATGATTTATTTGTAGCTTGTTTAAGCATTTGGACGCAGGAGATGGAAAAGATAAAGATCTCTTTCAATGTAGAAGAAAAATTTCATTTTATCGAACTGTTTACTCAAATTTTCGGACTTGTACAATGTCCTCTTTTCTGAGCAGAATTTAAAAAAGGCTGTTTCTTTTCTAAACAATGTGCAAGTAATACAAAATGAAAGACATGCCCCAAACAGTTTGGCGTGCAGCAGGTCATATGTGAATTTTGGAATCTTACAGGGACTCGAGCAGGATGCAATTTCAGCTCAGACAGGTTGTGGGGTGGGTAACGGGATCGAAGTTTTGTCAAGAGAGGAAATTTATTATAAAAAAATCAATATCAAAGGTGTACGAATGCTCTTCCGATTAAAAGAGTCCAGAGAGACCTGTGAGGACCCTATTAAAGAGCTCGAGATGATGTTCTACAGAATTACAGAAGAAAAAGTCTCTAAGCACGGTAGCAAAATAAGCTATTCTATTGAGCTTCCAGCTTCATCTGAGATTAAACCCATCTGTTCTAGCTTCAGACCTGTAAGCAAATTGAGCGGAGCTTCTATAGTCGGCTTAATTTCAAACGTAAATCAGTCACTGCATTTCTCTCTGACGCAGTTATGAAGGTGAAGGAAGATATAATAAATTTTCCCTTGGTCGGTTGTCGTTGAAGATCATTTTTCATACCCTTACGGTTTCAAAAGTTAAAATAGCATAAATATTTGTAAGTTTAAGCTCATCAGCCGGAACACAAGTGTAATATGTAAAAAGTAAAAATATGTACCCATACCAAGAATTGTCAGCGGAGGCCCGAAAACAGAATCAGTACTAGTTCGCTCACATAAACGTACTAAGTTGGATTGATGGTAACGTCAATTACATCACGATACTTGATGTCAGGTATGCAGGAGTACTCTAACTGTACAATATATGTGCGTGGTGATGTGAAGGAGAAATTTATTAGAAAACATTTATCAACGGCCAATATTGTTTAACTTAATTTACCGAAAATAGGAGAACTCAGAAATTTTACGACAGCTTGTCCAGTTCATGGTACAGCTCCTTTAACTAGATGTGCCGCACAGAATTGTATGAACATTCACATGTACTTTCTAATGAATTTTATGCATTTTTGAAATAAAAAGAATATGTATTCGTATAAAAAATGATTTTTATTATAAACCCATTATATTTAAAACAACATCGCAACAAAATGGAATTTCATAAAATAACCGTGAATCATTGATATGCACATATGAAGCCCGTGATGGTATGAAAAATCGTCGCTGTCCAGCTTTAACACATTCTTTTGTTTACAGCGCTTCACGTAATCTCGATAAAACTCCTTTACGTCGTCTGAAGCGATATTGTTATGGAACATTACATTACAGCTTGAATAGATCATATGTTTTCAATTTGATACGGCCTTCACCTACTCGTATCCGGAATGTTTTGCAAGCACCTAGTTGGTTTTGCGGATATTGTTCCTCGTTTCTCAACCTTCTCAAGTCGTTATACGTAGAAGTCCACCCTACGTATGTTGTTGATACTGGAAAACGTTCGTGGAAACCGAAAACAATTTTTGCTTCAAATGTCAACACATCGAACCCTAGGACGATTGTTCGCCTTGACATACATCAAGGTAGTAAGTATAGTTCAGCAAGATATTCTCACACGACACTCGAGATTTTGGACAGTTTTTCTGGATTTTTTCATGTATCGTGTTATTCCAAACAGCTGTTTTATCGGCATGATCTCCTTCGGGCTCTGTTGGTACAGAAAAAGACTTCTGCTTCTTCTCTAATGTATTGATGTACACTTTGTTTTTTTTTTCACTAACTTGTTACTTACGCTTGAATTCAGTCTTAAAGGTAAACACAGCAATATTGGCCGCATGTTGTCAAAACACGCTTTGTAAACGTTGTCTATTACTCATAAACAGTCTACTGTTGGATTTTAGGAATTGTTTAAAGTGTTTTTCACTTAGATATTTCCCAAAAGAGTCAAAATATTCAGCTGGTCCATTTTTATGGAAAAAGAATGCTACCCAACGAGCGCCGCTCTTTTGGGACAGATTTGTATTGGCTATGACGGTAATTGCCCGATGACCACTGACCACGTTATCAAGAGATAGAGTATAGGTGTTAGTAGGTAGTGTATAGGTTTCCTTTTCTACCCGCTTGTACGGGTATACTGCATTCAAGCGCTGTAATACAGCTTCATGTGCTAATAAGATATTTTGATTGACCGTAACATGATTCATGAACAATGTTGCTTTTAGAATTTTCCCACGTGGATTGAAGTCATCTTCTTTCGAGTACAAATAATATTTCGGTTTTTCCAATGGAAGTATTAAACAGAAGTCTACTCCATTTATTAAGAGTTTATCTTGATTTGACAGATCGCTGTGAATTGTGCCCATCAGTTCAACGACGTTACTTTTTTCCACCATTGCAGACCTTTTCAGATAGCCCTCACTTAACTCAGTAGAACTCCCGTCAGGTCGTGCGTCCTCAATCATGTCCATTGCATTCTGATCTAGATAGCAACCGGCTGATTCGAGATGAGTTGATGCAGCGTCTTTACCATAGTTCAGTGAATTTTCAATATAGGAGCGATAGTGGTAATTGTTGTCTGTCTGAGCTATATTCTTGCCATTCAGTTGTACAGTGCATTGTCTAAAAAGTGAATGCATGAGGATGTGAGCTACACCAACGGGGTCAGCTAAAGGTTCAGCCTTCCCAGCTTTCTTAAGTTTCTCCTTCCTGGTGAAAAGTTCTTATTTACCATTCTTGAGTTTAATCAGTTGTATCTTGAGTCGTAAGTAAATGCTGGATAAGTCACGATATGTATCTCCATGTCCGAGTGAGACAAATTTCAACACCGAAGAATTGTCAAGTGATGCAATGGGTTTGTAAGCAACTTCTTTGGTCTTCAGAGTACTGTTTTGAATCTTTGGTTGGGCAAAAATATTCAATTCAGACTTCATGTATTTATTTTGCATCGTGATGATATTATCTACTTGTCAAATATGACCAATGCAAGGTTTCTTAATTGACGTCGTCTTTTTATAGCTTTGTTAGTTCTGCTCGATGATGACTTTCTCAATTTGTTTGCCCTTGTTCACTGTGAGGCACTGAATTCAGCTGCTTTCTTGTGTAGGGGTTAGCTCTTTTTATAGCTAGTCTCCTTTCTTTACCTTCCATTTGATCTAAGATTTTATTTATACCTTTTTGTGCTAATACATGCGCCGCAAATTCTCCATGGTCTCTAAATACCTGCTTCAGTGGTCTGTTTCCTGCAACTTTAAAAATGGACTTTCCTGTTTCAAAAACTTTTTAGCCTATAGCTTTTGCTCCATGCAGAAATAATGGTTAAAAATAGCGTACCAATCCACTGGAAAAGCTACCAACAAGCCTTCGTTGTTGATACACAAATGGCGATCGATACAATTCTTCAATGTCTGATAATGTATTCCCACTCTCGCCAAGGTAGTAACGTGCGTAGTGTGAATTTATTCATGTTAATGAGCATAGAGGTGTGCTAAATTCTGTATGAAAATTATGTTGATATTTCGAACTTGCGAATATTCATAGATTCTTACCTTCGTTTGAAATGGAGCATGATGAAAGTTGGAGTAAAGCTAGATTCAAAGTTGACTAGCTCGCCATGATGGTCTGTAATTTTGATTGAGATACTTTCAATGAAAGTATCTCAAGTGGACAGTACTCCACATAATTGAATCTGAAAACGCTATCACAACCTCCCAACGGGATCGCTCGTATATTTCTTACCAGTTTACTTCCAGTTATTCTTGGTTTAAAAATATCCTTATAAACATATATCAAATTGTTTGATTCATAATCATCAATAGCTTTGAAGTGCGTGTCACAATGTGTCCTTTTTTTCAAGTATAGACAATGATTTTTCCAGCTGACTGATCCTGTCCAGCATTATTGATTTATCAAACGACTCTTTTATTGTTGCATCAATCGTTTCGGAGTCACGTTTCTCAACAGCTGTCTTCAGGAATGCGTCGATGAATAAGCCAGCAATATTATCAGTTTTATCCACTTCTATTGGAACTGGAGTTGTAGCATTTGAACCATCGGCTCTTTTGTATCGCATGTTAATAATGGTGTGAAAATCAGTTTTAATCCACTCATCGGCTAATATTTCAGTGCCGGACTCTTAAGCGGTGCAGGATATAGACACTCGGATAGCTGACGCAATTTTATTAGACACCTGCTTTCGTAATTGATATGTTGTGGTCGCCGATGACTTTTCTTTATCAAGTAGCTCTTCGTCATTTAATTCAATTCCCCTTAGTAACAAGGATACGAAATCTGTTATGTTATTCGGTGACACAATAGGCAGCTCTACATTAAGCCTCACGCCATAATCTTTCAGATGAAATGTGTGGGTGGTCGGTTCAATCATCATCATCAATGGCGCACCAGCCCAAATCGAGTCTTGGCCTCCCGAAGACACTGCCTCCAACTGAGCGTCCTCCAATTAGCGAATCCCAGCAAGGATTCGCTGTCGTTGTCAACTGCATCCTCCCATCGTTTGCGTGGTTTTCCTGGTGGGAGGCTTCCTGTTGCTCGGCCTTTCATGGAGCGCTTGGGAATTCGCCTGTCATCCATACGCTCCACATGGCCAGCCCACTGAAGTCGTAGCAGTTTCGTCAGAATCGATACCGGTGGCTCGTCATAAAGAGCGTACAACTCATGGTTGTACCGGATTCGCCAGTCCGGTCCGTCCTTCGGTCGGTTCAATACCCGCTTCTTTATCCCGTTTCTTCCTTAAACTGTTTGACGGATAAATTCATTGTGGTTTCGTTTGTTTCTTGGCATCTGTCCAATTATGTAGCCTTTAAGCGCTTGGAAGTATTAAAATTTTGCATCTGACTTGCAATAAACTTTCTCAGCAATCTTTCCGAACTGATAAATATGTATGCAAAAACCTCTTTCTTCTATAATACTTCCTATGTCAGAGATTACCTTTCCGTCTCCACCTTCTTCGATACGATCTTACATTATTCGTTTAATTTCGGCCACGTAATAGTTTTAACAGTCAGGTCTAATTGCTAAGAAAAATGAAGAAAGGAAAGATGAAAAGTTCAAATCATTAGCATCCCATCTAACTATAAAATGAGCATGTGTCTTTCCCAAGGCAACACCTTTAGACATTATTCATTTGAATCTTTTTGAACTGGTGAAGATTGTGGTACTTTGATAACGCTTACATCTTCAGAAGGTATAGAACGTTTAGAAATACCGCTGCTACCTGATTTGCTTTTCTCTTTTTTACGTTTTGGTAGAGCGATCTCCGTTATTCCGACATACCAATTGCAGGTAAACTTACACACATGGTAATATATTTTCGAAAGATGAAAGCGTATTGTCAGGGAAAATGCCTAGAGAGCTGTTGGTCAAGAGACACACGTAGAACTCGTCATCTATGAGGGTTATAGGCATTTTTAGATTATGTCCGAATTCAGGTTTTTAACTTTGGAACTAGGCTCAGTCTTCAATCTTAACCGTTCACTTTGCCAAGCAGGCTTTCTTATGGGAATGTCAGTTGCAAATTGATCATGGTTGAGACGAGAGGGTCTTAATATAGATTGCTTGCCAGATTTCGACCTACTTCATCGAAATCTGATGCCACAGTACCTCTATCATATTTTGCATCTATGTCAGTGAAAACGTCATCCAGTTCATCCACACTCATATCCGCTGGAATTGTATACTGCGTTATACCATCTTCACCGGTTATTATCTTGTAGTCTTTGCTGCTTCTTTCAAATGAATCAGCCAAACTTTTCCTTATTTTGGAAGCAGGTTTAAGACTTTTTGCTATACCACTTTTTGAACAGCGTCGCTTTAAAGCAACAGGTAATTATTGCTTGGTGGTGGTAATTCGTTTACCGACTCAAATACTTCCTCCGGTTGCGGAGGCGAAGTTTGTGTGGGTATTTCAGTTTTAAATAAAAACCTCGTCTGTATAATGCTTTCACGCAAATTCTTATATTTTTGCCTATTCATGTGATCTTTCGATGAAAGGTTTTCACCTTTCGTCTTCAAAAAATGGGATTTTTTAACTTCCCAGTATATGGGAAGTTCTTGTAATCGCCTCCCAAATGGAAATTGAAATTTTCAACATTTCTTTACGTTTTGAGGTCTATAGAGTATATATAAACTGTTTTTTAGAAAGAAGTATGTATATGTGTGTGTGTGTTTCCGTACGTACGTATGTGCGTTCGTGGACACTGTTTTCTACGAGCATAACTCACGTAAACAAAGTCGTATCGACTTTGTTAAGCTGTCAATCGAAGCGTCTTTGCAATCTTACGAGCTGATTAGTTTTTGGAAAACTTCGGTCGGGGGGGGGGGGGGGTTGCTGTTTTGCACGTTTGAAGGTCATTTCTGTCATGCGTTATATCTCACGAACCAAACATACGATTTCCTTGGCCAAGGTGTCAATCGGCGTGTATTAACATTAATGTGATTCTGTCAAGTTTTTAACAATTTCTTGGAGCCGTTTTCTATTTTTTTTAAAAAAAGTGCAAAAAATTAAAGTTTTTTTCAAACAGAAAAATTTTTAACGTTATTTTCAATGTGAAGTAATCAATGTTCATAAAGTTTGTATACTCCAAACAGTTCTTGTAAAAATGGCATTACAATTTTTTGTCATCATCACGAAAAAAAATTAAATAAAAAATAAAAAATCATTAACAGTCATCATGATCTTCAAAGTCATATTTCTCATGCGTTATATGTCGCGAATTAAACATACGATGTGCATGACTAAGAAATCAATTGACGCGTATGAAAATTTTTGTGCATCTATGAAATTTTGAAAAAAAAAACGTTGCAGTCCTTTTTTAATTAAAGAAAAAGAGTGCAAAAAATAGGCTTTTTTCATAAACAATATATTTGTAACCTGATTTACGGAGTACAGTATTCAATTTTTATAAAATTTCTATAATCCAAGGCATGCTCGTAAAACATCATCAAACCTTATTCTCATGGTTACAAAAAACAAACAATTAAAAATAAAAATTCATTAACAGTCATCATGATCTTCAAGGTCATTTCTGTCATTCACTATATCTAACGAGCTAAATATAATATTTGCATCACTAAGGTGTCAATCGACGTGTATTAACATCTCTGTGATTTCTTTGACATTACAAAAATTCGTTTCAGCCGTTTTCTCCAACTTACTAGAAGAAAATGCGAAAAATTAGGGCTTTTTTCATAAAAAATATTTTTTTAACCTGATTTGCACAACTCAGTAATAAATGTTTATAAAATTTATACATTCTTATCAATTTTTGAAGAGAAAAAAGGGTTCATACGAATGATATTACTTTATATCTTCTATTCTAAATAAATTGTTGTAATTTCGATCAAAATTTTAAAATATTTGCATAATTTGAGCACATTTTTAATAGTTTTTACAATCTGTTAATTAAAAAAATTGCTTAAATTTTGAAAACCATGAAAATTTCAATCAAATTTGCATTTGTGGTGATCAACGCTTGGAGTGGTAAAATGTTTTATAGTCAATACTTTGCAAGGTCATATGCTTCAAAGCTTTCATCAAACAAAAAATTGCAGTTTTTAGTAGATTCATTCTTTAGTAATCGTAAGATTTCAATTACTTCCTCCATCATCATTTGTAAAACATTTTACTTTTTACATGCAATTGAACCTATTTTTGACGGCATATTCAAAAAATTTCAAGACCAATAGAAAACAAGGAATAATTATAAATCTCATTGATGTAAAATCGTGAAAAAATATAAATTCAGCGATTATGCTGAACTCTTGACAATTTTGAACGCAACTATTCTAAATGACCATCACGCGACAAAATCTCTTCTGTGGGCGTAATAACAAAAACTGCATTCATTTTTGCTAGCGTTCTTTTGTCCTTCAATCATCGATGTGAAAATAAAAAATAACGTACAAATGGTCCCCACTGATTGATTGATCGAATCAATCTACCCCCATCCACCAAAAGCCTTACGTAATCAATGGATACTCCCGTAGATGATATGGTTAATATTAACTCATTCCTGTTACGGCTATGAATACCTCTCGTTATTATTATTTAAAGTAGTACTATTTTCAAAATTATTATTGTGTTTAATATTTTTAATGTTTATCTAGATATTACTGGGAAGTTGACCGTGTGGACCTCAAGGGTCGCACTTCGCGGCTTGTCTTCGTCTTGCATTTAAAAATTGTATTAGCACATTCCGGTACTGATACCATTTTGCTTCATCATTTTGGCGCTTATTGTGCAGTATCTTACTCATAGTTTTGTCAAACAGTATCTGTATACTAGCGCTCTCAACTGTCTCCTTCAAACGTTCGTATACTTCAGGCGATAATAGAAGCATTTTATTGAGACTGCTATTTCTATGCAAATTTTTAACTTCCCAGTATATGGGAAGTTCTTGTAATCGCCTCGAAAATCGAAATTGAAATTTTCAACATTTCTTTACGTTTTGAGGTCTATAGAGTATATATAAAGTGTTTTAGAAAGGGAGAAGTATGTGTGTGTGTACGTATGTACGTACGTACGTACGTACGTTCGTGGACACTTTTTTCTACGTGCCTAACTCACGTAAATGACGCTGTATTGACTTCGTTGAGGTGTCAATCGAAGCGTCTTTACAATTTTAAGAGCTGATTAGTTTTTGGGATACTTACGTCGAGGGAGTTTGTTGTTTTGCCCCTTTGAAAGTCATTTCTGTCATGCGTTATATCTCGCGAACGAAAAATAGGAATTGTATGTTTAAGGTGTCTATCGACGCGTATTAACATTTTTGTGAATTTTTCAAAATTTGAAAAAAATCGTTGTAGCCGTTTTTTCATTTAAGAAAAAAAGTGCAAAAATTAGGTTTTTTTATAAACAATAAATTTTTTACCTGATTAACGGAAGACAATATTCAATTTTTATAAAATTTATATATTTCAAGCAGTGCATGTAAAAGCAATTTCAAAACTTCTCCCAAGATAAAGTAAAAAATTAAATAAAAAATAAAAAATCATTAACAGGCATCATGATCTTCAAGGTCATTTCTGTCATGCGTTATATCTCAAGGTTTAAATCGACGCGTATTAACATAAGTGTGAATCTTTCAAATTTCGTGAAAAATCTTTTGAGCTTTTTTTTAATTTAAGAAAAAAAGTGCAAAAAATTCGGTTTTTTCATAAACAATAAAATTTTAACCTGATTTACGGAGTACAGTAATCAATTTTTATAAAATTTATATATTTCAAGCAATGCTTGAAAAAATGTCATCAAAACTTTTACTCATGATAACAAGAAACATTAAATAAAAAATTAAAAATCATTGAAAGTCATCATGATCTTCAAGGTCATTTCTTCCATTCACTGTATTTCACAAACCAAATATAATATTTGCATCATTAAGGTGCCAATCGACGTGTTCTGAATTTGTTTTGATTATTTTAACATTTTAAAAATCCGTTTCAGCGGTTTTTTTAATTTAATAGAAGAAAATGCTCAGGGTTTTTTTCATAAAAAATATTTTTTAACCTGATTTGCACAACTCAGTAATAAATGTTTATAAAATTTATATCAGTTTTTGAAGAGAAACCAGCAAAACGTTTTACATAATTCTGAAGAGAAAAAAACAAATAAAAATAAAAAATTATTCAAAGTTACCATATGACAAGGGTTCTTCCGAAGGATATTACCTTATATCTTTTATTCTAAAAACTTTATTGTAAAGTCAATTAAAGTTTTAAAATATTTGGATAATTTGAAAAAACCAGCTTAAGTTTTGAAAACCATCAAAATTTCAATCAAATTTGCATTTGTGATAATCAATCATCATCACCCATCCACCAAAAACCTTACTTAAGCAATGGACCCTCCCGTAGATGATATGATTAATATTAACTCATTCCTGTTACTGCTATCAATACCTCTCATTTTTATTATTATTTAAAGTAGTATTATTTTCAAAATTATTATTGTGTTTAATATTTTTAATGTATATCTAGATATAACTTGGAAGTTGACCGTGTGGACCTCAAGGGTTGCACTTCGCGGCTTGTTCAATTAAAGACCCTATCATACTTGAAAGAACACTTTCTAACAATACAGGAAAAAATCCTCCTTACTGTACTAACACTTAACGCTGTCGCGAAATAGACTTTCTTGCCCCTGAAAGCTTTCACAAGCTCTTTTATGCACAGCTGTTACTGTTTGAGATGGTGTATGATTACCCATCATGTGTGATTTCACATAGAGTTTAATTTACTTCAAGATCGGCGGTTTTCAGTATAGCGTTTCTTAAACACGGACTTGCTTTTTTAAGAACATATAGCGTATGCTTATTGCCCTTCAATCGTTTCATTCGTGGCACCATTGTCTTCCTTCAAACTATCTGGGGAGTATAAACGTGTTAAAAAATATTTCGGTGCGAAAACGTAAGGTGTCATTTCTATTCTGTGTTAGGTTTATTAACAACTTGCTATGAGGTTGTTGAATTATTCCTTTATTTATTCTTATGAGCTCCGGACTGCTTTCAGAGAACATCTGTTTAGCGAGATGATCAACTTGACTCTTGTCTCGTGGGTTCTTGAAGCATACTAGATACTTACAGTTTAGCGAAATTTCTCGGCAAAATTTTCATTGATGGAAAAATTCTGAGTCACCAAAACGACAGAAAGGTTACGATGATGCGATCTTTTTGTAAACAGTCCACATACCTGTCGTGAAAATGCATTTAACATCATGTCGTCCAGTATGATTAGCGTTGGATGATTCGTACCGTTTGGAAATTCTTCAGGAATAAAGCTAATATATTCTATATTCTTATAGGGCATATGTGTTGGTATTGCATGTTTCTCGGCATTGCACCAAATAATTCTTTTCACTGATGGGCGTATCATCGCACCGTTTCTAAGAAAACTTCTATAAATGTCGTCTTCCCACAACCAGACGGTTCAGCTATTATCATTGTAAAAGGGTGTTTCAGGTGTAGCATCGTTTTGTGTTTGGAGAAGAAGAACTTCTCATAAAAGCTATTACAGAACTTTTATTTATACTTTTTCCAAGATGAGTAGAAGGTAAATTGTAGATGAACTTCATATACCCGCGCGAACGGAAATTACCATTGGCTCACTCTTATCAGTAAATTGGTGAATAAATACAATACAACAAGGGATCGTACCATTAATATGCAACCTGCCCGTGTAAATTCATCAAATGAGGTTTATCTACTATCAAAAGTATATAGGAAGTCAAAAGTCACTTGTAAGCCTAAATTTAAAATCGGTGATAATGTTTGCATAAGCAAGCACAAACATGTCTTTCAAAAAGGCTACACCACGAACTGGTCAACAGAAGTATTTCAGGTGAAGGAAGTAAGGAAAACAGAACCACGCACATACTTGCTTGAAGATTATCAAGGAAGTATCATCAAAGGTGGTTTTTATGAGACAGAATTGATAAAGGTCAAGTATCCTGATGTTTATTTTGTGAGAGAATTTTGAAACGTAAGGAAGATCGCATGTTTGTAGAATGGCTTGGATTTTCAACATCTCACAATTTCTGGATTGATATAAAAGATGTTCTGCAGCACTCTGACTTTTAGTCAATATGTTGAACTTAAGGCACGAATACGACCGTCTAAAGACATTCAAGAATCTGAACCTGGACGAGAGAGAAAGTATTTAAACTTCTGAAAAGCAGTTTTTTTACACCAACTTGAACGACTACGACAAGTGTTTCTTCTGCTCACTGATAATAAGTGCTTTATCTTCACCATCCGATGTTAAAGCAGAACATTTACGCCTATTTCCATTGTGTGTTTGCTGGCGGTAAAGACGTTTGCGGACCGGATCTCAACTTTATAATATAAACGTGCTCTTTCACATCTGCGAATATGCTTATAGGAGTAGTAAAAATAGTAATTGACTTCCTCATAGAACTATATTAACCTCTATTCAAACATAACGCTCGGGCTCTTCACCTCGCTTACGAAACCACGTATCAAAACCACTCTCCCCGTATTCAAACCAGCTCTCAGTCAACCAGCGCTCTCAAAAACTCAGCTCACGATCCATCGCAAAGCACACACGCTCGCACACTTGCAAACAGCCAGGCGGACTGACTCAAAACTAGATCTCCATATAAAAAGCTATCCATCCACTAGTATACTTTCGTATCGGGCAGCTCGCCGAGGTAACACACTTTGAGCATGTGTAGGGGCACATGTTGTCCTTCACTAACACAGAACTATTTTCTATGAAAGTGTGTGTCTTACTACATGCGAAACACTCTTCATTCCTACAGCACTCGATTTAGTAGTACCAAAGAACATACAACATAAAGAAGTCGAATGCTCGAATACTTTTTTACGCCAGGAAATTTTAACAAAGCTGGACATGTGGGGAAAACGTAAGGGATGTTGAACGAGCAGAGAGAAAATGAGCTTTCAGCAGGCAGCTTTTTGTCAACATTTCTTATGTTGCTCAAGTAGATGTTGGCGGAAAGCTTTTCGAGAGACTCATTTCAGATTTGACAAAGGGAAATGATTTCTGAAAGCACTCGGGTGGTTATGCAAAACAAACAATACTAAAAAAGGCGAATATCATTCGATTGATGTGATTTGCATACTTCCAAATAATTTAGTTTATTTTGATAAAATATAGTGAAACACATATACTGCTTTTCAAAAAAGTCTATAAAAATACTTCCTCGAGCATGTAACATAAATATGTGTTAAAAATTTTTGCTGCAATTTTGGGATGCTAGTACCTTAACTTAAATTTTAAATATAGGATTTCAAGTACATAATTTCTAGCAATTTAATAGTCTGTGGAAATAAATCCAGTACGACTTGTGAATTTCCACTCCAATCCAGAGGTATCACATACAGAGCGTTAACTGATCTAGAGTGATCGGTTTCCCCAAGAACACATTTGCCGAGAACCAAAATATTTTTAGTTGGAAAATGAGTTGAATACTTTTTGAAAAACTTTGTGTATTCTGAATACTATAATTTAAATGTAGGTAACTCGGTCCAGCAAAACTGTTGTTGGGCCTTTTGCACTTTGGAAAAAAAAAATTTAAAATAATTTATTTTTGGATGATTGGAATTTATTTTAGCAACGCGTTTTTCAGAGAATTTTAAGGAAAATAAAGGAAAAAAAATTCTGACTGACTGTTAGTCTGTAATTATTTGAAGTTTTTTGCTGGATATTTTTTCGTTTTTCATCACCGCCCAATTGCAATGCTTTCTCAAAACAAAACTAAAATCATAAATTCCAATATTTTATTTTGTGATCATAACAGCAATTCATTTCATCGAACCAGTTTGGGGTGACAAGCTTACATTTTCTAATAATGGTTTCTTTAATATTTCTTGTTTCTGGGCAGATTTTAAAAACTTCTGCAAAACAGATGACGTGTTGCTTGCAAACACTAAAAAACTCATCAGATGGAGCATATAAATTTCCGAAATCCGACGAGACCGCGCTGTAATTTTTCGCAAATATAAATAATTCCGAAGGACACGACAAAACTTCATCAGTTTTCCTTGTGTTGCGCTCACACGATTCGCATTTCAGTTTCGTCACAACTTTGAAGGCAACATAGCCGGTAAAATACCTCAATGATGGAAGTTGTATCTGGATTTCAGCATTTTCGAAAGTGTCTTCAGTCATAAAATCGAAATATGTGGTCTTTAGTTCTTCGTTATTATCTATCAAGAATTCCTTCTCTTGGAGTTCTGCGCACTCAACAATTTCACTTTCTTCATATCCATCTAAATCTATTGTGAACATGATGTCGCTATCATCTGCACAATTGGTTCTATTGCTGAATTTAATTAAATTGTATGACATTGTTTTAGAAAGTAGAATATTCAATTCGGAAACCGAAGGGTTTCTATTATTACCACCTTTTTGCCGTAATCTATTCGCGTAGATTCTCTAGAGGATCTTGAGATAACCGTTTTGTTAATATAAAAAAAATCTTGAAATTCTCATTTATAACGTTATCTGCTAACATCAAAACACCAGTTAATGTTTGCTTCATTCCGTTGAGAAAATAAACAGTTTTTGAAATATTTTCGCCATTCACATTTGAAATATACCTTATAAACTCGTTAATAAAAGTGTGGACTTCATGTTCCAAGGTTAAACCACGTTTAAAAATATTTCCATGTTTTAAAGACCCGTTATTTAAACAATCAAATATTTTATCAATTTTTTCCACAAATATAGCAGTTGATAACGCTATTTCATTTGAATTTCTACTGAACTGTTTAGTTTCAACAGCGGTACGAATGGCAGCAGCTACAGTTCTGCCTTAATTTACGCGCACTTTTTCAAAAGAGTTTGAGTGGATATGTTGAAATGTTAATTTTGTGCACATTTTAGTCACTTTCTTTTAGCTTAAACGACCATCTGGTGTACAAACGATAGTATTAAGAAGAAGATTTCTTTTAGGATTTCTTGCAAGTTGTGACCTCTAATTCCATTTTGAGAAACAAAATAATTCAACACACATTTCCAGTTGCTGATAAGCCCTCTTATCATAAAAACACACACTTGCTTTCCAATAGTGTTTTTTCTGTTGAAACCGATGTCTTCTAACCCATCTATTAAGTCATGTGGAACATTATACCTCAATTCCTTTCTTATAGCTATTTCATCAAAAATTAAAACTACATATTTCTCCACCTCACTTAATAGTTCGCATTTTTTTTAAAAATGGAAATGCATTATTAATTAAGCCTGGCTGCAATTGCTTCACAGGTGCCCAGTTGTACACCGTAGATAGATGCGGTTAATTAACTTTTAAAATATTTTTCAAAAATTTATATGTAGACTGGTAAAAAATATTTTGCACTTAATTCATTTCATCATTGTCATATTTTCTTTTTTTACATTGACTATCATTTTACACAAGGCTTTGCTTTCATTACTAATATTTTGTGAATCAATTATTACTTCAAGTGGTGTTTTATTCTTGTTTTGCAAGAGCTTTTTGTTATATTTATAACGGCACCGATCATCCTTTTTTAGTTTTTTATATTTCAACAGCTATTTTTTCAACTTTACACACTGGGCCTGCAAGCTGTTAAATTTTTTCATATAATAATGTTTATTTATTATTATTTTTTGCCAAGATGCACAAAAATTACTTGCTGAATCCGTTGCCCATCTTCGTTTTTTCCGTGGCGGAGAAATTAACATATTCAAGGCTATTTCATTATCTGCATTTTCCGGAGACAAAAATAAAGTTTGAATCGCACCTACCTTTAATCTGCGGACTCCAATAAATTCACTTACAAAATGAGAATTGCATATGCGAAATTTCGTATTAACCGACACAGACACGAAATTGCAATTTTCCCGCCATATTATTCCCATTGGCACTTGGGTCCCTTCTGGACTTCCTACAATGCTGCAGACTGCACTTAAGACCGGATTTTGTTTTATTTTTATTCATTATGCACTTCGATACGATAACGATTTGATAACGAATATGAACAAGCCGCGAGGTGTGACCCTTGAGGACCACACGGTCAACTTCCCAGTAATATTTACATAAATATTAAAAATACTAAACAAAATAATAATGAAAATAATAATACTTTAAATAATAATAATGTACCTCTCATGACAGTAACTGGAATGACTTAATATTAATCGTATCATGTACGGGAGCGTCAATTGATTACGTAAGGTTTTTGGTCGATGGGGACAGATTGATTTGATTGAATATTCACGCGGATCAATGGGGGGGGGGGGTTATTTTCATATTGATGACAGCTTTTTTTATAGCATATGATCTAGCAAAGTATTGACTACGAAACATTTTTCGATTCAAAGCGTTTATTGCCACAAATGCAAATTTGATTAATATTTTGGATTTTCAAAATTTAAGCAGTTTTGATATAAAAATTAAAACACGGTGCTATGAAGACTATTAAAAATCTGCTTAAATTATGCAAATATTAATAAACTGTGATTGGCTTAACAACAATGTCTTCAGAATAAGAGTAGTCGGGTAAAATCATTCATTTGAACACATTTTACATGGCAACTTTGAATGATTTTTTATTTTTAATTTAATTTTTTTAAACATCATGGAAAAGCGTTTTGCTGGTTTGTCTCGGAAAATTGATAAGGATTTATAAATTTTATAAACATTTATTACCGTGTTGTGCAAATCTGGTTAACAAATTTATTTTTTATGAAAATATCCTACATTTTTGCATTTTTTTGTTAAATTAAAAAACGCCTCCAACGACTTTTTTAAATAAAAAAACAATACAAAAATGTTAATACACAGCGATTGACACCTAAGTGATGCAAATATTATATTTGGTTCGTGAGATATAGTGAATGGCAGAAATGACCTTGAAATCATGATGACTTTTAATGATTTTTGATTTTTCATTTAATTTGTTTGTGATCATGAGAGAAAAATTTGTTGGTTTTTGCACAAAAACTGTTTGGAGTATATGCATTTTATAAATATTGATTACTGTGTTTCGAAAATCAAGTTAAAAATTTACTGTTTATGAAAAAAACCTAATTTTTTGCACCTTTTTTCAAAAAAATTAAAAAACACCTACATGAATTATTTTTAAAACTTGATAGAATCACATAAATGTTAATACGCGTCGATTGACACCTTAATGATGAAAATCGCGTATTTGGTTCGGGAGATATAACGCATGACAGAAATGACCTTCAAACGGGCGAAACAGCAAACACCCCCAACCGAAGTTTTCCAAAAACTAATCAGTTCTTAAGATTGCAAAGACGCTTCGATTGACACCTCAGCGAAAACGATAGGACTTTGTTTACGTGAGTTATGCTCGTAGAAAAACTGTCCACGAACGCACAGACGTACGTACGGACGTACGTACATACACACACACACACATACATACTTCTCTCTAAAAACACTTAAAATATACTCGTAAGACCTCAAAACGTAAAGAAGTGTTGAAAATTTCAATTTCGATTTTCGAGGTGATTACAAGAACTTCCCATGTACTGGGAAGTCAATAATTGCTTCAGCACATCGCCAACCATATGTCATGAGCTTTTTAGCAAAAGCTCTAGCTCTCTCAAAATAATAATTCTCCGTTGCTCGGCGGGTTCTAGCGCCAGAACCCGCCATATAAAATTTTGGGCGTAAAATTTTGTTCGAGATACGACTTTTTTATGTTGTATATTCTTTGGTAATACACTTTGGTTTTGGCTTACTAGTACACTTTGGCTTGGTTTAGCTGTCGCTACTAGTACACTTTCAGGCTATTTGAAAACTTACTATAATTGGCTATCGCTACTAGTACACTTTGAGCATATTCACGTCGGCTTACTATTACACTTTCAGCATACTTACGTCGGCTTACTATTCCACTTTCAGCATGTAGGGTACAGCTCTTTTTGATCTAACCCCCAGGAATTTTGTATGGAAGTGTGTGTCTTACTACTGATAAACAATTACAATGAATGATCTTGCAAATACTACTTAGGTGAAGAATTTTAAGTTTCTATTGTTGGTTGCGATAAATATATATTCTTTATAAAATTATATATTAGCTTTGATTGGAATGTATAGAAAAATTCCGCATAGGTAGCTTTTATGACCGTTTAAAAATACACGATAACAATGGACCCACGACTATAAATGCGTGAGTATTTTCCATCACTATAGTTAAGAGTTGAAGAGTTCCTTAAATAATTTATTGAACCTAAAATATCCTTTTTTTAAAAAGAGGTAACTATGATATTTTTTCCTCTATTTGTTGACTTAAAAATAACTTCCTTTTAAACTCTTTACAAGACTTAAATGGTATTGTTGTTCATATCGCACCAGCCGGATGAGTCTTGCGCTTCTGGTTTCAACAGAACTTTGTGAATCTTGTCGTCTGTCAATTGTCTTGCAAAAGCCCAATCAACGTGATAAGCATTATGGTTGGTTTTGCTAATGGATTCCAGCTTAAGGCGTTTCATTCTATCTCAAGACCTTTATTCTACATTAAAGGTAGATTCTTGGATTTCTAACTAGCACTCAACAAAACGTGCAACTAATTCTTACATGTCCCTATCTGCTTTTTGGGGGTTACAATCGGCAACAGTAAACTGGATTCCAAAAAAACATAATTTTCTCTTTCAATGTATCGACTATTGCATTGGTTTCAAATTGGTAAGAATGAAATTTACTTTCTAAATCAGTGGTCTGACGACTGAAATACGTTACTGGGTGAAGTCCTCCACCTACATGGTACTGCAAAACGATCCTTCCGATTCTTAAGGACCTTGCTTATATGTGAACGACTGTAGTTGCAGTTTGACTAAAGAAAACCAATACCAGCTTATCTACTAAAGCACTTCAAAGTGTTTGCAAAGCTTGATTCTCGTCTTGGTTCCATTTCTACGCAATGTTTTATCGTGTTTAAAAGATTCATGGACGGGCTATTAGTGTAAAGTCATTAACAAAACGACGTTCAGAACCTGCTAGCCCTAAGACCTAACGCACATTGTGAACTGTTCTTGCCACCTCAAAGTTTGCTACGGTTTGTAATTTTTAAGAGCTCGGTTGAAATTTTCCATTGCTTATACTATAGTCCAAGTATGAAACAGATGACCCTAGAAGGAAAACTTTCTTGAAGTGTAGTTGTTCCAAGATTACGCAGATTATCAAATGCTCTGGGTATTGGCTATGAATGGAGGAGTACATCATCAACATATACCGATTTTATGTCTCTTATTGGCGCCAAAATTCTATTCATAAGTCTTTGGAACAGTCTGAGTGCATTTCTCAACCAAAATGATATCCACTCGAACTCATCCTGGCCTGAAAGTGTTACAAAGAGGTATACCGTTTCGATTATTTTTCCATGAGTATTTGATGGTATCCAGGTCGTAGATCCAAACTATTGAAATATAAACCACCATGCAGTCTTTCAATTTGTTCGTCAGAAGAGGATTGCTATTTTTAATAGTGAAAGAAATCAGTTTTTTTTAGAATATTCTTGCTTCCTCATTTCTTTTCATGATTAATACTATAGAAAAAGTGACATCAGGATCAGATTTTTGGATGGCGACATCAGGATCAGATTTTCGGCTGGCGATGTTATGCACAGTTTTGTTAATAATGATTGGGAAGGGGAATTTTTTTCACAATGAATAATAACAAGTGTTTGTGCCTAATATGCAATGTGATAATTTCTCTACCAAAGAAAAGGAAATCTAAATCGGCATTATAGTACTGTGCATAAACATTACAATCGTGATTATCCTCTAAATTCAAAAATACGAAAGGAACACGTACAAAAATTGAAGACTACACTCCACTCGCAACAATCATTTTTTTTAAAAGTTTGCAACAAATCCACATCTGCAACAGTGGCCTCTTTACGTATGACACGTATATTGGCGTAACACAAGAAACCCTTTACTGATGGTGACATTTTTAAAGAAGCGTTCTTAGCAGCGAGAATTTCAAGAACAAAGATGAAAAAATTATGAAGGCAATTCAGAGTCTAAAATTATCAAGAAACTCTATGGCGAGTCGACTTGAGTTGTAAGCAAACGATATGCGTTTACAGCGAAAAAAAATGACTTCGAAGCTTGCACTCACTTTTCACTTGAATTCAACGAATCGCTTGATGTATGTGACACGGCGCAATTGAATATATTTGAACGTTTGACTTTTCACGATTGCAGTACGAAGGAGAACAAGTAAAGATAATTCCAATTTAAGGAACATGCAAAAGGAAAGATATATATAACATTTTTAAAGACTTCATTACATCACAAAAATTACCACTACGAAAACTCGTTTCTATTACGACGATCCATGGTTGGCAGTGAAAATGATTTTATTTCACTCTGCAGGAAAGATAAAAAATTTCCCAAGTTTTAATCATATCATTGCATTATTAACTAACAAGCATTATGCGCAAAATTCATAAACTTGGATCAAGTGATAGAAACCGCCATAAAAATCAGCAAATCCATCAGAAGCAAACCATTGAAGAGACGAAGATTTAGGTTACTAATAGAGGAATTTGAAAAACATCACTCTGATTTGCTGTTGCATAATGAAATAAGATGGCTAAGTAAAGGACTACTCCTCGCTCGGTTTCGAGAATTATTACCCGAAATAAGACATTTTCTAATCGAGAGAAATGATGACAGGTCAAGCTATCTACAAAACGAGAAATAGCTTTTACAACTGGCGTTTTTAACTGATTTAACATCGAAGTTAAATGAAATTAATTTTGAATTACAAGGGAGATCCAAAACCATCATAGATATGATTTCATCGGTGAATTCTTTCAAAATGAAATTGAAGCTTTGGATTTATAAGCTGAAGAAAAAGGATATCTCTTATTTCAGCCATTTTAAAGATGAGATTGGTGAAAATGTTGATATGTATGATTATGAGGAGTATGCTGTTGTATGGAAGAGAATATCGGAAGAATTTGAAAACAGATTTGCTGATTTTAAAAATTTGAACAGAATTTGCAGCTTCATATCCTCCCCACTGGATATAAATGAAAATTTAATCGAAGATCTTGCTAAAGGTATAGCTATTTTATTTTCAATGGATAGCTCTGACGTAGAATTACAATCAATAAACGTTGTTACTTTGATCAATTTTAAAACTGATGTAAGGAAAATATTGAATCCAAATAAATATTCGTCTTTGATAGATGTTTATTTGCGTGTTTCATCATGCTTCGGAAGTACTTATTTGTGTGAATCCACATTTGCTCACATGAATTACATAAAATCTAAATATCGATCACGTTTGACAGATAATCATCTTGATGATTGTATGTGATTTGTATCAAGTAATTATCGGCCAAATTATTTGGACATTGGCAAACAATGTCAAATATCTCATTAAATATTTTTGTATTATTTTCAATTTTTGTATAATTTTGTAAGCAAGTAAAAATGTAATATAAAAATGTAATGTAAAAATGTAATGTGAAAATGTAATGTAAAAACTTAATGTAAAAATGTGATGTAAAAATAGAATGTAAATAAAAATTTAAGTTGTATAAATTTTTGTTATTTTGGTTCCATAAAACATTAAATAAAATGTTAAAAAGACATAAATAATAATATTGGATCATTTTTAGGGTATTTCCAAATAATTGAAATACCCTATTAAAATCGATTTGGTGTCTGTCCGTCTTGGATTGGTTTGCAAAAAATCACTAATATGCGCGTATATGAGTCGATGAACAACAAATATGTTTCCGACAAAATAGATGCATAGAAAATCATGTTTTGAAGGTTATGATTTCTCGAAGATTTTGTGGTTTTTGAACAACTAGGAGGAAGAGCATAATTACCAAGTAACTTTTCATTGCAGAGCTTCTCTCCCACTAAAACTGTTTCATTTAGGAATTGTCTTATTAGAAGTCGATCCCAAGGAAATTTAAAATATAACAGTAGCACGCAGTAATCAAAAGGCTGGACACCCTTGTTCTAGTGTCTTGAATAATGCATCAAGATTCCTGAAGTGGTCTTCTTCATCTTTCCCGAAAATAATAAAATTGTCTCTGTAAATATAACATCGCTTCCAAATATCATCTCTAAGAGTATAATCTAGAGCACTTTGGAAGAAGGAGTCCCATTATTTAAGGCGGAAGGCGTACAAACACATATTTTCCATTATTTACTGAAAAAGCCAATTTTTTGATGTCACATTCCCGAATCTGCATCTAGTGAAATCCACTTGTTTCGAACAAATATTGAAAAGAAATCATTTCCACCTGAAATGGATAGGACTTTTTTGATATCTAGACCAGGGCGGATCTTTTTTCAGGTGGACGTTGCGGGAGGGCACGCTGATTTTTGCAGGAAAAGTTGGGGAATAACTCGTATAACAATAATTAATTGATGCTCCCTCTCAAAAAAGTCGGGAACATTAAAAATAAAATCGAAATGTTTAAAAATTTGAAAAAATCTCGCTTTTTTCTGCTTGTCTGAAAATGGTTCATTTTAGGTCAAAATTGCGTGACAATAAAAGTAATAAAATTTTCTATAAGATAATATGAGTTAAAAATCCTCAAACATTGAATCCTTGTCGTAAATTGCAATAAATATAAAAAACAGGGGAAAAAAGCTTTTTTGCTTATCTAATTTTTTTTCGCAACTTGAAATGCATCTAAGACCTTCATATTTTGCCTGAAAATTTTTTGCAACATCATTAAACAATAAACAAATTTTCATCAAAATCGATCCAGTTGATTGCCCATAATAATTGTGTAATCCAAATTTATTTAAAAAAAATCAAAAACTGTGGAAGCTTGCAAGTCAGAAACTTAAAATTATGAAAGTTTGAATTTTTTTAACATATAAAAGAGCACTTCACCTGTCACATGCACTTTACAAAATTAAAATCGGCGGTCTCAGCAAATTTTTCTAAAACTCTTAATTTGTGCTGGGCGTCTGAGGATTTTGTTGATGGGAGCATGGCTCCTACAACTGAATGCGCATGCCGTCAGCACAATTTTAGAATTTATTACCAAGGAGCATCCATTGATTACGCAAGGCTTTTGGTGGATGGGTGATGATGATTGATTACCACAAATGCACATTTAATTGAAATTTTGATGGTTTTCAAAATTTAAGCCACTTATTTTAATTAAAAGACTGCAAAAACTATTAAAAATCTGCTCAAATTATCCAAACGTTTTAAAACTTTGATTGACTTTACAACAAAGTCTTTAGAATAAAAGATATAATATAATGTAATATCTTTCAAAAAAACCCTTGTCATATGGTAGCTTTGAATGATTTTTTATTTTTAATTGAATTTTTTTCAGAATCATGAAAAAAGTTTAGCTGGTTTCTTTTCAACAACTGATAGAAATATATAAATTTTCTAAAAAAAAATTTTTTTATGATAAAAACCCTAAGTTTTCGCATTTTCTTCTATTAAATTGAAAAAAAAACGCTGAAACGGATGTTTAAAATGTTAAAATAATCAAAAAAAAAAATAAAACACGTCGATTGCCACCTTAATGATGGAAATATTATATCTGATTCGTGAGATATAGTGAATGACAGAAATGACCTTGAAGATCATGAAGACTGTTAATGATTTTTTATTTTTATTTAATGTTTCTTGTTATCATGAGAAAAAGTTTCGAAAACTTTTTTCAAGCATTGCTTGGAGTATATAAATTTTATAAAAATTGAATACTGTCTTCCGTAAATCAGGTTAAAAATTTATTGTTTATTAAAAACCTGATTTTTTGCACTTTTTTCCTTAAATTAAAAAACGGCTCCAAGGCTTTTTTTTAAAACTTGACAGATTGACAAAAATGTTAATACGCGTCGATTGACACCTTAATCATGCAAATCGTATGTATGGTTCGCGAGATATGTATAACGCATGACAGAAATGACCTTGAAGATCATGATGCCTGTTAATGATTTTTTATTTTTTATTAGATTTTTTACGTAATCACGAGAAAAACTTTTGATGTTGTTTTTACAAACACTACTCAAAATATATAAATTTTATAAAAATTGAATACTGTCTTGCGTAAATCAGGTTAAATATTTGTTGTT
Organism: Oxycera nigricornis; assembly: GCA_963942545.1. Classification (NCBI taxonomy): domain Eukaryota; kingdom Metazoa; phylum Arthropoda; class Insecta; order Diptera; family Stratiomyidae; genus Oxycera; species Oxycera nigricornis. Next base: position 67,998,031 of record OZ012661.1, on the reverse strand, counting down.
TATTTAAAAAAACCTATTTTTTTACACTTTTTTTTCTTAAATTAAAAAACGGCTCGAACGATTTTTCTCAAAATATGACAGATTAACAAAAATGTTAATACGCGTTGAATGACACCTTGATCATGCAAATCGTTAAGAATGACATAAACAGGTAAGGCAACAATAAATAATCAATATTAATGAAAAATTATCAACGTTTTAATGAATTTTTAATCACCAAACAGCTTTAACAAGCGACAGGTATCATGCTCAGAGCGACATGAGCGCACTCTAATTAGTATATCTCCTAAATTACTTTAGATCCCCTTCTGCAATTTTTATGGTAAATTAAATACATGTTAAGCTATATTTTACATGAAAAAATAAATAAAAAAATAAATAAAAATTTTCAAAGTTATTGGAATTTTTTTTTAAATATTCACTTCCGGTTGGAAACTAAAAAAAAAAACAAATTCGAAATCTCATTTGAAAATAAAAAAAAAACAGTAAATATTCTATACAAAACATTACATTTATTATTTAATTATAATTTATTTCAATATGAAAATAAAACTTCAAAAAAACCCTTTCGTAAATGAGATGAATTCTATAGAATCAAATATCTTAACAACTAAACATCAAAAAACAAAAATACTATGTGTACAAATTCATATACCCCAGAAATACAAATGTGCCCAATATGAATGAATTTCAGAACCTCACTTTTTTTCGTTGCCGATTTCACGTGAAATGCCCCATAGGTTAATTTTTCATTCGGTGCAATATACGCATAAAATATGTTTTTAGAATTGATTTAAGTTGCGAAATTTGACTTTCCGTCATATGAGTAATCCGAAGGTTCAATTGATTTACTTTTTGGGATAGGTGTTGTTTCAAAGGGATGTGAAGATCTGCTTTTATAGACATGTAATTGCTATTAGTGACAATAGTAGCTTGTGACGTATTTGAGCTATCATTTCCGATTATTTCTGCGAATGTTTCTAGAGTGGGAGGTAGAAAAAATTTCAGTTTTTCTGCGTACGGGCCAAACAAGCTGACATATGCATGGTGCGTAATGTTAATTTCACCACCAACTGAGTTAACTAATATAAGCCTTTCGTTAGCAATAGAATTACGAATACGTTGAGGCTGGATATAATTGACTTCCCGCCTCGAAAATCAGAATTGAAATTTTCAAAATATCTATACGTTTTGAAGCCTTTAGAGTATATTTAAAGTGTTTTTAGATAGAAGGATGTATGTGTGTGTGTGCTTGTACGTACGTACGGTCTTTGACAGTTTTTTCTAGAAGTTTAATTCACGTTAACAAAGTCGTATCGACTTACTGAAGGTCATTTCTATCATGCACTATACTTCGTGAACCAAGCAAAGAATTTGCATTGTTAATAAATCAATCGACGCATATTAACATTTGTATGATTCTTTCATAGTTTTAAAAAAAATTAAGCGAGCAGATTTTTATTTTAATGAAAAAAATGCAAAAAATAGGAATTTTTTCATAAAAAGTTAATTTTTAAATTTATTTGCACAACACAGTCATCAATGTTTATAAAATTTATATACTCCTAACAGATTTTGCAAAATCCATGCAAAGTTTCTATTAATGGCTGCTGTTAAAAAACTGACAAAAATACTTTCAATGGCATTACTACCTCACACTCTCCCTTAATCTTCATATGTGCACAGCACAAAATTTTTAATGCTGGAAGTAATTCTAAATGCCAAATAGCCATTCATCGCAATAGCACATGCAAAAAAAATGGAGAACGGAAGAAATCTGCTCTCAATTGTTATCGACATCTGTCTTTTAAAAAGCTGATAACCTCTGTGAGCGTCACCAGGTATCATTTTGACGACACATTTTAATTGTGCGTGACGTCCACAGAGTTATCATTTCCTGCAAATAACATCTTCATTGCCGCCACAAAGTAAACAATCAACAAAATTGTCAACAAAGGTTCTGTGGTGGTCAATCGAAGATCTAAGAGTAATGGCCATGCGTCATTCACCTTCACTTTAGAACTGTTTCGCTAAGATAGTTGGTTTCTTTCCTTAATTCCACAGGTTGTACGTATTAACTACATAAAAAACAAATTAAAAATAAAAAAATCCATTAAAGTCACCATGACCTTCCAGGTCCTTCCTATCAAGCACGATATCTCGCGAACGAAATTTAATATTTGCATCATTGAAGTCTCATCCGACGCGTATAAACATTCGTGTGATTCTTATAGATTAATAAGAAGAATCGTGAGAGCCGTCTTTAATTTAGTGAACTGCTAAAAATTAAGGTTGTTTTCATGTAAAATTAATTTTTTACCTAATTCACACAACACAGTAATCAATGTTTGTAAAATTTATAAACTTCATAGTTTGTTTAAAAAACCAGTAAAACCTTTTTTTATGATTAAAATGATCATGAAAAACATTCAAAGTCACCATTTAAAAAGTGTTCATACAAATGATGTTACCTTATATGTCTTATTCTAAAGAGGTTGTGTTGAATCAATGAAAGTTTGTTAATATTTACACAATTTGAGCAGCTGTTCAATATTATTCACATTACTGTTTTTTATCCTCATAAAAAACTGCTCAAATTTTGAAAAAAATTCAATAAATTGTGGATTTGTGGTAATCAACCCTTTGAATTGTAAAATGCTATGTAGTAAATATTTTGTAAGATCGCATGCTTTACAAAAATTTTATTAAATAAAAAAGACAAGATAAGAAATAAGATTTCAATTATTTCCTCCTTCATCATTTATAATACTTTTTATTTTTTTACATGCATTTAAACCGATAATGGCGGCTTCCCAAAGAAAAAAATCGTTATTTTAAGAAAAAATCGAAATTACTGTCAGAAACCTTATTTCTTCGATCATTACCTGATACAAGTATCTAAAAAGATTGTGTGAGTTTTGGAGAAATTTTCGAGAAAAACGCGTTCAAAGTTTTGGGAACCAATTTTTTTTTCAACTTACATCGTGGCAGTTCACTTTGAACTGATGAAATGTACTTACTTTATACCTTAAATTTCTAAATATAGCTTTCAGGTATACAATAAACCTTTTATATTCTAATTCCATAAATAAAAACATTATGAAAAGCATAGACAAGGGCATAGGGGTAATGAGAAGCAGTTGCTATTCCGGTTTACGCTTCGCCTACTTTCAAACGCTCGGAGACGTCTTTACAAATACGCTAATTTCTCTGAAACTATTTGCCGGATTAATGTGAAATTTTCGGACGATATTTTCAAATATTACTATTTCCAGTAGCATTATTTTCATTATTATTTTTGTGTTTCGTATTTTTAACATCTGTGTAAATATTACTGGAAAATTGACCGTGTGGACCTCACAGATTGCACCGCGTGGCTTGTTTTAATAGAGGCTGTATCTACTAAAATTTTCAAGGTTTGGCCGTTCTACGACGTGTTTTTGAAATACGTAGGCGAAGAGCCCACATATCTAACAAATTAACCCTATCAACTTACTCTGCCTGTTCAGGCTTGTTAAGATCTAAAGAGTCAAGATAGACCTCAAAAGTTACATCTGCATCGGTTCCTGTTATGACTGTTTTTGTTTTATCAGGTTGTTCCTTTCATATGTTCCACGCACCTTTGAATTATAACTAGTTGATTCTTTATTAAAAAGCCTTTAAACATTATTGTTTGTTTTCACTTGCTGAAACGGTAGCCTTTTGAGGAGGAACTGAAATCTTTTATTTCGCGGTTGGTTTTGATAATTCAATACTTGGGATTTTATTGAGTGATCAACATCCATTGGCTCGTATATTCGCGTATTTTAAGGCAACAGCCTATAATTGGGGTTGCTACTCTAATGCTGCATTTTCCTATAAAACTGTGGTACCTGTGGAACACGGGGATCGTGAAGAAGCTCAGGATGAAAGTCGTTCATAGCTACATTATCACCAGGATATTGCTGCGGATAGATTTTCCGTGACGGCAAAGGAGGTGGAACTTGCGGTAACCGTGAAAAGCACCTAGTTGAAGAATTGTGAGCGTGCTGCATTAGATATTTTGCATTTTCAAGCTTCAGACATAATTGCAAATCCTGAAGGAGGTCTACCGGCTCTTTGATACTTAGAATGTGTGGTAAGCTACCCCTAAGGCTTCTGACGAACGTACCTGAGAATTTTTCGCGGTAGCACTTCGTTAAACTACTCAAAGAATAGTGCCCTGACTCCATAACGGACACTTTGTTCAAAATTAAGGATAAATTACGTAAACACTTTGATAACACTCATAAATTGTTTCTGCACCTTGAACAATTGTGATAAATAGATATTCAAGCAAAGTGAGGCACTAGGAAATTTTTTCCCAGTTCAAGGGGATGTTTTAGGACTCAAGGGTAATGTCTGCTTGTCCTATTATTGAATTCTTTATAACAGAAGAAATGCATTAGTATTTAGATGTACGTTGTAGGTGTTCGTAAATATAGAGGATTCTCTTAACAGTTTTTCTCAACGAACTATATTCACTTGGGTCACCCAAAAAAAAACTCTTTACGACAGCCGGTATTCCATATCGCATAGGTTCCTTTCATTGTCAACATTTATTTCGACATCTTATTCATTATTTACATTAGCCACGGGATTCATCGTTGAGTTAAACATTCGCCTGCCTTGTGGTTGCACAGTTTCAGAAACGACTCTAGTACAAGCTCCGCGCTATTTTTATTCGACGCAGCCAAATGGTGCGTACACGGACTTGTGGAGGCTTCAGCACGCAATATCGGAGGATGAATTAAATTATTTGGCCTGGCCAGATTTTACATTTACACTTGATATAATAGGTCACTTTTATAATTGGTACAGTGACAATTTGCAAGAATTTAAATGAATTTCAACTCAGATAATGCAATTTCATGTTTATATAAGAATAGCACATAAATATTTTTTTTAGTTTTTCAAATGAAATATCAATTTTGAATATGAAATAATAATTAAAAATTGCTAAAATTGTGGACCGCTTTCTCGCTAGTTGTGTTGGATTCTTCCTTTTCCTCGAAGTTGGCTACTTCTACTAACAAACACGCCGATTATTCCTTGTTTGATTATCGCAAGGCTAAATGCTTTTCACTGGGTAGACCTGTTGTCCCGATCTGCAAATATGGGTTTACATGATCTTTAATATGGATTTGTATCCGTCATCAAAAACACATGCCGCAGTACATGCGGCGATTTTGTTTATTTTCTTATTTTTCATATGTACTTGTTGAAAGAGAGTCTATTCGACTAGTGTGTTTTGTTGAACGACATGGATGTATTTTCTTCTTTATCCCTTGTTTTTTATCCATTTTAGAATAAAATACGAAATTAAACGCTGCACAACTGTACAATGTTAGCGTCCGGTAGATATCCTATTTTCAAACCTTCCTTTATATTACCTTTTACGTATATTGAATAGAATTTCCAGGAGCTGGTTATAATTGGCCGCACCTTCACACAAGCGTATACCAATGATATTTTCATATGAAAATCATTTTGCCTGCGAGATTTCAAACACGGCTTCTGGCATGTAAAAGGCGGGATAAAGTCGCAAATCACAGTTACAACTGATTCAAAAGACTACATTGAAAGCTCTTTCACGAATTACTGACCATTGTTTCTGGAAAAATACTGAATAACAAAAGTGAGCTGGGCATGTTGTTATGGGAGATGTCCTTAAAAATATAGATTTCTTTTTCAGTTTAATAATATTTGCATTTTTTCTTACAAATGTGTTTCACAGCATCAGCTTAAAGCTAATAGGTATTTTATGTTTTCATTACATTTAAAATGTATCTTGTTCTTAAAGCGCACGGCTAGGCTTTCTAATTAGAATTTCATCGATCGCTTAAGGGTGCGATGAATAATAGTTATTAGCAACTCTCGTACCGTAGATAAATCGAATTTTTTTTTCTCTGGTGAAAAAATTATAACTCCTGGTCGTTTGCGTTTAATTTTTGTCTTTCTCTACATAAATTTCGTCATCTTCTGCTACTTTGATAATTTTTCACTTAAAACTTTCAAAATTAATGAGCTCAGAATCTGTAAACTGATAATTATTCCTTTACATTTGGTATATATTCGAAATCATCTTTAGTTTTTATTTTTAAGCTATAATTCTTCGCTCCTATACTCACACGTGTGCATGTTTAATTTTCTTCTTTATTTTCCCAAGTGGTCCACAAAATGTCTTTAGACACTGATGATAACGAGCAGATCTCTACCCCACGGGTTTATATTAAAACCAAAATATCATTGAATTTATTTACTATTTTGGTGTTAGCTACGATTGGTGTTTAGCGAATTAGGCCCAAAAGGAATTAAGACTTTTTGTGCAGTGTTTCGTCTACCTAGATTTGTCTGAACTCCCTTTTTGTTGAAGATTATGTCCTCCTTTATGTGACATTAATTTATAAAACTTTTTTTACATATGTTATGCATTTACTACCCCTGCTAAATCTTCCAGGAATTGTTGAGGTATTTCATAAATAAACCTCCTTTAATGACGTACACGGTATGATTATATTTCAAACCCTCATACACGCTTTTAATTTCATAGTATTTCTTTGCAGTTAGGTCTTCCTCAGATACACTCCATTAGCCAATAATTTATCGCTCACTGTCATTATATTGGCATCTTGTTACTGTTTTTTTAGAAACACAAAGTAAAGTAAAATAAAGTTTTGTAGTTTTCTTGAGGGGAGGGGAGGGAGTGCAGGTGATGGAACCGTAAATCAATAGTATTTCTGTATTCGTAGGTATGTTCTCGTTTCTGTATATTTTCGGGTGACTAATAGAATATGTAGCATATTTTTAATGTGAGGATACAAATTGGTAAGGTCTAGATATTTTATTAATTCATTTGCTTTGCGTTTATGTAGAATCCAAAAACTTCAGTAAGACAACGAAAAATGGAATCACGAGGCTTAAGTGGTTTCACGATATTCCTAGTAAGACACTGAAGCTCCATTTGTTTTTCTGGATGTGACTATAAAAACACCTAGGTGCGACCATTGATGTCCACATGTCCAAATTCCCAGTTATATTTATACAGATACAGTAAAACCTGTCAAACACGGAATCCCGTGGGGAATTATTTTTTTCCACTATTGACACGAATTCCACTATTAACAGGTATTGGGGTCGAACCAAAATTATTCTCCATTATTGAGAATAAAATTAAATAAAAAACCAATGCACATATTTTCATGGTCATTTGATGATCAAATCAAGTGATATAATGAACGTGAAAAGGAAATATGTACTGAGTTAAACTATTTTTTGATAAATGAATGAAGGAAAAGCTGAAAATGAAAAAAAGCAGCGAATGACAAACATTATTATTTAAAGTAATCGGTAATCGAAGACTGTGTTGTTTTGCGTGCAATCAAATCATCCTATAATAAATTGATGGATTCTACTATTTTATCGAATAAAAATGTATTTTCAACATTTTGCGATGAAAGGTATTCGTCGATAATTTCTTTTTTGTCTTTAATAACCATGTACACAGCAGACTTGCCACATTTGTATTTTTCTTTCAAAACTTCGATTCAAAATTCATGATTTTTTATCAAATTGTACTTTTGTTTTAACGTGAGTCGTGAACGTTGGATTGGTTTATTATTCCCCTTTTTACGATTCATTTTCAATAGCGACGGAAATTCATAGCTATCAAATCAGCAACAAACCGAATTTCGATTTCTTAGAAATTTTGATTACACGATGCTGTCCAAACAATAAAGAAGTCTAAACAATGACTCGAAATGAGAAAGAAAGCGATACATTTTTTTGCAATGCCAAATTGCCGCAACAGAAGCGATAAATTTTGAAATTTACAAATGAAACAGTGATTTCGAAACGATTTTTATAATCCTTGGTTGTGATATAGGAAAAAATGTAGTTTCAAATGAAAAAAAGACGAAAATTAGACGAATTTTTTTTCCACTATTCGGAGTTTCGATTTTCCGTTATTGACAGGTCAATTTGTATGGAACAGCTCAACGGCCAAATTTTTTTCCACTATTGACACGAATTTAACTATTACCAGGTTCCGTTATTGACAGGTTTTACTGTATTCAAATTTTTTAACACGAAAATTATAATGGAAATAGCGTTTTTTTAATAAAAATAATGAGAGGTGCTCATAACAATCATTGGAATAAGTTAATGTCAATCGTATCGTCTACGAGAGAAGGGTTTCGTTGGACGGGGAGGGGGGTGGCGTTGGATTGGTTTGATTGAATATTCACTCGGATCAACCAGAGACGGGACCAGTTGCAAAGCCTTTTTACGTTATTTGTTATTTTCACATTAATGCTTGAAAGACAAAAGGGCGTTAGCGAAAACGAATGCAGTTATTCGTTATTACGCCAACTGATGATATTTTGTAGCGTGATGGTCATTTTGAATGTGTAGTTGTGTTCAAAATTTCCATGGCTGCGGAATAATCAATGACTGTGTTGTTTTTCACGGTTTGACATCAAAGAGACTAATAACTGTTTCTAGTTTTGCAGTTGCAAAACATTTAATACGCAGCCAATTGCTTTAATTGCTTTTAAAAAAATAATCAAGACGTAATGTACCTAAATCCACAATATGTAAAATGTACCAAAACCACATGACTTCATCCATCCCCTGCACACGCCTAAGCTAATGCAATTCCTACGCTTTGAGTATTTACGCGAACTCATATCAAGCTTTTTGATAAATTGGCTCATTAAAAAATGCAAGCGTACAACCTTTTGTTCACCGTGCTAATGACCTAATTATCCAATACTCGGGTGCATCAAAATAACTACTCGGCAAATTCACAGCGTGGGAATGCAAGGCAATCGAATAATCGATAGCAAAATAAAATTAGAGTAGGGATAAGATATGTTATGGAATTAGTATTTAGGCAATCAAATAAAAGAAGCCAGTTCTTTTTAGTTCCAACCAAAAAAGTTGCTATTCTATTAAACTGCCTTCTGTTTCGGCAGCATAAACTCATTTGCCTGTTAAGTTCGGCAACTAATCAAAATATCGGCAGCACAGACCATGGATGGACCAGCGCCAATCTTGCGGCAGCCATTGAGCTGCCTGCAGGTATCCCTGACTTCCCTTTCCCTCAGGCGATTCAGTTGATTATAAATAACTAGAGCCAGTAATCACTCCAAGAAGATTTCGATAATCGAGTATAGGCAACGGAAGCACTGCACACCGTCCGCCAGCCAACGTGTTCCACCTCACGGCGACAATTCTAAAATCACCATGTTGTCCTTCACCTAACGATCCAGCGAACGAGCAATTAGAAGACGGAGAAATACAAGAGCTTCGAACACAAGAGGAGATCGACAAAATTTTCAACAGATGCCTCATCCTTACAGAGAAATCTCTTCATAGAATAGTGTGATGATGTTGGAGATGGAGATTTTGCGGCAGCTTCTAAGGCCTGGGTCCTTTCGCTATAAATATTCGAAAGTTTAATTTAGGGGAACCGTTGGATAACCCTAATGCACAAACCTATGCAAGCGGTCAAACCGCAGATAGAGTGGCGTGGAGAACATGTCTCTCGGCCGATATTTACTAATAAACACGCAACGATTTGTTGTATTGCGAAAGGATATGCTATAAGACTTCGACTTCGCTACTAATGCACAGCGTCGCGTAGTAATAACTCCGCGCGTCTAGGTCAGGAAAGCAAATCCTCCCAATCTATATTTACGTTTCTAATTTATACTATTTTACAATTTCCAATATGCTTACGTACTAAATTAATTTATTACCTTATGACTAAGTGCCCAATATATTTTTATTTCACACAGTTCGATGATCTATTTGCCCATGAAGCAACATAGGTCATCGAATTACATTGTGTATGCTGCACAATCGAACCATGCCCACTTGACCCATGGCGCGATGCATGTTCTCACATTAGCCTGGTCAAGTGTTCATTCATAAATCGTTCACACTAATCGATGACATGGCAAAACATTCAACATGTGCGGATCGATTTATGCATGTGCAATTGTTTACAATTGTAGGATTTGTGACCTACTTTCTTATGTGGGCTAAGATTTCTTACACTTGGTGATAATCAATATGTTACACTATACTACATTAAATGGTAAAGATTATGATACACTACACCTTCACCCTTTTTTGATGAGTCTTATACTTATTAAGACGAATCATTCGATCTGTTCTTTTGTACAATATAGCTTAATTCTATTTTTATGTATTAATTTGGGTGTTCCCTCTATGTCTAATAAAACATTACTTTTATCTATTTCAATTACTTTATAAGGACCTTTGTATGGTGGCTGGTGCTTTTTTCGGTTTTCTATTCTGATTAATACAAGATGTTCCAATTTTATTTTCGCGGGATTTATGTCTGTATCTTTAGCGATTTTGTTTGTTTTTACTTTTTCTATGATAGCTCGCGCTTTCGTTATTGATGTTCTCAATCTTACTTTTAGCTCTTTTGCGTAATTGTCTAGATCATAGACCCTATCGTTATTTTCAATTAAATCATTTGGTAGGTAGGGGAGTTTGCCGAATATTAGCTCGTAGGGGGTATAATTGGTGTCTACATGCGGTGTTGTGTTATATGCAAATGCATAGTATGAAACCCAATTGTCCCATTGATAATCATCGGCAAATGCATACATGTATTCATTAAGTACACGATGATTTCTTTCTACCACACCAAGAGTTTGGTGATGATACGGCGTTGAGAATATTTGATTTATGTGTAATAGTTCGCATAATTCTTTCATGATTTTATTGTTAAATTCCGTGCCTAAATCTGATTTTAAATTTTTAAAGTGACCATATTTTAAAATGAATTGATTGATTATACCTTCAGCGACTGTACGTGCTTCCTTATTTTCTAATGGGATTGCTACTACAAATTTTGTCAGTTCACATTGTAACGTCAATATATACCTATACGAGTTAGATATTCGTAGTGGTCCTACTGTATCTATTTCTATTGTTTCGAAACTGGTTGTGGGTGTTCCGGTTTTTACCATTTTCTCCTTAGTGTGTCTTATCTGCTGATTAATTTTGCAAGCTGTGCAGTTTATTACGTGTGCTTTAACCATGCTGCTCATACCTTTCCAACAGTAACGTTGTTTTAGTTTTAACAAAGTTTTGCGGATCCCTAAATGTCCTCCGTGTGGTGAATTATGAAATTCCTCAATAATTTTCTTTTCCTCGATTTTATCTGTTATTCTTGTGGGTGGCTTATATATCATTATCTTCAATTTCGTACGCGTACTTTTTGTTCGTTGCAACTTATTAAATTCTTTCTTGAACATTTCTTTGTTTATATATTCGAATATCATGTCATCCTTTGACAGTGAGAGCTCTTTAATATTTTCTTTATGAGCAAATTCCAATAGTTTCTCCATGATGGAAACGTATTTCGCATTTGGATTATCGCTATTGTGCTCTTTCAAGTCCCTGGTACCATTTTTATCATTTTTATTTGCTAGCTTTCCTTTGGCTGAAACGGATTTCTCGCCAGATATATCGCTGCAATATATTATTATCTCTTCTTTCGTACGTACGATGCTTATATTTTCATTTTTGTTGCGCAATATTATAAATTTCAATTTTGTTATACCGGTAATGTCTGACAGACTCGTGCAGTCCCAACAATAGAGTTGATCAGATTCTATTTTAGATTGGGTGCAGTTGCTGCTGACTTGCTTCGTAATATTATCTTCATTTTTATTTTTATTTGCCATACCCCTTGTTATTGCTAGTAACTTTCGTTTTGCTTTATTATCGTTTTCTGGAGGAATCATTGATTTTAAGGTATCAGAGTCTAATCCGATTCTTGATAGGGCATCTGCATTTGTGTTAATGGAGCCTTTCTTGTAAATGATTGTAAAGTCATAATCTGACAGATCGACACGTATTTTCGTCAATTTAGATGATGGATTATTATGAGTAAAGAGAGCAACTAGAGGTCTGTGGTCCGTTACTACCACGAATTTTCTTCCATATAAGTACGGTCTAAAGAAGTTAATGCCCCAGAGTATCGCAAGCAACTCTTTTTCAATAATTGGTTTATTGATATCGTGCTTTGCTAAACTTTTGCTGGCATATGAGATTGGTAAATCTGAACCTATTTCACCTTGTGACAGTACCGCTCCTAACGCGTAGTTAGACGCATCTGTGGTTAATATGAATGGTTTATCAAAATTAGGGTACTGTAACACTGGTGGGTTTATTAGTTTGGTTTTCAAAGTATCGTATGATTTCTGACATTCATCGGTCCAAACAAAAGGTACGTTCTTTTTTAGTAAAGAATTGAGGTTTTTTGCTATTTGAGCAAAATTTGGAATAAAACGCCTGACGCCGTTGCAGAAAGCTATGAATCTGCGTACTTCTTCTGAATTTTTGGGTACTGGGTAGTTCTTAATTGTTTGATATTTTGAAGGATCCGTTTTTATTCCTTCTCCCGTTATCAGATGTCCCAAATATACTACTTCCGTTTTTAGGAATTGACATTTACTTGGATTTAATTTTAGATTGTAATTGCGTAATCTATTTAGTACCTTACACAAGTTGTCATTGTGATGTTTGATACTACACCCGAAAACTATTATGTCGTCGACATATAAAAATGCTTCGTGACTCAAACCACTGAGTGCTATTGTCAACATACGCTGGAAACTATTAGATGATATTTTTAGTCCGAAAGGTAGTCTTTTAAATTGATAATGCCCATCTTTGGTAGAAAACGCCGTGATTGGTCTGGATTCCTTTTCAAGTTCGATCTGATGAAAAGAATTGGTCATGTCTAACGTAGAAAAATACTTTGCTTTACCTAATCTGTCTAGAACGTCCTCTATTCTAGTTAAAGGAAATTTGTCATTAACGATCTTATCATTAATTTTTCGGAAATCCACTACTAAACGCCATTTTGCTTTATCATCGTTGCTCTTTTTTGGTACCACGAGTAATGGTGAATTAAAAGGAATCTTTGATGGCTCTATAATGTCGTTTGATTCCAATTCTTTGACATGTTTTTGGATTTCGCCTTCTTGGGCATGTGGCAATTTATAGTTTTTTGTATAAATCGGGCTATTATCTATTGTTTGTAGTTTCTGTTTGTAAAAATTGTTTGTTGTCAATTTTTCTCCTTCTAAGTGAAATATATCTTGATATTCCTTTATTATTGCAAGCAAGTCATTCGCTGCTTGTTTGTCAGGGTTGTCATTATTTATTACCGCAAGGAGTTTATCTAGACGCTTCTGACTACAATTTTGTTTTCCTCCGGTGTATATGTCGTATTTTCTTAACGGCTGGATTTTTGCGTTAAAGTTCTTTAATACAACATCTTCTTCGGTGGTATTCAAGATTTTGACGTGGCGTACTCCTTTTGCTGGTAGAATAGTGTTCCCTATAAAAACTCCTTTCTTGATTTCTTTGTTTAACACGATGCTGTCTTCTTCAATGTCCAAACTTATTGCTATTATTGATTCTGTCCTGGCTGGTATTTTTACCTGAGCCATATTAATTTTGTTAGTGCTCATTGGTAATATCAATTCATTTTCATTGACGTTGAATGCGATGGTGTAAGTTTCGTAATCGATCTTGCACATATATTTCATTAATAAATCTCTACCTATAATCCCGCTCGTATTTATTGGAAATGCCTCGTTTACAATGTGAAAAGAATCAGATATTTTGTTATTCTCTATGCGTAGGTCTAATATTAAAGTCCCTAAGGATGTGGTGACTTCATTAGTGATTCCTGTTAGTTTGATTTTGTTATTATTATCTAATTGATAGCTTATATTGTTAAAAATGTCCTCTTTACAAATTGACACATCTGCTCCTGTGTCTATTAAAAAATCTAGATATCTATTATTATTGTAGCAATATAATTTTATAAAATTTGTGCAGTTACGTGTTATTCTACAGATAGTGTGTTCTTTATTTACAGGGTTTGATAGCTTTATTCCGGGAGGACTTCTTACTCCTCTCCGGAACCTTGGAAGTTTTCCTGGTTCGTCATTATGTTTATATTGCGTTGTCTATTATAATTGTTATTATTGTTACTATTGTTATTATTGTTATTATTGTGAAAAGATCGGCGCATGTTTGTGTATCTGTTATTTGTATGCATATTGTTCCTGAATTGACTATTGCCGTTATTGTTTCTGTTTGTGTATTGTTTGTTTCTATCATGAAGTGCGTTATTGTTGTGAACTCGATTATTGTTATAGCGTAGGTTCCTATTGTTGTTGTTGTTATTGTGGCGATTATTTTGATTTGCAGTATAGTTAACATATCTGTTGATATTGTTGTAATTGTTACGTGGATTTCTTCTCTGGTAGTGCATAAGATTACCAGTGCTTTGTTGTTCATTATTCTCTAATTCCAAAGATAATGTAATAGCATCATTCAGACTCTTTGGTCTAGATGAGAAAATAGTGTTCTTAAGTGTGTCGTTTAAACCGTTTTTATAAATTGTCAGCGCGTATGTGTCGTTAATGTCTGTTATCATCTTTTTGCTTGATTCAGAGACTTGGTCTCCTAAACCGAGAATTTGGAGTTGGTTTAGTTCTCCTATTAGCGATAGAATTTTATCTTTATATGCTGTTACGCTAGACCCTCTTTGAACAGTGTTGGTTAATATTGTATGTATTTGCGGTATAGTTTTATTGGTTTTGTACCTTTCAGATAATTCTTTTTGTAAAGCTTCGAACGATGTGATTGAGGTGCTATTAAGGGATGTTCTTACCGTGCTGCTAAGTTTTACATTTACTACAAATGTTATTAAGGACTCTCTCGCGGGGGTTGTTAAATTCGCAGATAAAATTTCAATTATCTTCAAAAATGATTCTAGTTCTTTAAATTTCCCGTCAAAAATTGGGATTACTTTAATTGCTGTTTCTATATTAAATTCTGCCATGATTACCTTGTTATCAGAGTTTTCTAAATTTGTTATAGATTCAATGTCTATATCGTCCTTAGTGTTTATATCGGAAGAACCTTGTGCCTCTAATTGTGATAATGATTCTTTTTCTAAGTGATTAGACTCAACTATGAATTTTTGTTTTAAATCCAATGCCTCTGCATCAGTTTATTTAACCGTTTTTAGGAGTTCTAGCAGTTGATTTTTATGATTTTTTAAGATTCTTAGTTTCTCTATTAACGTTTCTTTCTTGAGCTGTCTATTTGAACTTTTTCTAAAATTTTTGAGAGTTCTTTCGTTTTCACTAATTATTCTTCGGATCTACTCCATAAATTGATAGTTGGTACGTTGATTTAATTAATATATTATTATTATTATTTATTTATTTTTGACAAATCTTAAACACTAATGGTTCTATTTTGTAACATATTTTCTGTTATATTTTGTGTAGACATAAAAAAATACAATTATAATTATAAATATCGCTGCTGTTGATATTGATTGTTTGTATTCTTCGAATACGCTGTTGTTGACATTCACGCAATTGCTGTTTCCCATTATGGCAGCTTTGTAGATGCTGGACGTGTGGTCTTCTCTGCTGTTCCAGTATATGCTTGAAATTCACTTTAACTCCCAGAGCATTTGTTGGAGTTTCCTCTTCTGCTCTCCTACCGATATTTTGATTATCCGGTGTAATTCTGCACGCTCCCGCTTTAGCCTTGTTTTGCGGCCTCCTCTTGGTCGACGCTTTTTTGGGATCGGTGGTAGGTCGTCGCTCCGTTTTAATGGTCGTCCGAATTCCTCGATCTGCCTTGGTTTGGGGCCTCTCAAATCCAGTGTGCCCAACGGTGTTGGCAGATATTTTGGTGGCTCATATGAGTTATCTGCGCAGCTTGGCTCGTACTCTTCGACGTGTTTTACGCATTTGTTGAATAATGCGTTTATCCCTATTTTCCAACTTAATTCGCCTTCCTCTTCGCTTTCGTCTGACGAATGTACCTCTGGAATTTGCAGGCCCTCTATGCTGATCGTTTTTCTTTCCCTCTGTGGTCCGTCAGGTGCAGGATCGCCATGTGATGATGATGGAGATGGAGATTTTGCGGCAGCTTCTAAGGCCTGGGTCCTTTCGCTATAAATATTCGAAAGTTTAATTTAGGGGAACCGTTGGATAACCCTAATGCACAAACCTATGCAAGCGGTCAAACCGCAGATAGAGTGGCGTGGAGAACATGTCTCTCGGCCGATATTTACTAATAAACACGCAACGATTTGTTGTATTGCGAAAGGATATGCTATAAGACTTCGACTTCGCTACTAATGCACAGCGTCGCGTAGTAATAACTCCGCGCGTCTAGGTCAGGAAAGCAAATCCTCCCAATCTATATTTACGTTTCTAATTTATACTATTTTACAATTTCCAATATGCTTACGTACTAAATTAATTTATTACCTTATGACTAAGTGCCCAATATATTTTTATTTCACACAGTTCGATGATCTATTTGCCCATGAAGCAACATAGGTCATCGAATTACATTGTGTATGCTGCACAATCGAACCATGCCCACTTGACCCATGGCGCGATGCATGTTCTCACATTAGCCTGGTCAAGTGTTCATTCATAAATCGTTCACACTAATCGATGACATGGCAAAACATTCAACATGTGCGGATCGATTTATGCATGTGCAATTGTTTACAATTGTAGGATTTGTGACCTACTTTCTTATGTGGGCTAAGATTTCTTACACTAGGTGATAATGAATATGTTACACTATACTACATTAAATGGTAAAGATTATGATACACTACAATAGACACCAGTAGGCAAGAGTATACCATCGAGCCGAATCTACAAGCTCCACATTATCGGCCAACACCACTACCAGGACCAAGACGTAGGCATCTAGAAGAGTTCGTGAAGAAAAGAACGATCAAGGAACCGACACATCATCAACACGTACGGAGTAAGAGAAGCGGCAAAGCGAGGAAAAAGCACTTCTGCATCACATGATAAGCATATTGACCGGTGAGCAACGAAGATTAGTAGAGCAGAAATTAAGGAGCTATTGTAATTGAATTTAAACGTAAAAAGCCATCAGGCAAAATACTTTGAAATACATTTAATCAACACGTCCCCATAAACACGTCGTGCCTTTATACACAACAATGATAAACCATTGTAGCACGGTGGAAAAGAACTTCCTAGTCGAACATAAGAAGTCAATTAGCACTTTGGTGTTTTTTGTACCGTTTATCATTGCTGTATACGCATACAACAACATAGAAAAGATATACGCTCGGAAGGTAGTAGACAGAAATATTGTCCTAAATAGAAACAATGTTTGAAAACCCATAAACCCCAAAAAAAAATGTCCGTGGAAGAGCTAGTGTAGTGAATCTACAAATATCTCCCATACAAGCAATCAGCATTTTCTCACAACCCCCAAATCAATAACTAACGAGCAGTCGTAGACTATACAAATGGATAATTTACGTTCGCTTTGTAATGCTCACTTTGCAATGCTCGTCTTGCATTACACATAATCTTCTCATACGAAAGTCCAATTCATGATGTCACTAAAAATAGACACAGGAATGAATGTTTGTACTAGCCCATCACGATTGTGCCAGACTAAGCGGCGCTCAGCGTTAACAAGTGCAATGTACGACATACTTTGGACTATGCACACAGCAACACACAAAGTGCAAGTACCCTTTGGGAAGAAACTTGAGTAGTCATTACTCATGGACTATTATGAGTGTGGAATTTTTAATTGGGTCATATGGAAAAATGCTGATCGATATTTTGATTGGTAGAATGAATTGACTTTATTCAATTCTTTCAGTTTTAGAGTAGGGATTATGTATGAAGTAAATTAAAAATATTAGAGTAGGGATTATATATTAAGATGTAAAATTTGTATAAAAGGAATTGTAGAATAAAGAAAAGATAGTCATAGTCTTACTTTTGACTCGTTTGAATTTTTAATTATTGCCGAAGTTTGGCAAAACGCTCGAGCCGTAACTTGCCTTAAGAAGCGCAACGACTATAGCGTAACAAGTCGCTAAAGTATTAGAAATATAGGCTAGCTTGGATCATGAATCCTGCGCCAGACATGTGGCAATTCACTTGCCGGTAGGTACCCTTACTATAACCCTGTCTCCTCGCTAATAGAGTGCTTCACCTATACAGCGCTAATTCACGGATCTTCCTCGAGGAATATAAGATCCGGCGCACGACATCCAACACAGATGACTTCAAGGCACCTGAAAAATCATCGGTGACGAATCATATTCTACACTAGGGACATTGATAGCAAAGCTGAAATATCTTAACTAATCTAAAAAAAAGACTAAGAATTACACGGTCAAAACTGTAAAAGAAAAGCTCGAACAGGCTACAACACTTTAAAATAAAGGCAATAGTATATACGAGAATATTGAGGATATACAAAAAAACTTTTAAAGAAATTTCCAGGGAACTAATCTCGATTCTCACTGAACGGCTGAACGCCGAAGGCATCTCTTCAAAAATAGACGAGACATCAATAAAATTAACGGACATAACAGATTTTATTATAAAAACAGCGTTACAAACCATACTTACTTTCGACGGAAAGCACAGAGAGTTAGACACATTTTTCACAAAAGCCAAACTCGTCAAAAAAAAAAGATTATCACCAGAGGGTAAAACTGAGCTGCTAGATTTTATAATACAGGTAGAGCTTATTCCAACTGTACGCACGTCATTAAATACAGCGTCAATCAAAACCATAGCAGAGCTATGGATTAAAAATCAGGTACAAGAATCCAAAAACAACCCCCCAAATACATACTGAGCCAGCTAATATAACACAAAAGAGGTTACCGGTCAACCAATACAAGGACAAAATACTTGACCTTGTCAATGACTTAAATCAGTTGCAAGTCAATCAATTAGTTACAAATGATAGCCAGAATGCTAGGCATACTATTCAGAGCATAAACGACACATATGCCCTTACCGTGTTAAAGAATGGTCTAACCGACCAGCTAAGAAATAACATATTCGTGGCATGACCACAAAACTTTTCCGAGGCCCCCACGTTAGCTGTAGAAATTGAAAATACAGAGGCACAGCATTCCAGTATCCTCTACATGTCCAGAAACCACCAAAGATACAGTAATAATCAGTCGAAAAGGCCCATGTATAATAACAATAGAAACTTCAATAGGGGAGAGCGGGGCTGAAAGTGGCAATTTTAACAAATCCTTGGATAAATTGGATAAGGCGAATGCTACGGTTAATGGTTTTAGTTTCTCTTAGGTAGAATTTAATCTGCATTTTAAATTTATCCCCAGTTTTTGTGCTTTTGGAATTGTTTTGTTTTGAGAATTATTTTTTTAAACAGCGGGCGTAAGGCACCACTGACCTCTCGCTGGGGCAAGTTGGGCCGGAGCCGAGGTTGGTTGTGCCATTCATAATTTTTGGCCTTTTGCTCTGGACTGTATTGGCGTGACTCTTGTTGCTGATAACCTGATGGACCTGGCTCATTTCCACGTCTACATTGATTGATTGCTGAACATCTGAAGAACACGTTTCATTTATACAGTCAACACTGCATCGGCGTAGCTGAGGACCAGGCTGAATTATTGACCGACAAGACTCAACTCAGTGAACCGTATAGTTCGACTCATTTAGATCTTCGGATGTCCTTGTTTGAAGAAAAAGCGAATTATTGATCTTTTGTAAGGGTTGATTATCCGGCATGAGGCGATCGGTGACGAAAGACGATTCAAAATCTTCCTCTGTAAAAACAGCTGCATCATAGACCCAAATATGAGTCTTTTTAAACAGTATATCCCCTTGTGTTTTCCTGTTGTATGTTCTCATTCTATCAAACAAAACAATATGAGGTCGAAAAGTTCAGTTTGGGGTTAGTTAAGCCGCGGCACAATTGACCCCAGTTGAAAGGCACTTTTTACCCCGTTTCGAATAAAGCTACTTTTTATCATCTGCTGAAAAACATTCTGTCCAAAGCGTTGAAATTGCATAGATTAAAATTTCGGGATAAATTACAAACAGATTAGTGAAACTCCCATATCCTTTATACCAAAAATGCTTACTTGAGACCAAAAAGTATGCTCGAAAAAATATTTACTTACCTAATGCTGAAGGAACACTGCGCACACTGCCACTAGGTCCGCGACTCTGGCGCAACTCAAATAGCCGCCGCACATGTGCTAGAGTGCCGGACTTAATACGAACATAATGTTATCTCTTTTTGTTTTTTCGATATTTGCATCGGAACAACTTACTCCCGGCACTTTCAGCCCCACTCTCCCCTACAAATTGGACAAATAATAGACCATGAGACCGTTTTAGGAGAAACACATTTGGGAATAACACCCAGTGTCATTTTAACGATAGAAGAATTTTTAGTAGATAACAATGCATACGCATCAAATACCAATCTCAGAAGTAATAATTTCAGGAATAACTTAAACAATAACCAAAGAATACGAATAGTAGAAGACCAGGGAAACGAGTCATGTTTCCGAGAGGATCAAGGCAACCTCCCGGAATCAATATAGAAAGAGAAGCCCATAGAAGTAGAGATTGTAGATACAAAGAAAAGCACAATATATATATATATATAATAACAGATAATAGCTCTAATTACGTAAAACTATACAATAAAAAAGAATAAAGCTATGTAAAACTTCTTATCGACACAGGTGCGGACATATCAATATTTAAAATTTACGGAACCGATTGCATGAAACATGAACTACGTACAGAGAACAAATGTAAACTCACGGGTATAACCAACTAAACAACAATATCCTTAGAAACAATTAAATTAGAGTTTGACGTTGAAAATACTATAATAAACAGCATTTTCCAAGCGGTAGACGACAGATTTTCAATCGATAATGACAGCATAATTGGCAGAGATATGCTGTTCAGATATTTATGTAAAATTGACTACGAAACATTTACCATATCTTTCAGTACACGCGAAAACGACGTAATATTACCGATACACACTAAAAAATCAAAATGCGGCGATTAACAATCCCTGCAAGGACAGAAACAATAATACCAGTAGATATCCACAGGACAGAGGACAGCATAGTTCTAGGTAGAGAGATCGGTAAAGGAATATTTTCGGGAAGCAGCATAATTCCGGCGAAGGGCATATGTCAAC
Organism: Oxycera nigricornis; assembly: GCA_963942545.1. Classification (NCBI taxonomy): domain Eukaryota; kingdom Metazoa; phylum Arthropoda; class Insecta; order Diptera; family Stratiomyidae; genus Oxycera; species Oxycera nigricornis. The sequence continues at coordinate 67,976,905 of OZ012661.1, read as the reverse complement.
TGCAAGTAATGAACAAAATCAAAAAGATATGGTCATAAAAGATTTTTGAGCCGAAGTAGAACCTCTAAAACACTATCACATTGTAAGAACACAAAAGGAATTTGACAAGGATCGACTGAAGGAACTATTAAAAATCTGTAACACAAACAGCCTTGACGACCAGGTTAACAACAGTTTGCTACAAATTGTGGAACAATTCCAAAATGTCTTTCACCTAGACGGTGAATACCTTACGAAAAATAATTTCTACAAACAGAAACTTATCACTTGCGAGGAAAACCCAGTCTACATTAAGAGTTATAGGCTAACTCAAAAACAAAATGAAGAGATAGCTAGACAGGTACGAGAATTGAAAGAAAACGATTTCAAAGAACCATCAATGAGTTTTTTCAACTCACCACTATTAGTAGTACCAAAAAAAAGCGCGAATGATAAAAAAAATGGAGATTGGTCATCGGTTTTAGAAAATTAAACGATAAAATCGTAAACGACAAATTTCCACTAACAAGGTTGGAAGATTTACTAGACAAATTAGGTAGAGCGAAATACTTCTCAACACTAGATATGACAAGTTCGTTCCACCAAATAGAACTAGACAAAGCCTCAAGACCACTAACAGCCTTTTCCACCGGGGATGGACACTACCAGCTCAAGAGACCTCATTTCGGGCTGAAGATGTCATCGAATAGCTTCCAGAGAATGCTCACCATCGCTGTAACTGGCCTAAGCCACTCAGCATTTTTGTATGTAGACGACATCATGGTTTTCGGATGCAGTATAAAGCACCACAATGACAATCTAGTCAAGGTTCTTGAACGATTACGCAGCTATAATCTAAAACTAAACGCAAATAAATGCAAATTCCTTAAATCAGAAGTTGTTTACTTGAGACACCTCATAACATCAGAGGGAATAAAAACAGACCCAGCCAAGCACGACGTGATCAAAAATTACCCACTACCAAAGAATGCGGATGACGTTAGAAGATTCGTAGCTTTCTGCAATTATTATCGTCGTTTTATGCCAAACTTCGCAGAAACGGCAAAGAGCCTAAACTCGCAGCTTAAGAAAAAAAACACCGTTTATTTGGGAAGAACAACAACAGAAAGCATACGAACTTCTAAAACAAAATGTAATTACGCCACGGATGCTCCAATATCCCAATTTCGAAAAACCATTGATCCTAACAACGGACGCATCAAATTTTGCACTAGGAGCAGTTTTATCTCAAGGAGAAATCGATGCAGACAGGGTATTATTATCGTTATTTACGTATAAAAATCCGTCCTCCAAACTAAACAGAATCAGACTGGATCTATCCGATTATGATTTCCAGATAATATACAAAAAAATTAACATAAATATCAACGATATGCTCAAAACCATGATCCCTCCTATGAACGATGATAATAAAAGCAAAAAACTAATGCCGATCACTAGAAATAAACCTAAGAAAGAAGTAAAAAATAAGATGACAGAAATTGATAACAAAAATAAGGGGAATGATAAAATTAATTCGTTCAATTGTACATCGTTATCAGACATAACAGGAGTATTAAAATTGAAATTCAAGATGCTGCCCAGCAATGGTGAAAGAATTAATAAGACGCAAGAAAAATACAGCAATAATAACAGAATAAATACGACGCGAAAAAGAGATAACATGGATGAAAATGTTAGCATAACGTGAGAAGACGGTAATATCATTGTGTATTTTAACGATAAAATGGCCGAGAAATCCGTTTCCGTAAACAAGTTACAGGTAACAACTAGTAACATCGTCAACTATGACACGGAATTAGTTTCGGCAATACAGAGGTTACTAGGTTATTCACACAACAAAGGCATTTACGAGTTAGCTCTGTCTATTGAAGATGATATATTCAAGTATGTACAAACAGATGAATTTAAAGGAATATTCAACGCGTCACAACAAGGAGCACTTGAGAAATTAAAAATAATGCTGTATAAACCCCCCTCACAAGTTCGTAGTGAAGAAAAACAAAAGGAACTGATAAATGAGTATCACAATTCGCCACACGTAGGTCATGGAGGAGTACATAGAACATGTTTAAAACTAAAACATAGGTACTGCTGAAAAATATGAATAAAATAGTAAAAGAATTCATAAACCAATGCGAAAAATGCAAAACTAATAAAATAATCACGCATACAAAACAAAGGATTACGAAAACCGATGCTCCGTCCACCAGCTTTGTAACAATCAGTGCAGACATCGTTGGCCTCTTGTGAATCTCGGATAATTACCGCTATATCCTTACAATACAATGCGAATTGACAAAATTTGTAACCGCAATACCTTAAGAAACTAAAGAAGCCGCAAGTGTAGCAAAAGCAATAATAATTTCATATTAATATTTGGACATTTCAAGACAGTAAAGACAGATTTAAGAACCGAATTCACTAATAACCTATTGAAGGAAATATGTGCACTTCTAGACATCAAACAAATATTTTCGACCCCATACCATCATGAAACGCTAGGAGTTGTAGGAAGGAATCATCGCGTCATAAATGAATACCTATTGTCTTTTGCCTAATGTCTAATGACAACAATTGGCACGAATGGATCCCATTCTACACTTTTTCTTACAATACAACACCGCACAATGACACAAACTACACACCATACAAACTGGTTTTTGGCAAACTGTCATACTTATCTAATGCTATTTTCGAGAATACGGTAAAGCTACATGATCTTGATAACTATGCAAACGAGCTACGTTTTCTTTAAATAAGGCCAAAGAGCTAATTGAAAAAACAAAAATCGCGAGAACCAAGAAATACAGCTACAACAAACCCCTTACTGCTAATATAGGTGACCTAGTTCTCTTAAAAGTAGAGAACAAACGCAAACATCAAAAACCTTGCATAGGCTCTTATCAGGTGTTAGAAAGAAAAGACGTCAACACGTTAATTAATGTTGATAACATACCAAGATGGGTTCATAATAGCAGACTCATAATGTATACAAAATAAAATACAAGGCAATAAATACATATTAAACATAGCTATCACATATTACAACCATACGTGTTATAATCAATTTTACACTACATTTATCTACATATTGTAATCAACTTTATATTATAAGCAATTGAATATCATACACAATCATAATCAATCTAATATTATTATCAACATTATATTATCCAGTTAAATTACATTACTTTTCATATATCCCTAAGTTATAGTCAACATTGTATTTAAATCATTTTTACGTTTTAAACAATTCTACAATTTAATATCATAGACAAGTTATAAACAATTTCACGTTTTTATTGTTCAATCAAGAACATACTATGCACATAAATACAATAACCTCCATAACAAGTCATAACAAATCCACAAAATCTGCGTCTGCATATGCAATGTGATAGATATTCAGTTTGCTAATCGAATACAGTAAAACCCGTTTAAAACGATTTCACAGGGACCTAACCAAAAACGTGTCTTAAGCGAGAAAGCGTATTATGCGAGATAGCGAAAATAAAACGTAGTGTATTATGTATTATGTTCTTATTTCGTCTATGTAGGTATTAAATTATACATTTATAAATTACGTTAAATACATAGTGTACTTATAATTACATTATTTGAAGTAATCACTTATTTTGGATTGATAGAAAGATTTTGATGCATTAGCAATTACAACATTTTCAACATAATTTAACTTTTGCAGTGCGTCTTCGCATTAATTCAAAGAGGATACATAGCTTCTTTAGTCATTAACAGCTGATGATGCCTGGGCGTTTGACAAAATCCAAGTTGACTCATCTTCGTCTTCATCATTATCATTTAGGGCCTCTTTTCGTGTGTTATTCACATTCTCAATAAGATCTTCAATTGATTGAATTTCGTACGGTACCACATTTTCATCAATGGAAGAATATCCAGGAAAACCCTGCAGTATCACGGGTTCTTCTTTTTCTTCCAACTCGACCCGGTTATTTTTGACACCTGCTTTCTTGAAACAATTTTGAATGGTTTCAGGCTTAATTGCTTCCCATGCCGCTGCAATTCTTAGAATAGCATCATGCACAGTCAAGTCTTGTCCTGTAACCTAATTTGCTTGTCGCATTTGGATGTAAGTAATCAAGCTTGATCTTCTTTAGTTTAAAACGATTAGGGTGAGCGGGGCAGTTGTCAAGGGATAGAATTATGTGTCTACATTTAATCTGAAAGTGATCATCTACAGCTTTTAACCAGTCGATGAAACGAATGCCGGTCATTCATATTTTACAGGGAGCGATCTTACGTTTTTAAAACAACGTGGATTTTTCGTCTTACCAATCACTAGCGAACGCAATTTTTCTGACCCATCAGAATTGACACAGGCCAGGACAGTCAGTCTGTTTTTTTTGCTTTACCACCATGTCAAGTTTTTACCTTGAAAACATAGGATTTATCTGGCATCAATTAAAAAAAAAAAACAATTCATCTGTGTTAAAAATGTCTCGTGGTTCGAAATTTTGCAACAATTCGGGAAGTGTTGCCATCCATGTATCGACATCTTGTTGTGCCACTGTCTCCGATTCTCCACTGGTTTGACGGTACACAATGCGTGGCGATTTTTAAAACGATCTATCTAGCCATTTGAAGCTTTAAAATAAGTGATTTGTAATCTTTCAGCAAATTTACGCGCGTATTAAACGGGATGACGATCGTATTAAGCGTTAAAAAATATAAGCAAACATGTCTCGAGTTTCAGGGACTGGCGTGAAATGGCGCATTATGTGGAAAATCGTATTAAGCGTGATCGTATTAAGCGGGTTCTACTGTATGTATATTTTTAACTTAGGATAGGGGTGTAATGTACTTCAATCAACAATATGTAAAATGTACCAAAACCACATGACTTCATCCATCCTATGCACACGCCTAAGCTTATGCAATTCCTACGCTTTGAGTATTTACGCGAACTCATATCGAGTTTTTTGATTAAATTGGCTCATCCAAGAAAGCAAGCGTACAACCTTTTGTTCACTTTGCTAATGACCTAATTATCTAATCCTCGGGTGAATCAAAATAACTACTCGGCAAATTCACAGCGTGGGAATGCAAGGCAATCGAATAATCGATAGCAAAATAGAATTAAAGTAGGGATAATATATGTTATGGAATTAGTATTTAAGAAGAGTAATCGAATAAAAGAAAACAGTTTTTAGTTACAACCAGAAAAATTGGTATCTTATTAAGCAAACTGCCTTCTCTTTCGGCACTGGTATTATAAACTCATTTGCCTGTTAAGTTCGGCAGCTTAAAAAAGTATCGGCAGCACGGACCATGGATGGACCAGCGCCAATCTTGCGGCAGCCATTGAGCTGCCTGCAGGTATCCCTGACTTCCCTTTTCCTCAGACAATTCAGTTGATTATAAATAACTAGAGCCAGTAATCACTCCAAGAAGATTTCGATAATCGAGTATAGGCAACGGAAGCACTGCACACCGTCCGCCAGCGAACGTGTTCCACCTCACGGCGACAATTCTAAAACACAACAAAGATAAGTGAGAAAGTAATTGGAATTCTACGATCAGTAAAAAACAAAACCACTACAATTTTTCAAAACCCAGAATAAATGATTATTTAGAATACGTATGCATAATATACGCTAACGTAAAGTGGACAGTCGTTATACTGCGCGGATACAAATAATTTATAAAATAGTTGAAGTATAATGAGGTTAATCCATCAATAAGCCTAACAGTGGTCGTGCTGTCTGGTGGCGGATGGTAAATGACAGCACCTGAAGAGGATGCCGTCCGTCACCCCGAAACCACGCTTCCTAATTCAATTACAATTTTAAATTCGAAGAAAATTTTTTAAAGCATATGATCTTGCAAAGTATTGCCTACAAAACATTTTACCATTCAAAGCGTCGAATAACACAAATCTAAATATAATTGAAAACTTGGTAAAGGTTAAGATTCTGGCCCCAACCCGCAAAGGGGGTGGAATTAGGGTAGATAAAGATAGGGCGGCTCCCTTCGTCGTCGTCGTTGATGTGGAAAGTAGTTTTTAGACATGTTTGAAAGTCAAAAAAAAAATTCAAAAAAAAGGAAAAATTTTTGGGTTAAAAAATAAAAAAATAAAACAAATAAAACATTGATGAATGTTATTTTTACTGTAAATGTAATATTGCTAGGGGTAACGCTTTGAAGACACGTTTCACACTCCCTACCCGCCCTGGTCCCCTCATCCATTTTTTATTTTTTACCAAAAAAAATCTTTTATTTTTTAAGAATTTTTGAACTTCCAAACATGTCTAAAAATTACTTTTCACAGCAGTTTTGCGGGTTTATATGATCTCTTAAAATAACCAAAGTATACCCATACGGTTTAGTTGATGGATGTGTGCCTTTATTTATTTATTTATTATTTATTTAATACTTATACGGGCTAAGGCCCTTTAACTTATGAATAATAACATTAAATTGAATAGGTAAGCATTCCTAAACTAGTTTCAACTGATATAATAAATGCACCAATATATAAGATTATATTTGATCAGTTATTCAAGATAGATAATTTAACCACATTTACAATTGTGTTGAAAAGGTCGATTTGATTCCACAAAGTGTTGGCAATTCTTTTCATTCGTTCGAGAAATGAAAACAAGCCATAATTAGTTTTGAAATTATTTAAAATGAAAATGTCGGGATTTCGGGTAGATCTGGCAGGTTTTTTAAGTGATATCTTGCTAGGAATGTCAGGGCAATCAAGATTATTGTTTATGATGTTGTAAAAGCATATCGGGTCAAAACAATTCCGCCTTGTATCTAACGATACTATATTTAAAATTGACATGATTTGGGAGTAATTTATGTTTACCGACGGAATGTGTAACATGAAAGCAACGTATTCGAGGAGTTTATGTTGTATCCTTTCTAAAATAATAGAGTGGGTCGTATAGTAAGGATTCCAAATAACAGAAGCATATTCGAGCTTACTTCTGACTAAAGAAAAATACAAAAGGTTTAGTGTTCTCAGGCTTCTGAAGTCCTGTGTATTTCTAATGAGAAACCCTAACATACGACGATCTTCATTAGAAATGATTCCGATGTGCTTGATAAAGTTTAAAGATGTGTCAAAAGTAGCTCCAAGATCCTTAATATGTTCCACCTTCTCCAGATTTGTATTGTTAATGTTATATGAGAGCGAAAATTCTACTTTGGTACGATTGAAGACGATGAATTGACATTTGTCAATATTAAGGTCTAAACTATTATTTTTGCAATAGTTATGGAAGTTGTCAAGATTTGATTGCAAAATCTGAACATCTTCTAGTTTCGATATGGTTCTAAAGATTTTACAGTCATCGGCAAACAATAGAAAACTGACATCGCTAAAGGCCAACTTAATGTCGTTGATGTATATAAGAAAAAGAAGCGGAACCAGGTGAGATCCCTGTGGAACGCCAGAAGAAGGACGGAAAGCGTGAGAAATAATATTATCAAGTTTTACAACCAAGAAACGATCACTAACATAATCGCAGATCCATTCAAGTACTTGACCACCGAAGCCAATATTTTTAAGCTTTCTCCTCAGAATAGAGAAATTTGTTTTATCAAAGGCTTTAGAGAAGTCCGTATATACTGAATGAACCTGACGATAAGTTGCGAAGGCTTCCACAATAAATATTCTCCATTGTATGATAGTAGTATGGATAATAATCCTTTTTATGATCTCGAAATTTCAAAAAACATTAGAAAATACTCTAGCGGGGGTGCCAGATAATTTAACGAGTCTTTAAGAGAAACTCTGCTGCAGATTAGCATCATTAACTTGGTATCATTCGATATAGGTTCAATTTTCATCTTTTTGAGCTGATGAGCACTTTAGAAATTTGAAAATAACAATCTTTGTCTTGCGAACTATGTGCTATACAAAGATTGTTTAAGATAGAGGCTCACGCTTTGAAAAATTAATTTAAAAGCATTGCTACCACGTTTTAATCTTTCGATATTCTAAAATAGGCTCCCTCAAAAACATTGCATTTGTCCATTATATCAGGTTTTCAAAGCAGTTAGAGCAGACCAGCTGGGCAACAATTAAGTAAACAACGTGAAGAAAAGCTTTTGAGTTATCGCCGTAGGAAGTAATCTGAGTACTTTCGTAGTCAAAAAATATTATCATAAATTTTTTACCAAGTCTCCTATTCGTAGGCTTAATATGACAAAGATGATCTGGAGGTGTAATTTTTGAGCAGGTCTAATAAACAAATTCGTAAAAGGTGTGATTATCACTTCATTTCTTATCGAAGACTACAAACTAAACGCATTGTTCGCATATCCAAACGACCTTTTTGCATATTTTATTTATGAATGGTTCTCTAAACAAATGTCACCTCTGGACACACGATTACAGTTTACACATTCTTAACTCTTTTCATTAACAAACATTGTGGAAATGGTAGACAGCACAGACATATTTGATAACATTTTCACTGCTTCACATGCACCACTATATCGTAGTAGTAGTGGCAGCCCCCTTTGTCAAAAGGCGGCTCACTTAGGCCAAGATAGGCCCATTGTGACTATATCGTAAAGAGTGCAACAACTTGCCTGCAGGTCACTTGACCTGCTAGAAAATCTGGTAAAAGACTGTATAGCATGAAAGTGTTCCAAGTGTTTGCAATAGAAAAATTAAAATATGTTTACGGAGCTGTCTTCGTACGGAGGTCTAAAAAACCTGTAAGAAACTTAAAGATTCTGCGTTTTTTGGATCATCAAGAAAAACTATCTGATACTCCTTTAAGAATTTTTGAAATTTGTGAAGTTAAAGTGGAAAACAACATTTTTTCACCCGCCACCACCTTTGCATCTCCACATAACTTCTAAGACAATTTTTCTAGAACTTTGTCAATGGAAACCTGAGTTTTATGCTTGAACCTGAAGCTACTATAATCGCATAACGTACATATGCTTCGTAGGAGATAATTAAAATCACTGTTTTCTTCGACATCCACCAAACTCTTTTTCTTAGCCAGAATTTCCTTTTCTAGCAAATTAACATTCGAAATTAGTCTAAAAGTAGAGCACCCACTCAGATCACTTACGAGTCTTAAGCCATGCCAAATGGGTTGAATATCAAGTGCATCTGCAAGTGTAATAAACAAGCTTATTTAACTTCCTTGCATTGAATTGGAGACATATTTCTTTATCATCATACCGAAAATGCTGTCAAAATCTATGAAGGTTGCTTCATCTGTTGTGATCTCTTTTTGTCGGAAATTGATTTTATGGGGCTATCCTAGTGTAAAACAACAATATGTAGATTTTTTCGAGAATTTTTAAAATAAAAAATATTCAACCAATTGCAGAATAAGTTAGAAATATTTATTTATATTGTTTAAAGCTTTAAATTTTCACTCTTTCAGTCAACGCGCGTTGATATTTGCACCAGCTGTCAACAACTGCAGGACAGTTTTGGTAATTTGTTTTTTTCGCTGTTGAACATCAATGATAAAATGTGGCTTAATTTGCCTTATATCTTTCTTCAACGTTATCTTGTTGTTTGGTAATGGCCAATTCATAGTATATTTTGAATTTATCAATAACTTTTACGGTTAGTTTCATTGTGTCCTTTCTTTTTACTACGAAACCATTTGCGCTTTTTTGCCGTTTCGAAATCGTGCTCCTATCCTTTTTTCATGTGTAAGTAAGTTTTTCTACTTTTATGTCATATGTACCTTAATCTTAAATAATTTTAAACGTGACACTATCATCGTCGCCAATATAGCGAGCTTGCTTAAAATTATATTCATCTATTGAGCGATCAAACATTTTTTTCATGCTATCTACCTCCATTTTCCCAGATTTATATCACAATCATCATGCCTTTGGAGCCATTCTTCGTATCTTACAGGGTCAAAATCCTTTTTCCATTCCTCAAAAGCTTTGCAGTAACATGATTTAACAATTGAATTGATAATTTTTTAGAGTAATAATCTGCAGGAATTACAACATCAAAATGCGAAGTATGGCCTCGTTTTTTCCAGGTGCCGTCCCCGGAAACAGCAAAATTAATATTCGATTTTTTCTATTGTTTGAGCTTTCTCTTCATCCACTGCTTTTTTCACCCTCTGTTTCTAAATTGCATATGCCGCAAGCAATACATTTTGGAAACATGCAGCGTATGTTGGTTGGTTGTAGTGGCAGCCCCTTTTTATCCAAAGGTAGCTCACTTAGGCCACGAGAGGCCCATTGTGATACGTCAGAATATAAGGGCGGAACTAGAACCTGCGGGATGACGAGAACCATCCAGATTCTCAAATAAAGCCGGTTTTGCAGCCAATGTCCAAATCAGCTACTTCCGTGAGGTTGTCTAGGAAGGGTGTGCCCAAGGTTTGCATGCGCTTCCTGGACAGCACCGGACATTCGCACAGAAAGTGTTTAATGGTTTCTTCCTCTTCCTCTGATCTGCAACTTCGGCAGAAATCATTGAAAGGGACAGCCAATCTTTCTGCGTGTCTGCCTATTAGACAGTGTCCCGTCAGTACGGAAACGACGGAACTCAGGGTTTCGCGGCTTATATTGAGGAGCCGCTTGGTGCGTTTGGAGCACAGTGCGTGCCAAGTTTGCCTGGTTGTGCTTCAGGTTTCTTCGAGCAGCCAGGCCCTATTCGCAGCCTCCACGTAGTGCTGCTTAAATCCTAGCTTTATGGAAGCTAGAGGTTGGCCGACTTCGGGGTTAAGTGTATATTCCTGAAGCTCGATGCCAGCTCTCGCTAAGGCATCTGCTTCGCAGTTTCCAGGTATATCACTATGCCCCAGTACCCAACAAAGAATTACTTCACAGTAAAGTGACATCACGTTCAGTTGTGAGCGGCATTCCATAGCTATTTTAGATGAAGTATGCACGCTGGATAATGATTGGATAGCAGCTTAACTGTCAGAAAAGATGTTTTAATTTCTTATGGAAATTTTCTGACTTCTCAGCCAGTCATCTGCCTTATAAATTGCAATGACCTCTGCCTGAAAAACGCTGCGGTGGTCTGGTAATCGGAAGGAGAGTTTCAGGCCTAGCTGTTTTGAGAACACGTCACAGCCAACTCTTCCCTCCATTGTGGATTCATCAGTGTAGATGTCGACCGATTCCTGTATCCCCTCTCTTTCTATTGCCCAGTCCTCCCTGCTTAGGATGACTGACCTGAAACTATGATGAAAGCAGGGAATCGGAGGCGCAAGGTCTACTTCCCCTGGCGTTGATCCATCAATCCGAAGTATGGTGGAGTGGCCAACATTTCCCTCTTGCCAGAGATGTAGTGCTTTTAATCGAATAGCAGAGCACTTGGCCTGCTGTCTCGTAAGGAGCTCCGTCGGGAGCCAATTCAATAGCATGAATAATGCCTTTGTCGGGGTAGTCCATAGAGCCCCGGTAATTGCAATAACCGCACTCCTTCTGACCATGTTTAGCAGGTTTACGTTTGATGCTTTCACCATAGCAGGCCACCAAATAACTGCGCCATACAGAAGGATTGGTTCCACTATCGCCGTATAGAGCCATGATACAATTTTGGGTTTTAATCCCCACCTTTTCCCAATAGCTCGTTTGCAGCAGTAGATTGCGCATGCAGCCTTGCGTGCTCTTTCTGCTGTGTTCACTTTCCATGCGAGTTTAGAGTCCAGAATTAGACCTAAATATTTGACCTGATGTGATGGGTTGAGACTTATCCCCTCAAGTTTAGGTGGGACAAATCGTGAAATTTTGTACCTTCTTGTGGAGAGCATAAATTCCGTCTTTTGCGGATTTATCTTTAGACCACACTCTTTGCTCCATTTGGTAAGAATACCTAGGGCAAAGTTAAGTATTTCCGATAGGGTGTTAACAAATTTTCCCGATATTGCTATTGTAACATCGTCGGCATAAGCTACGACTTTGCAGCCAGTCGCTTCTATTTTTGACAGGAGTTCATCCACCACTAGGTTCCATAGAAGGGGTGATAGCACCCCACCTTGTGGTGTGCCTCTGCAAACCCTCTTTCGTAAGGTACTGTTTCCTAGGGTGGAGTTGATGTTCCTGCTGCTAAGCAATTGACCGATGAACCTTATCAGGTTGTCGTCGGCATTGCTTCCCCCGAGTGCTTTACCAATAGCCTTATGGCTGATAATGTTGAAAGCCCCTTCGATGTCTATAAAAACTGCTTGCGTGTATTCTTTGACGCTTAGCGACTTTTCGATGTAGCTGGTGAGCGAGTGAAGAGCTGTTTCAACCGATCTCCCTTTTGTGTATGCGTGCTGCGCATTAGAGAGTGGTTTCAGAATAGCTCTCAGATGGATCTCTATCAGTCGCTCCAGCGTTTTTAGCAGAAAAGAGGTGAGACTGATAGGTCTGTAATCCTTAGGTGAGGAGTGCGATGTTTTACCTGCTTTAGGTATGAAAACTATTTTTGCTTCTCTCCACTGCTGTGGAATGTAAGCCATCCGTACACATGCTTTGAAAATGGCGTTCAGCCATGACAGTGCTATATTGATACCCTGCTGGATCTCGATAGGTGAGATGTTATCCATGGCGGGGGTTTGAAGGGTTGAAATGAGCTGATTGCCCAGCGTAGGAGCCTGTCATTTACAGGCACAGTAGTTGGCATGCAATCCGGGAGCGTGTGTGGATCCGCTTTGTCAGCCACACCCTCACTGCCCGGGAAGTGCGTATCCACGAGAACGGACAGAGTCTCTGAGCTTGATTTCATCCTGACTCCATTTGCGTCCTTAACGGACCCTAAAAATGAGGGGGAGCTCGTCATAACTTTACGAAGACGACTGACATCCTTGGAGTGTTCTATTTCTGCACAGAAACTTCTCCACGAGGAGCGTTTAGCTTTTCTGATGGAGCATTTGAACTCCTTCGGTTTCAGTTTATAGGAAGACCAGTCATTGGATTCTTTAGCCCGATTTAAGGACTTCCTACATTCCTTGCGCAGCTCCGCAATGTCACTATTCCACCATGGGGGTTTGTACTTCCCTCTAGGCTTCGTTGCACTACATGCAGACCTTGCTGCGTCATTGAAGGCCAATGTTAGGGTCCCAACGGCTTCCTCAAGACCGGGTATGTCTACAATCTCTGGAAGTCCGCCTTCTAACACAGATTCGAATACCGATTGGTGTTTGACCCAATCCATCCTCCTTTTGTTAATGAAGGTTGGATTTGTCGGAGGATCAGATGCCAAATCGAACCTTATGTATAGGTGATCGGAGAACGAGCACTCTTGCGATACGTGCCATCCCTTGATAGCTTGGTTCAAGTGCTCATTCGTCAGAGTGATATCCAAAACCTCTCTACGGCTTGCCGTAATGAAGGTAGGATCCTCACCTTTGTTAGCTAGGACAAAGTCATGTAATAAGATAAATTCAAATAGTGACTCACCCCGTTTATTCCTGTCGGTGCTACCCCAGATGCGATGATGGGCATTGGTGTCCGCTCCGACTATAAGCACTACTACGACTATGCAGCGTATGTTACATTATAGAAGTTTTTCGAAATATCCATCAAGGCACAAAATAATTGAATACCGTTGAAGCCGATACCCAAAAGCCGCATTACAAACACTATGCGGCGACTTATTTGGCATGCATTATCAATCGTTGACTCAGATCGTACTTGCAAAACACCGCACTTACACGTCTTAGTCATATTGAATCCCAGGCCCCGTTCGATTATTTCATTGAATTGAATAGCTTTTTTCCAATTTTCGCATATTACTAAATTACCAATAAGAGGAAAAACATGAATAAAATGGTATGTACAAGTATTGTCGACAATAACTTCGTCATCGCTAGTATCGAAAAGTTTTGCAGCGGATGTCCTGGTTTCTTCGGAAGACTGCTCTCACGTGTATCGATTCCATGCGAACTTTTTCTCTCGCTAATTTAGTAAAAGTATCACGTTCGAGCTCTATGTCACACACACTCGATTCTTTCCACCCAGTACCTTCTTCGCGCGAGTTAATGTCACTCATCCTTCAGTAACCAAAATATATATGACTCATCACTGAAGTATAACACAAGTAAACACAAATCCACTGCTACAAGCAGCACGTGATTTATCACCGGACACTCTCAAGTCACCGCAGTTATTAACCACGCAAAGGAATGCTTCGGCATGGCAATCGGAGGATCAAACGGTCATGGCTAGTGCACATCAAAACTTCGTGAGCAGCCAATCAGTGTATTTGAGATGCGCATTCCGATCATCGAGCAAAAACTCGAGGAAATCACCGAGTCTGTCAAGACATTAGCAGTCAAGCTCAAGGGTGAAACCAAATCACTCTCGAAATCCTACAGACACGTGCCAAAACCACAAAAAGAAAGCAAAACGTGCTACTACCACCGCAAATTTGGCAGCGAGGCAAAGCGTTGTGTTAGCCTGTGTGATTTCAAACCTACTGATGAGTAAAAAACCGAATAAAGAGTCACCTAGCAAAAGTAAACTAGGTAACCAGTCACTAACTGACATCAACTAAGTAGAATACCGCCTACAGATTAGAGACAGAAATTCCAAAATCAAATTTTTGATCGACTCTGGTTCCGTCGTGTCCGTTTTACCATTTTAGCTGTCAAATTTAAACACCAGCACAGGACACATAAGACTATACGCTGCCAACAACACGGGTATTTAAACCTTTGACCAACAAACCCTTCGGCTGGATTTCGGTCTTTCCAAAACATTTACGTGGCAGTTCATAGTCGCTGACGTTAAAATGGCGATGGTAGGCGCAGATTTTTCGCCCGCTTTCAATCTTTTAATGGATTTGAAACAATAACAGTTGATCGACAAAACCTCACTCCGCACCACATCTGGGGAGACAATCAAAGCACAAATGCGCAATTTGTACGCTCTCAACCCACAAAGCTGCTACAGCAATCTTTTTAAACAATTCCCTGGCATCACGGAGTCGAGCCTGGTACGAAAATGTTCCACTAACCCGGTTTTTCATTACATTACAGCCATCGGAATCCTATAGCTGAGAGGTCACGCCGTCTCACTGGTGACAAACTGCTGGCAACCAAAGGAAAAATCGACCTCCTGTTGCAACAGAGCATCTGCCGTGCATCCTTTAGTCCTTGGGCCACTCCTCTTCACCTCGTCAAGAAGAAGAACAGGGAGTGGCGCGTCTGTGGGGACTACCGCAAACTCAACGCTCAAACAGTGCCAGATTGCTACCCGATCTCCAATATTCACGATGTTGCGGAAAGAATGCACGACAGGACCATCTTTTCAACTTTAGACTTGGACCGGGCGTATTACCAAATTCCAACGACCGTGGACGACATACCCAAGACTGCTGTGTTCACTCCATTTGGACTTTTTGAGTACCTTGTCATACTCTTCGGGGTGCGAAATGCAACACAAACTTTTCAAATGCACATGGACAGCGTTTTGCGCGGATTGAATTTCATCTTCTGCTACATTGACAACATAATCATCATGTTCACGACGCCGGAAGAGCACATAAATCACCTGACACAGCTGTTCCCATGTTTACAACAACAGGGATTGCGAATAAACGTCAGCAAGTGCGTGTTTGGAAGACGGGAAGTATTATACTTGGGTTACACTATCAACAAAAATGGGTGCCAACAGCCATCGAGTCGCGTTGACACAATAGATAATTATCCAAAGCCAACAAATTTTTCAGATCTACCCCGTTTCTTGGGCATAATTAACTACTACGGACGCTGCATCCCAATGGAAGCTAACTTTATTCATTCTTAAAACAATCCCCCAAGAACAACAAACGCAAAATAAACTGGGCTCCAAAATCTGACACGGCATTCACAGCGTGCAAACAAAGCATAGTGGAGGCTACTTCTTTAAAAAACTCGGTGTCTTCTGCACCTTTGGCACTAATCACGGACGCTTCCGATAAAGCAATTGGTGCTGCCTTCAAACAACTAGTCAGTGACCAATGGCAACCACTGGGTTTCTACTCTAGAAAGCTGAGTAATACAGAAACAAATAACGGTGCGTAAAACCGCGAGCTGCTTGCCTTCTACGTAGCCATCCATTTCTTTCGCCACATTCTGGATGCACGATCATTCGTCATCAGGACAGACCATAAACCACTGGTCTACGCTTTCAGCCAAAAATTAGACAAGGCTTCCCAACGTCAGTTACGACAGCTTGACTACATATCAAAATTTACGACGCAAATATTACATATCTCCGGTGCCACCAACACAGTAGCGGACGCGTTATCACGAATCTGTGAAATAACCATGCCAACAACATTGAACGCCGAGAAGCTTGAACGCGAACAATCAATTGACGCAGAAATCCACCATCTTCTACAAGCAGGCAGCTCTCCTCAACTACGAAAGGTGTTTATCGGGAAAGCATCTGTTTACTACCACGTCTCTACAGATCAGGTCAGACCATATATTCCCTCACCCTTGCGCCGTCGTGTTTTGCAGTCAATACATGGTTTGGCACATCCAGGCGTAAAATCCAGCGTACTGCTCGTTAAAACTAAATTCGTCTGGCCAAACATCAAAAAGGACGTATTTCAATGGGCACGTTGCTGTGTTTACTGTCAACGAGCTGAATTCTAACGACATACCAGAAACAAACCAGCCCATATCATCGTCCCAGACAGCAGATTTGAACACATTTATTTAGATATCGTGATTCTACCAGCCATCAACGAATCCAGGTACTGCCTCACTATCACAGATAAATTTTCACGATGGCCTGAAGCGGTAGAACTTAAAGACATTTCCGCTACCACAATAGCAACCGCCTTTTACTCGACATGGATTGCTCGTTTTGGAACTCCCAAAACTATCACCACGGACCAGGGTACACGGTTCGAGTCATCTTTATTTCGAGCACTCAGCAACTTGCTGGGAGCGAACCGTTTTCACACGACTCCATACCACCTCGCAACGGCATAATTGAACGCTGGCACCACCCATTCAAAACATCATTGATGGCAGCGCTAATGCGCAGTCAGTCAACGCCATGGACAGAACTTCAGCCCACAGAACTACTCGGACTACGAACTGCTATCAAACCGGACATCGGCGCATCACCTGCCGAGCTCCTTTACGACAGCACAGTTCACCAACTGGGCGAATTTTTTACTGACAAAGAAACTGCGACTATACCAACTACATTCGTCGAAAAACTCAGGGAACACATGCAAAACTTACGCCCTGTTCCCACTGCTCATCACGACAAGCGGAAAACATTTGTGCATCACGATCTTTCGACATGTTCCCACGTATTCCTGCGGATATATGCTGTCAGAAATCCTTTGGAGCCTCCTTATACAGGACCACATGAAGAGAAAGTCAGATAATTTAAACGTGTCTTCACTATCAAAGTAAAAAATCAGCCCATCTACATATCCACCGAAAGGCTGGAACCAGCACACTTAATACCGGAGATTTTAGACACCAACACTGAAGGTCTGGAACAACCGATCGAATCCCCACTCTTCTGACAAATTCCAACCCACAAATACAGCAGAAAACCAAAAACAGTACTTGCAACGACAGGCACAGCGCTAACAAGGACAGCGACGCAGCCACAACGTCCTTCGCCATAGCAACCACAGCATACGAAATTGTCTACCGACAAAACACCCACTGAAACATTGATCAGCCGAGAAATGACATTGACAGCATAAACAACCGACAACATCGTGACATCAGTCACTGGGAAGAGAGTATTGTGGCAGCCCTAGTAACGCCACATTTAAAGACGTTGACATTTTCCTTTTCTGAAGGTGAGAAGCGCAGCAGAAGTCAGAAGTTTTTTTTTGTTTTTTCTTACAAATTGGATATTACTTTTATCTATAATAATATAGCGATACAAGATGAATAAATTTATAATGAACTAAAGTACCCCGAATTTCCTTGAGGGCTCTCCCTCCTTAATGACCGCAACTGCTGGCAGATAGAGGAATAACTCGAACAAGGGAAGTAAATAGGTGGACCTAGCGCGCATGAAATATGCGGCTGTGACAGTGCTGGGTTGAGGTAGGGTGGACCAGGCAAACACATCTGCGCCTGGTGAGCTCCGCTGAAGTTTGGCTTCTAAGCGGGAGTGACACTGCCGCCCAAGAGAATTGTTTGCTCGTGCCGTAGTAGGTTTTTTTTCTCGTCTATTGCCGGAGTTACCAGTTCATAGGTTTTTATCCTTTAAACTAGGCCTTTCTTACAACTGAAAGGATTTTCTTAATCAAATAAAACACGGCTCTCGTTTTTCCGTTAATTTAAAATGAGTACTTTCCATTCGATGAATAACTTACGACTAACTAAAAATGTGTACGAACTTAAAGACTATTTTCTTTATTGCTCACATATGTTTTTCTAAACTATTCGGATCTCTTAGATGCTAGTAAACACCAGGCGGCAATGGCAATAAAACAAGGATATTTCTGTTTATCTTTAAATTGCAATAAATGCCTTTGCCACTGGTCGTCGGTAATAAACATATTCTATTTGTATATACATGTGCAAGGCATATGGGTGGATGATAATGTAACACCTCCCTTCCCATTAGAAAATCGTCCTCGATTTTTCAATTTCTGAGTTGATTTTGCTTTTGAAAAACTTAATGGCTATGCAAATTAAATGGACGTTGTACAGTACAGTATCTGTTTGTAAAACATTTTGATTACACATCTCCTATATCTCTAATTGATATTATTTTTACATAACTCTTTCTTGTTGATGTAATATAATTGATAATTTTGTATTATGTACTAATACTTGAGACAAGTGAAACTTAACATTGAGACACTTGTTTAAAAACTGAGATAATGCATTTATTTGCTTAGTGAATGTATCTGGAGTGGGTTTATAATAGGTTTAAGGCCCTTGTGATTCTTAAAACGTTGCTTTTCACTCAGAAGTACTTCAAAAACGAGGCCAATTTTTTTTCTCCCCAACATGCATTTTTTTTTCTACATTTTAAATTGTTTGCACTGAGGTTACCATTGCTTTTGTGGACATCGGTATCTATGATCGCGGGGTGTATGGAACGTTTAGCTTTACGGAAACGCTGAGGATGTACTTTCAGTTTATGTCTATTTTTATTATATTTGATATATCTAGGCTCCAACTTAGTAGTTCTAGGATTTTTGATGTTATTTTCTTCTAAGGGTTCTTCTTTGCGGCTTTTATTATGATACTCATCTTGCCTGGCTTGGCTCTGGAGTAATTTTGCGTGGATTTCGTAATTGGGAGTTGGCGTTTGTTGGTGAAACACGCTGGCTGGTTTCTCTTTATGCGCGGAGTGTATCGTTGTATTGTATACACGAACACATTCCTGAATAGGATTTAATTCAAGAAGGTTTTTGTCTGCTTCCACTTGTCGAATGAAGAATGTGCGCAAGTTTTCGTTAAGAGTTCTATGGGCTAGTTCGACGTCTGAATTACCCGTATGTTGATGTGGGGATGCAAAGTGGATTGTAATGTTATGACTTTTAAGCCAGTCAACAGTCTTAGGAGATTGAAAAGAACTTTCATTGTCTAGGAAATCCTATCATGTTGAAGGTTTATAATAAAGCATGGTTAATAGTATCCCATTGTCGATTCTTGATAGGGTGTTTGACTAAATACTTGCTAAATTTGTGAAGAAGAGATATATGTATAAGGAAGATTTTTATCCTTGAACCAGATGTCAAGGTGGTATGTATCACGAACTTGGTTTGGGACCTCAGGTTTTTTGAACGGAAGTTTAAGTGGATTACGTTCGTACTTTGATCGTTTGCAAATATCGCATGAGTTGATGTACAAAGCAACAAGTTCACTAAGTTTCGGAAAATAATATTTGTTTTTCAACGCTTCGTATGTTTTGTCTATTCCTTGGTGATTCGATTTTTGATGTGTCCTAGCTATTTATTCTTTAATTGATGTTTCCGTGCAATTGTGTAGTATTTTGGGTGCGGATACTATGCACATATTAAGATTTAATAGCTTGTGTTCATTATATACGTTTTGAGCCAACAGCAGCGTATCTTTTTTAGGAAAATTTATGGCTGTTGCAGAGTATGGTTTTTGATTATATAGTCGATTGTTTTGGTCGTTATCTCTTGAAATTGCAGATGAAGTATTTTCTTACCCTGATATTTGATAAGCGTTGAAGAGTTTATTTTTCCTATCTTTAGGAAAATCTGTTACTGTAAGTGGTTGATGGGTTTCTCAGTTATATATATAAAATGGTGGTTATCTTCGAGAGCCGTATGTTATTTTGCTACATTTGATTCATTATCATCTTCATTCGTAACTTGTTTTTCATTCTCGTCTTGCATGTGGTTGATTTGTACGCGAGACAACGCATCTGCGACAACATTTTGTTTACCTTTAACGTTTTGAATGTTGAAATCGTATTCGCTGATTCTCAAACGCCATCGTTGTAATTTACTATTTTCTTCTTTCATATTATCTAAGAAGGTGAGTGGTTAATGGTTTGTTACCAGTGTAAAACGCTTGTTAAATAAGTATGGTCTGAAATGTTTTAGCGACCAAACGTTTGCCAACAATTCTTTTTCAATCTTTGAGTAGTGTATCTCGTGTTTGTTGAGTGTTCGAGATGCAAATGCTATTGGTTTTTGGTCTTGCGACAATACTGCGCCAATCGCGTAGTTTGAGGCGTCAGTAGTTACAGTAAATGGTTTACTTAGGTCTGGATGTATAGGTATTGGTTCAGTTTGAATATACATTTTAAGCTTGTTAAAGGATTCTTTATAAGATGAGTCATGAAGGTTAATCTTTTTATTCTTCTGTAAATACATGGTCATTGATTTTGCTATTTTTGCGTAATCGCGTATAAATCTACAATAGAACCCAGTTAACATAGTCCTAAAAAGCTTTTTATTTCCTTTGTGGTTTTTGGAATAGGAAATTTTTTAATAGCTTCTATTTTAGAGGGATTTGGTTTGATACCTTGCGGTGTGATTATATGACCTAGAGACTCCGTATAACGTGACAAGAAATTGGTTTTGCTCAATTGAATTTTGAGGTTTGCGTCGCGTAATGTTTGAAATATTTTCCGTAATGCTTCCTCGTGTTCCTGTAAAGATACTCTAAAGATCAGTATATCATCCATGTACACTATACATGTTTTTCTGATGTGCTCATGTAGTATGTTGTTCATCAGCTTCTGAAAAGTTGCCGGTGCATTTTTCAAACCGAACGGCATATGTAAGAATTCATAGTGCCCTGAGTCAGTGGAAAAAGCCGTTTTGTGCCTATCTGAAGGTTCCAATTCAATTTGGTGGAAACCTTTTGCTAAGTCAATTGACGTGAAATATTGACGATTGCCAAGTTTGCCAAGTAAATCATCTATTTGTGGGATAGGAAATTTCTCTTCAACTGTAAATTGGTTGAGTTTTCTGAAATCAACCACTAGTATGTATTTTCCACCCTTCTTTGGTACTATCCATATTGGGTTATTATATGGTGATTGAGATGGTTGTATGATCCCTTGAGGAAGATCTTCTTGAATTTGTTTCGAAAGAAAGTCTTGAACCTCGTATGGTAGTCGATAATTCCGTTGATATACTGGTTCTTCGGATGTAAGGCGTAAGGAATGCTTAATGTTATGTGTAAAAGTTAACTTTTGAGTTTCATCATATTGTATATCTTTATATTCGCATAATATCTTTTTAATCACTTTTTTCTTCCACTGTATGTTCTACTTGAAGAGGTTTTATCTTTGACTCAGTTGGCTCCTCAGTTAGGATTTTAATAGCTTCGGTGAAGTATAATTGTTCTTCTGTACTGCATGTTAACGGTATACGGACATTGTTGATACTGTGCAGGGTTTGAGTCCTGTAATCGATTACTAAACTAGCTATTTGAGCAATATCGTTTCCAATTATAGCTTGAAAATCTTTTCCTGCTAATGAAATTAACTTGCATTCAAATGGGTCTGTTAGCTCAAATTCTTCTGGAGATTGTGTTCTAAGACACTTTGATGTATTGAGGCTATTACTCATTGTTCTTAAGTATAAAGGACAATTATAAGTTCGCTTTTGATGCTCAGGGACGATTCGTTCGTCAATTATAGATATAGTACTTCCTGTATCTACAATACATTTGAGCAGTTTCCCGCCGAGTGTGAGTTGTACCGTTGGTAGCTGTCTTCCGAGGCTGGGATACGAAAATCCTGCTGAGGGGGTTGATTTCTTAAATGAAGTGTAGTTTCTCTAGATACTGCAGTGTTCATTGATACATAAGATCTGAGCCCCATGTCATTTGGATTAAAAAAAAGCTATTAGTAGGTTTGTTTGCGTTATGTCTGTAGTTTAAAGATGGTTGTGGGTGACGAAAATTATGCAAGTTACAGTTGTTGCGTCTGCATTGCTCGTAAGAAAATTGATTAAAATTATTTATTTGTTGAGGGCAAGGAAATTGGTGTTGCTGGTACAAGGGTAACCTCTGATCAACGTTTTGTGGTTGGTGAATGTAATTGTTTTGAAATGAATTTGAATTATTTCTGATTTGTTGTTTTTCAATTGAATAGTTAGCTAAATTTGATTTTACAAGGACAGCATACAGCATACAGAATGGTTTGAATAAATCTAGGGCTGTTTTCTATAAAAGCGTCTGTAGCTATTTGGGTATTATACTCTATCATTTTTTTTTTGATCAATTGACATATCTTCACTATACCTAATTCTAATATTTAATTTAAATAATAACTTACGGATATACTCGTAATATTTTGTTACGCTGGTAAATTTCGCACTTCGAAGCTGCAAAATTATTTTTCCTGTTGTTTGCTGCGAGTCGAAGTGTTCCATTTTTTTGTATAAGCTGTGCTACGGGTCCGGAAAGCTTGTACATGATCTGCTTCAAATGAGTATGCTGCTATTCTGGGTGCAATTTTGTCCATTGCGGATATAAATTGGTATAATTGCTCTGAATCGCCGTTGTATGAAGGAGCTTGTGCTATAAGATGATTTATAAATTTGAACTGCTCAAGCGAAGATGTAGCTGGAACTGAACTCAACATAGGGGGTTGAATAAGGTGGTTTGTTGGTTCAGTCATATTCGATGTATATTTTTTTGTCCCACACCGATCCCTGCTCGTAACACAAAGTGCTTGAAAAAAATGCAACAAATTTTTTCTTCCAGGATTATCTCACTGAATCACTCACGAATAATCACTGTTAAAAGCCAGTTACCAGTTCATAGGTTTTCATCCTTTGAACTAGACCTTTCTTACAACTTAAGGGATTTTATTAATCAAATAAAACACGGCTCTCGTTTTTCCGTTTATTTAAAATGAGTACTTTCCATTCGATGAATAACTTACGACTAACTAAAAATGTGTACGAACTTAAAGACTATTTTCTTTATTGCTCACATATGTTTTTCTAAACTATTCGGATCTCTTAGATGCTAGTAAACACCAGGCGGCAATGGCAATAAAACAAGGATATTTCTGTTTATCTTTAAATTGCAATAAATGCCTTTGCCACTGGTCGTCGGTGATAGACTTATTCTATTTGTATATACATGTGCAAGGCATATGGGTGGATGATAATGTAACCCCGGATCCATTACGCGAATCGCGATTAAAGTAGATTATGTGTTTACTCTCTTGGGGAGATTTTGGATCGTGATATTCGGGTTCTCGGTGCGCGCGGGATTTTGTGGAACATTTTAGAGTAAAGTAGGAGATATAGCCTCAACATAGAGAATGATGTTTGTTTGGTTTTTTTTTTGTGGTATTTGTGGATAAAAATTTCGTAATCGGGCAAGTAGATGGCTGAATCTTAGTAAATGAGATTCGGGGCCTGCTAGAGAAACGTATCCACGACGTTACGCGCCGAACTGAGCTGGCCTGCCA
Organism: Oxycera nigricornis; assembly: GCA_963942545.1. Lineage (NCBI taxonomy): Eukaryota > Metazoa > Arthropoda > Insecta > Diptera > Stratiomyidae > Oxycera > Oxycera nigricornis. Next base: position 67,953,073 of record OZ012661.1, on the reverse strand, counting down.
GCAGTCATCGAATCTCTAGCCAGGTAGTGGCTGGACCCGAATTCGTCCAAAGGGTTCATTGCTTCGTCCCGGGGACTTCACGTCCGTCAGGTCACCAGGTACAAACCTGTTTTCTTTGAAATTTCGAAGCAATATCGTTCGCCAACCAACTTTCATTTATTCATTTCATTACAAGGTGTCTTCTCTTCACGCTGGTAATTTTCTGGCGTTTCCCCTCTCCAAATTTCCTCAAGTGTTTGATATGACAGACTTTGCTAAGGGGTATTACAGTTATTTTTTCAACACTATGGAAAACATTTATTATGTTGGTAAAATTCCCGAAGCTGAAATATTGGCTGTGTTACAATGAAGACGGATGAAAGAGAAGAATTTTTAAAATGGTATGATAATGCCCGTAAAGGGGTTTTTACTTATTTATTTATTTCGCCAAAGCAAAGCAATCACATGTCCATATATAAAAATATAAAAACATAAAATATAAGTTACAACATATAATTAACCCTAAAATACGTGCTAAATTCAACATTATTTTACAATATTGTATGCACGTAATAATTTAAGGATGGATAATGGAAGGGCTTTGGAAATGCTGGATTTAAAATTGAACTTGGAGATGGTAGGGGATAGTGTTTGCTCAAAGTGTTAAAGATTTTACAGCACCTATTAACTGGTTCATTATCTGCATACCTAGTAAGATGCTGATATTCAGGTAGTAAACGTGTATTACGCTTTTTACAGACACTTTATTTTCTTCGTCAAATACTCCACTTTAATGTAGCCCCTTATCACGTCAAAGGCGAAACAAGAGGACAACACTGTTCTTCTGGTTTTAAGAGTAGACAAATTCAGAAGCTCCAATCTAACTTCATAAGGAGGCAAGATTTGATAGTCATCAGGGCTATAAAGGTCTCTCAGAGCCAACAACAAGAATTGCTTTTGGACTGATTCTATTCTCGTATCATGAACTCCGAAATGTGTGTTCCATACATTACAGGCATATTCAAGTAATGGGCGAACCAGTGAGGTAAATAATGATTTAGTTACCCACAGATTTTTAAACTCTTTGATTCGTCTTTTAATAAAGCCAAGCTGTTTATGAGCTTTGTAGAGAATAGTACCGTAGTGCAAATTGAAGCATAGTTTCTTGTCTAGGAGAATTCCAAGGTCAATAATGTTTTCTGTCCTTTTCCAATACCGTATTGTTGAGAATGTATGCATTGTTCAATATTGTGGTTTTACGGGAAAAAGTCATTACAAAACATTTCTCAACGTTTAGATGAAGTTTGTTTACATCACACTATTGTTGGTAGGAAGTTAGTTTTTATTGAAGGAAAACAGTATTAGATTTGGACTTACTGGTGTGATATATTGTCAGATCGTCAGCATAAAGAAGATGTAATACGTCCGAGAGTTTTTCAGATAAATCTGTTATAAAAACATTAAAAAGAAGAGGGCCGATGTGACTGCCTTGAGGTACACCAGAGTATACGAGAATCTGCCTGGACAAACATACCTGAAATGTAACTAATTGACTTTGATCTCTTAAGCAGGAACTGAGCCAATTGAGCATAGAGCAGGTGATTCCTATTTTCTGCAATTTTAAATAAGTATGGAATGATCAACCCGGTCAAATGCATTACTAAAATCTGTGTAGATTGCGTCAATTTGGTAACCCATCTCCATTTTACATAGGACATCATAAACTTAAACCATGAGATTGGTTGTAGTTGATTGGCCCTTGCGGAATCCATGACGTTGTTCATTTAGAAGAAGCTCAATAATAGCTGAGAGTTAATGCAAACGGTTTGTTCAAATAGTTAAGGGATTGTAGATAGAATGTCAATACCTCTATAGTTCAGGACAGAACGCTTGTCACCACTCTTAAAGATAGGAATTATATGGGAAGATTTCCAATAAGTTGGGAAACTCCCATTTGTCAAAGATTTATTAAAAAGAAAGTGAAGTGGTACTTCAAGCTGGTCCACACACTGTTCCACAACAAATGGAGAAAGTAAATCTGGGCCAGGACTCTTATTAACGTCAATGTTGTTAATAGCTTGAGCAGCATCTTCCCTTAAGAGATACATGTCCATAAGCAGTACCACAGGATTAACTTTGGAAGACTCCGTTTCTACCGAAATCTTTGGCGGTGTAAAAACCTCTTGAAAATAGTCAGTGAAAAGATCACAGATTTCGGAGATGAAGAAACGGTTTTATTTTTTGTCATTGACGCTGGATAACCCGATAATTTTTTCTTGAGATTAACAAAATCAAAGAACTTCTTAGGGTCTCTGATTATGTTTTCAGCAGTTAAATTCACGTAGCGCTCATAAAACTCGCGGTGTTTGGTTTTGTAATCTTCTGACAAATCAAAATATCTATTTTCTAAATTCTCGCAACCATTGTTGTTAAGCTTTAGTAATTTATAGACTTTGTTTCTCTCATTCCTTAATGCGCGCAGATTGCTGTCTAGCCAGGGCTCAGATAACTTTTTCTTTTTCTTAATTTTAGGTACGTATCGTTCAACGGCGTCAAGAATTATTTGGTAAAATGAGGATACAGCCTCGTTCAGGTCTAACGTTGAAAGAATGCCTAACCATTCAACATTGTCAAGGTAGAGTTTAACGCTTTCGTAGTCAGCATTACGAAAATCGTATACAATATTTTAATTGTATGATGAGGGAGTTTGAGCTTCAGTAGTGGAAAGTTCAACTGTGAATGCTGTGTGGTGAAGGATGTTAGTGAAAAGATGCTCCACAGCATTAGTAGGACTGACCACTACATCGTCATAAGTGTTGGTGAATATTAAATCCAACCAATGACCGTTTTGATTGGGGCTGGGAGCGATTTGTTGTAAGTCATTGTCATAAAAAGCACTTACCAGATTCATATCACAAGAGTCGAGAATATTTGTTGGGAGAAGATTGTTATCATCTCCGTCCGTCATAAACGATAGATTGGGGCGGTTGAAATCACCTAACAATATTATTTTGTCATCTTAATTTAAAGATGCGGAAAAAGAAGAGATTATAAAGAAAAGGTCGTTGTAAGCGGCTTCGTCAGATCTGGGGCGAATTTATAAAATTCCGATGGATAGGTAGTTTCTTTCGAAAGGAACTCTGATAATAATATGTTGGAAACTCTTATGAGGAGTAGTGTGGACAATTTCACTCGATATACTGGAATTAACTGCATTTAAAACGCCTCCCCCTCGACTTTGCGTAGTAATGCGATAATCACGGTCGTCTCTATATATTGTCCAATTTTCGTCGGGAATTTCCTCGTTTTTATAAGAATCACTCAACCAAGTCTGAGTGACCGCTAGGATATTAAACCGGCAAAGTTTCACGTCAAGAAAGAGTTTATTTACTTTGCCTCTCATTCCACCACAATTATGGTAGAAAAGCTGCAGGCTGACTCGCGAGGATGAGTTGCTAGGAATAGTATTTTTTGAGCTCGGTTCTCGACTTTTGAAGCACAGAAATGTGTTCAGACCTAACATAAGAACTGTAGGTATTTAGTTCTTGTTTAACTTGACTTGCAGAGACTCCCATTTGCTCATGAGATTTTATGAACAGCATGTTTAACGCTTCCAAGTCAACTGGAAGGCCCTCTTGATGGACAAGAATTTTCAGGCTAGTTTCAGTTTTACCCTCAAAACAAGCCGAGTCTGAAGCATTATGCATATATGCTAGGAACAAACGAACATTTTTGTAAATTTTATGATCCCGAAGTCTTGAGAGGGTATATCTTCCTTCAATATCATCGCAGGAGTTAACAGATGCTTTGACTACAGGGGGAATGAGTGGATCAAGGATGCCTGGATCAGAAATCGCCAGCTTACAAGACGTTAAAGTGTTAGGAAGGATTATTGACCCCTCCGTAACTGGAACCAGGTCATCACCACGAACGAAGTTACTGTAATGAGTAAGATTTGTTTGAATTAAGGGCAGTTTTAAAGAGGGATTCGGATAATGAATAGGAACAGGAGTCTTGAATGTGTCGTTGTTGAGCAGGGTAGTAGGTTTTGTTTGTTGAGGTCCGCTAGAAGAACTGTCTTTGTTTGTCTGTATGATATCAACTTTAGTCAATATAGTCGAATAAAAAATTTTTGACAATAAAAAATAAATGTTGAAATATTGCATTAATGACGTCGATGTTTAACGACTCGGTTGTCTCCAATTCATGCAAGAATTTGTAAATATAAGTGGTGTTAACCCTTTTATAGAAAATCTGACTATTGCATCGGCCTGTATGCTTGTTTTCAGGTAGAACTTCCTTTAAAAGACACTCTAGGTATAATACATAAGAACGGTTATAATAAGCAAGCAATCACCTCTGCAGTAAATACTGGTGAAATAAGGTTGGCAAAAGGGGGGTTTCAAGTAGATGGGTTGAATGTTAAAACCAACACAGTGTACTAAATTTTGGGTTGTTTTTACCACGGTTGTGACGAGTATTTTCAAGTAGAACATTTCCTTGAAAAAGTAAATCCGAATATGGAAACTTTAAAGCAACAAAATGAAGGCACACGTAGAAAAATTGAGGCAATTAAACAGTTTGGTTATACGTTCGAACATAGTTGGGAATGTTAGTTTAGGGAATTGCTAAGGGAACATAAGACATTAGATAAAATGCTGGATGGAAAAATTTCAGACATTTCCCTCCCGCTTAATACACGCGATGCAATTTTCGGAGATTGAACTGAAGTATTCCGCCTGTATCATAAGGCTAATGGAGAAGAAATTATACGCTATTTAGATTTCACAAATCTATATCCTTATATTAACAAATACTCTCCCTACCTGAAATTTTTCGCAATGATAACATACCCTCTCTATCAGATATACTTTCCATGCATGGATTCATCAAATGTTCAGTTATTCCACCGTCCGGTTTGTACATTTCAATCTTACCTTTCAAAAGTAATAAGAAGCTGGTTTTCACACTTTGTAAAAAGTGTGCTGATGCTAATAACATTGCGGGATGTGAGCATAACGAAGAAGATAAAGCTTTACCGGTACGTGGGTTATTCCGGAAGTGCCACTAGCTGTTAAAAAAGGGAACAAAGTCAAACAGGTTTTTGAAGTTTGGAAATAAGATTACCCTGAGTATGATCCGATTTAAAAAAAGGAGGGATTGTTCACTGAATATGTCAATACTTTCTTCAAAATTAAACAAGAGGCTAGCGTTTGGAATAGTAAATGATCGTCAGAGGCTGACAAGGATGTATTTCTGAAAATTTAACAGATGAAAGAAAATATTATTTTAGATAAATACAATATTGAAAAAAATTCTGGAAGAAGTAACACTGCAAAGATTTGCTTAAATTCTATTTGGGGAAAATTTGGTCAACGGGAGGAACGAACATATACAAAGGTGCTTCACGAATATAAGGAATTTTGCGAGTTTATTAACTCGCCTGGCATTGAGATCTACTCTTTATACGCCGCTTACGAGGTGACAATGTGGGTTACGTGGAAGAATATTAGGGAAAATTCGAACATGCTACCATATGTAAATTTACCCATAGCCGCATTCAACACAGCGTTTGCAAGAATGAAACTTTTCGAGGCACAAGAAACGGTCGGGATCCAATTACTTTATTGCATTACCGACAATTTGATCTTTGTTGACAAAAAGACAAGTCCGATGACTTTTCTAATCTCAGACTTTTTCGGAGACTTAACCAACGTAATTAAAGGCTATGGATCAAATGCGCTCATTACCGAATTTGTAAGTAAAGGCTTTTAAAGCTATAGACTTAAAGTAGAGACTGGTAAAAACCTCCAATATATCACCAAATGTAAAGGGATTTCTATTAACTTCAAGAACTCTCAACTTATTAATTTTAGTTGACTCAAATCAATGATAATTGCGATGATGGTTACGAAACAATCCAGGTAGTGAATGATAAATATTTCCAAAAAAAACGACCAGGGGTCATTATTTCTGCACCGGAGAAAAAAATTCCAATTTACGTATCATAAAACGATTGTTAAAATTTTTATATCTTACCCTTATGGTTTTAAACAAATTAGGCTAGGTTAAGCAAAAATATATGTATATACCACTATATACTCTATATACTTATTGTACTAAGTTAAGCAAAAATATATGTATATAACACTATACAATACTATATACTTATTGTGAAAAGGTAAGGACCCAAAAGCAGATTTTCGAGCTCAATCAAACCCCGGGCAGAAGCTGATTTATGAATGGAAAGATGAGTCTAAAGGAGGGCTCATCAAAATAAAATTTGTGAAAAATTAATTTTACGAAGGACACAAATATCATTATTTTACATATCCAACTGTTGAAAGAATGAAGTATTCTCACGATTGTCTGACTTTTATTTCCAAATTATTCACTTCACTTTCACCGAATAAAGAAGAAAAATTATAAAATCTCAACTTCCATTATCTTACACATTCTTCTTCTTTGAATAGATACATGTAAATGTGTCTGTTGATTGAGCGGGCACTGTGCCGGTGAAAACACAATTATGCAAAGCTGATGTGATAGCATAATTTACCAAACAAGCCTGAAGACCGTTGCTTGCCGGCATCAACAATATCGGCGAGTAACTATCTTCACGCAAAACAAACAAACAAACGCTTCTCAAATATAATGAAAAATACAGAAAAAGTGAAAGTAAAGATTGCATTTGGATAATGCACCCGGCTGACTCAATTTGCGCGATTTACGTTCTCAAAAGAAGCCGCCAAAATACACGTGTTCGACGTAAACACGTGCATGATCCATACAGTCAACTCACTCGCACTCATCGCGATGGTGCCGACTTCAACACCGGAGTGGTAACAGGCTCCGCCCGAAAGTTCCGACGTTGGAGCAATCAGCGCTCACGAAATCTGACGTCAATGTAATTAGCGCTCACGAAATCTGACGTCAAAGCAGGCTTTCTCGCTCGAGACATATAATCTGATCTCTTCTCACCCTGCCAAGCCGCTGTTTTTGACGGCACCGTGAACCAGTTTTCTATACAAAACAGTATACGACATTTGATGCCATAAGAATATACCCGTTCTTTACTCGCGTAATGCTATTTTAAAGGCAAGGTCCCTACCTTACTACTGAAGTGTAACATCGCTGCCATGATGAGCCAAGCGTGTGGCATATGGGCGTTAAACAGACGCTGTGCCGGGTGGCTCAGCTTTACTACTGGTCGAAGATAGCCACCGAAATTAGAAACTATGTGGGAAGATGTCAAGTTTGTCAGCCCATGAAGGTGGAGAGGAGTGCCCCAATAGGTCCGATTGTAGCCCGATGTGGAGAAGCTAGGCCACCATGGCAATGTTTGGTTGGTTGGTTGTAGTGGCAGCCTCTTTGATCCAAAGATGTCTCACTGTAGGCCACTGTGATGATACCACAAAAGATTGAGACGGAACTAGAACCCACCGGATGATGAGAACAATAAAGATTCTCGTACGAAGTTTGCTGTGCAGCTTATATTTAAATCAGCTACTTCCGTGAGGCTGTTAAGGAAAGGTAAGCCTAAGATTTGCCGGCATTTCCTGGAAAGTGCTGGGCATTCACACAGAAAGTTTTAGATTGTTTCTTCCTCGTCTTCCGATCTGCAACTTCGACAAAAATCGTTGAAAGGAAAACCAAATCTTTCTGCGTATCTGCATATTAGACAGTGCCTCGTCAGTCCGGATACGATGAAACTCAAGTTTTCGTGGCTCGTGTTAAGAAGCCGTTTGGTGTGTTTGGAGCACAGTGCGTGCCGAGTTGGCCTGGTTGTCCTACAGGTTTCTTCAAATAACCAGGCCCTATTTGCAGCCTATATGTAATATGGGCTAGTGATTGGGCGACTTGGGTGTAAGTGTATACTCTTGGAGCTCAGTGCCAGCTTAGCACGAGCTGGCATCTGCTTCCCAATTTCCCGGTATATCACTATGCTTGGTATCCTGCAAAAAATCACTTCAGAGTGAAGTGATATCACGTTTAGTTGTGTGCAGTATTCCATTTCACTTTGAATGAGGTATGCACGCTGAATAAAGCTTGGATAGCAGCTCGACTGTCAGAGAAAATGTTTAAATTTTTATGGAAAATTTCTGGTTTCTTAGCCAGTTTGCTGCCTTGTTTATTTCAATGACCTCTGTCTGAAAAACACTGCAGTGCTCTAGAATCCGGAGGGATAGTTTTAGGCCTAGCTGTTCTAAGAAAACGTCACAATCACCTTTTCTATCCATTTTGGAACCATCAATATAGATGTCGACCGATTCCTGTATACCACCTCTTTCTATTGCCCAATCAGCCCTGTTTAGGGTTTAGGGTGACAGAGCAACTCTCAAATGAATCTCTATCAGTTGTTCTAGAATTTTCAGCAGAAAAGAGGTGAGGCTGATAGGTCTATAGTACTTAGGAGAAGAGTGAAATGTCTTGCCCGCTTCAGGTATGAAGACTACTTTAGCTCCTTTCCACCACTGTGGAATATAAACCATCCATAGGTATAGCTTCTACAATCTTTGGAGGTCCATCTTTAAGCGTAGACTTGAATACTGATTGGTATTCGACCCAATCCGTCCTCCTTTTGTTAATGAAGGTTGGATTTATCGGAAGGTCAAAAGCCAGATCAAACCTTATGATGGTCAGAGAACGAGCACTCATATGATACATGCCATCCCTTTATAATCTTATACAAGTGCTCATTCTTAAGAGTTGATTAAGTTTCCGAATGAGACGGAAGTGTCTACATAACCTAACGCGGAGACATGTTGTCCAGAAGCAGTACTAATATGGAGTTTGGAAGAATGCAGATAAAGTTGTAATTAAGATATAAGGTCTAAAGCCCCGTGACCCAAAACGCTAACGCTAGCTCCACTATCGAGTAACCCAGAGAGTTTATGCCCATTAATGGCTATTTCACGAAAAGGTCGGGAATCCGCTGAAGGATCATCGGAATATATTGAATGTATTACGGCCTTACGCAGTTGACGAAGTTTATAAAAATATAATGCTGTACGTTTACACCGACGTAGGCGACTATTGGACAGTAGGCGACATTTAGATTTAATAGGGGGATGCCCTATATGAGGTGACGTCACGGAAACAGGATCGCTATGTATTGACTCAACAGGTACTACAACAGGTTTTAAATTGATATTGGGGTCCGTTTGGATGGTGACATCTCTCATAGAGATGTTAGAGAAGGAAGGTACCTGATTTACAGACGCGTATTTGCTTCGGGTCTGACTGGGATACGTGGTTTTATTCGGTCGGACCGATTCAGAGGCATGGTGTTGGCGATGACTGGAGTGGATCGATTCCCCGCGAACGACACACTCCTTCGCCCGTTTCCCGAAGGATTGCATTTAGCACAGTTACGTTTCAGGACACCATCGTGGCCACACCCAAAACAGAAAAGTCGATTTACCGGAATTGGACAATTTCCGAAGGAATGCCCACTACGCTTACAGTTCCAACAGATAACTGAGTTAGAAAAAGGTTCGGAAGAGCGAACTGTAGGAGATACGTCTGCTTGTCTGAATTGATTACCAGAAGAACGACGAGAGTTGATAGGATCGACGTTTTGCGACCTAGACGTAAGATGAATTTCGTGCACAGAACGCCGCACGAAAGGAATAGTCCGTTTTACAGGAGTTTTGATGTTCCATACACTCTCGACGGAAATACAACATTGAACTAGTTCGCGAGTGTTGTTAAAGGTGCGACCAGCTAAGTGATCGCTCAGACGGGTGGACATGTTGCGATATAGGATGACTTGTAGGTCAGTGTCCGGTAATGGATGCCGAAGCTGAAGGGTCAGTCCTTCAACCGCATCAAAGAACTCAATGAATGTTTCAGAAGGTTTTTGAATCCGCGCGTCAATACGTCGTCGGATATCCACATCGGAGGTAAGAGAGCCATACCGACTCAGAAAAGCGGCCTTAAAGCCGTCCCAATCAAAGGACTGGGGATGTAGTTGGAGATATTTCCAATACCAGACAGCTGCTGGTCTGCAAATGAAACCTGATAGGTGCGAGCAAGAGTCTCGACTTGGAATATAAAAGTCTCGGCGTTGAGGCTAGAGTTGGTTCCATCAAACGTGATGCCCCATTTAAATATGGGTACATTATGACGGACAGAGGTGTTTAAGGTTTCCCTCACAGGTGGAGAAAACCTATGAGTATAAGGAACGTCTGGATACGTAGGGGATGGAGTTTTCACCTCACCTACAGGTTGTGTCTGACTTATATACCGAAAGTGTTCACCTTGATTTAACATATATAAATTCGCAGTGTGGATAGTTTTTTCAGTCACAATGTGTTTCGGACTGTTGAAAATGATGGGCGCCTGACATTGTTCGGGCGGAATGTTTATCACCACGGATTGATTAGGTGGGGAACTACCTCCCACTTCAGACACTTGTAGCGGATGATCAATGGAAAACGGATTGGACTCCCTCACTAACTCGAGGGATGGTCGGATTTCCCGAGACGGAACCGGAGAAGATACTACTTTGGGCCAAAATGCCTGAGGAATATCCATGTTGCAGGATAGAATGATATATATAAATTAAGATAGTAGTTATCATGTGTAGTGTTAAGTGATAGAGCGACTAAATGTTTGCGCGGATTATATAAAAAGATTAAGTTATTTTACCGAATAGGATATTACACGAAATGATAGGATAAGATAAGATATTATACGATACTATATTTCAACTTAACGATACTCTGGCTAACTCAAAAAGGCGGTCCAAATTACTCGCTTAAAGCGAAACGCCACAAAACTACGCTAACTATATCAATTATACGCCAATGGGCGATACGTTCAACTATTGAACGCGGCGAAGATACTAAACGCGTACTACCGAAACCGATTGTAGGAGTGTGAGTGTGAGTGGTTTACAATAGTTTACAATAGTTTACATGAATTTACATAAATTTTGACTTAAGTTATTGTACATAATTTTTACATGAATTGTACAGAAGTGTTTTACAAAAATGTTTACAAAAATGTTTACAAAAGTTTTTACAAAAGTGTTTTACAAAAAAAAATATTATTGTGTCGATTCACATACGAATCGGAATAACATGAAGTGATTATATTGTATATATATATATTAAAGGATATATTTGGTCTCCCCACCAACAGACATTACGCGATCAGATACAAAATTTAATTAGACACTTAAATTGTGTGTCACAACAAAATGTGAAGTACGTAAAACGAGATGATTCACGATTCGAACAAATTATTCGACGACTACAAGTTAAAAGTGAATTTATTTTATTAATTTATATAGAAGTGGGTCGAAATTGGGATTGAGACGGTTTCAAACGTGGAAGCGATTACTGGGTGTGATTGAGATAATCACAATCCCGATTCAAATTAACTACGCGAATTACCCGACACTTTTCTGAATTTCGACAACACTATGAAACTTGAATTTAGATGTTAGAATTGAGAATTTAGAAAGGCAAAAGGCCCCACGTTAGGCGCCATGTGTTGCGTGCCCCGCATTCACTCATCTCCCTCCCAGCCAATCATCCTCCATGTGCCCCGCCACTTCGGACGCAACATGGACGATGACCGCCGAGAGGAGGCCCCCGTGCGGAGCACCCACCAACAGCGGTCGCATAGTGGCGACCATAGAAAAAATGTTTTGTAAACGGGCTAGCTCACCGGGTCGTGGGCTAATAAAATTCACATCAAGAAAGAAAACATCAAAAGGACACGTCAATAACCGAACAAAACCCAATCACGCACATGCTGAGGGGGGGAGAACCATGAAAAAAACTCACTTCATATTATGTTCACTTTATATATTTTTTTTTGTATGTAGAACAAATGAATCTCTTAAATGGTGTGTTTCTAACTGATTTTAGTTACTTACGATAGATATTTTATGCAAGTATTTATTACAAAGAGCTTTCACATGAAACACTCAAATTTTAATTTTTATCGAAGAGTGAAATTAAAATTGCAAACACTCAGGTAGTGAGGTCGAAACATCGAAATTAATGTGTTGGGCTTTCATACTGGTACGCCAAGTTAGGCCATATCTCCTTAAATGTTTTCTCAATGACATCACACAAGTTCGTTCCGTCAGCATGTCGAACGCTCGATCCGGTGTCCCGGGCTTCCTGTACACTTTATCGCTGAGCCCGACAATTGTGTCGCGGCGATCACCACCACCGGCGAGCTGTATTTTCACTTCACTTTCCTCGAATCGGACTTTCGAGGATTGCTCCCTTGCGTTGCCGCCTTTCGTCTTGGCCGTTTCGCAAGGCGTTCCTCCGTTTTCCGTACACCTTCACCACAAGTGCTGCGGCCTCACGCTACGATCGCAACATACTTACTCCCAGGCAAATCAACAACTCCACTCCTGGCGCTTTTGCCGTTGCACAACACGAGCCCTGCCAGGCGGCGGAATTTCGACTTCGCTATAACGCAGGCGATCTGTGAGTGTTCGCGACTCGACTCCCCAGCCTTGGCACCTTGAAGTCTCCTTCGCCTTTTTCGCGCAACTAAATCAAACCAGGACGCACCAATTCCGTTCGCAGTCCGGGCGCGAGCTCCACAAATTTATTGAACGTCTGCGGACTCCTCGCGGTCCAATGTTTTATTTTTGTTCGCAGCGACGGGGCTAATTGCTTCTAGCCTCCTGGCCAATAATTGCGAAATTCTCGCGACTACGGCGCACAAGATTACGACTCGGAGTCTGATACTCGCCACGCGTATGATCAACCACCCAAAATGCTCGGCTCGAACCAGTTGCGCACATTTCACGATCAAATCTCTAATTCTCAGGCGGACTCGTTGCTACGTTTTTAAAATGCCCGGAAAGTTGGCGTTCCATCAAAGTACACCTACCGCGACGACTTCTCCGTGTTCACTCTCATCCTCAACTCACCTCCTACAATTCACCGCGATCACACGACGAAGCATTTTTGCTTCGTTTACTACCATATATGGTAATATGCCAAAATGTTTTCGGCCAATCAGAGGGCGATAGCATGCAAAGAGAACCGATTCGCGCTCGATCACTTGAACTCACCTCTCAAGAGAGACAGCGCGTGTGGTGGATTACTTAATTGGGATTTAGTACTGCCAATGCTGATTATTTGGACGTGTACTGAGGGAAATTTGAATATATTCCAAATTTGGAAGAAATGAAAAAGTGAACTACAAAAATGAGAATTGATCCGCAACAAAACTATTTAAGTGAAGGATAGGAGGGTGGCGCCTGGAGTCTGAGGATACAGCCTGATGTGGTCTCGGTCCTGGATGTCTGGATGACGCTGTGATTTTGTGACGCGACCTGCTTTCCGAGGAGAGGTAAGGTTTCTCGTCGGAATTATCTCATAAACAATTAGAAGCACCGTGGGTAAACTCGCGCCGTTCGTTGAAGCCGCTCACTGGGCTACAGAGCCCCCAAAAGTGCCTTTCGCGACCAGTCCTATTGTCACCGAAAGCTGTGTATGGGAGAGTTTGTGCTGATAACAACCACGGTTTGGTGCGCATTT
>OZ012661.1:67375318-67939371 GCA_963942545.1 Oxycera nigricornis | reverse complement strand
CTCGTAATTTCTCTATTTGATACGGATGGAAAAGTTATTCGTATGAAGATTAGTAATAAGACTTTCACTTTCATACAATATTGCACTATGTATTATAGGGACAGGCTACATCACTACATATCCAAAGTGGAATAGTGCTGGCAGATGTTTTTTCTTCTTCGGGAATCATGTTTGCGATCGGAAGACGGCTTGTGTACTAGTGAGTTAGTGTGTGTGTATGTATGAGCTAATTTACGAAACCTTCTACTCTACAGTTGTAAATTTAAAAATAGTTGAAATATAACGAGCTTAATCCACCAATAAGCCAGCAGTGGTAGTGTTGCCCGGCGACGGATGGCAAGTGACAGCACCTGAAGAGGATGCCATCCGTACACGCGAAACCACATTTCCTACTACAATTAATTAGGAACCAGCCTATAATCTGGGAACAATAAAGAACCTCCATTAATGTGCATTAATAGTGTTAGCAGAGTTGCGAACCAGAATTGCACACTAGGAAAACAGTGTTGTTGACTAGAATAGGAGGTTCTAACACATGTTATAAAATGGCTAAGCATAGGCACATATGCGAACCAATTTGAGGGTCGTTATAACTCGCAGTTGTAAATTTAAAAATAGTTGAATATAACGAGCTTAATCCACCAATAAGCCAGCAGTGGTAGTGTTGCCCGGTGACGGATGGCAAGTGGCAGCACCTGAAGAGGATGCCATCCGTACACGCCGAAACCACATTTCCTACTACTTCTACTCGCTTTTTTAAAAAGTGCAAGACTTCTGACGTGCGTGTTTATTTCTCTAAATTGAAATTTAAAAAAAAACTTATTCTATTTATTTGCTATTTGTTATTGTGCTTATTCTATTTATTTGCTATTTGTCTGATCAATTTCGTCTGGTCAGGCGTATAGTAATGTAGCGTAGCATTGTTCCACCCAGGTGTCGTCCCATTTGAAAACGATGGTCCTCTATCGTCAGAAATTAGGTAAGGTGTCGCACTGACAAGACCATAGTTGGTGAATTGGTAGATATTCCTCTCAGATTGTAGAATGCTGATTCTTTTGGTGTTATTGATTTTATTTAAGTTCCTTGCTATTCTGGGATGATTGCAGAATTGCTCGGAGAATTTGCATCGCACATTCCCGCTTCACAAAGTTTGTCCTTTTATTTGGTTTTATGGTAGCGTTGTAAAATTTACACAAAAATGAGCCGTTCAGATTGTGAGCGGATTTATCTGTTTTGAGGAAACCAACAAAGTTGTTCAGGAATAAAATTCTAGGAAGAATGTAGTCGATGGTTGGAGTTTTCTCGTTGCAGATTCTATCACAATTGGCATCGGCGATTTTAATCAGATTAGGGATATAAGACGTATTGCTTCTGTCTAGTAAATTAGAATCTTGACAAACAGAGAAATGGTTATAAGCTATGCAATTCTTCATAATCCCGAAAATTTCATCTTGGCATTTAATGATTTTTTAAATTGACTAAATTATTTGTCTAAATAACTAAATTTCCTTTTAAACTGGTTTTATGAGCCGCATCTGAAATATTTTATTCGTAACCATAGCTATATTAATAACATAAATATAAATGAGCCATCACTTATGATTTTAATTTCAGTGAAATCTAATGCCTCTTCGATAGTAGTAAATGCAAGTTGATAATGTGCCTGGTGTAGTGCTTGAAAGGATTCAGCAGTTTGGAACTAATTTTTTCTCCTACTTTAAGAATAACTTAGTTTCTTAAAACTTTAATTGGCATCTCGATAAAACGTATAAGATCATGTGCTGTGCTCTCGGTGCTGTGGTCTGTGGGAGTCAATGAGTTTATCTGTGGAGATTTTGGAGGCCTGGAAAGAGAATCGACAAAAATATTCACTTTACCTGTCTTATATTTCAGATCATAATTATATTCCTCTAAAATAGATTTCCAGCATTGTTGTTGAGCTGTTGTTTCTATTAATTCACGCATATGGTGATCTGTGAAAATCTTCACTTTTTTCGAGCCATAGAAGGGTGCGTAATGCGTTTAGTACCCATATGCTCGCTAGCATTTCCTTCTCGTTAGTTGCGTAGTTCTATTCGGTCTTGTTGAGAGTACGTGACTAAAAAGATATTGGTTTGTCGTCTTGCAACAATACAGCGCCAATAGCTTTGGTGGTCAACTCGAACGGCTTACCAAAATCCAGATGAGCCAAGAAACAAGACTTTGTTTTCAATTTACTTAAATCTTTACGTGCTTCATTACCAACATCTACGGGCTTTTCTTTTGAGATATGTTTGGACACACGTCCATCTTTCGCTCTTAAAAGTTATTCCAAGGGGTTGGCGATTCTGGCGTAGTCTCTAATAAATTGCCTGTGTTGCCTGTCAGGGTAGACATGCAAAGGAACGATCTGAGCGTCTAGAGTGTTGTCAGGGGTGAGAATGAGGCAAGAGGTTGTGCTCTTTGGGATTGTTAAATTATGACGATGAATCCCAGGAACTCTACGTCTTTTTAAAAAAATTCTGAATTGTCAAGATCGATTCCCATGTTCGCATCTTCTACGGCATGGGTGTCCAACCGGTCGATTGCAAGCCAATATTTAGTCGATCCCTCCTGCTTATCCATAACACGTGTTCAAATGCTTTAAATAACGATAGATTTTAGAAAAAAGCATCATTTCGTTCTACGGTTTTGCACACACCTCAAAATCTCTGCCGTGTCTCTGTTGCGAATCGGCTCTGAATCTGTTGTGGACAAAGTTTAATCTTTCGTTTCATCAAAAATCAAACAAATTCATCATTGTTTAAAAAAATATTTTGATATTAAAAATGAGTGCTGTGAAGTAATCAAAATTGTATCATTTTAATAATGATTGGGAAGGGGAATTTTTTTCACAATGAATAATAACAAGTGTTTGTGCCTAATATGCAATGTGATAATTTCTCTACCAAAGAAAAGGAAATCTAAATCGGCATTATAGTACTGTGCATAAACATTACAATCGTGATTATCCTCTAAATTCAAAAATACGAAAGGAACACGTACAAAAATTGAAGACTACACTCCACTCGCAACAATCATTTTTTTTAAAAGTTTGCAACAAATCCACATCTGCAACAGTGGCCTCTTTACGTATGAAACGTATATTGGCGTAACACAAGAAACCCTTTACTGATGGTGACATTTTTAAAGAAGCGTTCTTAGCAGCGAGAATTTCAAGAACAAAGATGAAAAAATTATGAAGGCAATTCAGAGTCTAAAATTATCAAGAAACTCTATGGCGAGTCGACTTGAGTTGTTAGCAAACGATATGCGTTTACAGCGAAAAAAAATGACTTCGAAGCTTGCACTCACTTTTCACTTGAATTCAACGAATCGCTTGATGTATGTGACACGGCGCAATTGAATATATTTGAACGTTTGACTTTTCACGATTGCAGTACGAAGGAGAACAAGTAAAGATAATTCCAATTTAAGGAACATGCAAAAGGAAAGATATATATAACATTTTTAAAGACTTCATTACATCACAAAAATTACCACTACGAAAACTCGTTTCTATTACGACGATCCATGGTTGGCAGTGAAAATGATTTTATTTCACTCTGCAGGAAAGATAAAAAATTTCCCAAGTTTTAATCATATCATTGCATTATTAACTAACAAGCATTATGCGCAAAATTCATAAACTTGGATCAAGTGATAGAAACCGCCATAAAAATCATCAATTCCATCAGAAGCAAACCGTTGAAGAGACGAAGATTTAGGTTACTAATAGAGGAATTTGAAAAACATCACTCTGATTTGCTGTTGCATAATGAAATAAGATGGCTAAGTAAAGGACTACTCCTCGCTCGGTTTCGAGAATTATTACCCGAAATAAGACATTTTCTAATCGAGAGAAATGATGACAGGTCAAGCTATCTACAAAACGAGAAATAGCTTTTACAACTGGCGTTTTTAACTGATTTAACATCGAAGTTAAATGAAATTAATTTTGAATTACAAGGGAGATCCAAAACCATCATAGATATGATTTCATCGGTGAATTCTTTCAAAATGAAATTGAAGCTTTGGATTTATAAGCTGAAGAAAAAGGATATCTCTTATTTCAGCCATTTTAAAGATGAGATTGGTGAAAATGTTGATATGTATGATTATGAGGAGTATGCTGTTGTATGGAAGAGAATATCGGAAGAATTTGAAAACAGATTTGCTGATTTTAAAAATTTGAACAGAATTTGCAGCTTCATATCCTCCCCACTGGATATAAATGAAAATTTAATCGAAGATCTTGCTAAAGGTATAGCTATTTTATTTTCAATGGATAGCTCTGACGTAGAATTACAATCAATAAACGTTGTTACTTTGATCAATTTTAAAACTGATGTAAGGAAAATATTGAATCCAAATAAATATTCGTCTTTGATAGATGTTTATTTGCGTGTTTCATCATGCTTCGGAAGTACTTATTTGTGTGAATCCACATTTGCTCACATGAATTACATAAAATCTAAATATCGATCACGTTTGACAGATAATCATCTTGATGATTGTATGTGATTTGTATCAAGTAATTATCGGCCAAATTATTTGGACATTGGCAAACAATGTCAAATATCTCATTAAATATTTTTGTATTATTTTCAATTTTTGTATAATTTTGTAAGCAAGTAAAAATGTAATATAAAAATGTAATGTAAAAATGTAATGTGAAAATGTAATGTAAAAACTTAATGTAAAAATGTGATGTAAAAATAGAATGTAAATAAAAATTTAAGTTGTATAAATTTTTGTTATTTTGGTTTCATAAAACATTAAATAAAATGTTAAAAAGACATAAATAATAATATTGGATCATTTTTAGGGTATTTCCAAATAATTGAAATACCCTATTAAAATCGATTTGGTGTCTGTCCGTCTTGGATTGGTTTGCAAAAAATCACTAATATGCGCGTATATGAGTCGATGAACAACAAATATGTTTCCGACAAAATAGATGCATAGAAAATCATGTTTTGAAGGTTATGATTTCTCGAAGATTTTGTGGTTTTTGAACAACTAGGAGGAAGAGCATAATTACCAAGTAACTTTTCATTGCAGAGCTTCTCTCCCACTAAAACTGTTTCATTTAGGAATAGATAGCTTGAAATACCCTCTAAAGCCAGAGCACTTTTCGGCATACTCTTCCTTGTTATTATAAATATAACGATATTCCGTCTTCAAAGTGTACAGTTCAACTTTTAAGAATTATATAAAATACTAATTAAATTGTCTTATTAGAAGTCGATCCCAAGGAAATTTAAAATATAACAGTAGCACGCAGTAATCAAAAGGCTGGACACCCTTGTTCTAGGGTCTTGAATAATGCATCAAGATTCCTGAAGTGGTCTTCTTCATCTTTCCCGAAAATAATAAAATTGTCTCTGTAAATATAACATCGCTTCCAAATATCATCTCTAAGAGTATAATCTAGAGCACTTTGGAAGAAGGAGTCCCATTATTTAAGGCGGAAGGCGTACAAACACATATTTTCCATTATTTACTGAAAAAGCCAATTTTTTGATGTCACATTCCCGAATCTGCATCTAGTGAAATCCACTTGTTTCGAACAAATATTGAAAAGAAATCATTTCCACCTGAAATGGAAAGGACTTTTTTGATATCTAGACCAGGGCGGATCTTTTTTCAGGTGGACGTTGCGGGAGGGCACGCTGATTTTTGCAGGAAAAGTTGGGGAATAACTCGTATAACAATAATTAATTGATGCTCCCTCTCAAAAAAGTCGGGAACATTAAAAATAAAATCGAAATGTTTAAAAATTTGAAAAAATCTCGCTTTTTTCTGCTTGTCTGAAAATGGTTCATTTTAGGTCAAAATTGCGTGACAATAAAAGTAATAAAATTTTCTATAAGATAATATGAGTTAAAAATCCTCAAACATTGAATCCTTGTCGTAAATTGCAATAAATATAAAAAACAGGGGAAAAAGCTTTTTTGCTTATCTAATTTTTTTTTGCAACTTGAAATGCATCTAAGACCTTCATATTTTGCCTGAAAATTTTTTGCAACATCATTAAACAATAAACAAATTTTCATCAAAATCGATCCAGTTGATTGCCCATAATAATTGTGTAATCCAAATTTATTTAAAAAAAATCAAAAACTGTGGAAGCTTGCAAGTCAGAAACTTAAAATTATGAAAGTTTGAATTTTTTTAACATATAAAAGAGCACTTCACCTGTCACATGCACTTTACAAAATTAAAATCGGCGGTCTCAGCAAATTTTTCTAAAACTCTTAATTTGTGCTGGGCGTCTGAGGATTTTGTTGATGGGAGCATGGCTCCTACAACTGAATGCGCATGCCGTCAGCACAATTTTAGAATTTATTACCAAGGAGCATCCATTGATTACGCAAGGCTTTTGGTGGATGGGTGATGATGATTGATTACCACAAATGCACATTTAATTGAAATTTTGATGGTTTTCAAAATTTAAGCCACTTATTTTAATTAAAAGACTGCAAAAACTATTAAAAATCTGCTCAAATTATCCAAACGTTTTAAAACTTTGATTGACTTTACAACAAAGTCTTTAGAATAAAAGATATAATATAATGTAATATCTTTCAAAAAAACCCTTGTCATATGGTAGCTTTGAATGATTTTTTATTTTTAATTGAATTTTTTTCAGAATCATGAAAAAAGTTTAGCTGGTTTCTTTTCAACAACTGATAGAAATATATAAATTTTCTAAAAAAAAATTTTTTTATGATAAAAACCCTAAGTTTTCGCATTTTCTTCTATTAAATTGAAAAAAAACGCTGAAACGGATGTTGAAAATGTTAAAATAATCAAAAAAAAAAATAAAACACGTCGATTGCCACCTTAATGATGCAAATATTATATTTGGTTCGTGAGATATAGTGAATGGCAGAAATGACCTTGAAATCATGATGACTTTTAATGATTTTTGATTTTTAATTTAATTTTTTTCGTGATCATGGGAAAAAATTTTGTTGGCTTTTGCACAAAAAATGTTTGGAGTATATGAATTTTTGAAATATTGATTACTGTGTTTCGAAAATCAGGTTAAAAATTTACTGTTTATGAGAAAAACCCTAATTATTTGCACTTTTTTCAAAAAATTAAAAAACGCTTCCATGAATTTTTTTTAAAACTTGATAGAATCACATAAATGTTAATACGCGTCGATTGACACCTTAATGATGAAAATCGCGTATTTGGTTCGGGAGATATTACGCATGACAGAAATGACCTTCAAACGGGCAAAACAGCAAACCCCCCCAACCGAAGTTTTCCAAAAAATAATCAGCTCTTAAAATTGCAAAGACGCTTCGATTGACACCTCAACGAAAACGATAAGACTTTGTTTACGTGAGTTATGCTCGTAGAAAAAACTGTTCACGAACGCACATACGTACGTACGGACGTACGCACATACGTACGTACGGACGTACGCACATACGTACGTACGGACGTACGTACATACACACACACACACATACATACTTCTTTCTAAAAACACTTAAAATATACTCGTAAGACCTCAAAACGTAAAGAAATGTTGAAAATTTCAATTCCGATTTTCGAGGTGATTACAAGAACTTCCCATGTACTGGGAAGTTAACAAGTCATCGAAACGGGAAAGTCCATTTTTAAAGAGGCAGGAAGTAAACCACTGAAGCAGGTACTAAAGGAGCAAGGGAAATCTGCAGTACATGAATTAACGCAAAAAGGTATAAATAAAATCTTTGATAAAAAGGAGGGTAGAGGAAGACGAATGGCCATAAAAAGAGCTAACCCTTACACAAGTAAGCATTTGAAATCAGTGCCTAAGCATAAAAAAGGGCGGAAGGTGAGAAAGCTGTCATCGAGCAAGACTAAGAAAACTATAAAACGACGGCGCCGAGAAAGAAGTCATGCATTGGATATATTTGACAGATAGATAATACCTTCATGATGCAGAAAGAGCGTGTGAAGTTTGAATTGGATATTTTTGCCTCCCCACCAATTCAAAACAGTATTTTGAAAACCGAAGAAGTTGCTTACAAACTAATTGCATCATTGGACAATTTTTCGGTGTTGGAATTTGTTTCGCTTGGTCATGGGGATACATATCGTGACTTATCCAGCATCTACTTACGGCTCAAGGTGCAACTGATTAAACTTAAAATGGTAAAGAAGAACTTTTCACCGGAAAAGAAAAAATTAAGAAAGCTGATGGGGGTGAAGGTGCAGCTGATACGGTTGGTGTAGCTAACAACCTCATGCATTCACTTTTTAGGCAATGCACTGTACAATTGAATGAGAAGAATATAGTTCAAACAGACAACAATTTTCACTATCGTCCCTATATTGAAAATTTACCGAACCACGGACGCTGCATCCACTCATTTGGAATCGGCCAGGTGGTATCAAGATCAGAATGTATTGGAGATAATTGAAGACTCAAGACCTGGCAGTGGTCCTACCGAGTTGAATGAAGGCTATCTTAAACGGTCTGCAATGATTGAGAAGAGTAACGTGGTCGAGCTAATGGGCACAATTCACACCGATCTGTCTAATCAAGATAAACTTTTATTACTTACGTTTAACATTATCATTGGAAATACCGGAGTTTTATTTGTACTCGAAAGAAGATGACTTTAATCCACGTGTGAAAATACTAGAAGCGACAATGTTCATGAATCATGTTACCGTCAACCATAGTATATTGTTAGCAAATGAAGCTGTACTACTGCGCACAAATGCCGCTTACCCATACAAGCGAGTGGAAGTGAAAACTTATACACTACCCACCAACACATTCACACTATTTCTTGATAACGTAGTGATCGGACAATTACCGAACCTGCTTGTTTTCGGTATGGTGGATAGTGATTCATACACCGGAAAGCGCACAAAAAACCCATTCAACTTTAAACACAACAACATAACTAATTTCAATCTATCAGTTAACGGCGTTCAAGTGCCAAACCAACCGTTAGAGTTTGATTATTCGCGTGAAAAACCTGTTAGTACTAGAGGATACCTTACTCTATTCAAGGGCACTGGTATTAACTACTTTGATAAATGTCATCAGATATCTAAGAAATTCTTCGACAACGGCTGTTTCTTACTAGCATTTGACTTAACAGCGAACAGCTCATACGATTCGGGTTGTGGCAGTTTCTTGAATCAAGGTGTGGTGAGGATCGAAGGGCGGTTCAGAGAGGCTTTGAAGAAAAGTGTCACCTGCATTATTTACGCTGAATATGATGGAAGTATTGAAATCGATAAGAATCGTAATGTATTCACAAGCTTCTAAAAGTATATAAATAACGTGAACATGTGAGATTTTGATAGAGTCTGCTCCAGAAAATAGTCATGACGCATTGTCTAGTGAATATTGAATACTTCTCAGAAAGTCATTTAACCTTTTTCAAGAAAGTCTCAATTGCGGGGTTCACCTCTCAGAACAAACTTTATTCAAAGGAAATCACGTATAATCCTACTTTCTCAGCTATAAGTACAGATCAGACAGGTGTATTTGGAAACTTAGAGCTCAAAAGGCTTGATGAAGATCTTATCAGGTTCCTGGCAAAATTCGCAACAGTCTTCGTAAACGGAGACTCAACAAGGGGGTTCCTACAGAGTTACGTAAGATCACACACAAAGGTTGTAAGCCTTGAAAACATATTCCTGTAAGAACAGGAATGAACACGATAGAGATCATCAACACATTGACAAGTAACATTAAAACAAACAGGTATTTTAAAGGTATTTTCCCCTGTTATCGTTTACCTCGAAAAGTAAGGAAGCCTGCATGTGTCATCGCCAACACCGTTCCGGCCAGTAAAAGAGGACGCCATTGGGTTGCATTTTATTACCCGAAAAAAGGTCCGGCTGAGTATTTTGACTCGTTTGGTAAGTATCCTGATAACAAGTTCTTTAAAAAATTCCTTCATCAAAATGGAAAAGTGTTTGTGAATAATAAGCAGCGGGGGTACAAGGTGGTCTCTCGACAACATGTGGACAGTATTTTTGCGTTTTTCTACATATTCGTTGTAGTAGCAGAAGTCTCAAAAAATTCCTAAAACGGTTTTCAACTACAGATTACAATTTCAATGATGGTGAAATTATAAATTTATTTCGCAAAATTTATATGAAGGACAATTCACAAAATGGTGGTGAGTTTTGTAACCAGACCTGCATGCGAGAAGGCGATATAAAAGCAACTTAAAATGACGTACCCACCACAGTTTATTTCTCGAGCTACGATGTCAACCCCTGTTAACAAGTCTACTAGTAAGCAATCACAAGCTTCTAAACGTGAGGTGCAGAAGAAGAAGAGAAAAGCAACGAAAACTTCATCTAGCATCATCTCCAACTCCAAGGAAACCAAGACAAAAACACTCCCCAAGTCTAGTGTGCCGTGCGATGAAGATGTTTTTTTGAATTATACGTACTATCTAGATGGATGCCATAATCGCAGGATAACACTAGGATTTGACCCACGAACATTTCAAGCAATGGCTATCTTTCACTATCACGGACGGTTCCCGCTAGCAGTTGACAGCAGCCAATGGAATACGTTGTACAAACACCTAAACGATTTAAAAGGCACAGCAGGCGTTCAGTTCCCAGAGAACCAATTAGGATTTTTGAAACGATACCAGATACCTGTAGGCGTTGGTAGCATTACACTAAAACATGAAGAACTATTCAAGCTATTTGAGATGATGGAGTTCTTCAATATCGTTATGCACCACAACAACCTTGCTTCGGAATGTGTTAAGGAATACTACGAGCTGTATTGCAACAGGTGCAAAGAGAAAGATCTGTTGAAGCTAGGTCATGAGGACTTTTTCATTCCATCTCGAATTTATTATATAAATATTAACTATTCAAGACTCTTTTATGAATTTCCAATTTTATGCAGATGTAATCTTATTTTTGACGTTTTGAAATAAAACAACAACACAATTATACATTGCAAAATAAAACATATTCTATTCTTACACTAGTAATACACATTATTCATTAAATAATACATTTAAAGGTTGATACAATTTTGAGCGGCAAATCTCGGTGTTGGCAGTGGGTCGTGAATTCTACAGGTTGTCTTAAAATTCTTGAGCTCTCTCAGTTTTGGCATTTCTAGCTGTATTACGTTAGCATTTGGTAAATATTTTTTTAAAAAACTTTTCTTAATAGCGCCTTTCACAGTACAGAATCGAGGAGCTCAGTTTTTCTAGTAATCCGTATAATTTAATTCTAGCTAGAGCCGTTGTATATGTAACAATAGGTATGTTTGCATGTGGCAAAGTTCTTAGATTTACCTCTCCATATTTCCATGTAACCCACAAGTTATCATCATCAACCGGGTAAATTGAACAAATTTCTATACCTGGTGATTGGAGAAGTTCACAAAATTGATTGAAATTATTAATACTTTAGTGTTTGTTTGATCATCCCTTTGGCCGAACTTGCCCCACAATGAGTTTAAACAAAGTTTGGCAATATAACGTAGACCAGAATTTTTTTGAATTTGGTTTTTATCAAGAACAATACATTTCCGCCTTTCGTATGATTCAATAAAACTATCTTTACCCTCATCTGATATATACTCATTACCCCAACCACTGGGCATCTGTTTAATTTTTAAAAAATTATTGACATACTCAGTAAACAATCCGCCAGTTTTTGTGTTAGGGTCGTACACTGTGTACTCATACTTCAACACCTTATACACTTTCAAAATTTTGTACCCCTTTTCAACAGCTAAGGCTATTTCAGGAATTACCAATGTACCAGTGAGTTGCCGCTCATCACCTGAATGATCGCAACTTGAAATGTTATTACCTTCAGCACATTTTCTACAAAGTGTAAAATACAATTAATTGTCGTTTTTCATGGTATCAGAAGGTTGTTAGGTGCAATTCAATCACTTTTATTGAAACCATGCATTGAAATAATTTGATGTATGGGGGGTATGTTATCATTTCGAAATATCTCAGGATGTTTTATGGGGTACGGTGCGTATTTGTTAATATACGGATAAAGACTAGTAAAGTCCAAATAACGTATTACCTCTCCTTTTTTGACAGCATGGTATAATTTGAACACCTCAGTACGACCTCCAAATAGAGCATCCCGCACACATATTGGACGATTTATGTCATTATAATATCGTCGCAAATTCTCATTTAAAAGCTTGTCTTCATTTAATACATTTTTAAATTCACATTCCCATGTATATACTAGATTGTATCCATTTCTCTGTATTGCCTCGATATGTCCTTGTGTACTTTCATATCTTTGATTTGAAGTTTCTAAAGTCTGAAGGCTATTTTCTCCCGATTCTTGAAATTTAAAACATTCTCTACAACCGTTATAGTAACATCCAAAGAACTCATAGACAGTATTTGACTCTTTATGAAAACCGTCGAAATATAGCCACACCTATCAAACTTTAACTCACCGTTATCGTTTGCTGAGATTATCAGACCGTTAATTTGGGAGTTTTTCCAGGCTAACCATATACAGGCAATGATGGAATGTGTTCTACTTTTGAAATAACCACTTTTAGGCATTACACCCAAGGTATTTTTGTCAAGATAATTTCTTCGAAAAACTAGCATGCAGGTCGATGCAATTGTGAGACTTTCTGTTAAAGAGTTCACATCGGTCAATTTAATAAATTCATTCATAAATCTTACACAACCTCGTCGTAAAATATCAACATCATTTACACAATATCGTAACAACTCATCTCTATTATTGAAAGTATCTTGTGTTTTCGTACTGTACCAATTTTAAAAATCCATTCTTTCCTTAGGCTTCATTGTATCGCAACCGTACATTTCAGGTGGGGGGTATTGACCGATATAATTTATTTTATCTACAGTATCGAAATAATAAGGATAGTAACCTTTAGCACTGTCTTCAATATGGAAAACTTGTCGAAACTTAGAAAGTGGAAGCGGCAGGAAATTTAAAAAATCAACAAATGAGACTTGTTCACATGTCAACCTCATAATTTAATTAAAGGTTCATTATGTTTTTTTCTAGCTATTAACTTCAAAATCAAGAAATGACCATCATAGCCCTGCAAATTATGTGCATAACAATATACGTTGCTCGCATAAGGTCTGTGTATTAAACAATAGTCTAGAAACCTTTGCACAACAGAGGATTGATCACTTTTTTCAAATATATGATGTCTGACACCACATGTATCACATGGTTATTGAATATCTTCATCTTGATAACAATTGTGACAAACATGTTGTGCTACAATTAGATTTGCAACATGTACAAAAGTTGAAGAGCTGTCTCCATACAGGCCGTCTTGAGTAGTTTCACAATCAAAAAATATGATGAGAAACTTTTTATCCTTTCTACCTATGTAGGGCTTTATAAAACAGTTATGTTGGGCCGGTTGTATTTTTGAACACATCTGACAGAAGTATTCGTCACATTGATGTTTGAGTCCTTTCCTGTATGTAAAAGTGTCACATACAGTTTTTCCTCTGAACTTTTTATCTAAATGGTTAGCGAAACATAGCGGTCCTCTAAACCGGCGATTACACTCGCTACAGTCAACCATCTGTGATACATACACGCAGGGTGGGAATGTGATACAGTACGGACATTTCATTTCACATTTATGAAACGAATGATTTGAAACTTTATCGCAATAGTTACAAATATAACTTTTGAAAACAATCCGGTGACCGATTTTATGACGTAAAACTCTCTCTCGAAATAGAAAAGCTAATTTTTTTTGCTGTTATATCCCGTAGTGGAGTTTTAAAAAGAATGAAATGTGGATCTCGAATATTATCAAAAACAACAATTTGATACGCACTTAAGTATTTTTGAAATTTATAAAGATCCAGGATATTGCAACCATTTTCTCCAATTACCACTTTAGAGTTTTTACACAATCGATCAGCCTTATTATCTAACGATTGTAAAATGACTTAATTATTTAAACGATTTATATTACCCTCAGCCATTTCCATTGCAAAACAAATACTCCTAGGTAAGCATGAAAGATCATTAGCGTTAGTGGCTTTTCCCACATCCACTAAAACTTTTTTTCTTTTTAAAAGGTCAGCATCATCTGTGTACTTTTTATTTACGCGCCCCCCGTCGGAAGGAATGTTTACGATATCAGCATGGAACTGTATGATATCATCCGAAAGAATTTTAGTGTTGTACTGGTTAACATTCGCTATAAGGCCAACTATATATTAACCATTAATTTCCTGAATGGGCTTTAAAGTGGACCATATGGGTTTCACGTGTGGTGATTGCGGTAGTGTTATTGCAAAACTCATTTTGCACTCCAGGTTTACGTTAGCGCCAATAATTTCAAGTACCTTATCGAAAATTTTCTCCAGTGCACTTAAAGGGCTATCAGCTATATTGGTGAAACCTTTAATCTGAAAGTTTAAGGTGACATCTGTGACATTAATTTTTTTAAATAATGTGGGGAGACATGTATCGAGTAATTAAAAGGAGTCCGTTTACAACTAATCAACCGTTTATTAGCAATCGTATGTTATTTTAATTTACTATATGTGCGTGTTCGGAGCTCTGCGGCGATCGCGACGCGTCCCCAGAGTCTGTTCTTGACCGACTGTCCTTTTTGTATGTGGTCCCTGGCATCTAAGCGGCCACATCTGTTTCGCATTGCTTTACATGATGAATAGACACTTGTCCAATACACCATGCAGTCGCATCTGTCTCCGATAATTTTCTTTAAGGAACACAAGTTGAAAGGCGTCTTATCCGTAGCCGCCACAGTACTCCCTTGCCAGTGATGAAATCACAGAGAAAAAAAAATGCATATAGTCGTGGATGTGGATGTGGATGTGCAATAGCGTTCTAAGGGAAACTAGCTTGATACCGATCCACGATTCGCAGGCGTCGACTTGATCGACGTTTAGCAACTTGCTGCTCGTTTTGATCTTGCAGCTGTTGTCGCTCGAAACCTTGATGCGGCTGCTCTGGTTGCTCACCTGATGCTGGTCGTACGGGTTGTGGCTGATATGTAGTGATTTCCGTGCCTTCTCGGCGGGTCGCTTCCATGTCCGCTAGTACGAATACCGGTTTCAGGCGATCTATTGAGATGGTTTGATGGGCACCTCCAATATTGAATACGAACATTTTGTCATTACGGCTCATGACTTCGTATGGTCCATCGTACGGCATTTGTAGCATATTATTGACTGCATCATATCGTACGAATACGTGGGTTGCTGTTTGTAACTCCTTGAATACGAATGGGGTTGAGCTACCATGCCTCTGGGGTGGTGTCGGACGCAGTTGTCGAAGATGAGAGCGGAGCTCCTTGATGAAGGTAGTCTGCTCTTTGACGTCCTTTGCCTCTGTCAAGAATTCATCAGGTAGGCGAAGGGGCTCTCCGTAAACGAGTTCTGCAGCTGTGCTTTGGAGATCCTCGCGCCAAGCTGCCCTTATACCAAGTAGAACTCTTGGTAGAATCCGCGTCCATTGGTTGTGTTGGTGGCACTTGATGGCTGCTTTGAGCTGACGATGTTGCCGTTCAACGAGTCCATTTG
Source organism: Oxycera nigricornis (assembly GCA_963942545.1). Classification (NCBI taxonomy): domain Eukaryota; kingdom Metazoa; phylum Arthropoda; class Insecta; order Diptera; family Stratiomyidae; genus Oxycera; species Oxycera nigricornis. The sequence goes on along the minus strand of OZ012661.1, from coordinate 67,923,796 downwards.
CTCGAGGATGATACGCAGTTGTGCGGATTCGATCTGTACCGGTCAAAAAGCTGAGCTCTTGAAACAGATACGATTCGAATTGCCTTCCTTGGTCGGTCGTGATACGTGTTGGTGAACCAAAGCGGGAGATACATCCGTCGAAGAAAGCTCGGGCACATGTGTCTGGTTCCATGTTGGGCATTGGAAACGCCTCTGGCCAACGAGTATACCTGTCTACACATGTAAGACAGTAGCGGTTTCCTTCCGAGCACGGCATGCTTATAACGTCTATGTGAACGTGCTCGAAACGTGCCGTAGGCGTTGAAGTCCTTTTTGGTCTCCTGGAAGGCTTTGACGGCGTTGGGCGTCCAGTGGAGTTGCGCATTGCCTTTAACTTTGCCTTTGAGCAAGTCGTTGAGTGTGGCTTGCGTGTGTGCCGTTTTGGGTATGCAAATACGATAGAAATTTATCATACCTAAAACTGCCTCAGTTGCTTCGCGGTGTTCGGTTGCGGGAAGTCTTTTAACGCGGCGACTTTTTCCGGCAAGAGCGTGATGCCATCCTTATGGACACGATATCCGAGGAAAGGTACTTCTTGCACGCCGAATAAACACTTCGGCGGGTTGATGACGACGCCGTTGTGCGCCGAAGGCTTCGACGGCGTTGGGCGTCCAGTGGAGTGGCGCATTGCCTTTAACTTTGCCTTTGAGCAAGTCGTTGAGTGGGGCTTGCGTGTGTGCAGTTTTGGGTATGCAAATACGATAGAAATTTATCATACCTAAAACTGCCTCAGTTGCTTCGCGGTGTCCGGTTGCGGGAAGTCTTCTATCGCAGCGACTTTTTCCGGCAAGGGCGTAATGCCGTCCTTATGGACACGATATCCGAGGAAAGGTACTTCTTGCACGCCGAATAAACACTTCGGCGGGTTGATGACGACGCCGTAGTGCTGTAGCCGAGTAAAAAGTTCCTGCAAGTGTCGATGATGCTCCTGTTCGTCGCGCGATGTCACCAAAATATCTTCGATGTAGGCATACGCAAATCCAGCTCATGAAGCACTTCGTCGATAAAACGCTGGAAGGTTCGCGCGGCGTTACGCAACCCGAAACTCATAAAAGCGAACTCGAAAAGGCCAAAAGGTGTAACAATGGCGGTTTTCGCGATGTGTTCCTCAGCTACGGGTTATTGATTGTACGCCCGCACAAGGTCAATTTTGAAAAAAATTGTAGCTCCTTCCAATGACTGCGCAAAATCTTGTATATATGGCACTGGATAGCAGTCGGCTATAGTGCGCGCGTTGAGTGCGTGATAGTCGCCACACGGGCGCCAGTCACCGTCGTTTTTCGCGACGAGATGTAGTGAAGCGGCCCATGGACTCGATGATGGTCGCGCAGTGCCTAATTCGAGCATTGAGTTGAATTGCTTTTTCGCGATACGGAGACGTTCTGGTGCGAGATGACGTGGTTCAGCCGCCTGTGGTGGTCCTGGTGTAGTCTCGATGTAATATCGCGTATTGTGACGTATTCGTGGAGCTCTTCCATCGGGACGCACGATGCCCAGGAATTCAAGGAGTAAGCGGTGAAACTGTGTATCGTCCGTTTTAACTTTGACACTGGGCGTTTCCGTAGCAAGCACGCGACCATGAGAAGTCACGTTCGTGAGCTTGTTGATCAGTTTCGCTTTCTGTACGTCGACCAGTAAGCCATAATGCGCCAGAAAATCGACACCGATGATGGGATTTGCGACATCGGCAACGACGAACCGCCACGAAAAGTCCCGTCTCAAACCGAGATTCAGCGTAAGCGCTGTGAATCCGTAAGTGTCAATCACGCTATTGTTGGCTGCACGTAATTGATACCCGGTCTTTGCGAACTTTTCGCGGGTTTTAGATCGGGAGAACACACTGAGGTATCGATCCAAAACGTGGCTACGAGATCGGGGTCAGTAATGAAGAGGCGGCTTGTGGTAAGGAAGGCTCGCTAGCCGCCGTTAGCGAAGGCTCTTCTCGTTTCCCGAATACGAACACGGTTCAGTACATTTCCGCGCCTTTGTTCCGAAAGTGTTGTGGAAACAACAATAAGAGCGGTTCCGCGACTTCGATCGTTCTTGCTTTCTCGATGAGTCTCTGGGATCACACTTGCAGCTGGTGTTACGCCGCCTTTGACGATCGTGCTCGTTAAGGCGCATATGGAAGTTTGCAAGCTCTTGCGTAATTTCTGCGAGTTGCGCCGTAATACTTGCACTTGCTGTTAGAGGCTCTGTCGGTGCTTGTACGGAGGCAATCCGTCGCTCGGAAGCTATCTCCATTACCGAGTCGGCCAATTCCGCAACTTTGTCGTGCGCGACGTCCCTCTGTGTGGCCAGTTTGCCTTGTATTGATCGCGGCATCCGGCTTGTCCATATGGAACGCAAGAGGTCTTCACCCGCTGCTGTGCCACCAAGGTAGCGCAAGTATCGTAAGTATGCCGTGGGTTTACGGTCGCCCAGCTCTTCACCCTCGAGTAAACGCTTAAGGTCCTGTTCCCGCGAGGTACTAAAGCGTTTGATCATGGCGTGCTTTAGCGCTGTGTAAGGCGTCTCAAGGGTCTCGTCGAGGATGACATCTTCGACTTCCACTAGATATTGTTGGTCCAGAGTGGAAATGGCGAGGTTCATCCTTTCTTCTTCTGAAGTTACGCCTGCCTCTTTGAATGTTCTATCGACGAGAGCGAACCAAAGCTCCGGTTTTTCAGTCGTGAACGCAGGGAGTCGTAGACGCGTGCTACTCGTTTCTGCTGACCACTCGATTAACTTGGTCATTTACCATTTTTCTTCACGTTTTTGAAGTTCACCACGTGCACTGTTTCTCACTTTATTGTCACTGCTCACCACGTTTGCTTTTTACGATCACATCGGGGTCACCACTTTGTGGGGAGCCAGGTGCTGAGTACTTAAAAGAAGTCCGTTTACAATTAATCAAACGTTTATTAACTATCGTCTGTTATTCTAATTTACTATATGTGCGTGTTCGGAGCTCTGCGGCAATCGCGACGCGTCCCCAGAGTCTGTTCTTGACCGACTGTCCTTTTTGTGTGTGGTCCCTGGCATCTAAGCGGCCACATCTGTTTCGCATTGCTTTACATGATGAATAGACACTTGTCCAATACACCATGCAGTCGCATCTGTTTCCGATAATTTTCTTTAAGGAACACAAGTTGAAAGGCGTCTAAGCCGTAGCCGCCACAATACCTTCTCTTTCCGAGAAATAATTTTAAACGAATCACTTAAACCTTCCCCTTGTTGATTACTTTTACCAACACATTCTTGTCGAACATCATAAGACCTGGACGTGCCTTCATCTTTAGCCAAAAGATTTACTATATCACGTAACAAAACATTTGAAAACGACGTGTGATGTAGATTTGAAAACGCTTTTAACTGTAATAAAAATCTGTACTTTTCCTTTACTGTCGAATTAATATTTCCCTTTCTAAATTTATCAGCAGTGCATCTCAACCACGCAATGTAAGTTTCAAAACTTGTTGTTGTTAACATTATTTTAAACTCCTTAATTATTTTTTCCATCTTTTATTATTATATAATTTCAATTATTTCTATTTAATTTTATATTTTATTTTAAACTTCTTAAAATGTTAATTAATTTTTATTTTTCCCCTCCAAACGTGAGCGGTATCACACGGTGCAGCTCGGCTCTTTGCTGACGCAACTTTACAAGGCGCCCAGCGCGCTTCTTCTTTTTGGGGAGTAGTACAGGTACAAGCTTACGTGATGAGCGTGCACGTTGCAGTCACCTTTGTAACTCCTCTATACCTAGCGGTTGAGGTCCTGGAAGGGGTGATGTTCGGCGATTTACACCTTTCAGCTCTTGACCCTTATCTGCTGTTGTTATTTTCGCAAATAATGCCGTTTTTATGAGTTCCAGGTTTGATTTCGCTGGTTCTTCAACAAAGCAAAAGGCTTTAAGTTGTTGCTGGATATCCTGAATATCAGGCTTCCCTTCTTCCTTTTCAAAATTGCCAGAATATCTTTTGCGATATTCGTCCAAAGTTATACGTTTAGGTATACTTTTGTTTGGACTATTCATCCTAAGCTAAACTAAGTCAGCTGAAAAATAGGCCTTGTGGGGCCACAATCTTTAAAAAAAGGATGACTGTAAGATAAAAATTTGTATACTTTAATAATATAATATACAACAACAACAATATAAAAAACTTACCGTTCCTGTACTACAAACAAACACTAAGGTCATTAATAATTTCAATCAATTTTGTGAACTTCTCCAATCACCAGGTATAGAAATTTGTTCAACCGTAGCTATCACACTTAGAAAACTTCTGTCTGATTATTGACTGCAACACTCCACTTTTATACTGTCTTCGCACACGTAAGGTGTCATGGATGAGTAATTCCAAACCTCAATAGCAGATGTTTTCACAATAATTACTACAACATGAAACAGTTGATACTTGAAATCATGCAATCACTGGATTAATATTTTTGCCATCTGCCTTTCAAGCCACCTTTACCACACGTGCAAAGTAATTAAATATGCACTGCTTAAAACACATTTTTTCCACAGACACTAATTACATTCACCCTCAGTTGGTTCAATATACAGGTCTCTTCATGTCCAGCGATTTTTGCCTCAAGCGCACCAAGCAAGCGTAAGCAAGCATAAAGCATTTTCTAATTGGCATACACACAGTTTAATTGTGGATTACGCCATTTCGCACCATTCCATTTCACCTGCATTCAACTCATGACGCGTAACATTCGACAACAACTCCACAACAGGCCGTTTAGGATCCTCCTTGACGTCATCTACAGTGCCAGGGATACCTTCCATTTCAGTTCAAGATGCAGGTGATATTGAAATCTTTCCAATAATATTTCTTTTTTCGCAAGTCTGTTGATTTGTTAGTGAGTTAATTAATATGCACCCATTGATGATACGCACGAATCAGTATGAACGGCTATTACCATTAAAATTTCAAACTTATTTTCACCCTTCGTTCGCACAAATAAGTACAGCATTACGGCGTATTGAAATCAAAGGGTTCGTATTACATTAAGCTAAATTTTATACAGAGCCACAGAAAATGTACGTGCAAGGCTTTAAGCTGTAACCATCATTCGTTGCCTTAAACAGGTGCTTCATACATTCGCTTAAAGGAAAACTTGAATTAACATGCTCGGTAGCGCCAACGAACGAAATTCAAGTTGAATTCGCACATGAAGGTGCATTTACGTTTTTTTGTCTGGTTTTCTGCGCGCCTTTTTCACCATTTTACAACGCTAGTACGATCGAAATTCAAGTTGAGTTTGAACAAACATCTAAAGCTACAGATATTACATATGGATATTACAAGGAGCTCATCGTAAGCAAGTTAATTGTATGCACTCCTCTGCTGGTACGATCGAAATTCAAGTTGAGTTTGAACATACATAAATACATACATTAATATAGTTTCTTTTGCAAGTCTCTCTGTTGATTCGTAGTTCAAGTTGAATCCGCACATGAAGGTACATTTTTGTTTTTCTGTCTGGTTTTCTGCGTGCCTGTTTCACCATTTTACAAAAATTGACTCTAGCAGCCTTTCTAACGTACTCTTAGCCTCCTAACTACCAACCAGTTATGCACACAACATCTCCCAACACATGACACATCTCACAAACTACAGCAAAAACATCTGACCCTATTTCTATCACCTAAGACTACCTGACGCACCCAATCGCAACACCCTGATCCTCTATAGTCTTCCATCAACGTTCAAAATCAACGCCAACCACCTGATCTGCTATTGCCTTCTACCAGCGCCGCCAATCAACACCACACACCTGATCCTCCACACCCTATCACGGCCTGACGCAACGAAACATCCGCAACACACCGATCCTCTATAGGTTTCTACCAATCACAACCACACACCTGATCCTCCACACCCTACCACGGCCTGACGCAACCAACCAACCACAACACCCTTCTACCAACACTGCAAATCACAGCCCTAACCCAGACCCTCCATAGCCTTCTACCAACCACGCTCGGCAACCCCTCACAACACAACACAAATCACCACCACACACCTGAACAAACCTATACACCCTTCTACCAACACAAATCACCACACACCATCTGACAACCCCAACCAACCAACCGTAACACCACTCTTACAAACAACAAATCAACGACACACACCTGATACAGAACCACAATCTCAGCACCTGTTCCTCCGTACACCCAAGACCAAGGCACTCTGATTCACCCTATCCCAGCCATACAAACGTGGTAACCCAAGCCACTCGCTACTCTGATTTAAAAAGATTGAAAATGCCGTTCCCACCCATACAAAAACCGGTTCTTTGGTACGTCACTTACTACTTCGCTGCCTCGCTTCATATTGGATCTCGACGCTTCTACTGCTTATGGCTACACGAGCTAAGTTTTATTGTATATAGTGAAAGATAATATGGAATTGAAATTTAATTTATGAAATTAATTCAACATTTTCGATTAGCTGGTTTTTTTTGTGCGTAACAGCTTGTGAATACTAATCCAATATTTAATACTCATGAAAGTTGTAACATGTGATGGTAATCATACAAATTTTTAAAAAATTTGGAATAATTTTGAAACAATATAATTTTGGAAAAATTTCTAATTCTCACTCGAGTAAAATAGTAATCGGTTGATTTATGGACAAGTAGAAAGAGACTCTTTTTTCTGTTGCTGCATTAAAGTTTAATTTTATTTGTTAAATTATCTATTTTGAGTATATTGATACTTTATTTTTACTTAGCTAAAATGAGTAAATTTGAGGATATTGTAAAAGCCCAAGAAAACTTATCTGCAAAGATCAATAAAATTTATATCACATTCACCTCTCAATCCCCTGACAAACAACCGAGAGGAAGAGCTGAGGCTCAATTGCAGCGTTTAGAAAAACATTTCAATACCATAAATGAACACCATCGACAAATCTTAGCATTAAAAATGTTAGTTATGAACACGAATATTTTAAAACTGACCACGCGTCAAACACAGAGGATTATTATTATGAGAACAAAATTCAATTTAACGATTTTATCCATACATGCAAATATGAACAAACTAATCGCTCAATAAATTCATCGACGCTTGCAAAGGAGTCCTCGTCTACGCATAAAAATTTGCCTCCCATTGAAATACCCAAATTTTCAGGAAAATTTACTGATTGGTAAACATTTCGAAATTTATATTCCACGGTTGTTGGTAGCGCTAATTCTGTCTCAGCTCTTGAAAAATTTGTTTATTAAAAAACAAACATTGAAAGCCTTATATTTTCAAATTATAAGCTCACAGCGGCAAATTGTGAGCTTGCTTGGGCTGACCTCGAGAATAAGAGGTGTTTAGTTAATTCCCATTTAACTGACATGTCTAATATAAAAGCAATGAGAACAGAAACTTCTGCAGCTCTCTCCAAGCTTATTAGGGGAATTTGATACTCCTATTAAATCACTTAAGTCATTAGGAAGACCCGTTGATCAGCGGTCTGATATTATTGTTTTTCTGGTCTCGAATCGTTTTGATGAGCAAAACTTGAAAGATTGGCAAAAATATTTGGGGGACTTTGTAACACCGCCTACAAGAAATGAACTTACAAAATTTGTCAATGCATAGATAGTTTATTTAGAAGCTTTGAAGTCCAGTGGCAAGACCATGAATAATTCTAAGGAGAGTCTTCGTACATCAAACACACCCAAAGGGGCCGCTAGTTCACACCAAACCAGCGAATCAAAAGATGGTATTAAGAAAACCAGATCTTGTGCGTTTTGCTCACAGGATCACTTTATCGCAAAATGCGATAAATCTCAGCAACTCAATCAATCTTTTGATAATCAATAGCGTGGTAAGTTTGTTAAAGATAACAAACTGTGTTTACGATGCCTTTTCGGCACATTGGTCCCCGACATTGTAAATCGAAGCACTGTTGTGGTATTTGTGGTTCGACACATCACACTTTGTTACATTATCGCAGCAGAATTTCTAAAGAATCGACACCTTTGAAGACCCTTGATAAAGATGTGTGCAATTTGAAAACGTCCGCCCCCAAAGAGGGCTCGAGTCTGAAATATGGCACTCAACCAACAGTTGGACCTTCTCGTAGGGATAGATCGAATTCCTTTGGCTCTCCTACTCACAAGATTGTAGCTCAGACTTCTGCAGTCTCGCATTTGTGTGATACTTCATTGTCAGGTGGAGTTTTGCTAGCGACTGCGATCGTCAGAGTCGAAATCGACAGTGGACGACAGCTCAAGGTAAGAGCTTCAATTGATCCCTGTTCGCAAGCTACTTTCTTTTCAGGTTCTCTTTGTTAGCGCCTGAAATTGCAAGTAAAAAAGTCAATGTACCCATAACGGGTACAGGTGGCGTTCTACTGTCTAACGTTACTAAATCTGTGAATGTGCTGATTAAACCTAGATTTAGTTCACATTTTTCATGCAAAGCAAATGCCTTTGTTTTGCCTAAAGTGTCTTGTTACACGGCTCCGTCCATGACAACATCCTTGAAATTGCCACATTTGGATGATCTCATGTTAGCCGACCCTCAGTATATGGAGCCAGGCCTCATAGATGTTTTATTGGGCGCAGCAGTTTATTCTCATATTATTGAGGGAGCTGTTGTTAAAGGAAAATTGAATGAGCCTATTGCTACTAGTTCTGCATTGGGATGGTTCTTATCGGGAGAAACACCAACTGATGGTACTCCTAAGACGGGACACCTTACCTCATTGCACATTGCTCAAGAATCTAATTTTGATGACCTTTTGCAAAAGTTTTGAGTACAGGAAGAAGAACCTAAGGGTCCCTTGTACACTCAAGAAGAAATAGGGTGTGTTGAACATTATCCTCGCACCCACACAAGAAACAATAAAGGGCGATATGTTTTAAGGTACCCTTTCAAGTATCTTGAGTACCGTGATAGTCTTCACCTTTATCAATCCTTTAATCCTTCTCAACTGCTGAAGTTAGAGGATAAATTCAAAGTTGATAGTAAGCTGAGAGGAATGTTTTCTCAATTTCTCTCGGAGTACCAAGACCTGGAACATATGTCTCAACTACCGTTACTCAAAACGAGTACAGTTTTCAATGGCTCCATATCTTTTTTTCTGTTGCACCTGTTAGCTGACTTGATTACTGACTGGCGAAACTATAAGTTTGCCTTTATTGATGATATTGAAAAAATGTTCCGTCAGATTCTTATGCATCCTGACGATTGGCAGTATTAATGTATTTTATGGAGGTGTAATCCTGCAGAACCTATTCGTACGTATGAGCTGAATACGGTCACGTATGGTGTAGTGAGTTCACCTTATCAAGCTTATCGTACAATTAAACAGTAAGCTAAAGATTACGGTTTACAACACCCATGGGGTCCTGAGGTTCTTCACTCAGAAATTTACATGGATGATGTCTTGTCTGGTGGACATACCACCCAAGAGGCATATGAAAAACAGAAAAGCACAACAGAGTTGCTCAAAGTAGGAGGCTTCCCCCTCCGAAAATATCTATCCAACGATATCGAGGTACTTAGAGATATTCCTTCTGAATTCCTTGCCGCAGACCCTAAAGCCTGGAGGAAGAGTTGAATGTTTCAGTTCTAGGTCTGGCATGGAACCCCATAGAGGATGTGTTTTCTTTTAATTTTGAAAAATTTGACCCTTCTTCTGAACTGACTGAAAGAATAGCTTTGTCTAGGACAGCTAAGCTATTCGATCCGTTCGGATGGTTAGCCCCTGTAGCTATTAAAACCAAGATTTTAATGCAACTCTTGTGGCTGGAAAAAAAAGATTGGGATGAAGAAATTAGTTCTGAGTTGCAGAAAAGTTGGAATAATTGGGAGAATAAACTCTCTCATCGTGATCTTATAAAGATACCTCGCTGGAATAATTACAGTCCGCAGTCTGAAGTAATAGAGCTGCACGGATTTTCTGACGCATCAAAAGTGGCTTACGGCTCGTGTTTGTACTTGCGAGTCATTTCTAATGGCCAAGGTTTTGTTTCATTGATTACTGCTAAGAGCAAAGTCGTGCCTTTAAAACAGCTGTCTATGCCACGGTTAGAATTGTCTGCCGCTCGACTACTTGCTAAAGTGGCTAAACACTATTTGAGTGCATTTAAATTTTTGGTTACATCTACTTATCTATGGAGTGATTCCACCGATGTCCTCCATTGGCTTAAAGGCCCCACAACTTGATGGCGACCTTTTATCGCCCACAGGTGCTCTAGTATACATGAGGATGTCCCACAGGCTTCATGGCTCTATGTGAAGTCTAAAGATAACCCAGCTGATATCATCTCACGTGGTTTTACAGATGATCAGTTATCTAAAAATACTTTATGCTGGGAAGAACATCAGTGGCTATCAGAGACGCCTGGCCCCTGGCATTTAGTTAAGCAAGAGCTGTTTACTTATAAAGAAACTCCTTCTGAGGAGAATTTGCCAATTATGAGCGTACATTTGACCTTGCAACCTAATTATCATTGGGATGTAATACATCGCTACTCATCATTGACAAAATTGTTGAAAATAACTTCTTATTATCTAAGATTCGTAACAAATATTTGTAGGAAGGTCTTGAATAAACGTCAATTGTGTACTAACATGTTCTTGAAGGCGCTTAAGGACCATATTACTACTAGGAGTTCCATCCATGGTAGCGTACTCAATGATGAATTTTCTTCAAAAATTAGCTCTCGTATTGATCACTGTCTCACACTTTCATTGATGAACTTGTCCTGTATGAAGTTAGAACAAAAATACCTGTTAGAAATTTTGTATCTCCGGCTGAGTTAGATAGAAGCCGTTATTTTATTGTATACCTACATCAGAATATGCATTTTTCGCACGTGGCAAAAGCTTTAAGAAAAGGACATTAACTTGCAAAATCTAATTCTCTGATGAAATTGAATCCTTTTATGGAAAGAGATTTGATCTAGGTAGGAGGTAGATTAGTCAATGCACAATTACCTCATGATAAAAGACACCCCTTGTTATTACACCCTAAAGATGGGTTTACTCATTTGCTAATCGATCATACTCACTCCGCTACACTTCATGGAGGTGTACAGCTTACTTTGGGCACCTTACGTTTGCAATACTGGATTATAAATGGACGTTTTGCAGTTCGTTCATTTATTCGGCGATGTCACAAATGCATTGTCAATGCAAAACGAGGTTGTAATCAGTTAATGGGCAATTTACCTACTGCAAGAACCACCCCGAGTAAGCCGTTTAGTTTGTCTGGGGTCGATTATGCAGGCCCGATCAAAGTTCGCCCTGCTAAAATACGAGGAAATGTTACGGCAACGGGTTACATTGCAAAATTTGTATGTTTCTCAACTCATGCAGTGCATATTCAGATAGTTGATGATTATAGTAGCGCAGCTTTTGTAACAGCATTTCATAGATTTTCTGCTCGAAGAAGTCGTTGTTCTAATATGCTTTCAGATCAAGGTACTACATTTGTCGGAGCTGATTCCGTTTTAAGGCAGATGCTCCAGGGTAACTTGGAATGGTCTAAAACCGTACAACAACAAGTCGCGAGGTGCGACCCTTGAGAACCACACGGTCAACTTCCCAGTAATATTTACATAAATATTAAAAATACTAAACAAAATAATAATTATGAAAATAATACTACTTTAAATAATAATAATGTACCTCTCATAACAGTAACTGGAATGACTTAATTTAATCGTATCATCTACGGGAGCGTCAATTGATTACGTAAGGTTTTTGGTCGATGGGGACAGATTGATTTGATTGAATATTCACGCGGATCAATGGGGGGGGGGGTTCTACGTTATTTGTTATTTTCATATTGATGACAGCTTTTTTTATAGCATATGATCTAGCAAAGTATTGACTACGAAACATTTTACCATTCAAAGCGTTCATTGCCACAAATACAAATTTGATTAATTTATTTTGATTTTCAAAATTTAAGCAGTTTTGATATAAAAATTAAAACACGGTGCTATGAAGACTATTAAAAATCTGCTTAAATTATGCAAATATTAATAAACTGTGATTGGCTTAACAACAATGTCTTCAAAATAAGAGTAGTCGGGTAAAATCGTTCATATGAACACTTTTTACATGGCGACTTTGAATGATTTTTTATTTTTAATTTAATTTTTTTAAACATCATGGAAAAGCGTTTTGCTGGTTTGTCTCGAAAAATTGATAAGGATTTATAAATTTTATAAACATTTATTACCAGATTTGCACAACACAAATCTGGTTAACAAATTTATTTTTTATGAAAATATCCTAAATTTTTGCATTTTTTTTGTTAAATTAAAAAACGGCTCCAACGATTTTTTTAAATAAAAAAACAATACAAAAATGTTAATACACGTCGATTGACACCTAAGTGATGCAAATATTATATTTGGTTCGTGAGATATAGTGAATGGAAAAAATGACCTTGAAATCATGATGACTTTTAATGATTTTTGATTTTTAATTTAATTTTTTTGTGATCATGAGAGAAACTTTTGTTGGTTTTTGCACAAAAAATGTTTGGAGTATATGAATTTTATAAATATTGATTACTGTGTTTCGAAAATCAGGTTAAAAATTTACTGTTTATGAAAAAAAACCTAATTTTTTGCACTTTTTTCAAAAAAATTAAAAAACGCCTCCATGACTTTTTTTAAAAACTTGACAGAATCACATAAATGTTAATACGCGTCGATTGACACCTTAATGATGAAAATCGCGTATTTGGCTCGGGAGATATAACGCATGACAGAAATGACCTTCAAACGGGCAAAACAGCAAACCCCCCCAACCGAAGTTTTCCAAAAAATAATCAGCTCTTAAAATTGCAAAGACGATTTGATTGACACCTCAACAAAAACGATAGGACTTTGTTTACGTGAGTTATGCTCGTAGAAAAAACTATCCACGAACGCACATACGTACGTACGGACGTACGTACATACACACACACACATACTTCTTTCTAAAAACACTTAAAATATACTCGTAAGACCTCAAAACGTAAAGAAATGTTGAAAATTTCAATTTCGATTTTCGAGGTGATTACAAGAACTTCCACTGTACTAGGAAGTTAAAAATTGCTAAACCAAGGACTCCAATGGCATTTTAACCCCCCTGGTGCTCCACACTTCGGTTTAATTTGGGAAAGCGCGGTCAAATCCATGAAGCATCACTTATATCGTACTATAGGTGATCAAATTTGGACTTTTATTGAACTCTCAACATTATTATGCAGAATTGAGTCAATCCTCAATAACCGGCCTTTACTGCCGCTGACTGATGACGTCTCGGATGTAGACTTCTTAACGCGAGCGCATTTCTTAATACAACGTCCATCTTATTTAGTGCCTGAGCCTGACCTGCGGCAGGAAAAAATCTCGCTTGGCAAGAGGTGGGAGTTGTTGTCTCAATCAATTCAACATTTTTGGGATCGTTGGTCCAAAGAATATTTAACTTCACTACACATGCGCAAAAAATGGAATGAATGTCAACGCTCGATTAAAATAGGTGACGTAATTAGGGTAAAAGATGAATTGTTGCCGCCTGGAAATTGGCCTCTTGGACGTGTAATAGCTGAACATCCAGGAAAGGATGGCTTAGTTAGAGTAGCAGCAGTGAGCACTGAGCTCAAAATACCGATAGTAAAACTCGTGCTGTTGGAACGCGTTGAGCAATAAATTCAAGTCACATGTCTAAAGGTTAATTATCATGATCACCTCAACATGTTAGTACATTCATAGAAGCTCTCGGCATTGTAAATAAAATTTTAAGAAATTTAGTACATTACGGTTGATGATTGAGTAAGGTTTTGTTGAAAATTTTTCCCATTTGGACACTTTTCATTGTAAATATAACTTTATGAAATTTAGTACATTATAGTTTAAGTGATTATAAAGTATTTTTGAATTTTGTGCAAATTTAAAGAATTTATAATTTATATTGAATTGTAAAATATTTTATTCGTCCGTTGGACGAAAAGGGGAAGAATGTTTCAGATTAATTAACATATAATTGTAATACGAATGATTGTAAGTTACCTTGTACGGTAACACCAATGAGAATAAGGGAGTACTGAGGTGCTGCGCCGAGTTAGTTTCAATCAAGTAGCGAGAGATTGTGCAGGCCTCCGAAAAACCTTCCCAGTTAATAATTAATACAGTTCACTTATCTAAAGTAGTTTAAACTTAAATATTCGAAAAGTTTTGTACAATAATAAACAGTAAATAAACAAATTTGCTTTATTAGCTTTTGAATCGTACAACCTATCGTGTATCATTTTGCACCGCCATACCCTGAAATCATGCAGAAATATTCTAACGGAAGAAGAAGTTTATTTCAAAATATTTATCAACGGCTAATACCGTCCAGCTTAATCTACCGAAAATAGGAGAACTCAGAAATTTTACGACAGCTTGTCCAGTTCATGGTACAGCTTCTACAACGAGATGCGGCGCACAGAATTGTGTAAATATTTACATATACTATCTCATGTATTTTATACATTTTTGAAATCGTAGGAATATGTTTTCGCCAAAAAATGATTTTTATTATAAACCCATTAAAAACAACATCGCAAAAATGGAATTTCATAAAATAACATTGTATAATTGATATTCACATAAGAAGCGCATGATGGTATGAAAAAATCGCGGCTGTTCAGATTTAATTCTTTTTTTTGTTTACAGCGCTTCACGTTATATTGATAAATCTTTTTTACGCCGTCCGAAGAGGTATTGTTGTGTTACAAGATAGAAGAAGTCCAGCATCCCAGAAGGCTTGAATGGATCATCAGTTTTTTTACTTACTACCTTGATAAATGTCCAAATTGGAAAATAGTCCTAGGGTTCGATGTGTCAACATTCGCAAAAATTGTTTTGTTTTTTGTTTTTTCTGTATCAACAATAAACGCAGGGTGAACTTTAACGTAGGAAGACTTGAGAAGGTTAAGAAAATTAATATACACTTTGGTAAGCTTCTTTTTGACTATCGTTATTCAAGTTTAAATTCATTTTACTTTAACCGGTAACTGTATCATAATTTGCACCCTATGCTGTTAAATTTCTGCTTTTATACCTGCAATCAGTGTTCTGAAGGATTGAATGCAGTAATCATCAGCCTTTTGTAGTGAACCTGTTTCATAGATTTTTTGGTATAGATTCATAATTTCATCATCGTTCAATTCACAGTCAAAGTGGGATAAATACTTAAGAAATTTTCGAAAGATATCACCGGCGCAGCGTGAATTACGGTGAGCACAGTAATATTGCCCGCAAATAGTCGAAAACATGCTTTGTAACCGTCGTATATTGTTGAAAATTACTCTACCGCTTAATTTTAGGAATTTTTGAAGTGAAACTTCTTTGCGCTTGGTAGAGTAAGTTCGAAAACGTGCAAATCAAGAGCTGTGAGCGCTTCAATGCAACGTTCCGTTGCAGACATCTCACGCATATAATCCCATGTGTCTGAATGTGTTTGTGTGTATATGTGCCTGTAGTCGAAGCGACACCACAAAGCTCTACTCCCCAGTTAGCCCAGCGGCCACATTGTATACAGCGGTATATTTTTTTGGGGGGAAAGATGTTTGTGAAAAATTCAGTTGAGAAGAATTTCAAATTTCATTTTCTACACATAAATAATATTATATAATGTAAATAAATAATATAATTTTACATAGTTTTATACTATAAAATCGAGTGATGCCCAAACGATATTAAAGTAAACGTTATAAAATAAATTAACCTAAAAACACAACATCATAGATATTCCAATACAGTCTATAGTGTGTGTGCGCGGTTTGTGTGGAATTCAATTTGATATATTTGTGAGCATCATAGCGAAAACATGAACAGAGAGATCGAGAATAGACCGTCAGCAAAAATCTCAGCAAGCCCAAGCTAGACCGCCGCCAAAAACTGGTGCACAACGAGCGCATAAGTACAGAGCGCGTCAAAAGGCAATGAAAGCAGCAGCTGTTATTGTCAGTCATCCTGCGTCACCAATATTGGGGGACATAGGTCAGGTTGCAAGCCCTTCCACTGAATTGCAGTTCGACGTGCACCACACAATCACTTCAATAACATGTGAACCATATTTTAACTTTAATGTACACAAAAGTGCTCATAAACAGATTGAAAAACAATTTATAAAGAATCCGTTTGGTTCAGCATGTTCAATTTGTGACAGATTATGGTTTAAAAACGACATTACATCTGTTTCTCACGAACAAGAAGAAATCATTCGCAATGCTTTTCTAGAAAATAACGACAATGCCATAAATGCTTGTAAATCTTGCAAGAAATCATTAAACAGAAGTAATGTGCCTACATTCTCCAAATTCAGTGGATTTAAATATCCAGAAAAATCAGCGCATTTGCCCAAACTGAAGTTAATTTCAGAACGTCTCATTTCACCTCGCATACTATTCATGCAAATACAACGTTTGCGGCACGTTCATGGCTAATTTGGCATTTTTGGACAAATAATAAACGTTCCTGTGTCGGTGAATAACATGGTTGCCAAGAAACATGGATGATGATCATTGTGTTAATGTATACATCAAAAGAAAGAAGAAACATAAGTCGAGCTATCTAATAGAACTTGTAAACTAGCGAAACATTAAGATATGGCTAGAATATTTAATTACAACACCATTCTACAATTTACATGATATAAAAATAGACGATTCCTTTTTAAATTCTGATCCAACTGCTCCAATTCCTCTAAACGACATCAGTGAAATACCAATCGAAGAGAGTGTGACTGCACAACAGCATACTCTACTCTACTCGACTGGCTCCATCGTACAGGACTTCATCACTAAAAAAATGGAATTTCATTTTTCTCGTTTAATTGTCAAAGTTTGAAAGCACATGCACTAGATTTAACGGATACCGTACTGCAAATTTCGAATTATATGCTTTTATCGGAAACATGACTAAACAATGACGAAAGTGTAAATGTACCAAATTTTAATTGTGTCGTTAAATTCAAACGTACTTCGGTGAAAGCCGGTGGTAATGCAATTTACGAAAGTCGCAACAATACTTTAGTATGCGTCGCAGATATGGATGTTCATTTACGCCAAGTTAATGCTATTTCTGTAAATTCTAATTTGGCAGTGGGAGAAATATGTTCTTCCCAGTTAACTTTACATAATGGCCAGCAAATTGAAATGATAGCAGTACATATCTCTCCCAATCAAACATTGAAAAAATAATGGAGTTTATTTTCCAAGCTCTTCTACTTTGTACTATTAAATTTTCCGATAGCGAGTATATAAATAAACATATTTCTCAACTACCCATTATTTTAAGTGGAGATTTCAATATCAATTTCACTTTAGAGGAGGCACAATGATTGATAGACTTTTTAGATCGCGAATTTAATCTAAAAATGAATTATGATCGTAATATATCTACTACGAAATCTGGTAGTACAATTCATGCAGTGTTTGTTAGATATTTAGATAAATTACGAACGAAAATTTATATTTCATATTTTAGTTATCATAAGCCTAGTTTAATGCTTGGAGAATGATTCAGACGATAGTGATAATGTAGAATTATAATAAGTGGAAAAAAAATTATGAACTTTCAATTCATAGTGTATTAATAATGGTATACTTGTAAAAAGATTTAGATAAATTACGATCGAAAATTTATATTTTACGCCACCCAATAAGCGCCGCTTTTTCATACGGATCTGTGTTGGCTTTGACGCATGCCGGTTTTCTGATTTTCCAAAGTAAACGAACGCAGGGATATCCACCTTGAAAAAACCTTTTTGTTATGATATTACTTCTCATCTCTATTGTGTTCATTCCTGTCCTTTCAAGAATATGTTTTCAAGGTTTACAACTTTAGTATGTGATGTCACGTAGCTTTGGAAGAATTCTTTTGTCAATTCCCCGTTCACAAACACTGTTGAAAACTTTCCCAAAGATCTGATAAGATCCTCATCGAGCCGCTTGAGATCCAAGTTTCCAAATACACCTGTCTGATCTGTAGTTATCGCGGCGGAAGAAGGATCGTTATACGCAATTTCAATCGAGTAAAGTTTGTTCTGTGAGGTAAATTCAGTCAGTGATACTTTCTTAAAAAAGGTTAAGTGACCCTCTGAGAAGCACTCAACAATAATTAGGCAATGTGTCATGTTTTCTGCTATGTACTTTAGCAAATACTCTCCAATACTATATATATATATACATATATATATTAGAAACTGTAATATCGTGCTTTGTTTCACAAGTTTTTATATATAGTTCACATTTTTTCACGCGAAAAGCCAGATCGAAACAATTCACCACCCGAAATGTTCTCACCTTTTCCACCACGATGAGGTATAAAGGAGCCGGTTTGGTTGGGAATGAGAAGGTGGGTTGAGTGTCGTTCGTTGGAGAAGGACGTGTCCTAGGGAACTCCGGACACCGGTTTTCGAAGCGAAGCAGGTTACTTGGGATAGGTTACGAATGTTATTTCGCGATATCTTCCGCGCCGCATCTAAACTGCAATCTTTTTGCGCATGCGCCTTCCCGCGAGTTGTGCACGTCACGTGGACGAGGCCCGATCGGAGACCGAATGCAGGCAATAAGAGTGGCGAACATCTCGCATTTCGGAGTGCTAGCGGGTGTTGGGCCAGAATAGCCACGGAGCGCCTCGCTGTCCCCGAGGGGCTCGTGACTAGGACATTGAGTGGCGCCAAAAAAAAGTAAAATGCCGTGGCTCCAATTTTGTAGGCCGAGAATTTTTTTCCAATACGCAATTGGACCGAATCACGTAGTGCGAGACAGACCGTTTTGGATACCATTCATCTGGAATGGCTCTTTCGAACGCAGCCCGTGCAAACTGTGAGAGGATGAAGGGGAGGACGGCACACGGAGATCTCGATCCACCGGCAAACAGTTTCTGAATCTTCACGACTAAACGACGAAGCAGCAAGCCACCCAACTCTAGACGTCTATAAGGAGTAGATTATGTGAGTCACACAATGCCCAAACTACTTGCATCGAATTCAATTAAAAGTCAGTAAATTATGCGCATCTCGTCAAATATGGGGCAAAAGTGAAAGCTAAAGTTTTACGCTCAGTTGTTTTCAGTAAAGAAAGTTTCTGCTTTATTCTACATCCAAGCTACTCATCCGTTGAGTTTAATTTTTTTCAAGAAAAGAAGTATATTTTTTAGTTCTTTTAACTGTGAAAAATAGTACCACCTACATCATTTTAATTTATGTGTGAATCTATATCACGTTCGATTACTAATTTGATATAAAAATAATAATAAATAGATCACGTACTAATATCAGGTAAAAAGTGTTAGTTGCTGCAATTTACTTCTTGGATATTTAAAGTATGAAGAATTTTCTTTCTTGTTTGTACCAATCAATCTTCTCCATATATATAACTAAATGCTTATACGCATTGTTCAGAGGGGAGGAGGGGGGCAATTTTCGTTCAATTGTTTAGGGCTCGATTTTTATTTTTTCCTTTCTGGGTTTTTTCTCCCAATCGTATCTCGTCGTTCAGTAATGTGTTGTAAATACCCGATTTAAAAAAGTTTCAAGGAAGAAATTACCATTGACTAGCAATCATAATAGAAACTGATTGATGTAAGAGTAAGTTTTTTTCGCAGTAAATCATCACGATTCAATAGCTAGAATATGAAATGAAACTATAAACTTTGCAAAAGCAATTAAAATAAGATATTTACAGTTAGTAATGGTTGTTGCAGAATAAATTCTCGACTATTTGAAAAAAAATTATAACTGCGATGAATAAGAAATTTTTAAAATAAGAAGGAATTTAATTAGAACGTGTATAACAATGTGCAGAAGAACTAAATAATTTATGAAAAAGCCAAAGTCGTAATGGACTGTGACAAGAAAGTTTGTTTAAAACTCACAAACCCAACCACAACAGAACAAATCAATTTTAAAAAATTATAGAACGAGATTTTCAGCAATTTTTCTACCTCTTGGTTTGAGGACAGGGGTAAGTATTAAAGGGGCTTAGCATGCTACGCATGCCTACCTGACAAGCGTTAAGCTATGGCAGGGAGGAACCGGACAATAACATCGATGTACGGCGCGCTTCCGGTGACGTTTCCTTCCGGCCGAGCAGTGGCTCAGAAGCCAGAGAGTTAGTTTGCTCGCGCGGTTTCTCTTTCGTTGGTTTTCCGTCGTTTTTCGTATTTCGCTGGTAACGTAGGTGTTAGTTTATCTCTCGGGTTGGTGTTGTTGAGCTCGCGGTTTATTTTTCGATGCGCGCGCGAAAATATTTCTAAAATAAAGTAGGAAGTCGAGCCTCAGGGATTTATTTTTGTTTTACTTGAAGTCCTTAGGACTATTTTTGTCGAACATGTAAATATGCCAATTTAGAGGGCTGAATATCTCGAAAAATGAGATACGGGACTTGGTGTAGGCAACCTTATCCACGACATTACACGCTAAACAGAGCTGGCCTGCCAGCAGCCATCGCCGTTTAACCAAGTAGAGGCCAAACTCAATCTGTCTACACGACCAACGGTCTCGCTGTCTCGTCCCAGGATTTAACGTCCAATGAGACCTCGTTGCCTTGAAATTACGTTGCGACATAGTTCGTGAATACATTTCTCTTTACAATGGCGCCCAAGGTGGGGCCCCAACAGCTTGTCTCCAGTCAGTTCACTGACTGGACATAGATCTTTAACAATTCAGAATTTCAATTTGGGGCTACCTAATTGCTGACTGTTTGGACTTCATGAGTAAAAGCTCATGCCACTTTTTGCTCCAAGTGAAGGTCGTCCAAAACTCCTTCTTAATATTTTTATTTTTGTTCGCAAAAGGGACTCCTAACGCAACGTGTTGTCTTGAGTACTTATACTCGCATAGAGGACTGTATCTTTCATTTGAGAATACCAACTTGATGGGTAATACTTACCTTGACTTGGTCTTGTAAAAAGAGCTAGCCTGTCCTCTGCCCTTATGTATTGGGAGGACCCTACATTTTAAAATGCGGAATAGGTGTAGTAAGCCGCGTACACGAGATGATGAGGGTCGCTGGAACTTGAAGTACTGAGCGCTAAATCGCACCGTGCATTCGTCCGTTCTTCTGGCAGCGCGGTTTTGCCTGCTCACTCGTCTCGGTAAAATTAGAGATTTTTTTGTCAGGAATAAATTTTGTAATGAACTAAATGAGCACTCTCGTGGGAAGGAGGACTTCATTGGAGTCTATTTACCTCGTCCGGGGCCCTGTGTCTTGATTGAGGCTGGAAAAATCCCACAGAAAACTCACGTAAAACCCTTCAAACTCGTATTTTCAGTAGTAACAAGATGTATACATTGGCAGCTATATTTATAATTCGCATTTCATAAACACCTTCCACATCCTTTATATACACGCGCAACCTTCCTTTTCGTCGATACTAAGCTATTCATAGATATAATTACTAAGATTTTTTTGAATTTATCTTGCAGACATAATTAAAAGCTAAGCTCATATTTTGATGTCGCTTCTTCATAGCCCGAAGGCAAGCAAAATGGCACCAGATGCCGGCAGTAGTATCTGCTTGTTACGAATCATTTGCAACATGCTTTTTAAATTTAGTTTGAATAATTTCACACACTTTGTCGTCTCTAGACAGTAGCCTTCAAGGAGCGTCGCTGTCTCAGAACCATGATGAGGTCGGTTCGATCCCCAGAGCTGCCTGTTATATTTTTTCCTTGCATTTTTTTCCTGCTCGGGCTACAGCTTTCAGCTGGAATGCGGATGAAAGGTCAATGCCAATAAGCGGGCTGATGCGACCTGGCAACTAGGAAAGATCTGGAATCCGCATCCAACTGGAAGCCAACGTTACCTTTTGCACTCGGCCCCAAAAGTATGGAATGGGGTGGATGAAAAACTGAGGGACTTGAAAGACAGTTGGTGGTAGACGGAAAAGGTGTCGAGATCGATTTGAAAAAACAAGAAAGATCGCTTGAAATAAGTTGGTCGTGGAAAGAGGATGGAGGAAGGCGAGTTTCGATTTGGGTAGAAAAAAAAGAGCGCGTGAAATAAGTGAAGAAAATAAGGAAGCCAAAGTGTTAAGAAGAAAAAAAAAGAACGCGTGAAATAACTGAAGAAAATAAGGAAACCAAAGTGTTAATATGAAGAAAAGAACGCGTGAAATAGTTTTGCTTGTGAAAGGACATAGTGGTCTATCCTTGAAGAAAAAAATAATAATAATTATAATAATAATAATAATCAGAAGTGAAGGATTTACCGCAGAACGGGGTGCTGAATGGATTTAGAAAAAAATGGTTTGAAGAGAGTTATGTGAGAGCATGGAGTGGCATGTTGAACACCGTTGGTGCGCGGCGTAAATGCAGTCGAGTGCAGGATAAGTGCGTTGAGCAGTCATTGTTTTTCTAATATTCTATTTCCATATAATGAGCACAATTAAACGAAATTTTAATAAGTTTTTTTCTTCAATAATTGAAAGAAATAGAGATTCAGATCGCGAAAATTAACTGCCATTGTACGATAAGATTCTTTTTATAAATTATTATTTTTATTGTAAAAATGCGAACACATGAGAATTTGGGAGATTAAACCTTTAGAACAAATAATTCCTATTTAGGATTTACATGAGGACACTCAACAAATAATTGGTTATGAACCACTGATGTGAATTTTGAGTTGAGAAGGTCAACGCCTATGTAGAGATCAGTCATTTTCGATCATAAAAATGAGTAAATTTAACGAAGTCTCGTATAAATTCGATGAAATTTAAATATGCAGTCAAGTTCAAGAAAAAAAACAAAGCCAAGTAAGTGAAGTCAGGCCATCGTCTATTTGTTTGGTTTTTCAGGACAACTACCAGCGGTGAGGACGGCTCGACATCAGCCAGAGTAAGTTGGGTACCGATAACTATTTGGAGTAAAGTTGATATTTTTTTGTGTGCTGACTCCACTTCACTTTTCATTTTTTTCCTTTCCTATTTTTCTTCTTTTATTATAGTTTCTTTTTTTAATCATAATTACTGTTTTTTTTTATTATTATTCCGTTTTTATAATTTTCTTTTAATCATAATTATTTTTATTATTATTATTATTTAGTTAGCATAATTTCCTTTTTATCATAATTTTTTTTTATTATTTTCTTTATTAAAGTTTACTTTAAAACCTTAATTTTTGTTATTATTTCGAATAATTTTTTTGTAATTTTATAAGTTTATTATAATGTTATTTTTTATTTGTTTGAATTATTTGAAATATATTTATATATTCCTTTTAACCGTATTATGGCCTAAGGTTGTTTTTTCTTCATACTCAGTACCAACACCAAATCCTGATTCCCATCCTTTGTCCATGTTATTTGGATCGACTTGGGCCTAGCCTAACCTCCTAAAGAACCACACCCACGCTGAGCTTTAGCCGGCATCGTTGCGCTATACAGGGGGTGGAAGGCTAGGTTCAAATAAATTTTCCGTGACCGCAGTGTCAATATGCTGAGGTCGCAACAAATGGCGCTCAAGCATATAGGCTTTTGGCTTTGAATAGTGATGAAATGAATCTATAGTATTTGATTTTTCTTGCATTTTATTTGACTGTACAGATTCATTTAAATTTAAATTAATTAGTTAATTCATTAGATTTTCAAATAAGTTCTATTTTTCTCCTTATTTTGCATTTGCTTTATCTTAGTTATTGAAATTACCTCCATTTTTAGTAAATTTTGTCAATTTCTATTTAAATTTTGTTACACTTTCTTTTTTTCAAAAATCATTTTTATAATATTGGTCACTGCGGTCGCGGTGGCGCCCATTGTGTCGAAATGAGTTAAAAGCCCCAATATTAGGGCTCTATCAGACGGGTGAACCATAACATATAATCTGGTGACGAGTGCTACTATCAGTTATGTGTCTACTGTATCTCCTTTCACGGGATAGCTTAGCAAAAAATAAGCACTTGGAATCAGGGGATATTCCTGATTTCTCGTCCACCTTTCGTAGTGTTGAGGCAACCTCCCAGCGTCTTTTATCCGGTGTGTTGTTAAATCCTTGGTAGATCTCAACACAGCCGTGTCCGCCCATGAGGGGACTTTGTGACTGAAGTATAGTTCTAGGAGAGCTCCTCTTCACCCGGGTTTATATGGAAAGAGCTCTGTTTTCAATTAATTTTCATAAATATCCAAGTTTTTCCCCTCCTAATATTTATTGCCCCTTTCCCTTTCATTACATCCAATTAATGTAAATGTTGGTGCTGAGCCTTAAAAAAAATTGTCGGAAATAATCATTAATCATACATATTCTACAATTATTCGAATTTTTGGATTTGGAATTTTTGGCTATTGGAACTTTTGGTGTACTATGAAAGCAGAATTTTCGGATTTGATACGAGACTTCTAGTTTTTCTTGGTTCCCCAGCATATATCGAGTAGATTGGATTTTATAGTAATTTTTGTTGACATCTATCATAGGCACAATGCCAAATACGGTACGTAGGTCAGACGACTCTGGGCTCGAACGTCTAACCCGGGGGCTAGGTCGTATGACCCTTTCACCCACAGAAACTGAAACTTAACCACGTAGCGTACATACGTCTCCGCCACCTAGAGATCGGCCAGGAGAGGAGGTTCATCCTGAAGAATTTTCTGCTCAAAGCACATCCCCCGGGGACAATGCTGGTGATAAAAGGAATTATCGTCGTTTGGAAATGTCACAAGCCCCTACGGTGAACAGATCGTCCATTTCGCTTCCACCATTTGAATGGAATTTAAGATTTGGTGGATCTTCGCGCGGTGTAGACGTTGAACGTTTCCTTTTCCGTGGCACTACTCTAGCCGAAAACTACGGCGTGTCAAGAGAGACCCTCGCCGTAGATTTTCATCTGTTGCTGGCAGGAAAACACGAAGATGTGGCACCTCGGCATATGAGTTGGAAGACGACCAAGGACATTCACTGGGCATTTAACACGCACAAAACATCCGTGCTTAGTATCTAAAATCAGCCCGGCAATGAAACGTATGTATCTCCTGGGTCGAGGTTGTCCCCACGAATGTTGCGAATAATTTGCAACAAACTTTTTTAAATTTAGTTTGAATAATTTCACACATTTTGTCGTCTCTAGACAGTAGCCTTCGGGGAGCGTCGCTGCCTCAGAACCATAATGAGGTCGGTTCGATCCCCAGAGCTGCCTGTTATATTTTTTCCATGCATTTTTTTTCTGCTCGGGCTACAGCTTTCAGCTGGAATGCGGATGAAAGGTCAATGCCAATAAGCGGGCTGATGCGACCTGGCAACTAGGAAAGATCTGGAATCCGCATCCAACTGGAAGCCAACGTTACCTTTTGCACTCGGCCCCAAAAGTATGGAATGGGGTGGATGAAAAACTGAGGGACTTGAAAGACAGTTGGTGGTAGACGGTAAAGGTGTCAAGATCGATTTGAAAAAACAAGAAAGATCGCTTGAAATAAGTTGGTCGTGGAAAGAGGATGGAGGAAGGCGAGTTTCGATTTGGGTAGAAAAAAAAGAGCTTGTGAAATAAGTGAAGAAAATAAGAAAGTCAAAGTGTTAAGAAGAAAAAAAAAGAACGAGTCAAATAAGTGAAGAAAATAAGGAAGCCAAAGTGATAAGAAGAAGAAAAGAACGCGTGAAATAGTTTTGCTTGTTGAAGGACATAGTGGTCTATACTTGAAAAAAAAATAATAATAAGAAGTGAAGGATTTACAGCGGGACGGGGAGCTGAATGGATTTAGAAAAAAGTGGCTCGAGGAGAGTTATGTGGTAGCATGGAGTGGCATGTTGAACACCGTTGGTGCGCGTCGTGAATGCAGTCGAGTGCAGGATAACCGCGTTGGGCAGTCATTATTTTTCAAATATTCTATTTCCATATATTGAGCACAATTAAACGAAATTTTAATAAGTTTTTTTCTTCAATAATTGAAAGAAATAGAGATTCAGATCGCGAAAATTAACTGCCATTGTACGATAAGATTCTTTTTATAAATTATTATTTTTATTGTAAAAATGCGAACACATGAGAATTTGGGAGATTAAACCTTTAGAACAAATAATTCCTATTTAGGATTTACATGAGGACACTCAACAAATAATTGGTTATGAACCACTGATGTGAATTTTGAGTTGAGAAGGTCAACGCCTATGTAGAGATCAGTCATTTTCGATCATAAAAATGAGTAAATTTAACGAAGTTTCGTATAAATTCGATGAAATTTAAATATGTAGTCAAGTTCAAGAAAAAAAACAAAGCCAAGTAAGTGAAGTCAGGCCATCGTCTATTTGTTTGGTTTTTCAGGACAACTACCAGCGGTGAGGACGGCTCGACATCAGCCAGAGTAAGTTGGGTACCGATAACTATTTGGAGTAAAGTTGATATTTTTTTGTGTGCTGACTCCACTTCACTTTTCATTTTTTTCCTTTACTATTTTTCTTCTTTTATTATAGTTTCTTTTTTTAATCATAATTACTGTTTTTTTTTATTATTATTCCGTTTTTATAATTTTCTTATAATCATAATTATTATTATTATTATTTAGTTAGCATAATTTCCTTTTTATCATAATTTTTTTTTATTATTTTCTTTATTAAAGTTTACTTTAAAACCTTAATTTTTGTTATTATTTCGAATAATTTTTTTGTAATTTTATAAGTTTATTATAATGTTATTTTTTATTTGTTTGAATTATTAGAAATATATTCATATATTTCTTTTAACCGTATTATGGCCTAAGGTTGTTTTTTTCTTCAGACTCGGTACCAACACCAAATCCTGATTCCCATCCCTTGTCCATGTTATTTGAATCGACACGGGCCTAGCCTAACCTCCTAAAGAACCACACCCACATGCTGAGCTTTAGCCGGGATCGTTGCGCTATACAGGGGGTGGAGGGCTAGGTTCAAATAAATTTTCCGTGACCGCAGTGTCAATACACTGAGGTCGTAACTTGCTCCGAAGAAGGCGCAGAAGGCGAAACCTGGGTGCAAACACCATGCCTGCATTCCTTTCACACTGCCTGCATGCAGAAGTGGTTGAACAGCCAGAGTTGCCCTTTGTGCTGGAGGGCGTGCCAACCCCGTGACTTGAAGCTGTTTTCGGGCCGGGTCCAGCAAGGAGGAGCTGGCCTTCCGGCGGAAGGAGCAATGCAGGCACCCATTCTTAAACCTAAACAGGGAGCTTAGCCAAAACAATATCAGTATCAAACTCGATTGCAGGCTTCGTCCAGCCAAGCAATGAATTAAGAAGAGGGATGAACGGGTAACCTGACTGATCTTTCTAAAATAGCTGACTTCGCACCTGTGAGAGCGTTAAGTCCGACCGAGCAGCAGCCGGACAATACTACCGCAGCAGCGCGTTTATCCCTTGCCTAAATACAGCGATTTATTGAGCAAAGGGTTCAACAAGAACTAGCTCGATGCATATCAAACGTACTCGAGGAGGTCCCCACGAGCACAACAAGGAGGACCTCCCCAAGGATCGCAAGATGCTATTGGACGGAGAACGCAGTCCTGCTACCTTTCGTCGGAACGCGTTCTGACCATAATTCAGAGTTGGAACGCGAAGTTCAGCAGGCGCAGCGGTGCTTTATAGGTGGATAAATTTATATTTCTAATTCAGACTTTGGGATGTATGGGTAGATCGCCTCCTCGCGGTGCATCCTGGGTAACGCTAAATGATCTACCATGGCACGACTCTCGATTGTTTTTTTGGACAACTCTCTCGTCTTAACGACTATATCTGATGCTTTGGGCTGGTAGTAGTGGTATTCTGTCACCTGAGTACGCAAGAGTGACATCTTGCGGAAATGGCTTTCAGGCTAATGCCAATGCTGCCTCCATCCCGGTAAAACCCTGGCAGGCTTCACGGTACGTTCAAAACTCGTCGCCACTAGTCTGGCCGTGTAGGTTCAGTTGAGTTTGGACTCCTGATTAATCCCCGGCCTGGCTCTGAGCACATATCCTCATAAGGGACTGTGCCAACCCTCGCATGGCCTCCCTGCTTCGGCATAGATAACCATGGGGTCTCAGGGGAACTGCACAACGAGTGGAGATAGCGGCTGTGAGGGGGGACCCAAATCGCAATGAATCCCGATAAATTTAAAAAGGAGGATCCACTCGGCCCGGAAGGGAAGTGGACGAAGGTGACGCGACCTTCTAGTGGGAGGAAGACCGCGATACTCAGCCAACCCCCTACTTCTTCGAGGGATGCATGCTCCAAGGCAGCTATGCCAGGGGCAAGTACTCCCTCAGTCAAGCCTATTGGCGCTAGCGGTAACACCAAGGTAACGGCGAACAAGTCGGCCCGAACTGTTTCCGGAGCGCCCTCCAACACCGCTTCCACTTCAGGTGTTAAGAAGCAACAAAACCCCTCAGTCACGGCTTACAGAGACAGAAGGTCTGCCTTCAAAGTACTGAAAAGGCTGAAAGATTTACCTCCGGATGGTCTTTCCCAGAAGGATAAAATCTCCCTGAAATGGGCAACCACCACGGTAGAGGCTTACAAAGCCTCTATTCCAAAGAAAGAGGCAACTCTTAAAAGATGTAGATCTAATGAGTCTGCCCCAATTCAACCGAGCGTCCAACTGCCGGTTAGTAAAAGACCAAAACTGGTCACACCCAATCCTGTTAAGGGCAGGAGTTTCAATGAAGCTGCCAAGGACAGCCTGGTATGGGCTGTTATCGACAGAAGCAGTAGCGATGGTACCATCTCACCGTCAAATTGGAAGATGGTAGAAATCGCGCTTCTTCGAGTGTACAAGCCCATACTCGAGGCAAATCCTGGCCCTCCACCAAGTTGTCGTGATGCTGGCTGGTACCAGGGTCACGTTTAATTGATAGCCTGTACAGATCAACGTTCAGCGGATCTTTACAAGCAGGCTATAGGCAGATTGGGAGAAGTCTGGCCTGGAGCAAAGCTGGACGCTGTCTCCAGGGAAGATATCCCGAATAGGCCTCGGTCCAGGGCGTGGATACCAGCGGAGCCATCCACACCGGAAGAAATTGTTGAGCTAATCAAGCTCAGTAATGCTGACCTCCCGGTGGAAAATTGGAAGGTAGCTAAGGTTAGCGAGCCCAGCAATGGACAGCGAGAGGCCCTAATAATCCTGAACGAGGAGTCGCTAGCTCCATTGGAGTCGAAGAGCGGGGTGATCAGCTACGGTTTCTCGGCTATCACCCTGCGAGTATATCGCAAGGACCGTACTGGGAAGGCAGTACGGGAACCGAGCAAGGGGAGTGGAAGCGAGGGAACTGTGGAAGCATCAGTAGACCCGACCATGGACCTCTCTGAGTCAGATCTTCTCTCCGATGACGGAAGAAGCACCACCTCCACCACGGAGTTGGCTGGGGACCTTCTCCAAACCCTCGACCTGGTCGAGGAGGAGGAGATGTCCTTATCTGACGAGGAGGCGGATAAAACATTGTGTCGCGATGCTGAGGTTTCTGCAGATTAACCTCCATCACTCGAAGGCGGCATCCGCCGCGCTGCTCCTCCACCTGGCTCAAAAAGGAGAGGAGCTAATACTGGCCCAGGAACCTTGGGTTGTTGGAAACCGGGTTTGCGGGCTCAACTTGAAAGGATACAACACAGTATCCTTCAACACAGCAGGTAAACCGAGAGCTTGCATAATTGTAAAGGAAGGCTTGAAGTTTTTAACCTTGTATAATTTCAGTGACCAGGACACCGTTGCGATAGCAGTGGAAAGACAGTCCAAACCCCTTTGGGCTGTCTGCTGCTATATGGCGCATGATGTTCTGCCACCTCCAACTAGCCTGCAGAGGATCACAAGGGAAGCCACTGCAAGAGGCATCCCTCTAATAGTCGGAGCGGACGCCAATGCCCATCATCGCATCTGGGGTAGCACCGACACGAATAAACGGGGTGAGTCACTATTTGAATTTATCTTATTACATGACTTAGCCCTAGATAACAAAGGTGAGGATCCTACCTTCATTACGGCAAGCCGTAGAGAGGTTCTGGATATCACTATGACGAACGAGCACTTGAACCAAGCTATCAAGGGATGGCACGTATCGCAAGAGTGCTCGTTCTCCGATCACCTATACATAAGGTTCGATTTGGCATCTGACCCTCCGACAAATCCAACCTTCATTAACAAAAGGAGGATGGATTGGGTCAAATACCAATCGGTATTCGAGTCTGCGCTAGAAGGCGGACCTCCAGAGATTGTAGACATACCCGGTCTTGAGGAAGCTGTTGGGACCCTTACATTGGCCTTCAATGACGCAGCAAGGTCTGCATGTAGTCCAACGAAGCCTAGAGGGAGGTACAAACCCCCATGGTGGAATAGTGACATTGCGGAGCTGCGGAAGGAATGTAGGAAGTCCTTCAATCGAGCTAAAGAATCTAATGACTGGTGTTCTTATAAAACAAAACTGAAGGAGTTCAAATCCTCTATCAGAAAGGCTAAACGCACCTCTTGGAGAAGCTTCTGTGCAGAAATAGAACACTCCAAGGATGTCAGCCGCCTGCGAAAAGTTATGACAAGCTCCACCTCATTTTTAGGGTCCGTTGAGGACGCAAATGGAGTCTGGACGAAATCCAGCTCAGAGACTCTGTCCGTTCTCGTAGATACGCACTTCCCGGGCAGTGAGGGTGTGGCTGACAAAGCGGATCCACACACGCTCCCGGAGTGCATGCCAACTACTGTGCCTGTAAATGACAGGCTCCTACGCTGGGCAATCAGCTCATTTCAACCCTTCAAATCCCCTGGCATGGCTAACATCTCACCTATCGAGATCCAGCAGGGTATCAATATAGCACTGCCATGGTTGAACGCCATTTTCAAAGCATGTGTATGGATGGCTTACATTCCACAGCAGTATATATATATAATAGTTTTCATACCTAAAGCGGGTAAAACATCGCACTCCTCACCTAAGGATTACAGACCTATCAGTCTCACCTCTTTTCTGCTAAAAACGCTGGAGCGACTGATAGAGATCCATCTGAGAGCTATTCTGAAACCACTCTCTAATGCGCAGCACGCATACACAAAAGGGAGATCGGTTGAAACAGCTCTTCACTCGCTCACCAGCTACATCGAAAAATCGCTAAGCGTCAAAGAATACACGCAAGCAGTTTTTATAGACATCGAAGGGGCTTTCAACAATATCAGCCATAAGGCTATTGGTAAAGCACTCGGGGGAAGCAATGCCGACGACAACCTGATAGGGTTCATCGGTCAATTGCTTAGCAGCAGGAACATCAACTCCACGCTAGGAAACAGTACCTTACAAAGGAGGGTTTGCAGAGGCACACCACAAGGTGGGGTGCTATCACCCCTTCTATGGAACCTAGTGGTGGATGAACTCCTGTCAAAAATAGAAGCGACTGGCTGCAAAGTCGTAGCTTATGCCGACGATGTTGCAATAGCAATATCGGGAAAATTTGTTAACACCCTATCGGAAAGACTAAACTTTGCCCTAGGTATTCTTACCAAATGGAGCAAAGAGTGTGGTCTAAAGATAAATCCGCAAAAGACGGAATTTATGCTCTTCACAAGAAGATACAAAATTCCACGATTTGCTCCACCTAAACTTGGTGAGACAAGTCTCAATCCGTCTCATCAGGTCAAATATTTAGGTCTGATCTTAGACTCCAAACTCGCATGGAAAGCAAACATAGCGAAAGAGCGCGTAAAGCGGCATGCGCAATCTACTGCTGCAAAAGAGCTATTGGGAAAAGATGGGGACTGAAACCCAAAACTGTATCATGGCTCTATACAGCGATAGTGGAACCAATCCTTCTGTATGGCGTGGTTATTTGGTGGTCAGCAATGGCAAAAACATCAAACGCGAACCTGGTTAACAGGGTCAGGAGGACTGCAGCTATTGCAATCACCGGGGCTATACGCACTACCCCGACAAAAGCATTGTTTATGCTATTAAATTGGCTCCCGACGGAGCTCCTAACGAGACAGCAGGCCAAGTGCTCTGCTATTCGATTGAAAGCTCTAAATCTCTGGCGTGATGGGAATATCGGCCACTCCACCATATTAAGGAGGGATGGACCAACGCCAGGGAAAGTAGACCTCACTCCTCCGATTCCTTGCTTCCACCACAGTTTCAAGTCCGTCATCCCTAGCAGAGATGACTGGATCATGGAAGGAAATAGGACACAGGAATCGGTCGACATCTACACTGATGGATCAAAAATGGATGGAAAAGTTGGCTGTGGTGTTTACTCCGAACAGCTAGGTCTGAGACTATCCTTCCGGCTACCAGATCACTGCAGTGTCTTTCAGGCAGAGGTCATCGCCATACATAAGGTAGTGGACTGGCTGAGAAATCAGAAAATTTCTATAAGAAATCTCAACATTTTCTCCGACAGTCAAGCTGCTATCCAATCATTATCCAACGTGTATACCTCATCCAAAATTGTAATGGAATGTCGCACACTACTGAACGCGATGTCGCTTCACTGTGAAGTGACTATCTGCTGGGTGCCGGGTCACAGTGATATACCTGGGAACTGCGAAGCTGATGCCCTAGCTAGAGCTGGCACTGAGCTCCAGGATTATACACTAACACCCCAAGTCGGCCATCCGTTGGCCTCCGTCAAGCTAAGTTTCAAGCAGTATTATATAGAGGCTGCGAACAGAGCCTGGCTGCTGGAAGAAACCTGCAGGACAACCAGGCAAACTTGGCACGCATTGAGCTCAAAGCGCACCAAGCAGCTCCTCAACACGAGCCGTGAAACATTAAGTTTCATCGTATCCGTACTGACGGGGCATTGTCTCATTGGCAGACACGCAGAAAGACTGGGTGTCCCTTTCCACGATTTCTGCCGCAGCTGCAGATCGGAGGAGGAGGAGGAAACGATCCAACATTTTCTGTGTGAATGCCCAGCACTGTCCAGGAAACGCACGAAAACCTTAGGCTCACCCTTCCTGGACAGCCTCACGGAAGTAGCTGATTTGAACATTAGTTGCGTCGCCGGATTCATACGAGAATCGAGATGGTTCTCGTCACCCAACAGGTTTTAGTGCCGCTCCCTATTAAAATGTGGTATCACAATGGGCCTATCTTGGCCTAAGTGAGCCGCCTTTTGACAAAGGGGGCTGCCACTACAACCAACCAACCAACCAATTCAGACTTTGACGAGGACGGCTTTAAGAGGTAACTTCGATTTACTGTACCAACACCTACATATGCTCTTGGTGGAGGATGCGACGGAGTGGTACTGGCAATAAATGCACAGCGTGGAGCGCATCGACTGGTACGCACTTTGCCACGCTTTGCGGCAGCGGTTCAGCAACGGAATGTCTGAGATGGAGGTATATGAGCTGATCTGCAGCTGTAAACAAGGAGCCCATGAGCGATGCGTTTTGCGACGGGGTGCTCCGACTCTCTAACCGACTTGTACCACCAATGGGAGAAGCCTATTTGACAGAGCTATTGCGCTTGAACTTAAGACTAGAGCTCCGTATCAGTCTGCTCCACGTACCAATGTCCTCCGTACAAATGGTGAGAGAGTATGGAAGGCGACAGGAGCGACTGGACGTACTACGCAACATTTTAGGCCTTACGTTCATGCGCAAAATGCCCCCCAACAGCTAGAAGAATTTTATCCGCGTAGTTACAATGACCACGGTGGCATATAGAACTCTCGCCATGAAGCAGTGGAGTACGCTAAAGACCCTATGGTGGACGCGGTGGAAAGAAGTTTAATCTCTTGGCACTGTAGAGAGCCTGGTAAGTTTTAGAACTGTATGGCAGCAAAAGCCGTCTTTTGTTATGGCTGCGGCAGGTCTGACACATACAAACCAACATGCCCTACATGCAGTGATCGAAAAACCGGGAGGAAGGCGGGACCGCAACAACATCAGCGGAATTTCGAACCACGTACATAACACCGTGAGCCCGTCCACCAGCTGCGTACCACAAACCTCTCGAAGACACAGCTGTTGCAGCTGATCCAGATCTAACTAAACATGATTGCCTCAAACCCATCAGGATTTTGAATAGAAATCCCACTAAAAAGCCTCTTTTACCTCCTTCTGAGAAACAATTTTACCCGTTCTCTCCTTCTGAGGACCCATTTCACACCTTACTTCCTTCTGAGAACCCATTTCACACTTTGTCTCCTTCTGAGTAACCATTTCGCTAACAGGGTTCCAGGAATTTTATACCGCGTAAACCTTATCACATCCGTATATTAGAATATCGCCGAGCCCGGCAGCGCATTTTTGATATGGAGGAGCTTCTACCAAAGGTTCCAAAGCACTCTACCTATGACTCCAGCGCTTTTGGAAGAAGGTTCTGTGCTTCAAAAAACGATATATAGCAGCAACGATTGTCGATCACCCGAAAGCTGATTTCAGACCATACGCTGACATAAAACTTTTCGGTGGGGAACTGGTTAGCGGGCTGATCGACACCGGAGTAAGCTTAAGCTGCATCGTGTCGGGTTTCACGTGACAGGTTTCAAAGCGGTACAAGCACCGAATGGAAAAACTATAACTGGGCCTAAGGACGGCTGACGGCACCCAACGCAAGGCTGTGGGCCGCATCACAGGCACCATTGACTTCCGCGGTGGAAAAAAACCGCTCTTGTTTATAATCATCCCCTCTCTAAGCCAAGACCTTTATCTGGGAAAACACTTTGTACGCTTTGAGTTGGCAGCAGACTCATTCGCAAAGACAATAGCACCAACTCCCACCACACTTAGTGTACTGGCAGCTGAGAGTCTTCGTCACCACACAACACCACTATAGCAGCAAATCCTCAATCGCCAGCTTTCCGTCATATGCTCGCGAAGGTTTGGGGCGAACAACGTAAATCACTCATGTGATTGATGTAAGACGCAACAAGCTCATAAAACAGCGGCATTTTTCCATCTCGCCAGCTATAGAAAAAGTTTTATATGCTAAGCTGGATCGAATGCTTGCGATGGGGTGATTGAGGAGACGACCAGTCTCCTGTGACATTAGTGGTCAAACCTGGGAAAGTCCGAATGTGTCTGGATGCGAGAAAGTCAAGAAAGTCACGGTAAAAGATGCATATTCTTTACTACTCATAAATGGTATCCTAGGTCGGCTGCCGAGAGCACAGTTCATCTCCAGCTTAGACCTAAAGGACGCCTTCTGGCAGATACCACTTGATGAGACCGCGAACGAGAAGACGGCCTTCATCGTGCCTGCGCGGCCCATTAACAACTTTGTTACCATGCCGTTTGAACTGTGCAATGCACCGCAAACAATGCAACGACTAATGGATAAGGTGATTCCAGCACACCTACGCTTTCAGGTATTCGTCTCCCAGGTCGACCTTCTGATTATCACCATTACCTTTGACGAACATATCTCTGTTTTGCAGAAAGTCGCCGCAGCTATGAGAAAATCTGGTTTGACTCTCAATGTAGAGAAAAGCAAATTCGTCATGGGAGAAGTAAAGTATCTCGGCAATATCATTGCCAAAGGCTCCATACGTACCAACCATAGGAAGGTGGAGAGCATCAAAGACTTCCCACGGTCGCAAACCGTCAAATAACTATGACGATTTCTGGGCATGTGTGGTTGGTACCGTCGTTTTGTGCCTGGCTTTGCCGGGATAGCGACCTCTCTCAAAGAACTCCTTTCCAAAATAAAGCCCTTTGTATGGGACTTGAACAGTATATTCACGTTCGTGACCCTCAGGGACAGCTTGTGCGCCACTGCCGTTCTGTATAGCTCAGATAGCAAAAAACCGTTTGCCATACATTGTAACGCAAGTCAACATGGTGTCAGAGCGGTGCTTATGCAGAAGACCGAAGACGGCAGTGAAGCACCGGTGGCTTACAAGCCCCAAAAGCTTAACGCTCCTCATAGGAACCACACCATTCCCGAGCAGGAGTGTCTCACCGCTGTTCTTGCCATTCAGAAATTTCGTGCCTATGTCGAGGACCAGAAATTTGAAGTCGTGACTAGCCATGCCTTGTTGCAATGGCTGGTGACATTGGCGGACCTACATGGCCGCCTAGAAAGGTGGGCATTGCGGCTCCAGGGTTTCAAATTCTACATTTTCTACCAGAAAGGAAGTCAAAAAGTGAGTCCAGATTCGTTATCTTGTACCTATTCCCTAGATGAGAACGAAATAATTGAAGTAAGAGATGATCACCAAGAGATAGACCTCACTTTCCTGGATTTTGGGTCGGCTAAGTCCACGAAACTAATACAACAGGTTAAGGACGAGCAGCAAAAATGTCCAGACATGCAGGTTATCGATGGGCTCGTGTACCGCCGCTGAAAGCATGCGACCGGCAACGTCTCATTAGACCAAAACGATTCAAAGCTGTGGGTACCCAACGCGCTCACCGAACAAGTGATTAAAAGGGCACACGATCACCCTATGTGCTCCCATGGGAAAATCGGCGAGACCTTGTAGTGTCTCAAGACGTATTTCTACTGGCCGCACATGAGCCATCAAGTAGCCGGTCTTACAAAACGACAAAAGGTCTGCAAAACGACAAAACCGCCCAATCAAGTACTGCGTGCCCCCATGAGACCCCAACCCACGCTCGAACGCATCTTGCAGCGCCTGTACACGAACTTGTTCGGCCCGTATCCCTGATCTTCCACAGGCAACACCTGCATCCTCGTAGTCGTGGATCATCTGTCCAACTTTGTGTTACTGGAAAAACTTCGAACGGCATCGACCAAATTAATAGCCGAATTTATGAAAAGCGCGTATG
The DNA here is from genome assembly GCA_963942545.1 of Oxycera nigricornis. Taxonomy (NCBI): domain Eukaryota; kingdom Metazoa; phylum Arthropoda; class Insecta; order Diptera; family Stratiomyidae; genus Oxycera; species Oxycera nigricornis. The sequence goes on along the minus strand of OZ012661.1, from coordinate 67,887,104 downwards.
CCATACATACGGTGTTCCAGAAACTATCGTTTCGGACAATGGACTACAGTTTAAGTCCAGACACTTCAACCAGTTGCTCCAGTATTACGGGACCCGGCATGCCTACACGGCCGTGTATGCTTCGCAGGCGAATGCTTCAGAGCGTGTCAACCGGTCCGTCCTGAACGCAATCTGCACTTATGTACACTCGAGCCAGCGTGACTGGGATCGTCGGTTGTCTGCCATCGGCTGCCCCTTAAGATCTTCTCATCACGTCTCCCTGGGCCTCTTCCCGTATTTCATGGTCTTCGGTCAAAACATGATAGGACACGGTAGTAGTTCGTATACGCTGTTAAGTAACTTACAAATGCTCCGTGAACCAACCATCGTACTGAGACCACATGAGAGGATAGAACTCTTACTGCGCCAGGTCGAAACCCAATTAGAGAAGACATCCCAAGCGCAGGCAAGGACATACAACCTGCAATCCCGGGAGCTCCGACTCCAGGTTGCGACACCGCATACGTGCGCAATTTCTCACAAAGAACCGCGGCAGCCCCCTACAACGCCAAACTAGACTCCAAGTTTTGTACATGCGAAATCGTGGAGCGTATCGCTTGTTACAAGGTTGAAAACGAATCGCGATATCTTCTGCGCACCATCTAAACTTCAATATTTTCGCGCACGCGCCAAAAAAAAGAAAAACGCCGTGGCTTCAATTTTTTCGGCCGAGAACTTTTTCCAATACGTAAATGAGCCGAATCACGTATGGCGAGGAAAACCCTTTTGGATACCATTTATCTGGAATGGCTCTTTCGAACGCAGCCCGTGCAAACTGTGAGAATATGAAGGGGAGGACGGCACACGGAGGTCTCGATCCACCGGCAAACAGTTTCTGAATCTTCACGACTAAACGACGAAGCAGCAAGCCACTCAACTCTAGACGTCTATAAGGAGTAGATTATGTGAGTCCACAATGCACAAACTACTAGCATCGAATTCAATTAAAAGTCAGAAAATTATGCGCATCTCAGCACATATGGGGCAAAAGTAAAAGCTAAAGTTTCACGCTCAGTTGTTTTCAGTTAAGAAAATTTCTGCTTTATTCTACATCTAGGCTTCCCATCCGTTGAGTTTAATTTTTTCCAAGAGAAGAAGTATATTTTTTAGTTCTTTTAACTGTGGAAAATAGTAGCACATACATCATCTTAATTTATGTGTGAATCGATATCACGTTATATTACTAATTTGATATAAAAATAGTAATAAATAGATCACGTACTAATATCAGGTAAAAAGTGTTAGTTGCTGCGATTTACTTCTTGGATATTTAAAGCATGAAGAATTTCCTTTCTTGTTTGTACCATCAATCTTCTCCATATATAAGTTAATATATGAAATACAGGGTTGATATTTCAATAATATATTTATATCGTAGTCATCGACTAAATCGACCTTCTAACAATATTAAAACAGACTGATCTTAAACTAATGCTGCTCAGAATTTTATATGATCGTTTTGCTGAGTAGCATTTCCACCGATATCTTTAATTTTGCCAGGATTCGCTGACTCAGTGGCTTGGAAATTCTCTGGTGTTGCATGTGCCCCCTGATGGGATACTTGATATATCGCTGACTCTGTGGCTTGATCGTTCAATGTTGCATGTGCCCCTTGATGCGATACTTGATATTTCGCTGACTCGGTGGCTTGATCGTTCAATGGTGTTGCATGTGTCCCTTGATAATTTAAAGACTCGGTGGGACAGTGGTGTTAACTCCTCCGCGCTAAAAATCGATTGTCCACAATCGTTTAGAAGTTAAGAAGGTCATTGAATCGTCTCAAGATTGAATTGATGCCATGCGTGGAGCGGTCAGGTATCGGTGGTTTATTTCCTGATTAACTTCTGGAATGGATGGATTCGTTACAATGATATTTTTTGAAATTGTTTTTCTAGTGAGCCTCCAAATAAAACACAAGAAGATGGTATTTGTTGGCTATTGATGATTCGGCACGTAGCATATAAAATTCTCAGTAAGTGAGTCATGAAATCAGTTTTGCTTATGTCTACTACATTATTTTGATTACAAACTAGTAGATTATTAATCGATTTACATTCATCCGTCAAAGCAAGGATTTAATCCTTGAGTTTTAAAATTTTTGAAAAAAGGATAGCATACATTAAATTCTATAGCCTTAATCAACAACGTTTGATACAATTGATTTGTAGTAATTGGAATGTATAAGATACAAAAGTTATAAGTTATAAAGTCAAGAGCTTCTGTTGCAACCCACAGTGATGGCACTGCGGTCGCGGACAATTTGTTCGGCCTAGTCTCCCACACCCCAAGATGGCTCAACTGAGCCGGCTAGCTTCAGCGCGTGGGTGTGGGTTGTTTTAGGGGAGGAAGAACTAGACCCGTGCCGAACCATCCTCTGAGAGAAAAATAAAGAAAAAAAACGAAAAAGAAGGAATGGGATTGCGATGAGGGAGAGTTCACTGAGCCTCAAAAAAAAATCACTCGCTTTTTACTCCATCAGTGAAACGCCAAAATTTATGAAAGACCAAAAAAAATATATAATTACGAATAAAAAGCAAGAAAAATAATAATACAACTAATACTAGATTAAGATGTATAAACAAAATTCAAAATAAAAGGAAGAAAAAGAAAAAAAACTTAAATAGGTATATGTAAAAATAAAAAAAAAATGGAAAGAAACAAAAAAAAATTAAAATAAAATCAAATGATAATGCTTCAAATGCTTAAACAAAATCAATAGAATAATTAAACTCACATTTAAGCTGCCGATGAGGAGCGCTCTCCATCTGCGTGGTCTGCTCAAGCCTGAAACCAATGGTGCCGTTGATTCGGCATTAAATTGAAAATTAATTAATTTTTTTTTCTCTGTTTCCCTTGTACAATACTTCAATTATAGACAATACTCCTTAGAAAATCTATTGTTAATTCACTTTTGTTTTTTTTCTTCCTACTTTAGGAATTCCGGCTCTGTTCCATATTATCAACTATGTACTATTTCCCTTTGGCCCTTCGATTATTAGTTAAACTTGTCTTTTTTTTCGACTGTGTTCACTATGCATTTGTTTCCGTTGTTAAATTCAATTGTTATTTTGTAATACACTTTTTTTCGCTTTGATTTGTCAGCAGCACAACGTTGTTGGTATTTAGCAATTTGCATGACTTCACCATATAAAACAATTCAGTCTTCTCAGAGTTCACCTTTTCTTTTCACTAATATTTTCAGAGTTTTTTTCTTTTTTTCACGATAACTTGTCTCCTTTCCTAATTTTTAATTTTCAATTTCCGATTTTCAATGTCTTACAATCAGTCACTTTGTGTTTTTATCCCGGCTACGGGAAAAGTTTTTTTCTCAAATCTTTCACCGATGTGCGACCTTTTGTCGCCAAAACTTGACTGCCCCCCCGCCTTCATTTTTTGTTTTTCAGCTGTCCGACAACGGCGGGTCACATCTATCGTTGACCCACTATTCCGTTGCTGGTAGCTGTTTCCTTGTCGGAAAGGTCAGCGGCCGTGCCACGACCTAAACTGACCCTTGCACTGAGGAAAACGAAGGAAAAAAAATATATAGAACGCAGTTCCACCTAGATTTGAACCCAGGCTTCTCACGCGACCGTTTAAAGTGCTATTACTCAGCCACGGAACTCTGTTGCTGTTCAGCGAGTCTAGGCACCAAACGGTCCGTAGGCTGGTTGCAACAAACGTGGGGACGACCTGACCCAGGAGGTGGGTCTCATCACGCCGGGCAAATAGCTTTAGCAGCGAATATCCTGGGCATGGAATACACCAATCCGGTTTCCACCCTCATCCGCCAGTTCATATGACACCTGCCCAATTTTCCGACGGACTACTGCGCTATAAAACACAGGCGCTAGCTTGGCTGCAAAGCGGTTTGCCGCACTGCTAAGTACGTGATTACGTACAAAGACTCTTTGCCCGGGAGTAAACTGTAGTGTACGCGTTCTCAGGTTATAACGTTGCGCTCCCTTGCTGTACGCCTCGCTTAGTTTCGCTTTGACTCGGTCGTATGCGATACGCTGCCTGTCGCAGGGTCGGAGCGTTACCTCGCCATCTTCGAAAGCCTTTAATTTACGCAGCAGAGCATACTCTGATCCGTGCCTTACTGGTTGATAACCGAACATCAGGAAGTGCGGCGAGTATCCTGTTGAATCGTGTATCACATGTCGGAACGCGGCGCAGGACTCCGCAAGATGCTCATCCCACTCGCGATGATCTTCGCCAACATAGGAGCGTATAGCGGCTAGCGTGGATTGGTTGGTGCGTTCTGCGGCATTTGACTGGGGGCTATATAAGGGCGTGAAGCAATGTTCGACCCCAAAGTTGTTTAGCAGCTGGGTGAAAATTTTGGAGGTGAACTGAACGCCGTTGTCCGTGTGCAGGATTTCCGGTACCCCATAGGTTAGAAATATTTCACTTGTTAAAAATTTGACCACGTTTTCTGCGGTGGCTTTCACCATGGGCTTGAGCCAAATGAATTTGGTGTAGTGGTCCAGCACGACTAACAGGTAGACATTACCACTCTTAGAACGTGGATAGGGCCCCATAAAATCAATGAAAATTCGCTGCATTGGTCGTTCGGAACATCGCAGTAAACCCATTGGAGGTCTCATCGTGCGGTTAGATGGCTTGCATTGTTTCCACGTAAGGCAAGAAGCAATGTGGTTACGAACATCATTAGCGATACTAGGCCAGTAATAATTCCTACGTAATAGCTCCAGTGTCTTTCTTATTCCTCGGTGCGAAGCCATAGGTTTATCATGGGCCTGGGAAATAAGTTCCTTGTGATAGCTTTTATGAACCCATAATTTGCGTTGCGGTATGTCCAAAAACAAAGAACTGTTAGAAGTGGTCTGGATGTAGACTCGCCCTTCCTCCGTGAACAGATTTTGGTAACGCTCTGGGCTTGCCTTAATCTGTGTGATCAAGTCCAGGTACTCCGGATCTAAAAAGGCGGTATCTGGGATAACTTCAGCTACATCCGTGACGAGTTCACTCAAGGTATACGATCTGGATAGTGCATCAGGTACCACGTTTTGCGCACCTTTTCGATGCTCGATGTTGAAGTTGAACCCCTGCAGCTTCAAGCTCCAACGGGCCAATCGGCCAGATAAGTCCTGTTGTGACATAAGCCACTTAAGACTGGCATGATCCGTGATGATGGTGAATGGCAACCCCTCAACGTAGGCTCTAAAACGCTTGACACTCTGCACGGCAGCCAGACATTCAAGTTCAGTTATACTGTAGTTTCGTTGGGCAGAGTTCAGATTGGTGGACATATACGCGATCGGGTGCTCCTCACCATCGTCATCTTTTTAGAAGAGGACACTTCCGATGCTTGTAATGCTGGCATCACACTGGATGTAAAAATGTCGCGTGAAATCTGGGTTGGTCAGGACTGGAGCGGACACGAGTAGTTCCTTCGTCTGGATAAAGGCCAGGTTAGCAGATTCGGACCACACGAATGGTTTTTTGATTTTAAGAAGGTCCGTTAGTGGTGCTGTAACAGCTGCGAAGTTCGGAATAAACCGTCTGTACCAGCCTGCCATACCCATGAACCTCCGGATATCTTTGGCCGTTCGCGGTACGGGACAGGCCAGGATGCCAGATACTTTCTCGGGGTCAGTGCTGAGTACCCCATCACTAACTACATAGCCTCAGTATTTGATCTCCTTTTGAATGAACTTGCTCTTCTCAACGTTTATCGTGAGGTTTGCTTTTTGGAGTAAGTGGGCAACTGTGGACAACAGCTTAAGGTGCTCGTCCAAGGTTGAGCTTGTTACCAGCAAGTCATCCAAGTATACAAAAACCTGATCATGCAGTTCGTGCGGTATCACTTTGTGCATCAACCGGCACATTGTCTGCGGTGCATTACACAAGCCGAACGGCATGACTGTGAAATGGTACAGGGGTCTCCCAGGGATGGTAAAGGCGGTTTTTTCCTTAGCGCTCGCGTCAAGCGGAATCTGCCAGAAAGCATCCTTCAAATCCAGACTGGTGATGTATCTGGTGTCTTGCAGCCTGGCCAGCAGGCCCTCAATGAGAGGAAGCGGGTATGCGTCTTTGAGAGGCGCACTTTTCCAGGTTTTCTTACCAGCATGACGGGGGAACTCCAAGCGCTGTGGCTTTCTTCAATTACCCCCAGAGACAACATTTGATCGAGTTCGTCATACATCAGTTTCTGCACCACTGGGGAAACCGCATAGTGTCTTTGTTTGATAGGCACTGATGTGCCGGTATCAATAGAGTGTGACAATAAATCAGTTTTTCCCAAACCCAACTTATTAAATGATGGAAACTGCTGTTTGACGAAATCGAGACGCTTCTGCTCTTCCGGGGACAAGTGATGGAAGCCACTGGATGTCGGTGTCGTAAGAGCATCAACGACAGCTAAGGGTACAGGGTTAATTTTAAAGGCATTCCAAAAATCCATGCCAAGATAAATGGGATTGCCTAGCGTGGGCACTACCAAAAATACGAAAGGGAGTATGCGGTTATTGCACTGCACTGGAACATTGACGAATCCCAGGATAGAGGCACTTTGACCCGCGGCAGTTCGAACCTTGCCATTTATGGTGTGCAGGTAGAGATCTAAATCCCTGATGAGTTCAATGGACCCTTTTCCTAGTATGCTGACAGTGGCCCCACTGTCCAACAGACCGATAAGTTTCCGCCCTTTGATTGTGATTTGAGCAAAAGGGCGGTTGGCTCCGTGCTGTGCTACGATGGTTTCCAGGCAGGCACTTCGTAGGTGTTTACGATCTTCAAAATATTTCCAAGCCCGAAAAAAACGTGGTGCTCGAGGAGTTTGAGGTTGTTTAGGAGAACTGTTTACTGATAATACAGTCTGGATGACAGCGTCAACAGTCTCCACATTCTGGACTCCAACGTCACACATAAAAGGGGTGCCTATTAGACCCTCCGCCTTAGCTCGGGATCCGTATTGGCAGCAGCTTCGGTCGTCTTCGCTGTTGGTCTCCGGCTCTGGGGAGCACTTGAGGTTCCGGCCTTCCTCATTCCCCATTGCCCGTTTCCCGATCGACAATTCGGACAAGTTGGTTTCACGGTATTGGGTCTTCCACAACCGTAGCAAAATTGCCGCTGGTGTGGTTGCGGACATTCCATGAAAGAATGACCCAAATCCTGGCAATTCCAACACACACGGTACTCGTTCGCGTCACCGTGGCGTCGATCAGCCTCCGGGTGGAATTCTTGGTGTGGACGCTGTGCTTGATAACCAAACTGGTCAGGCGGCATCGGAAGTCTAGTCCGAGCTGGTGTGGGATCGAAATGGCAGCCTGTCATCGACTCGACTGTATCTTCTCGCATCCAGTCTTCTTCTGCATATACTTCATTTAATGCTAGTGGTCGTCTGTGAGAGGGTCGATTTTGATGGAAAGCGCTGTTCTGGCCTGTGTTTTTCCCGTCGGACCACCATGTCGCCTCAACAGCAACGCATCGTCGAATTAGTTCTCGAACCTATCGGAACTCCAGTCCGGCCAAATGATGACTCAACCTAGGATCCATGTTCCTTAATAGAACATATTGAATGTCGGCATCCGGAAGAGGATTTTTTAGTTGCACCACTAGCTCTTCGACGGCATCGTAAAAATCTCGGAAAGCTTCCTTCGGCCGCTGGGTCCTAGCATCTATAGCTCTTCGTATGTCCACTTCCGACCGTCTGGCCTCAAATCGCTCGCGTAAACCTGCAGACAGGTGACTCCAGAGTGGTATAGGAGTTATTTCCAGATATCGCCAGTACCATTCTTCAGCTGGCCCTTGCAGGAGGATATGAAGTTCCATTGCCAAATTTTCTCGGGACACACCATAAATATTGGCCAAATGTGTAGCCCGAAAAATAAATCGGTCAACACCCATTCCCTGAAAAGTTCCATCGAACTTCAGGTTCCACTTTGTCATCGGAAGATGAACTGCAGATCGGCTGGGATGCACCATGGTGCTGGATAAGTCTGGATTGGGTCGGTGAGGTGTGGACTCTCGACCTTCTCGCGCTAGTACTGGGGTCGTGGTGGCACTTGAAGTTTGGTTGCCAGATGGAGCAAACATCACTTCCGCGTCCCGTGTCTCCCTATGGGGCTGTTGTGCAGCTGTATCTACGGGTGAAAGTGTTAGGCCACGTGTGAGACGAACTATTCCCGAGTCGTCCGGACGTCGCACTGTGTTCGGCATTGCAAAGGTTCTAACCTAATAATTAAATCAATGAATGAAAAACCCTCAATAAAATATTTTCCTTTCGAAATTAAGAAAATAGATAAATTTAAACTGAAACGAAACCAAATTCAAAAAAAAATCGTGTTTTAAAAATGCGTTGGATAGATTGAGTTTTTTTTTCAGACTCAGTGCCCCTAACCCTGTAGAAAGGAGAAGAAGGAAGAAGAAAGGATGGTAAGGTTGAAACTTGAATTGCATAATATTGGAAAATAACGAAAAAAAAACAAGAAGTTGCATGTGTATTACAGTGCGAGGAAGCTTCCCTAAGTATCTCCCTCTAATGTCTTCATGTAGGCCGACTACGGTCTTATTCTACATTTTATATGATGGAATAAGCCGGACAAGAGTCGCAGGACGACTCCCTCACACAATGAATAGTCCTCAGGTGTATCGAGAGCGTCGTCTAACTCAATCCAAATCAGGAGATGTAGACGCGACACAAAACTCGATGGATCCCACCTGTTAACCACTCCAACATACCCGCTAAAGTCACATTAGCATGACTATCACTACTATATGCGACACTTGTGGGCGCCACCGCGTCCGCAGTATCCAATCATTAAATCATTAATTATTTGAAAAGAAAGAAAACTCAAGAACTATAAAAGTTAAGCGTTTGCACAATATTTTAACAAATTAAACGAGTAAAAAAAATCACAAGAAAAACATTACTGCTACAGGAAAAATTTAAAATAATACTAACACGAAAATAAAAATCTATTTAATGGAAAAGCGAAAATTACCATATAGATATGTTGAAATTACTCTACTCTACATTAGAACCAACGAAGTTAACTAGTCAAAACCTCATTACCACAACACCAACTTGGGCGCCATATGTTGCAACCCACAGTGATGGCACTGCGGTCGCGGACAATTTGTTTGGCCTAGTCTCACACACCCCAGGATGGCTCAACTGAGCCGGCTAGCTACAGCGCGTGGGTGTGGGTTGTTTTAGGGGAGGAAGAACTAGGCCCGTGCCGAACCATCCTCTGAGAGAAAAATAAAGAAAAAAAACGAAAAAGAAGGAATGGGATTGGGATGAGGGAGAGTTCACTGAGCCTGAAAAAAAATCACTCGCTTTTTACTCCATCAGTGAAACGCCAAAATTTATGAAAGACCAAAAAAAATATATAATTACGAATAAAAAGCAAGAAAAATAATAATACAACTAATACTAGATTAAGATGTATAAACAAAATTCAAAATAAAAGGAAGAAAAAGAAAAAAAACTTAAATAGGTATATGTAAAAATAAAAAAAAAATGGAAAGAAACAAAAAAAAATTAAAATAAAATCAAATGATAATGCTTCAAATGCTTAAACAAAATCAATAGAATAATTAAACTCACATTTAAGCTGCCGATGAGGAGCGCTCTCCATCTGCGTGGTCTGCTCAAGCCTGAAACCAATGGTGCCGTTGATTCGGCATTAAATTGAAAATTAATTAATTTTTTTTTCTCTGTTTCCCTTGTACAATACTTCAATTATAGACAATACTCCTTAGAAAATCTATTGTTAATTCACTTTTGTTTTTTTTCTTCCTACTTTAGGAATTCCGGCTCTGTTCCATATTATCAACTATGTACTATTTCCCTTTGGCCCTTCGATTATTAGTTAAACTTGTCTTTTTTTTTCGAATGTGTTCACTATGCATTTGTTTCCGTTGTTAAATTCAATTGTTATTTTGTAATACACTTTTTTTCGCTTTGATTTGTCAGCAGCACAACGTTGTTGGTATTTAGCAATTTGCATGACTTCACCATATAAAACAATTCAGTCTTCTCAGAGTTCACCTTTTCTTTTCACTAATATTTTCAGAGTTTTTTTCTTTTTTTCACGATAACTTGTCTCCTTTCCTAATTTTTAATTTTCAATTTCCGATTTTCAATGTCTTACAATCAGTCACTTTGTGTTTTTATCCCGGCTACGGGAAAAGTTTTTTTCTCAAATCTTTCACCGATGTGCGACCTTTTGTCGCCAAAACTTGACTGCCCCCCCGCCTTCATTTTTTGTTTTTCAGCTGTCCGACAACGGCGGGTCACATCTGTCGTTGACCCACTATTCCGTTGCTGGTAGCTGTTTCCTTGTCGGAAAGGTCAGCGGCCGTGCCACGACCTAAACTGACCCTTGCACTGAGGAAAACGAAGGAAAAAAATATATAGAACGCAGTTCCACGTAGATTTGAACCCAGGCCTCTCACGCGACCGTTTAAAGTGCTATTACTCAGCCACGGAACTCTGTTGCTGTTCAGCGAGTCTAGGCACCAAAAGGTCCGTAGGCTGGTTGCAACACTTCTTCCACTGTTGAGAAAGTTAATGATTCTTTATCTAATAAATTTGTAGCAAATTTAATTTCATTCTTGGATAATTTAACAGAATGAATAATGCCTAATTTTGCTCAATGAATTACATAAATAATATTTGTGAGTTCCTCTTTTATAAGTTTCGACACATATTGTGAATCCATAACGAGGCTACCTTTTTACAGCATTATTTGCTTTTATCTTTTTCTGAATTACGAGTTATATTGTTTAGCTTTTCGTTGTACTATTTATTTATTATCACTTGTTTATTATTATTTTTCAAAACATTTGTTACTTTTTGCTTTATGGTGACAAAATCTTCGTGAGCACCCTTACCTGCCTGCCATTTCCAGGCGGTTCCAATGAAATCTTTGAGTCTTTTTATCTTTTGTGGATTTAAATTTCTAGTCATGCTGGAAATTTGTTGTGCTTCGTGATCTTAGTAATGGAAAAGAGGATGATGGTGGGTTGTAGAAAGATTAAGCAAGGCGCAAATATTATCTATTAATTTCGCGTATTGTTCCAGATTAATTACATGGATCAACTTGAAATTGCCGTTTCGTTATTTATGCATAAAACATCAGCAAAAAGGTACCTTTAACTTTTGATTCTATCTTTATGTATAATTTTGCCAGATTCAGTAACTATTGTAGTATTTTTATTTTCCTTCACGGTTTCTTGACGATAGCGTGGGGTTAATTTTGAACCTAATCTTCTACTTTGTTTGACATAAACTACTTCTCCTATTTCGTAATTTTTAATTGGCTGACGTTTTTTATTGTGATATTCTAGGTCTTTATATTGTTTTCGTTTGATTTTCTCGATGTTAGTTTGCCGAACTTTTTCGAGGTCTTCAGGGCTGATGTTAGGGTTTTTACCAAAATACAACTCAATTGGTTTGCGTCCTGTAGTAGAGTGAATTGAGTTGTTATACTCATTAACGGCTCTATCTAGGAGTTCCTGAAATGATCGTGGTGGACCATCTTTCCTAAGGCATCTCATTAATTTGGCTATTGTAGAGTGCCAGCGTTCAGCTTGTCCGTTGACCTCGCTTTTATAGGCAGGCGCTCGGTAGACCTTTATTTGGAGATCCTCTTCCATCATTGATGCTAGAGATATGGATGTGAGGGCTCCTTCATTGTCGATTAAAACATTTTCAGGTACGCAAAAGAAATAGAGAATGTCTAGTAAAGGTTGCTTGATATCTTCAACGGATTTCGATTGGATAATTTTGGCTTGGGCAAGTTTTGTGAATTTATCGACTGCGGTAAGTACGTGTTTCTTTTCGGTAAAAAATAGATCTATATAGATTGTGTGGCCAGGATATTTGGGTATTGGAGTGGCGTTCAGAAAAGGTTTATTAGGATGCCTATCGTACTTGCTTAATTTACATGTTGAACAACGTTTCAACAGATTTTTAATTTTGAATGACATTCTTGGGAAGTAGAAATTTTCAAGCATCTGAAGGCGATTTTCTTCGGCGTTTCGATGAGCTCTGTGGTGTATCATTAAAATTTTCTCTTATTGCTCTACGTCACTCGTAAGATCTTCGATTAATCGTTGAGAGAATCTTATTTTATAGTCGCGAAAATGGTAAGGATAAATTTCCTGTATCATGCCCATGGTTTCTTCGTTCGTTAGGAGTCCGTTTACCGTATGAGGGTTTAGGTATCTCTTCAATATATTGATGAGGCTACTATTTGAATACTCGGGTTTTATTATAACGTGTCTTGTGTAACTGTCAAATGGATGAGAGATTTGGTAGCTGTCTTTTTCTCCGATTTTTAAAATGATTTGATTTCGGAAGACATTAACTGGTGTCTCTGCCATTGATATAAGGTTATGAGATGAGCTATAGTAACCACGTTGTGTTGAGGACAAAGAATTCAACTCTTGCGGGGTCTTGATAGAGAGTCGGCTACAATGTTCATTCTACCGGGTTTGTATTTAAGTTGGTAAATATATTTGTCAAGGATCGCTTTCTATCGCTTCATCTTACTGTTCGTTTTTTTGCTACTTAACGCATACGTCAATGGTTGATGGTCGGTGTAGATGATAACTTCACGCGATCCGTAAAGATAACGTCTCAAAGAATTTAAAGCCCAGATAATCGCCATCATTTCTTTCTCATTTGCGGCGTAATGCTCTTCCGCTTTGGTTAGTGTTCTGGACAGGAAGGTAGTTGGTCTATTGTTTTGTGCCAGTACAGCACCGATCGCATAATTGGAGGCATCAGTGGTTAACTCGAAAGGTTTATTAAAATCGGGGTGCGCTGAAAAAACTTCGTTTGATATTAGAGAGTTTTTTAGTTTGTTTAAGGCATTCGTTGCATTCTCATTAAGATGTACGGGCTTATTTTTGGAGAGATTTTTGGACACACGGCCATCCTCCCCTCTTAAGAGGGATGTCAAGGGTTTCGCTATTTTTGCGTAATCGCGAATGAAATGGCGATAATACCCTGACATTCCGAGAAAAGATCGCAGATCTTTCAAGGTTTGTGGTAGTGGAAAATCGGTTATTGCTCGTACTTTCTTTGGGTTTGTTTTGATTCCGTCTTTTCCAACAACATATCCTAAGAATTCTACCTCGTTGTGTAAAAACTCGCACTTATCAAGTTGAATTTTCAGATTTGCAATCTCTAAGATATGGAAAATTCTTGCTAGGTTTTTCAAATGTTCTGTTTCATCTTTCCCAAATATAATGATATCGTCGATGTTTATATAACAGCTTTTTCCTATTTCGGTTCGGAGAATATCGTCCAAAGCTCTTTGGAAAATTTAAGGGGCATTTTTCAGACCAAATGGTAGACGGGTGTATTCGAATTTACCATTGTTAATGGAAAATGCCGTTTTTTCGATGTCTGACTCCTTTAGAAGAATCTGATGAATCCGCTTTTAAGATCAATAATAGAAAACAGTTCATTTTTCCCTAAATTGGTGAGGACCTCGTTGATTTCAGGTATGGGATACCAGTCGGCGATAGTTATGGAATTCAACTTATGGTAGTCTACTACCATGTGGTACTTTTTTCCGCCCGAAGCGTCTTCTTTTTTCGGGACAATCCACACCGGTGAGTTGTAGGAAGATTTCGAAGGTCTAATAATCCCATCGGCGAGTAGTTTTTTTACTTAATTTTCGACTTCAGAGCCATAGGATATGGATAGGACTTAGAATATACTGGATTACTAGATCTAGTGCGTATTTCGCCTTTCACTTTAGTTGTATACGATAATCGCTCATCAGGTTCAGCGAGAAGTTGTGGAAATTTATTTATTAAAGTAGTCAATTTAGTTGAGGTTTCAGAATTCAGATGAGAGGCTCTTATATTAATATGGTTAACGTTTTCGGAAACATGTTGCTTGAGAGGTATGAATACATTGGCATTTATTGTCATGTAGCTATCTTTGGTGTAGATAACGGCATTTAACTCTTTCAACGTATCATTACCTATGATCCCGTCGAAAGAAATAAGACTGGGCAATATAAAAACTTAAGCTTTTGCACTGAGGGACCAAATAGTTGGACGTGAGCATAGTGTGTTATTAAAACATTTCCTGTTACAGATTTTGGAAAAAATTCTCTTGCATTATGAATTGGATTTTTAATATGGCGTGGCTGAATGTAATTGTTGTCCGACCCAGTATCGACAAGAAATTTCAGTAGCCCTTCACTTCTTAGCTTAAACTGAAAGTAGGGGAGTGAAGAGTGCTTCATCCTAAAAAATAAATGTCATCAAGCTGTTCTGGCTCGTCGAGGGCTGAGTTATTGATTCTATCTCCCTGCTCCAGAAGAGTGGTTTCTTGATTATTAAGTTAGGTTGGGAAAGGTTCCGTATCATCCAACCCTGAATATTCTAGAAATTATTCTTCATCAGCGAGCTCTGCACTGTCGAACATTTCGTTACGAACTTCTGGTTGTATGTTATAATTGTGCGTTGTAAAATAGGTGCGCTGCATTTTGTTAGCCTGTTGAAACGGTCCTGTCTGTGGTCGTTTCTGACCAAACCCATTATCAAATCGTGGCCTATTAATAAAGTTTGGATTATGAAGTCGTATATAAGAATCAACATCCATTGGTTCCGGCCTGTTTATCTTCGGAGGGAGTTGTCGAGGTCTTGGCGGAGCTTCAGGTGGATGCTGAGAATAAAATCGAAGAGCTTGGGCTGTTTGCGGGTTGCTCACAAGTTCTGGATAGAACTGACGTCTTGGAGCTGGTATTGGTGCTGGTGGACGTGGATTCACACCTTGCCTTTGAGGTGGTAGCTTTGGAGGAAGCTGAGCGTAGGACCTGTTTGGGTATGTTTGCGAATAATAAGCGTGTTGTACCCGATAATCAATGTTTTGCAACGTCAAGCAGAGATGTAATGCTTGTGGCAAATCAGCAGGTTCTCGGATACTAAGTAATCTGGGAAGATCCAGCGCCTTATCTCTGTAAGATTGAGTCATTATGTTAAGTGACTCCAAGTCCATTGAACCTAATTTATTTAGGATTACGGACAGGTGGTGGCATACCGTCTGATAGAACTCGAGTGTTTATTCCTTGAACCAGAGTGGTCATTTGGTACTCGAGCATACCTAAGTCGCGTTTATCGGTGTAATGTAGCGTGAGACACTTCGCGATTTTGTCCCAATTAAGAGGTGTATTGTAGGACTCAAGGGCAATATCGGCAAGCCCAACAACCTTATTCCTGATAACTGACAAAATACCATAATATTTTGGTGTCCCCTTTAAATGCTCGTATATTTTTAATATACGGTCTACGGATTTTTTCCAAGAGCTTAATTCTCCTGGGCTTCCTGAAAAGTCTCGGAGACTTTTAATTACATCAGGAATTTTATCCAAGTCGGATAGATTATTGTCGTTACCGACATTAATAGGGACATCAACATCGTTGTTAATGTCCAAAGCGAAGTTCATCAGGGCGTTGAAAATTTGTCTACCCTGGGTTTGTAACGCGTTTGTGGCAATTTGTGCAATAATTTGCTTCATGTCTTCACTTAACTCATTATTTTGTGCAAAAACCGAGGGTGATATCGCGATGGTCTTGAGTGTCCAAACGAGAGAGACGTTTCAAGTTATTGGGATCAAACATGATTCGTAAGAAGTGTATTGAAGAAATAAAATGTGTATAATTAAACCACGAATTAAACGAAATACTAGATCACGAAATATTGAAATGACTTAATATTCGAATCACTTTTTGAAATTGGGGAACAAATCAATTAAACGACACTAAAGATTTTGTCACTTTTGAGCACTAACACTTCTTATAAATAGTATATGATTTTATATAATTATCAAAACATTTGGATTTCAATTTAAGATTTTAAAAATAAATCAACAGTGGAAGACTTACAATGCGTATATTAATAAAATGTTGTCGCCTGCTTCCGTGTATGTGGGTTGTTCTCGGGCTGCTCTGGGCGTCAATCTCGGTTTCCTTTTTCTTCCTAGTGTGGTTATCTGGAAGTACTTGGGGCCTCCTTTGATTCAGGTCGCTTCCTTGGCAGATTTTTGGTTGTATCGCCACTGGTAATCTAGCGAAATTCGCGTTTTGACTATTAGCAATTTTTATTCGCGACGGTACTCGAATTTGCGCGATCTCCTGGTTGTCGATAAGCACTACTTTCCCTTTCGATTAAAAATATCTGGATAACTCCCACAGTCTCAGGGTTGTCGATTACCAAGCTTATAGATTTGACTTAGCGCTTGACCAGAAATTTTTATAGGAACGCGATTTGAGCAGCCCCACGTTGGGCGCCAGTTAATATATGAGACACAGGGTTGATATTTCAATAATATATTTATATCGTAGTCATCGACTACATCGACCTTCTAACAATATTAAAACAGACTGATCTTGAACTAATGCTGCTCAGAATTTTATATGATCGTTTTTCTGAGTAGCATTTCCGCCGATATCTTTAATTATGCCAGGATTCACTGACCCAGTGGCTTGGAAGTTCTTTGGTGTTGCATGTGCCCCCTGATGGGATACTTGATATATCGCTGACTCTGTGGCTTCATCGTTCAATGTTGCATGTGCCCCTTGATGCGATACTTGATATTTCGCTGACTCGATGGCTTGATCGTTCAATGGTGTTGCATGTGCCCCTTGATAATTTAATGACTCGGTGGGACAGTGGTGTTAACTTATATAACTAAATTCTTATACGCATTGTTCAGAGGGGAGGGGAGGCAATTTTCCTTCAATTGTTTAGGGCTCGATTTTTATTTTTTCCCTTCTGGTTTTTTTCTCCCAATCGTATCTCGTACTTCAGTAATGTGTTGTAAATACCCGATTTAAAAAAATTTGAAGAAAGAAATTACCATTGACTAGCAATCATAATAGAAACTGATTCATTTAAGAGGTAGTTTTTTTTCGCAGTAGATCATCACGATTCAATAACTAGAATATGAAATGAAACTTTAAACCTTTAAAAACAATTAAAATAAGATATTTACAGTTAGTACTGGTTGTTGCAGAATAAATTCCCGACCATGTGAAAAAAAATTATAACTGCGATGAAGAAGAAATATTTAAAATAAGTAGGAATTGAATAAGATCGTGTATAACAATGTGCAGAAGAACTTAATAATTTATGAATAAGCAGAAGTTTTGTACAAACTTAGGTGCAATGTAAGATTTATTTATGTACTGCATGGACTTTGAATGAATATGCTTCAAAGCTCATGCAATCCGTGTCCCACATTTTGTAAAAATCAATGTAAGTGTAGTATATCATAATCTTCACCATCCAATGTAATGTAGTGTAACACATTCGATGTCACCTAGTATCAGCTAATTTAGCCCACACAAGAAAGTAGGTCATAAACCACTCAATTTGTAAACAAGTGCACATGCATAAATCGATACGCACGTGTTATGTTTTCTGCCGCTACACTCATCGATCATGTAGACAACCTATGCGAAAGCAGAGGTTCCCATGTCATCGATTAGTGTGAGCGATTTACGATTGAAATCGACTAGACATTTGACCAGGCTAATGTGCGAACATGCATCATGTCATGGGTCAAGTGGACACGCCGCTCGATTTATGGATGTGCAGTCTACATAATGAAATTCGATGATCCATGTTGCTGCATGGGCAAATAGATCATCGACCTGTCTGTATTATAAAATTACATTGGGCATTTAGTCTTTAAATAATAAATTAAATTAGTTATTAGTTAGACAACTGTATAAAAGAAGAACGGAAATATAGATCGGGAGGATTTGATTTCCTGACCTAGACGCGCGGAGATTTTACTACGCGACGCTGCGCCATAGCAGCGAAGTCGAAGTCTCTCTCAGCAAACCTCATACGCGATAAAATTAAATCGTTGCGTTTTAATTATTACACTTAGAAATATCGGCCGAGAGACATGTTCTCCACGCCACTCTATCTGCGGTTCGACCGCTTGGCTAGGTTCGTACACTAGGGATATCCACGGTTCCCTCAATTTAAACAATTCGTATTTTTAGCGAAAGAATACAGGGGAAAGAAGCTGTCCCCAGTACGATTCAAACATTACATAAGCAATAAGCAATTTTGCCTTACCATAAAGTTCACGAGTGGTCATTGCTCGTGCACTGATCAAAACATCAGCAAAATTTCTTATTGCCAATCAAAAATCAATTGTAGGTAGTAAGAAAATTTAATGTATGAAAGAAAGTGTAGGAGAAATAAATTTCATTCGGTAGCAGACAACAGTCTTATTCATTTCAAAGATACGCCGGAACATTTGGTCCGTCGACCCGGATATCTTTGCATAGCTTTAAGTAAAAGTGACAATAATCGTCAACATGGCCTACCAGCGTCAGGATTGCAACATCAAGCAGGTCCAACGAATCGTCTCCAACTTTCAGAAGCATGGTGAGTCGCGGTACAGCCTGATTTATTTTCAGATAAGACTTGAGCGGATTACCGAATCGTGGATGAAGCGCGAGGAGCATCATCCTAGCACTTTGCAAGACTCCTCAACGAAATCAGAGAAGCTTAGGAAATACTTGGAGGAGTGTGAGAAACTCGAAGCTCTTGTACTCGACTATATAACACTATTTCGAGGAAAGATGGCCGAATACAATGCGGGAGGAAACGCAATATCTGAAGCATCGGAGCGCGTGAAGATCCCAATTTTCGATGAAACATACTCGAATTGGTTTGCATTTCGAGACGTATTCAAAAGTATGGTTCACGAGAATTCAACATTGAATCCAGTACAGAAGCTTCAGTATCTGTGTAATGCATTACGCAGTGAAGATGATGATAAATCATCTAAGTATCACGGCAGTAAATTATCAGCAAGCATGGGAGCTTCTTTGCGAGCGGTATAACAACCACCGTGCTATATCGCAAGAGATGATGCAGCGTTTCTGGAGCATTCCCAAATGTATTCAAGGCGACTCCAATGGTTTTAAGAGGATGTTGGACACCATGAACCAACATAGGTCAAGCATCAAGGCAATCAACATCGATCCATTCGACCTCATATCGGTTTTTATGTTGGATCAGAAATAAGATCCAGATTCACGTAAAGAATGGCAGAAACATATAGGGAATTAAACAGATATTCCTACACTGTTACAATTCTTGGAATTTCTTTAACAACGTTTTACAATGTTAGAAGCATTGTCGGCAGCACATATAACAGGGCTTTCGAAAAGCTACAAGCAGCAAGGCACTGTTAAAGCTCATATAGCACAGGTCGATACAAAAGACAACTACCCAATGTGCAAGGCAACTTATAAAATATTTGATTGCCACACGTTTAAACAAGCAAATATACCAGCTCGGCGTGAGCTGGTAAATTCGAAACGTTTGTGTTTCAATTGCGTTAGCACCCGGCATAAGGTCAATAAACGTACATCAAAGTACAGTTTCAAGATCTGCACAAAAAAGCACAACACTTTGGTTCACTTGGATGCACCAAAATGTTCAAGTACTAACGTACAAAGTCACTGTGCATCTACTGACACCAATCAAGCGTATGTACTCTTAGCCACCGCAAAGATTGAAATTTTGCAGTCAGGTATGCTTAAGAGCATTATTGGACACTGGCGCTCAGCGCTCTTTTATAAGCGAATCAGCTATCCAACTTTTGAACGCTAAACGTAGTCACGCAAAATTTAACATTGGTGGAGTAGGCGCTATACATGCTGTTACGATTAGAGGAATGACGACGATAACAGCAATCGTCACCAATGAAAATAGGACAACTAAACGACTAACTTTCAGCCCACTAATTTTAAAATCCAGTACAGCTCCAATACCGTCAGCACAAATTCCGCAGAAAATTCCAATGGGACTTACCACAGCAGATTTAGCTGACCTCGACTTTCATGAGCCATCTGAGGTTGACGTCTTTCTTGGAGCTGACGTGTATAGTCAAATTTAGTTGCCCGGATTCCTGCTTGGAAGCCCATGTGCTCAGCGGACAAAACTCAGTTGGGTATTATTTGGATCCACCGCGCGAACAATTGACACAGAAGTCACACATGCCCTAGTTTCATATCAGGAACTAGAAGAATCTTTACAACGGTTCTGGAAAATAGAAGAGCTTCCATCTACCATTCCACCATCAAATCTAGAGATAGTGGCGGAAAACCATTATGAAAAACATACGTGTAGGAACTTAAGAGCGCAACGTAACTAAGCTGGTTAAATCTGTCCAATTTCTTTCGGACAAATTTGATGAATTTTTAAAAAGAATAGACGAACCGAAAGTGGAAATTGAAACTCTAAAAGTTGAAAACAGAAGGTTAAACGACAAACTGCTCAAACTAAATGTGCATAATGAGGCTTTGTCATTCAATAGCCGTAAAAATAATAAAGTGATAAATGGGGTCAAACCCACTCAAAACTGTACAATTGTGGACTCTGTTAAGTTGATTGGGTGCAAAATTGGAGAAGCCGACATCAATGAAGCTTACCATTCAAGAAAAAATAATGAAAATTCGACGGCGTTGATAGTGAGCTTCTCTAGGAATATTACTAAAGAAAGCTTCATGAGGCTTTTCAAACAAAAAGTGCGACAATGTTCCGAAGGTCCTGGGTTGCCGGCCAACATTATAAACTCACATTTTGAAGAGAGAAAGCTGTATGTTAATGACTATCTGACCCCGAATACTGCGTTACAGTAAGAAACTAAAATTAAGGCGAAGATCAAAAAATACAAATATATTTGGGTTATTAACGGAAATGTATTCATCAAATAAGATGAGACCGCAAAACCGATTAAAGTTAAACACATTGACGGCATAAAGTAAACGTACAAATGATGACAAGTTTTCATGGATAATTTAAAACTACTACAACATGACTGATTTCGTATGCGATTATCTCAATAAGAAGGAAACAACTAATAAATATACATCTCGACCGACTGAATATAGAACAATTCTACCTGATTCAAAACTTTCGTTATTACACCTAAACATAAGGAGTATAAAAAACACATTAATGAATGAGAGGCACTGATAAGTGAGTTTAAGAATAATTCAATGCAGTTGCACATGATAGTCTTCACGGAAACGCATCATCATCGTCACTTGCTTCCGCATACTAAATTTAATGTTGCCTTCAACTTAGAAAACCATGACTTGCATTTCACTTTGAAAAAACAAAATAAATGTGAGGGAGTGTATATCTTTATTTATAAAAAACTTGAATACAGCGTCAAAGAGGTAGAAAACCTTAGCCTGAATGATCTGCAGATAAAACTGAAAAAAGGTATAAATATTGGGATTTTCGGACTATATAGATCACCGAACACAAATGCGCCAGAATTTATACGAGAACTATCAAATTATATTTCAACTAGTATCAAAAATAACATGAACATCATAATAGGAGATGTTAATATTGACCTCTTGGATAATATTAACGAAAACCAAAATAACTATATAGCAAATCTACATAGTGAAGGTTTCCTGCAATTCATCAATCAACCTACAAGAATACAAAATAATAAAAGAACATGTATAGATCATGTATTTATCAGACGAAAAAATATAACAAACAATATTAGTGTATTTGCAAACATCCACGAAACATATATAACTGACCATTTCGCTCAAATATTAGCTTTGAAATGGAGCTCCAAAAACCAAGTAACCGAGAAAATACTAGGAATGTGAAGAAAATGAAAACAGATAAAGTTAAACTAAGAGAAATTTTTGAAGAAGATTCTGAATGGAAGGCGAAATATTAAGTACGTGGAAATGTAAACAATTTTATCGAAAAGCTAACCGAGGATATTAGCGCTAAAAAAAAGGTTCTCATACTTCGTTATTTAAAGTAAGGACTAACATTTTAAAGCCATGGATAACACTAAAAATTGTCAAGTCCATAAGGATAAGAAACAGATTGTGACAAAAGGTCAGACGACAACCGCATAATGAACTACTAAAGACTCATTATAAACAGTACAGAAATATATTAGCGCAGAATATCAGGCAAGCAAAACAGTCATATTAAAAAACAAAAATAGATGTAGCGGGAACAGATATGAAAAAGTACTGGCAGATTATAAATGCACCAGATTAAATATTCCAGGGATTGGACTAGAAATAAATGGCAAAAAAATAACCAATGAATTTAATGAATACTTCAATCATGTTGGATTCAATGTTGCAAGAGATAAAGGAACAAACTGTTCAACAGTAGATGAAGATATAATCAGTTTTAATGTAAAATCGGAGCTTCCTTTCTACAAAATCACTGAGGACGAAGTAGCATCAAAAATAAATGACCTTAAAGACAAAACTGCGCCAGGGGAAGATAACGTTTCGACGAAAATAATAAAATATTTACAGTCATACTTAAAGGGACCTATAACGGGACTCTTAAGCAAATGTATTGATTTGGGCTTATTTCCAGATAAATTAAAAAAAGCAATGATTTTACCAATTTCCAAAGGTGGTGATAAGACTATCACGAGCAACTATAGGCCAATCTCTTTACTTAACGCTATTGCTAAAAATTTTGGAAGATGCATAAAATTAAGTTCAACGAGCTATAAAGAAGACAACCAAATCATCTCCGATACCAAATACGGTTTTAGGAAAGGAATAGGAGTTGATGATGCTTTGACAGACATTACCGAAACAGTAATCAAAATTTTTAGAAATGATAAAAAACCCTGGGCATCTTTCTAGACTACTCCAAAGCTTTTGACTCTATAAGTCACTCCAAACTAGTACGTACCCTATACCAAGTAGGCATCAGAAATAAACCCTTGCTGCTACTCACAAATTATTTACAGAATAGATCTCAAACGGTTAAATTGAGAGGACTCGTTAGTGACGTGGTCACAAATAAGAGTTACGGTATTCAGTTCTTTCTCCAGTTATTTACACCATATATGTAGCTTTTCTGTTGAAATTTTCTGAAGATAACATTAAATTTATAGGATTTGCAGATGATACGGCCATTGTGGTGACAGGAAACAACTGGTCAGATACCTACCAAAAGCTTATTGTATTTTCAATAGAACGATAAATTGGTCCAACAACCACTACTTAAAACTTAACATTGATAAAACAAAATTTTTTTATCTCCAAAACCAATCCCATGTAATTAGAATAGCTGTGAGACATAATGGAAAAAATCACAACCTAGAACTTTGCAATGCAAGTGCTACAAGGTACTTGGGGTGACTCGAGACTGTCATCTTAAATGGAAGGAGAATATAGCAAATCTAAATAGTAAACGAAGAAGTCTAATATATATTTTACAGCCATAGGAATATACTTAAAATGGAGGATCTGAAAATGGTATACAAGACGCTATTTCAATCAATCCTGACTTACGGAATACTTGCATGGGGTGGTACTCACGATACATACATAAACTGTATACAAATAACCCAAAAACGAGCATTGAAAGTTCTTGCCAAAGTACCCATGGTATATCCTTCTAGACAAATATACTGCGTAACGAATACTCTGAACATAAAAAACCTTTACAGCCTGAAAATTTTGACGTATATGACTAAAAAAAATAGACTCACTTCATACCAACACAACTACAATACTAGGACAGTAAATAAAAATGTAACAACAATATGTGGAAATAAGACAATAGAGCAAAAACACTTTACATACATTGCCCCTGCCCCAATATTTGAAAAATATGTCAAACAGTGCAGAACATGTTAAGAATCATTTGAAAATTCATTAAAAAACTGCCAGTTTGGGAATAACTATTCAAAGCGGAATTCAACTAAAACTATACTATACCGTTCGAGATTATATAAAAGTTTATTAGGAATGTTACCAATTTCATTCTTGTAATTTGTGGATCGCAATCTTGCTTTTCTGCTCTTCCCTTATTATATTATAATTTTTAATGATATCACTTTTCTAATTTTGACTCTTCTTTGTATATTTAGTTCCTTACCTATTATTTTTATATAATATATATATGAAATGTACACCTGTACGATAAGAAATGTAAAAGGTTTGTACTATTACTCCTCCCTCCATGACACAAGCCACGGCTTACTTTGGAGGGAGTAAACAAATAAAAAAACTGGCAGCTACTCAGTAAGGCTACCATTTAACACCGACAACCCTGGGTCAGCAATTGGAGATACAGAACGGATTGCATACATCCGATTCAGACAGCTAAAACAGCGGTTCTTACGCAATCCAGACTTGCGGGCTCAGTACTGTAAATTCATAGAGGAGTACATCAAGAAAGGGCATATGACACGAATACCAAGTCATTGCATGCACAAAAATGAAAGCTTCTATTTACCACATCATGCTGTGACAAAGAAGAGTAGTTCCACAACAAAGCTACGAGTAGTTTTCAACGCATCGCAAAAGGGTTCAAAGGGCAAATCCTTTAATGAGGTACTGATGGTTGGTCCAACAATACAGCTGACAATTTTACATTTACTAATGCGATGGAAGCAACATTTTTTTGTAATGGCCGCTGACATAGAGAAAATGTATTGGCAGGTGTTGACGAATTAGGTAGACCGTGACTACCAGAGAGTTCTATGGAGAAATAATCCAAATGAACCCATTCAACATTATCGGCTAAACACCGTAACCTATGGTACAGCTAGTGCCCCATTCTTAGCAATTCGAACACTTCATCAGTTAGCACATGATAAGCAACGAAATTTCCCAGAAGCAGCTCAAACAGTGCTAATAGGTTTCTATGTTGACGATCTGTTGACTGGTTCAGACAGCTTAGAGGATTTGCTTAAGAAGCAGTCAAATCTACGACATTTGTTGCACAAAGGTGGCTCACATTTGAGAAAGTGGACAGAAAATAACCCTCAACTGTTGGATCGCATTCCTAGCGAAGATCGGGAAACACATTTGCCATTTAATATAAATTTAAATGATTCTATCAAAACATTGGGTCTCCAATGGCATCCAGCAACTGACGAGTTTTCTTTCACAGTTGCCGAATCTAAAGTTGGCGTAGAGTACACGAAGCGTAGCTTACTGGCAGAAGTTTCAAAATTGTTTGATCCCATCGGTTGGTTACAGCTTTGCATTATAGTCGGTAAGGTAACTATTGAAAGGCTCTGGCTCAAAAAGAGTGATTGGGACACTCCCCTAGAAGAGGAAACCATTAAGGGTTGGTTTGTCGTTCGCAATCAGTTACCAGCTGTAAGTGACTTACGCATTCCTCGTTGGATAGGTAGATCTCCAACAAGGCAGATTGAACTACATGGATTTTGTGATGCGTCTTTAATGCCATATGCCGCGGCAGTACATGTTTGAGTTATTACGCCTGCAGCAGTAACGGTTAGATTACTTGCAGCTAATTCCAAGGTAGCGCCAGTCAAAACACAATCAATTCCAAGATTAGAACTGTGCGGAGCAGTTTTGCTAACCAAACTAATGGCACAAGTCATGAAAGCACATGATTGGAAATACGCTACAAGGTTTCATTGGACTGATTCCACAGTAGTTTTGGCTTGAATTTGAAGTATTCCTACGAGATGGAATATATATATTGCTAATCGAGTAAATATAATCCAGCAGAAGTGCACAGTGGAAAGTTGGCATCATATGTCAACGGAGGACAATACCGCTGATATTGAAACAAGAAGAATGTGCTCCACAAAATTAAAAACGTCAAACAAGTGGTGGTATGGTCCTAATTGGCTCAATGCTCCAATTACACAATGGCCCAAGAGTATAGAAATTCCCAATACTGGTATCGAAGAACGTATCACACATCATGCAGCCACACAGCCATACAGCGCATTGCTTTCGGTTTGTGCATAACACGCGTCATCCACAATTTAAACGGGAAGGTTATCTTACGACTCAGTAGCTCAACTATGCCCATAAAAAGTGCATTCAAATCGCTCAGCAGCACACATTTAGAGAAGAGATTCATCAAGTTCAGAAAACTAACACAGTAACGAGTAACAGCAACATCCGATCACTTTTGCCGTGGATAGATACAGAAGGAATCCTCAGAGTGGGCGGAAGACTACACAATGCTTTAGTTGAAATGGAACTAAAGCATCCTGCAATTTTGCAAAAAGGAAAACTAGCAAACTTACTTATTCATCAAGCACATCAGCAAACGCTGCATGGTGGTGTAAACTTGACATTAACCACTTTACGACTTCGATATTGGATCTTGTCAGGACAGTCGCTGGTACGAAAGGCGGTACATGATTGTGTGACTTGATTCAGAATGGTTGCAAGGTCTAGAAACCAATTAATGGGAATATTGCCTTCTTCAAGGGTACAGCTAGATAAACACGAACACAGGAATTGACTATGCTGGGCCTATTACTGTCAAGTGGAAAGGGGGTCGTGGAGAAAAAAACCACGAAAGCATATGTAGTCATTTTTGTATACATGGCAACAAAAGCTTTTCACTTAGAATTGGCGTCTGATTTATCTACCATCACCTGCATCGCTGCAATACGAAGATTTATCGGCCGACGAGGAAAGTATCGACTGATATACAGCGTTTGTGGAACCAACTTTCTGGGCGCTCATAAACAGCTGAAAGACCAATACCAGAAAGTATTGCAAACAAGTGGCATTGAGCTAGCAAACGAAGGTATTAAGTGGAAATTCATTCCTCCTGGTAGTGGACTATGGTAAGCCGGCGTAAAATCAAAGGCATCTTAACAAAACCATTGCACATCAACTGTTGAATATAGAGGAATTTACCACGCTCCTTGTGCGAATAGAGGCCTGTTTGAACTCACGCCCTCTAACACAAATAAGCGACGATCCGACTGACGTTTCTTTTCTGACACCAGATCTTCCTTCCTTGGGGGAGAACATTTGTTTGAAATCAAAAGCGATCCAAGTGAAGCTAGTGTTACCCTGGTGAAAAGGTGGAGGTTAGTTCAGCAAATGAAACATTCATTCTGGCACAGATGGACTCGAGAGTACCTGCATCACTTGCAACAAAGACCGAAACGGCTAAATCAACATGAAAATCTTGAAGTAGGAGATCTCGTCCTAGTTAAAACGGATCAAATTCCATCCATGCAAGCTTCAGTTTTAGCGACATACCAGCGTGCAATCAACTGTATTCAGGAAGTCCACAAAAAATACAATACTATTTTTAAAGCAATATACACTAAGGAAGGCATTTGGGAGTGTGTGAAATTAGCAGAGCTCGAATCAACCATAAGGAAAACTCAAAAACTATTGACATCACATTTGGAAACTCTGCATATGACAACAGCGAAATTATCGATTGAACATATGGAAACGGAGATATTTATTCGTGGACATCTATCAATCATCGACAATAGAAAATATGAAATTTTAAAACCAACAACAATCCCTCAGAAGTAAGAACTCTATACGTTTGAGGCTCTCAGTATCAGTTCTGACATTTTGGGAATCAACTATAATGATCAATTATATTTTGAAACTTCCGAAAATCCTGTCTTTACAGCTTCAGAAATCAGCACCGGTAACTTTCTGCTGTGTATATCAACACTAATTGATATGAAGACTAGGTCCAATTGCATCATTAAAGAAATTTACGCTGCCTGCTCAATGGGCATACACCTCTTTGGAAACAAATAATGACTCCGAATTCATGATTATTCGTTACATCAGATCCCGTACCAGCACAAACAGTATGTCGAAATACAAGAGCAGACATAATGATAGAGAAAACATGAATACTTAGATTGTCTCAGAATTGCCCACTTTATGCTAAGGAATTCATACTCACGGCTCAGCAAGGCTACAAAGACTCGAATTTCCTGTATACATTACCCCAAGGATAAGCATATTTGACAGTAACACTGTAGAAGCACACGAAATTACACTCCTCAACACTACATCCATCATAAAAACAACTGACTCGTTTACATTCTTAATCCACGATCAAGAAACTATGGTTACCAACATCAATGAGATTGAATGGAAGCGAATTCGGCATCATGTAACAGCAGCCGGAATATTGGCTATTTTCTCATGTTTAATCATGGTTACAGCAGCAATAGCATTTTTTCGATACAAGCACCGCAATAAGCAACACACGAAGCAAACAACCAAGTCAATGAACGCATCAACATGGTATGACGAACATACAATATAAGATCCGGATGGCTCTTGGTCGGCGGTGATATACAAACTTAGGTATAATGTAAGATTTATATATGTACTGCATGGACTTTGAATGAATATGCTTAAAAGCTCATGCAACCCGTGTCCCACATTCTGTAAAAATCAATGTAAGCAATAAGCAATTTTGCCTTAGCATAAAGTTCACGAGTGGTCATTGCTCGTGCACTGATCCAAACATCAGAAAAATTTCTTATTGCCAATCAAAAATCAATTGTTAGTAGTAAGCAAATTTAATGTATAAAAGAAAGTGTAGGAGAAATAAATTTGGTTCGGTAGCAGACAACAGCCTGATTCTTTTCAAAGATACGCCGGAACAGTCGTAGTGGACTTTGACAAGAAAGTTTGTTTAAAACTCACAAACCCAACCACAACAAAAAAAAATTAATTTAAAAAAAACAGAGAACCAGAGTTCCAGCGATTTTTCTACCTCTTGGTTTGAGGACCTAGGAGCTCGGCAGGGGTAAGTATTAAAGGAGCTTAGCGTGCTTCACATGCCTACCTGGCAAGCGTTAAGCTAAGGCGGACAATAACATCGATATCCGGCGTGCCTCTGGTGACGTCTACTTTCAGCCGAACAGTGGCTCAGCCGCCCGAGAGTTAATTTGCTCGCGCGGTTTCTCTTTCATTGGTTTTCCGTCGTTTTTCGTATTTCGCTTGTAACGTAGGTGTTAGTTTATCTCTCGGGTTGGTGTTATTGAGCTCGCGGTTTATTTTTCGATGCGCGCGCGAGAATATTCCTAAAATAAAGTAGGAAGTCGAGCCTCAGGGATTTTTTTTTGTTTTACTTGAAGTCCTTAGGACTATTTTTGTCGAACATGTAAATATGGCAATTTAGATGGCTGAATATCTCGAAAAATGAGATTTGGGACTTGGTCTAGGCAACCTTATCCACGACATTACACGCTAAACAGAGCTGGCCTGCCAGCAGCCATCGCCGTCTAGCCAAGTAGAGGCCAAACTCAATTTGTCTACACGACCAACGGCCTCGTTGTCTCGACCCAGGATTTAACGTCCAATGAGACCAACGAGACGAGAGCCATCATCAAAAACTTTTTGTGATATTTGATGACATTTATCGAAATAGTTGATAATTGTAATGCTGATAGGGTTTTGCTTAAAAAATCGAATTCCATTGGCTGATTTGGAACTCGTACGCCTTTTACCGATAAGTTTAAATTCGTTATGCTGCTATGTTTGAAATTGTACGGATTCTTTGTGCGCTTGCATGTGTGGGAATCATTATCAATCATGTCGAAAACCAACAGATTCGGCAATTGTCCTATATCCACATTGTCAAGTGAAAGTGTGAATATGTTGGCGGGTAGCGTGTAGGTTTTTACATATACACGTTTGTAAGGCTATACGGCGTTTGAAAGTTGAAAAACAGTTTCATGTGCCAGCAATTAAGATAAATTGACAGCTACATGGTTCATATGCAGTGATGTATTAAGAGTTTTGATGCGGAGTTGAAGCCATCTTCCTTCGAATACAGAAAAAAATTTGGTTTTTCGAGACACTAGGCCCAAGTTGACACCATTAAACAAAATTTATCTTCATTAAGCACGTAGCAGTGGATTGTCCCTATTAGCTCAACGACATTACTTTCCTCCAACAGTGTAAACCTTTTAATGTACTCTTTTTTTGATTCACTTGGATGCCCACCGTTAGCCCTTTTATTTTCAATCATCTACATTTTATTCTGGTCCAATTACCAGCCAACAAAATTCGAGATGCGTTGAATCTGTATTTTTGCCTTGATTCAACAAGTTCACAATATATGCACGAGTTATGGGAACACGCATCTTCCCACAACACCAGGCAAACGACACCAACAAATAAACAAACATCATGCTGCAACTACGGGAACAATCGGCGCCAACCCAACACTTGTGGAACCATCAATCTCGATCATCATTTCGATCACAAATTCCCACGACCAAAGGGCATGAAAGCTACTGTGCTCCAGGCTACAGATTAGTTGATAAATATACTTTGTAATCAATATACATTAATAAATTG
This sequence comes from Oxycera nigricornis, assembly GCA_963942545.1. Classification (NCBI taxonomy): domain Eukaryota; kingdom Metazoa; phylum Arthropoda; class Insecta; order Diptera; family Stratiomyidae; genus Oxycera; species Oxycera nigricornis. The sequence goes on along the minus strand of OZ012661.1, from coordinate 67,856,924 downwards.
TCTTAACAACCGTAGAGGGTTTTATTATAACTGGCGCAGTCAAGTTCGGTTTACGGTACCCAATACGACGGTTTATCGTTCAAGTACCAAAGTTTCGTGTACGTCAACGGCTTATTGGCACAATCGCGAAACGACGAATCGAGCTCCTTTTTGTAGTGAAAAAATTGTGAAAGTGGCAGCTGGAATGAAACTACTAATCGGATTAATGCTGTAAGTCGAGTGAACTTATGTTCCCTTCTTTTTCATATTTCCTTTTATGTCAAAATATTTTAGAAATAAGTCACGAAATAAAATTCATAGCGTTAGAGAAAAGATTTCCATACTTTCAAGTGAAAGCGAAAGTGAAAGTGGAAGCGACGAATATAGTGTTGAAGTTAATTCTGAGTGTGTTACAAATACCGAGAGTGTACAAGAAAATTTAGTTGATCTGTGTGATATTTTTGGAAATTTGAATATCTTACCTAATTTAACGATGAGTATGGAAGGTCAAAATCCAAATACGGCCAAAGGGCACGTGGCAGTTTCCGTAGGTGATATAACAAGCAATCTAAAAATGCAGCACATAATTAAAGATCTTCCTAAATTTAGTGGAAACACAAAATTGCTCTACGATTTCATTAATAATGTAGAGGAAATTACTTCAATAATATCCAGTGTTATCGATTCACCTTATGGTAAGCTTCTGCTTAGAGCCATAAGAAATAAAATTGAAGGTCCTGCAAACGAGGTTCTCAACATGTATTGGACTCCACTCGTTTGGCAAGACATAAAACGCAAGCTAATTTTGCACTATTCCGACAAGAGGAACGAAACTTTCCTTTGTTAAAGACCTTCACGGGTTGAGACAATTCAACAAAACTGTTGAACAATTTTACAGCGAAATAATCGAGATACTTTCCACTATAAACAACCATGTGCAAATTCACGAAGTGGATCAAAATGTAATAGAAGCGAAAAGGAACCTTTACACTGAAATGTGTCTTTATGTATTCCTGACTGGCTTACAGGAACCATTGGGCTCAAGCATTCGTGCTATCAAACCTGGTACGCTTGCCGAAGCCTTTGCCTTCTGCATTCAGGAGCAAAACATGTTTTATTTCAAATCTTCGAACCAACCAGCTAGCAGAGCTAGTTTTAATCAAAAATTTAATAAACCTATGTTCACCCCAAATAAAATTATACCATAGCAATATTTTACACATTTGCAACCCACCCCCCAACAAAGACCCCCTTACATACCCAGGAGTGACAATGCGAGACAATTCAGACCCCCGCTGTATCAACCAAACCAATATCCCCTGCGTCGTCCAGAGCCAGCCAAGTTTCCTCCACCAGAACCCATGGAAATTTCAGGAAACACAAGGAACACCTTTCGTTTTTCACACCCGGCAAAACTTAATATCAACGTCTTCAGCCGACAAGGTAATATTAATATGAACAATGTGGAAACGCATAGTATAGAAAGCCCAATCCACAGTAATGTTCAATGCGCCGAGGGCTCCAAAAATAATTACTTCAATGAGTTGGACGAGTTCTGTGATTATACTTCAGAATTTTCAATTCCTCCAAACGCAAACAATTGTTGCAACGAGGACCAAACAAATGACCTTTCAGAAGTCGACGATGTAAATTTTCCCAACTTTGCCTCGATGAACAAATCGGGTACATAGACGTGAACAAACATGGATCAAATCTTCCTTACATACATATATCATCTCCGTTTGGCAGACCCCTCAAATTTCTTATTGATACGGGAGCATCTTCATCTTTCATCAACCCCGAATTTACTAAATTTAACGAGCACATTCCCATAAAACCCACCGTTATAAAAACGATCCTAAATTCACATTTAATTGACAAAAAAGTAGTTTTGCCAATGTTTATTCAGTTCAACCAAAAAGGAATGATAAACCTTTTGGTTTTCAGATTTCACGGTTATTTTGACGGATTGTTAGGCTTAGACTCGTTGACACTACTAAGAGCTAAGGTCGATATAGCTAACAGACTCCTTATTACAAATAACTCTACGATACCCTTGCAATTTAAACCAAATTCGGTGTCCTCCAAATATATATTACCAGCAAACTCAAAAATGACAGGCAACTGTACGTTGCCTGTCGACATCCGTAATGGGAACATTTACATACCAAAAACGATAATGAGAGAAAATATCTTCATCCCGGAAGGTATTTACACATGCAACAGTTGGTTAACTACAGTTGAAGTCACCAACAATACATGTATCGATCAAGATTTGTTTATTGAGCAGCCCCTTAAAGCCTTTCAGTACGCAGAGCAAGAATTTTTAGAGGTTAACAACTTTAATATTCAGTATGACGTCAACAACTCATGCCTTGTAGATGAGAGTGAGTTTCCGGACTTACTTCGAATAGACCACCTAAACAGTGAAGAAAGGAAGACCATACTGAAAATATGCAAGGAATACCAAGATATTTTTTATAAAGAGGACAACAAATTAACCTTCACCAATAAAATAAAGCACCGTATTAAAACAGTTGACGATGCACCCATCTACACGAAATCTTACAGATATCCTCACATTCACAAATCGGAAGTAAACTCACAAATTAAGTCGATGCTGGATCAAGGTATCATAAGGCCAAGCTACTCTCCATGGAGCTCTCCTATTTGGATTGTGCCAAAAAAAGAAAGACTCCAATGGGAAACAAAAGTGGCGGTTAGTTATAGATTATCGGAAACTAAACGATAAAACAATTAATGATAGGTACTCTATCCCCAATATACACGATATATTGGATAAACTAGGAAAATGCATTTATTTCACCACTCTCGATCTAGCCAGTGGATTCCATCAGATCGAGATGGATCCACTCGATATCGGCAAAACCGCATTCAAAGTAGAAGGAGGTCACTACGAATACGTTCGAATGCCCTTCGGCTTGAAGAACGCTCCCTCTACATTCCAAAGAGTCATGGATAATATACTTCAAGATTTGCAAGGCAAAATTTGCCTAGTATACCTAGACGACATCATTGTCTTCTCCTTATCCTTACCTGAGCACACTGAAAATTTGAGGAACGTTTTCACCAGACTGAGAAGTGCTAATTTAAAAATTAAATTAAGTAAGTGCGAATTTCTACACAAAGAAGTTTCTTTTCTTGGCCATATGATTACTGATAAAGGGATCAAACCCAACCCAGATACAATCAAAGCTATTTAATGCTTCCCATTGCCAAAAACTGCGAAGGAAATCAAATAATTTTTAGGCCTTTTAGGCTATTACAGGAAATTCATTAAAGATTTCGCGAAATTAACTAAACCTTTTACAGAGTGCCTAAAGAAGGACCGGAAAATCGAGTTGAATAAAACATATATAAAAACTTTCGAATTATGTAAAGACCTACTGATAAACGACCCGATCCTTCAGCATCCTGACTTTACGAAGCCCTTCGTCTTAACCACTGACGCCAGCAACTTCGCAATAGGCGCAGTGCTCTCACAAGGCAATATTGGTAGTGACAGACCAATATGCTACGCTAGCAGAACTTTAAAAGACTACGAAATTCATTATTCAACAATCGAGAAAGAGCTTCTCGCAATAGTTTGGGCCACCAAATACTTCCGTCCTTATCTTTTCGGACACAAATTTAAAATGGTCACCGACCATAAGCTATTAACCTGGCTTATGAGCCTAAAAGACCCTAACTCAAAGCTAGTCCATTGGAGACTTAAATTGGAAGAGTTCGACTATGAAGTCGTGTCTAAAAAGGGCCACATGAATGCAAATGCTGACGCATTAAGCCGTATTAAACTCGAAGAAATTCACACAGCCGACATTGATTTAGACAACTCAAACTGTTCAACGATTCACTCCGCAGCAGAAGATCTTAACGATCATATTCCTATCTCGGAACGACCTTTGAACGACTTCAATCTTCATTTTATTTTAAGTAAGGGCTGCAAATCTCCACCCATGTCAACAAAAATAATTTTCAAAAATAGATTCCGGCGTATCATAAACATGGAGACATACTCTGAAGATAACATCTTAGCTATCCTCAAGGAATTCTTAACCCCCAATAAGGTTGTTGCTATATTTTCTGATGAAGATACCTTCAAACTAATTCAGGCAGTTTATTCAAAATACCTTTCTAGAAGTAAAATGTTCAAAGTAATTAGGTGCAAAAATCTCTTACCGGATATTACAGATAGTGACCAACAAGACAAAATAATTAATGATTATCACCTAAAAACCAATCATAGAGGAATCAGCGAAACGCTTGCACATCTTAAAAGAGAAGTTTATTTTCCACATATAAAATCAAAAATAACCCAGACGATTAACAATTGGGAAAAATGCCAGACCTTAAAATACGATAGGAAACCCCTAAAGATTAAATACATGTATCCGGAAATTCCAGAAAAACCACTAGATATCATTCACATAGATATATAAACGATTAACAATAAGTAGGTTCTCACAGTCATTGACAAATTCTCTAAATTCGCCGCTGCCTATACTCTTTCCAGTCGACACAGTATAAACGTAGTAAAACACCTTACACATTACTAAAGCCTTCACGGTATCCCCAAAATGTGTGTATGCGACCAAGGTACAGAATTCACGGCAAATATTTTCAAAGATTTCTGTAAACAATTCAACATACAACTCCATATTACCTCTTTTCAACAAAGCAGCAGTAACTACCCAGTAGAACGCCTACATTCTACTCTAACCGAGATCTACAGACTAATATACGACAAACGCAACGACAAAAACCACGACGACATTTTGAACGAGACATTAATAACATATAACAATGCAATACACAGTTCCACTGGAATGACACCATATGAAGTATTTTACGGTAGACCTTACGAATTTCTCGAATACAGATTAGGTGACAGCGAACGTGATTATTTAAATAAATTGCATCAATTCCAATCCAAAATTTATCCAGTTATAAAACTCAAAATGCAAGAAAAACCCAATAAAAATATCGATAAATTAAACACTAATAGGGAACAGCCCACTCAGCTGCAAGAAAACGACATAGTATATAGAAAAGAATTCAAAAGAAACAACCTAACTTCGAGATACATGGTTCACCGAGTAAAAAAAGACGGCACTGTAGTTATTATTACTAACAAGAATAAAAAGCTGCACAAATCTAAAATTAAACGCAAACGTAATTTTGTAGGCTACTGACAACCTTTGGACACAAACTGGAAATACAGGACTCAAACAACCATCATGGCCTACTTCCGATGAACCTAGGACCAGCGAGAACTATACTGACGTACAAGAACTTCATACATATAATTGACCTGCAACATTACGTACAGAGCGTGAAAGAAATAAGGAAATCTTTGGACGTACTAACGAACCATACTAACAATAGTATTCAAGACACAGTTGACATTACACGAGCAAAATTTAGGCAATTAGAACAAAAAATGTCCACTCTTCTGCCAAGCAATAGAGCTAAAAGGGTTCTTATCAACGGGTTAGGATCTATTATAAAAGTGATCACAGGGAACATGGACGCTGAAGATGCCTCAAGATTAAACAAGCAAATCGAAAGTATACTCCAAAATCAAAATTCTCTGAAAGAAGGATTCGATCAACAAATTCTCTTTAACGGTCAAATGAGCGAAAGATTTAAAAATATTTCTGATCACATCAACATACAGCAACAATCCATTCAAACATATTTTAACAATTTCAGTAACAAAGTTAGCAAAGAAATTAATACAGAGAAAGAAATAATTTGGTATATACAATACACAAACCGAATTAATTTCAACATAGACACGCTTAACCAACATCTGAGCAACATTGCGGAAGCTACCACTCTCGCACGGCTTAATATAATTTCCAAATTAATTTTAAATCGCGATGAAATAGATCACGTTAAGAAAATGCTCGAGAATCTTTTAATTAACATAAAATCAGACGAACAAATATACGAATTCTTTGAGTTACAGGCATATCACAATGATTCCAATATTATATTCAACATCCAAATCCCTATAGTATCCAGTGAAACCTACTCTTTCTTCCACTTGATACCACTACCAATAAACAAACCACTCGCACTGACCATCCAGCCATACGCAATAGCAAACGAAATAGAGAGCTACTCTTCTAAAACGCCTTGCCCATTGATCGAAGGAACTCGTGACTGCAGGAAACCCACCCATACAGTCGACAAACAGCAAGTCAATTGTATCAGCAATTTACTTAAAAATAAACCAGCCATCTGTACATTGCGGAATGGAACCGAAACGACAACAATATACCAACCCGAGCCAAACTATATCCTTTTGATCAATGCTCCAGAGACCGAGATGAAATCGACCTGTGACTTTGCAAACAATAAACTTTCTGGAACAATGCTAATCCATTTTTCGAATTGCAGCATTGAAATAAACGAAATCAGTTACAGCAGTAAAACCAATGTATTTTGGGACGAGATAACCATACATCCTGGAAAATTCAACAACTTTCATTCGCAAACAGTCGCCGAAGAAATCAGCCTGGAAAAACTAAATACAGCCCGCCTGGAAAACCGAAAAGTGATGCGATACCTCGCCGAAAGAACATCACAAGGGACCTACCTCACAAGTGGCCTACTTACCATCAGTTTATTCATAGTCGGAGCTTACGTGTTGCAGTTCATTCTGAAGAGAAGGAGACCGCTAATAGACCAACAAAACACCGAAATAGTCCTACCAATGACGCCTGTAGCCGCTCCGACCGGAAATCTTTTCGGAAGTCAAATCCTCTGGCCGCAACCTTATTCCAGTGGGGGAGGAGTTATGGGAACATGTATCCTCCCACAACACCAGGCAAACGACACCAACAAATAAACAAACATCATGCTGCAACTATGGGAACAATCGGCGCCAACCCAACACCTGTGGAACCATCAATCTCGATCATCATTTCGATCACAAATTCCCACGACCAAAGGGCATAAAAGCCACTGTGCTGCAGGCTACAGTATAGTTGATAAATATACTTTGTAATCAATATACATTAATAAATTGTCTTAACAACCGTAGAGGGTTTTATTATAACTCACGATAGTGTCTCTGCGATATTTTTACCATTTATCTGGACCGTTGGGTGAATGCATCAGATTGTTGACAACACATATTGGATCAGCTTCAACATCAGTTCCATCAGCCTTGTTGATTGTCTCATCTCCTGCAAAATTCTCCTCTTTACCAATTTTGAACTTTACTAGCTGCACTTTGAGGCGTAAGTAAATGCTGCATTATTCTGATATGTATTTCCATGACCAAGGAATACAAATTTAAAAACTGAAAAATTACCCATTGACGCAATTGGCTTGTATGAGACTTCCTTTGTTTTAAAAATATCACTCCGAACTGGGATTGTGGAGGAAAAATCCAATTCAGTTTTCATGCACTTTTTATAAAGTGCCATGTTATGTGTCGATATCTATCACAATATTTTTAAAAAATTTGATTTTTTTCAACATTTAGGTTTTTTTTTAAATTTACTATTTATGGTTTTGTTGTTTTGATTGATGATAATTACCACATTTCCGATCGCCTTTTTGGTTAAGAAGATGATTTGATATGTAAGCCTGTGATCGGGTTGGCTCTTTTTATAGTCGTTCGTATTCCGCCGCCTGACATTTTGTCAAATAGCTTATTTTTTTGGGCTAATACATTCACTGCTGATTTCCGTTGTTTCTATAACACCTGCCAGATGGGTTTATTTCCATTACTTTCAGTATTGATATTTTTATATTCACCGCTTGTTTTCCCAAAACTTTAGCCCCAGAAACAAACAGTCATTGTAGATAACGAATAAAACCACTAAAGAAACTACCGATTCCTTTTCCGCGTTGGTACATGAGTGGTGATCGTTAAAACTCTCCAATATCTAAAACTTGGCCTTCACTTTGTGTAAGGTAATACGGTTTTTAATGAGCATTCATTGCCTTGACCGAAAATGTCACTTTTGACTCGTTTCAATACTATTCAGACATATTCTATGAGTGTTTATTTATAGTTTTTTGCCTCCATTTAAAATGCAGCATTATAAAGGTAAGTGTAAAGCTTGGTTCGCAATTGAACAGTTCCCCATGATGGTCTGTAATCTGGAGATGCTTTCGATGAAGGTTTCTTCTACCGGACAGTGTTGCACGTGATAAAATCTGAACACATTGTCATAAGTGTTAAATGATATTATTTGGAGATTCCTTATCAACTTCTCGTCCGTTATTTGGTACCATTACCTTTCGGGGAAGGACCTAAGTCGGATCTTGATTGATCGGTCAAGGCCTTCGGGTGCCAGTCAGCCCGTTGGAGACGGGTCGGACGAGAATCCGGCTCACCAATGTTCTAGCGAAACTGGTTTCCGGCCCACAACGATGCAAAAGGAAAGAAAAAAAAACGACTCCCGGTCTCACGGCTTTTGTTAACAACGAATGATATTGCCTTCTTAGTCTCGATAGACACAAAAGAAACGTTTTCACACCGCGTGCCCTATCCACCACTCACTCACTGTTATAAATCTAAAAGCTATTTTCTAAAGTCTACACTTACTACTGTCTAACCTATGCTCAGCGATGCGACGCTGCGTCAAACTCGAGCTGGCGGTGACGGCTCGTTGCTTGCTTCTTCGAGCCGGAGCTTGCGGCGATGTCTCCTCACTGGTTTCTTGAACGAAAGCTTGCGGCGATGTCTCCTCGCTGGTTTCTTGAATGGAGCTTGCGGCAATGAGGCAATACTGGACGAAGACGTTGAGTTCGAAATGGAGTAGTCCTTATCGATAGACGGTCCCTTATCTTCGGATCACTATGCCACCGAGTTGACTAAACTTTTCGGTAAAGTGCGATGACCACTTCTTTTGCTACTCACGCGACTTGGATTTTCGTTCCGGCTTTTCCGATGCCTCTCAAAGATCTCCGTATTCAAGAATTTTGTCACGCACGCTTTGCGAGGGTATCTCAATCGAAAAACAGTCCACTTGCAAGGTGCGGTTTGGCTTTTATACCCCCGCCCGAAACCGCTTGGTCCGTTCCCGCAACCAACGGCGAACCGGACTCTTTGTTCGCGGTCGTTGGCCTTGGGCGAGGGAGTGGGTACGTTAGCCCACGTGCTTACTATGGGTCGCCGCCCGCGAGCTTTTCGCCTCGATGGAAGAGCAGCTTTGCGTGGGCGGTGCGTTGTTTGAGGCGTATCCCCAGGCGCTGACTTCGCCGACTATTCCCAACCACCAGAGTACATAACACAAGACGCTTGTGTCGAGTCCCTGACCAAGTACTTCGACAAAAACTAAACCGAACTAAATTAAACTAGAAAGTGGTGGCTCGTAATGTGAGTGATTGGGGGTGGTACCGCGAGTCGAACCGTGACATATACTTGGTCTGATAATATCTGTATAAATGTGTATTGAAGTGGCTTTGGAATATGCCTCAAAATTTTTTGTCTCTACTTCACGTTATGCTCTATTCTCAAACAGATTAACAGATTTTTCCAGCTGCTTTATATTATCCAGAATCATTGACTTATCAAACGAATCCCTTATTGTAGCGTTAATTAATCCCGAATCCCGTTTGATAATAGGTGAGAACGCATCAACCAAAAGACTGACAATGTCGTCAGTTTTTGACAATTCAAAGAACACTTGGGTAAGATCCATACCGCCATCATATTTTCTGTATGTAATATTCAAAATCTGATCTGAATCTATTTCGCCTACTCATCTGGTAATATCTAAAGACATGAGGTCTGAGGATGAAACTTATAAGCAAATTTCCAGATATCATAAAAATGAAACGGGACATGCAGGGATTAACGAAAACTACGAGGGACAAATTTACTTCAAAAATTTGAAAAAACTTGTTTGTTAACAATTGTGATATTTGCAATCGGGCCAAATATGATAGGAAGCCTTTAAAACCAAAATTCTGTTTAACCGAGACTCCAAAATCTACCAATGAAATAGTACATGTTGACGTATACATTACCAAAAAGCACAGTTTTCTTACATTCATCGACAAATTTTCAAAATATGTAATAGCTTTGTATTTGGAAGATAAAAATAGTATAACAATCACGGAAAAAGTTAGACAATATTTTTCAATAAAAGGTAAGCCAAAACGGTTAGTCATGGACAATGAACATAACTCCATCAACGTTAAAAAAAATTGAGAGAGGAAGAGATAGAAACACACATTTTATAAAACCTAATAGCCATACGGGCAATGCAGATATAAATTGCTTTCATAATGTAATAGGGGAAAAACTAAGAACTTTAGAGGTGCAAAAATCAGAAATATCTATGCAGGAAAGAATGTTTAAATGCGTTGAATGGTACAATAAGTCTTATCATTCAACAATAAAAGATAGACCTTTAAATGTTTAACAAGGGAAGGCCAATAACGAGAAAATAGAAAAATTATTACGAATTAAGAAGGAAATCAGGATAAATAAGTTAAATGAAGGTAAGTAAAACTATGAGCAAACTGAAGAAGAAGGCTTGTTAAAAATTACAAAGCCTTGAGACATAAAAATGAGCCCAGATACAGAAAATTAAAATAAGACAAAGTCCATCCCATTAATATTGAAAGAACAAAAAAAATTTCAGGTGATGTGGATACTCAAAATTATATTGATAGCACTAATACGATCAGCACATCTAACGTTGACGATAGAGCAACTGGACAATAACAATGGTTTCGTTGAAATTAATCAAGCAAACATTCAAATTATTACGGTCTACAGCACAATTTAGCATATAATTGATCCTGTTGACATTCAAAATTTAATAAACACTTTGGAAACAAACATAAATCAGGTTGAACCGCTTGACAACAGAGAACTTTTTCAGTACAAACTAAATACTATTAGAACTAAAACTTTGACCATTATATCTCACAGACATAAACGAGGACTTATCAACATTGTAGGAACAGGACTAAAATGGTTATACGGAACTATGGACGATAATAACAAAACCGAAATCGAAGAACATTTACGAATAATAGACGAAAACACGCATAACACAATAGAAAATATGAATAGGAATATACAAATCAATAATCACTTTAACGAAACCTGAAAGAAATAATTGTATCAGACCGAGACAAATTTTTAGAAAGATTTAATGACATAGAAGCAAATAGTGAAAAAGTATACAAGCAACTTATATTCTTAGATATTATGCTAAAAATTAAGATTTTAGGAGACACGTTGATTTGTATAAGCTTCAAAACATGAAATTGGGAGCTTCCAGTTACAAAAATAATAAAATATTGTTCGCCATTAAAATTCCCAAGGAAACAATAGAAGCAAAACGATCAATAATAACCCCAATAACTAATAAGGCATCCCAGGAATTACTATTCGAAACACAAGAAATTGTAAAAATTGATAATATACCATATATTTATGAAGGAAATGCAAATAAACAAAAGTTGAAGATGTCAGATTTATGTATTTTTCAAAATAACTGTTTGAAAGCGAAGAACTTTAATCAGGAAATTTTAGAGATTGAAAAGGTATCAATTTTGTTGAAAAGTCAGAATAATTCATACCTGAACAGTAGTTGTGACGAAAGAATTCTCAGCCTCAAGGGAAACTATCTATTAAATTTTCATGAATGTAATGTAGAAATAAATGGAAGATTTTTTAACAATAACGAAGAAATTTTTAAACTAAATTTTGTAATTCCATCAACAATTAATATGGACACTACAATTGATCAACTGACTTTTGATGATCTTGTACTGAGCCACATTAAAAATATTGAACAAATTAAAGAATTAAGATTCCATAAGAAAAAACTAATTTTTGTTATGTATCCGCTTTGATTTTAATTTTAATAATTTTTATCGTTTTGATAGCTTTATCTATATAAAAAATATGAATCTCTGAGTATAAACTTTATCAATAAAACTCAAGAGAGTTTCGATCATAAGGAGGGAGGGGTCATGTCGACATCATCGTCGCCACCACTTCCACCACCAATATCGGATCCATCGATCCCAATTAGCATAGATTGGTCCGCATAAGAATTCAATGAACCTTAAAGTCAAAATTCAAGAATAACTCAATTATTAATTATTTTCACAATATTGCTGATCAATACAATTGCACATTCAATTGCATTGATCTACATTCCAATCGCAATATTTCTGCTGCGAAATATTTTTGCGCTGACCATTTGCTTAAGTAATACTTTTATGCTGATCATTTGTTTAAACAAGCAATAATGCAAATCGTGTTATCTAGGTCAAGTAGCTGTTAAGTAAAAGAATTGTACTTTGTAAATTTAGTCACTAACTTGTATCGACGGAATAAAGATTTAACTTCATATTTAAAAAAGTGTTTTAATTTATATTTTTATTAACCAAAGTTAAACACTTACAAACGTCGCGAGCTGTCGAATCTCACAGCTAATTTTATTAAAAATTTGTTTTCGCTCTTTGCTATTTTTACAGTCATCTCCATCGAATTCCATTTTACTGGGTAACAATGCCATAAAATCATTGAGGTTAATTTGGGATGGTACCGGAAGCTCTACGTTAAGTTTCACTCCATGATATTTGAGGTTAAATGTATAAAAGGTGGCTTTAAATCCTGCGTGTTTTTCTCATTCCTTTCGCAAACTATGTAACTATGCTATTCTGATTTCTTCTTCCTCGTGGTATCTGTCCTATTATATGATCAATGAAGTCCCCAACTGTATCGAATATTGTGTCTAAATTCAGATAAACTTTATGAGCATTCTTTCCTCCTTGATAAACATGTAAACCAAAATCCCCCACGTTCTGTTCTTCACTTAAATCGGGAATTTTACTATAATCTCTATCATCCTCAATGTGATTGTAAATTCGGTGTTTGATATCATTCAGATAATAGGTATACCAATCGAGTATCACTGCTCAGAAGAAAAAAGTTGAAAAGTTTATGTCGTTTTTATCTTTGGCATAACTGATTCTGCATAAGTCTGCATTGTTCCATTTCAACCGCGCAAGTTATGTTGTTGCACTTTTACTATCACAAAAATATATAAATACCAAACTTGGTATTACTAATTAAAAACACTTTAATTATTATTTTAAAAGAACACTTTATTAACTTGATAAATACGTTTTGAACAAAAGGTAACAACTAACACGTTTGATGGTTGAACGATAACTAATAACTGATAACTCGATTGAATAAGAACTAACAACTGAACTTGATCTGGATGATCAAGTGGTATTTATACAGATGGGAAACAAAGAACCCAAAATTGCATAGTTGCAATTTTGATCATGGGAATAAAAAGATAAGATCAGCATTTTATGAAATATGATATTATAAGATACATCAGCATAAAAACGAGATGATGCAGCTGTGTAAACAATGAATTGATACGTTAGTGGAAATAGTTTATATTATGAATCATGCATCAGCATAATGAAGTCATGATGTTTATGAAATTGGATATGTAAAAGAATTTAATAATGCTGACTTGATACAACGGATGTTTAGAAGAAACGTACGTTGTTCATAGATTGGTCATCAAGCTTAGGAGTTTGTTTATCAATTGTAACTCGCATTAAAGTAGGGTTCTGACACTTTAACTAACATTTCTAGAGGGTAAATTTTCAATTCTTCCGGAATGGTGGAACGGCGGAACTTTTTGATTGTATTGTCCTCATCTTCAGAAAAAAGGGGCGTTTAGCGATACTATTTTGATGATCACGTTTTGGCAACATGATTTCTGTTATTCTGAATTTCAAGCAATCACCTAGCTTGCAAGAGTTCATCAATATGTTCTTAAAGGATGATAAAAATTTCCCGGGTAGGTACCCAAAGAACTGTTACTCAAGAGACACAAGTAGAACTCATCTTCTATTATGTTTAGAGGCATTTTTAAATCCTATCCCAATTCTTTGTCGGGTGGGTTTCCTTTTGTAAAATGCAGCTCCATATTTATTGGTTGTTTCTCAGTTTTTTTTGCAACTTCATGTTGAAACTCCGACAGTACAGCACCTTCATCATCCGCTTCATCCAAGTCATTGAAAAGATCAAGTTCATTAATCCTCATATCTGTTGGAACTGCATATTGTGCCATCCCATCATCAGAGGTTATTATCTCATAGTCCTTGCCAGACTCATCATATGAATTGGCTATACTTTTTCTTATTTTGGAAGCTGGCTTAAGACTTTTCGCTACCCCTCTTGCTGATAAACGCCGTTTTAAAGCATGACGTAATTTCTGCTTAAGTGAGGTCGTTTCATTTACTGATTCGAATATCTCTTTCACCCGTACAAGTGAAGTTAGCGTCGGGTGCTCATTTTTTAGTACAAACATCGTCTGAGTGGTGTTAGCGCGCAGATTTTTATATTGTTGACCTGTCATATGGTCATTCAAACTGCTTTCATTTCCATAACTGAGTTTTTTGTACTCCTTACGTTTTAAAATTTGATAAGCACATTTCTATACTGTATGTATGTAATTCATGTTTTTGTCAAGCAAACGCTGTTTACTAGAACTCACACATGTCTCCTTTCAGCGTTATATACCTCCGAAGATAAAAGAATCATTTGATTAGGACTGCTGTTTTGATGCATAGTTCTCAATTAAATAACCTTTCACACCTGAAAGTACACAGTAAAAATTCGCCTTGTTGAACTAATACCTTACCCTGTCGCAAAAAACATTTTTTTGCATCAGCAAGTTTACCCATGCTCCTTATATATTTACATATTTACACAAGTTTTTTTATGGTGTATGGTTACCCTTCAATGTATTGTAGGTGATTTCACAAAGAGTTTTGATTACTTCAGGACCGGCTGTTTTCAGTATAGTTTTTCTTAAACACGAATTTCATTTCTAAGAACATACAACATATGTTTGTTGTCCTTCAATCGTTTCATACGTGACACCATTGTCTTGCTTAAAATTATCTCGAAAGCAATAAGACGTTGAAAACTTTATGCTAAATATGTCGGTGCGAAAACTTAACGTATCATTTATATCCCGTGTTGTCTTTTAACATATAGCAGTAGTAAGAGACGTACCTTCGCATCGGGTTTTGTATGGGCGGGAACCACTTTTTCAATCACTTCCAACCAATCCAGGTTGGTGCTTGGTGTACGTGGTTACAAGGCGTTTAGATGGGGAATCAGTGCCATTTTGAGTCTGCGGTACGGTAGCCTGGTGGCGGTGCTTTGTTGATTCTAAGAGGGGTGTTGTGGTGGGACGACATTTACAGAAAATCTTCTTAGCAACAGTGCGCTGGGGCGACCGTCAGTGTAGAAAATTATTTGTCGCAATGCTGAGAAGCATGCAATACCAACACATATGCCCTAAAGTCATATAGAATAGATGAGCTTTATTCCTGAGGAGTTTTCAAACAGTACGGATCAACCACTGCTAATTGTATTGGACGACATGATGTTGAATGCATTTTTAAGACAGGTATGGGATAGCAGTGCCATTTTGAGTCTGGGGTACGGTCGCCTGGTGGCGGTGATTTGTTGTTTGTAAGAGGGGTGTTGTGGTTGGTTGGTTGCGCTTGTCAGGTGGTATGCGGTGATTTGTGTTGGTAGAAGGGTGTAGAGGTTTGTTCAGGTGTGTCGCAGAGATTTGTGTTGTGTTGTGAGGGGTTGCTGAGCGTGGTTGGTAGAAGGGAGTAGAGGTTTGTTCAGGTGTGTAGTGGTGATTTATGTTGTTCGATTTGCATGGCGAACTGATGAGTGCATGTAGATACATTAAGAGTGTTATTTGCGAGGCGTTGAGCGATGTTGTGGGTCCAGTTGGTTGCTTGTCAGGGGTGTAGGGTGTGTTAGAAAGGAGAATCTATTGAGTTTTTGTGAAATGGATGACCAGGGCGTCATGAAAGGCTGACGGTAAAATATTCATGAAATGCCGTGTACGCAAATTTTTCTTCCTACATTAATGCAATTGTACCTTCTGGCCACGTTGAATATATGTAGCGTCTGCTGCGTCCCAATGATCTTAAATATGCCGCGTTACTGTATGTTATTTGTGCCAAATGCAAGCCAAATGATGGGTGAAAGGAAACAGGCAGCAATTTAAATGGTAATTTCCATTCATACTGAGTTCTGATACTAACCTTAATGCATTACGAAAAGTATCCAATTAATTTTATACACATCTACATTATAGTATGGTAGTACATATAATCATGTTAATATTGCGAGACAGTCTACCAGGAGTTCATTAATTCAGGAGGTTAAAATATCGAATGATGGTAAAGAGGACTATCAACCTGTATGAGGCCAATACGTGTTTATTGTAATTAAAGGTATTTCCCCAAGGTTGACCGTGACGACGCATTGGCCGTATACAGGTGCTTCTTTCGTGTAGAGATGTATCACGAATGATCAAGTATGTAACGGCAGGTTAATCGTTTTTTTCTTGTTGTTTGCTGGGATTTTAGATTTGAGGGTGAATATCAATAAAATAACGCCTTGTCTTCCGCATTCTTGATGAGAGTTTGTGTTGTACATAGTAATTAAGTGGTATGGCTCAATTTACAATGTGAATATATTAGCTTCATGGGAAAATGTTGTTTGCTTAACACCGCCGGTAGCACAGACTACATGCATATGCTTGCAATTTGTACATTGTCAATTGTGGTGCGTGTGTTTTTATAAAAGTCGTTATAGGGTTGTCGTGAATGGGTTCAGGGGGAATGAAAGTGACCAAGCTATGATCACCGGGGTGAAATGGTATAAATTGCGGGAAGGATGCACAGTAAAGTCATAATTGAAATTTCCAGCGTACATACTGCCAGGAATTTGACGCTGTGGAATATCTGAGGATACTAACAACAGTAAGAGTTTTGTGAGCAAATTGTCTATTTATATATATATTATTCATAATTAATTTTTTTACTATCCTGTTATAGATAAAAACCAATTTTGTAAATTGCAACCCGACAAAGGTCTACTTTTTAGCTGTTGTAAACAGAAAACCGTGGTACTTTTTGACAACATCTGCAACTATACCCCTGATCAACATGTTGCACTTGCTACATTGGACGTAAGTAAAAAACACAGAATTAAAAGTTTTCGATTGATAACCACGCAGCATGGAGCACGCATCACTGTGCATTTGGTGGACGGGACCTACTGTTTTCTTCCGCCAAGATTCTCAGAGAAAATAAAAAAACAACGTCAGGTTGAGGAGCTGAACGAGATCTCAATTTACAATCTCATATTCGATGGTAAAGACGACACAAGGGGTGGTTATTTCAAAATAAAATTTGTTGCAGATAGCAACGATGAATAAAAAGCATTTTTTGTCATACAACATTGTTTTTATTTCAAATTCACTTTTTCCATATCACAACTGTATGAAGAAATAAAATACTGATTTGCAATCCGAGGATCTATATCCCGCACCGCTAAAGAGTCCGGCACTGAAATATTACCCGATGAGTGTGTTAAAACTGATTATCACGCCATCATTTACATGCCACACAAAACAGCCGATGGTTCAAATGCTACAACTCCAGTTCCAATAGAAGTGGATAGGACCGATGATATTGCTGTCTTATTCATCGACGCATTCCTGAAGACACCCGTTGAGAAACGCGACCCCGAAACAATCGATGCAACAATAAAAGAGTCGTTTGATAAATCAATAATGCTGGACAGTATAAGTCAGCTGGACAAATCATTGTCTGTACTTGGAAAAAGAACTCATTGTGACACGCTCTCCAAAGCTATCGTTGATTGTGAACGAACAATTTGATATATTGTCATGTTTCTTAGGAAACCTCGTTAGTCTGGTTTTTAACGATTTACAGATTTTAGAGGTTTCTAGGGTAAAAAAACGAGAATTCTGAATTTATAATTCTTGCAAGCCTAGGAGACCAGGAGAGCCTTCTACAGATTAATTATGATAACTCGTATGTCCGTTGATATGAAACGTTAGTTTTGGGAAACCTCGTAAGTCTGACTTACGAGGTTCTCGTTCTACATTGTGATACATTCTGGAACTAATAGCAGACATACGAGCCGGTAACCTTTGTTGTAGTTGTTTTTGATTTGTCCTCGTATTTGCAGTTTACGTTAATTCGTGGTAAATTGTGATTCATTTTGGAACTAATAGCAGATGTATAAGCCGTGACATTCTTTAGTTGTGTTTGATTGTGCTCGTGCTTGCAGTTTACGCTAATTTGTGATAGATTCTGATACATTGTGGAACGGATAACAGACCTACGAACCGTTATCTGTTTTAATTATTCTTGATTGCACTAGTTTTTGCAGTGATCGTGGTGTTTCTAAATTTTAAATATAGTTTTCCATATTTTTGGCAGCATCATGGAAAGACAGAAAATATTCGATAATTTACCGAAAACTAACATAAGCAGAAGTTCACGAATGCTTAGCTTTGTATTAGCAGCCAATGGAATTAATACAGGTTAGTTTGTTTTCCACGTTATATTATAGTTATTTTGTTGTTGCCTTCTGAAGCAATCTATTAACTATTTTCTATTTCGTGAAATAGACAATACAAACCTCTATGATCACGTTCCTCTCATGGATGAACAAATAGCGGCAGAATGGAGTATTTCTGCACATACGAGTTATTGCACTAGTTATGTTGATTTGGCCCATGCAGACGATAACTTGTGACTTAATACCACTGCTTTCATTCTAGAAGGGCTCACAGCTTGTGATAACAATGCTCGTAAGTTTAAATCATCCATCGTTATAATTATGGTTTCCTAAGTAGGAATACTTACATAATTTTGCCCGGATTTTATTTTTAGATAACATATACACCGCCAGTAAACAGTCTGGTTGCAACAGTCTAGAAACTTGTGAACCTGCTGGTACTGAAAATAATGAAGGACAGTTTTCTCGTCCAGAATAAGTAAGGACTAGAGCAAAAAGATATCAAGGCAATCGAGCTGAATTGGTTGTTATTAAAAATCAGTCCCTGCGTGAGAGGGGGCAAAACTCAATACAATATTCCTAGACCCGAGAGATATATAAAACCAGAATGCATGTTCTTGAATACATTGGGCATTAATGAATGGATGGCTTTAAAGTGGGCCAAAACTGCTGAAAGGTCTGTAAACTCTCCCATGCCAATGACCAAGCAGCAGAAAGTACACGAAGAAAGAACGAATGTAGCGCAGGACTTTTGAGCAACCTGCAAAAAGTACCTTCCCATTATTGTAGGCGATCGACTTCATTTTATTTAGAAACGTTATGGTTGTCAAAATGGAGGTGTATCGTGCATACCTCAAATACTGCGAAGAAAGAAATGAACGACCTTTCCAGTTCAAGTGATTTGATTTGATTATGCACAGTATGAACATCCGGATCTTTAAGCCACGAAAAGATCAATGTGATGTTTGTGTTGGTCACACCAATGGCACTGTTCCCGAAGCCGAGTGGGCTTGGCATGTGAAAAGAAAAGATCAAACTAGAGCTTTAAAAGACAGGGAAGCCGCCCCAGCCAATTCCAACTGTGGACATCCCTCGTCTGAATGCAGCTCGATCACCTATATCGCAACGGAAATTTAATGACTTGCAGGCTATCAAAATTATTTGTCCACCTGATGCACATACATTTTATGATACTATACCTCATTAAATATGTTTGTAGAAGTCTGTTTTTTCGATTATTTCAATAAATATTTCTTATTCATACTAATATTTGTCTTGCAGTATTTAATCAGAAACCTTGTAAGTCTGTAATTAAAAACTATGAAATAGAGAAGAAAGCTCGTAAGTCCCGAAAAACATAAAAAAAAGTATGCAAGTGTTGAGAAAAATTCATTTTTAATACTGCATCTGATACACATTTACCTTAAAAACATAATTTTACCAATTATTCCATGTGAAAAATAGTGCCGAATTTTTAAAACAGTTTTACCTTCTCCTGTAAAATTCCGTTTGTTAGACTTACGAGGTATCATAAGAAACATGACGATATGTTTATACGGATATTATTAAACCCAGAATAACTGGAAATAAACTGGTAAGAAATCTACGAGCAATCCCGCTGGGAAGTTGCGATAGCATTTTTAGATTCGATCATGTGGAGTACTGTCCACTGCAGAAAACTTTTATTGAAAGTATCTCAATCAAAATTAAAGACCATCATGGCGAGCAAGTAAACTTTGAATCTAGCTTCACTTCAATTTTCATCATGCTTCATTTCAGACGAAGGTAAAAATCTATGAATATTTGCAAGTTCGAAATGACAACATAGTTTTGATACGGGATTTAACACGGCCACGTTACTACCTTGGCCAGAGTGGGGTAAAATTATCTGACATTGGAGAATTGTATCGATGGCCCCTTGTTTACCAGCGAGGAAGGGAGATTGGTAGTTTTTTCAGTGGATTGGTACGCTATCTCCAACCATTATTTCTACGTGGAGCAAAAGCTATAAGCAAACAAGTCGTCGAAACAGGAAAGTCCATTTTTAAAGAGGTAGGAAGCAGACCACAGAAGCAGGTACTAAAAGAACATGGAAAATCTGCAGTGCACGAATAAGCATAAAAAGGTATAACTAAAATCATCGAAAAAATGGAAGGTAGAGGTAGGAGATTAGCTATAAAACGAGGTAACCCTTACACAAGCAAGCAGCTGAAATCAGTGCCTAACCGTAAAAAAGGGAGAAAAGTGAGAAAGAAATCATCGTGCAGAGCTAAGAAAACTATAATAAGACGACGACAATTAAGAAAGCATACATTGGATATATTTGACAAGTAGATAGTACCATCACGATGCAAAAAGAATGTATGAAGTCTGAATTGGATATTTTTACCTCACCACGAATTCAAAACAATATTCTGAAGACCAAAGAGGTTGCTTACAAACCTATTGCATCACTGGACAATTCTTCTGTGTTGGAATTTGTCTCACCCGGCCATGGAGATACATATCGTGACTTATCCAGCATTTACTTACGCCTCAAAGTGCAGCTGGTTAAATTGAAAAATGGCAAGAAATAACTTTTCACGGGAAAGGAGAAACTTAAGAAAGCTGATGGGGGTGAAGTTTTAGCTGACCCCGTTGGTTAAGCAAACAACCTCATGCATTCACTTTTTAGGCAATGCACTGTACAACTGAATGGCAAGAATATAGCTCAGAGAGACAACAATTACCACTATCGCCCCTATATTGAAAATTTACCGAACTATGGTAAAAATTCTGGAAGCGACAATGTTCATGAATCACGTCACTGTCAATCCCAGTATATTATTAGCACATGAAACTGTAATCCAACGATCGAATGCCATATATCCGTACAAGCGGGTGGAAGTAAAAACCTACACTTTACCCACCAACACCTATACTCTATCTCTTGATAATGTAGTGATAGGACAATTACTGAATTTGATAGTTTTTGGTATGGTGGATAGTGACTCTTACACCGGAAAGCGCACAAAGAATCCATTCAACTTTAAGCATAACAAAATTACCAACTTCAATCTATCAGTAAATGGTGTTCAAGTACCAAACCTTCCTCTAGAGATTGATTATTCGCACGAAAAACCAATTAGCACTAGAGGATATCTTTCTCTGTTCAAGGGGACTGGAATCAATTATTTTGATAAAGGTCATCAGATATCCAATAAATTCTTTGATGATGGCTGTTTTCTGCTAGCATTTGATTTAAAAGCAGACAGCTCACGCGATTCGGGATGCGCTAGTTTGTTAAACCAAGGTGTGGTAAGGATCGGGGAAAGATATAGAGAAGCTTTAAAGGAAAGCGTCACCTGTATCATTTACACGGAATATGATGGAAGGATTGAAATTAACAAAAATCGGAATGTATTTACAAGGTTTTAAAAAAGCTATATATATATACATATATATATATTTATATAAATATATATATATATATATATATATATATATATATATATATATATATATATATCGCAAGAACATTCAATTTTGGAAAGTATTTACTCTAGTACACAGCAGAAGTCATGGCACATTGCCTTGTAAATGTTGAATACTTCTTAGAAGGTCATTTAACCTTCTTTAAGAAAGTATCGCTGACTGGCTTCACATCACAGAACAAACTTTACTCGAAAGAAATAACGTATAAATATCCTACCACCTTGACTGTAGCTACAGATCGGACAGGTGTATTTGGAAACTTGGAACTCAAGAGACTCGATGAGGACCTTATCAGATCGTTGGGAAAGTTTTCAACAGTGTTTGTGAACGAAGAATCGACAAAAGAATTCTTACAAAGCTACGTGACATTACATACTAAAGTTGTAAACCTTGAAAACATATTCCTGAAAGGACAGGAATGAACACAATAGAGATCGTCAACGCGTTGAGAAGTAGTATCATAGCAAAAAGGTTTTTTCAAGGTGTATACCCCTGCGTTCGATTACTACGGAAAATCAGAAAACCGGCGTGCGTCAAAGCCAACTCAGATCCGTCACAAAAGAGCGGTGTTCAGTGGGTAGCATTCTTCTTCTCTCAAAAAGGACCAGCAGAATACTTTGACTCGTTCGGTAAATATCCTACTAACAGGTACTTCAAAAAATTCCTTCGGCGCAATGGTAAAGTATTTGTAAATATAAGGCAGAGGTTACATAGTGCATTCTCGACCACGTGCGGGCAGTATTGCTGTGTATTTCTTTATTTTCGTTGTAGTGGTAGAAGCTTCAAAAGATTTCTGAGCCAGTTCTCTACTACAAACTATGACACCAATGATGATGAAATAGTTAATTTGTTAAAGATAATCTATTCGAGGGTCTCTTCGCAAAGTGTAGGGGGGTGTTACAACCAGTCCTGTAGACAGGAGACATGTGCTATAAAAGCAGCGTGAGCTCAGTATAAAGGAATCGGGCAGAAACCATTGACTTTCAGTCTTACTTTAATAACCTTTCGGGCTGTATGACATCACCTATTCGGAAAACCGTGGACATTGCAAAACCGCAGCGATCTAACAAAAGGAGCAAACCTGGAGGTACAGCTGAATTAATTACTAAATGATCTTGCAGGCAGAAAAGACCCGAGGTTCCTAGTGAAGATGTGCTTCTGAAATACACTTACTATTTGGATGGATGTCAAAACCGGAAAGTTACGTTGGGCTTCAGTTATCCTGGACGTTATCATCATTATTATAATCTTCAGTTATCCTGGACGTTTCCCTGTATCAACTTACTACCTAGGGTGGACTTCATTTTACATTTATCTGATCACGATGAAGCAAGAAAATATTGAAACTATCAAAGCAACACAAGCTGATTTAAAAAAGGAGTACATCATACCATTCGTTCAAGGTAGTATCCAACTAACACCTCAGAGAAATATTCATCCGACACAACTCTTAAGTCAAAAGTAAATCTCAGGATTTTTTTCGGGTTCTGATACAACAACACCTGGACGCTTTCGCTTGATTTTACGTTCGGTCGTCACATATACGCCATCAGATAAATCATCCTCCAAAACTAAAGATTTTAAACATTCAAAATTTGCAACTATTGAGTTTTTGAAGTTAAGAGTTATGCCTTTACATTTAACCACATGTTCAGGACCATGTTCAATTTAAATTTTTAAACCATATGTCTTAGGGCCTCTACTCACATATTCCGATATATATGCATCAGAACCATAGCATGCCAACTCATTGGTCAGATCACCCAGGAAGTCAGAGATCGGAAAATTTATTGGTTTGTCTTTACTATCCACAAAAATTACACTGTCTGTATCACAGTAGAGAATCGATGAACCCATTGTTTCCAATAGTTCCTATAATTCAATTCTAGCCAGTGCCGTTGTATAAGCTGCGATAGGTATGTTTGCATGTGGCAAAGTTCTCAGATTTTCCTCTACATATTTCCATGTAACCCACATGTTATCATTATCAACCGGGTAAATTGAACAAATTTCTACACCTGGTGATTGGAGAAGCTCACAAAATTGTTTGAAATTATTAATCACTTTAGTGTTTGTTTGATCATCCCTTTGACCGAACTTGCCCCACAATGATTTTAAACAAAGTTTGGCAATATTAAGTCGACCAGAATATTTTTTAATTTGGTTTTTATCAAGAACAATACATTCCCGCCTTTCGTATGATTCAATAAAATTATCTTTAAGCTGATCTGTTATATATTCATTACCCCAGCCACTAGTCATTTGTTTAATTTTCAAAAAATTATTAACATATTCAGTAAATAATCCGCCAGTCTTTGCATTATACCCCAGTCAAATTAGCCTTCAACCTCGGAATGAAAGCGAATAAGCTGAAAATTTGCATAAACCTTTATTTTGATGTTCTAATGACTGACAAAAAAGTCTCATAGGTTTGCCCCTTTTTCTGGCTTATTTGACTGGGCTATAGGGTTGTACACTGTGTATTCATATTTCCATACTTCATATACTTTCATGACTATGTACCCTCATTTTACAGCTAAGGCTATTTCAGGAATAACCCATGTACCTGTGAGTTTTCGCTCATGATCTGAACGATCACAACTTGAAATTTTATTCTTCTCGGCAAATTTTTTACAGAATGTGAAATACAATTTATTGTTGTTTTTCAAGGGTAGCACAGGAATGAGAAGGTCGTTGGGAGCAATTACATCGCATTTAATGAGACCATGCATTGAAATAATTTCATGTATAGGAGGTATATTGTCATTTCGAAATATCTCAGGATGCTTTATGGGGTACGGTGCGTATTTGTTGATATACGGGTACAGACTGGTAAAGTCTAAATAACGTATTACCTCTCCCTCTTTTGCTTTATGGTATAATTTGAATACCCCAGTACGACCTCCAAATAGAGCATCCCGCACACGTAGTGGTGGCATTATATCATTATAATATTCCCGCAATTTTCATTTAAAACCCAGTCTATATTTAGTACTTTTTTAAATTCACATCTCACGAATATACCAGATTATATCCATTTCTCCTTATCGCCTCGATATGGTTTTGTGTGATTTCATATCTTTGATTTATTGTTTCTAGGCCCAACGAGGCATTTTGAGTCGTTTCTTGAAATTTAAAGCAATCTCTACAACCGTGATAATAACAGCCGAAGAACTCAAAGACAGTATTTGATTCTTTATGAAAGCCGTCGACATAGAATCCCCACTTATCCAACTTTAACTCACCATTGTTGTTTGCGGAGATTATCAAGCCGCTAGTTTTGTGAATTTTTCCAAGCCAGCCACTTGCAAGAAATTACGGAATGTGTTTTCCTTTTGAAATGGCCTCTTGTAGGTATTACGCCTAAGATATTTTTTTCACAATATTTTTTCTGAAAAACTAGCATACATGTCGATGCAATTGTGAGACTTTCTATTAAGGGACTCACATCGGTCATTTAAATGAATTCATCCATAAACCTTATACATCCTCGTCGTAAAATATCATCATCATTTACACAATATCGCATTTCTATTATTGAGAATTTATTGTGTTTTTGTATTGTACCGTTTTAAAAAGGCCATCCTTTCTTTAGGTTTCATTGTAGGTGTGTGGTGGGTATTTACCGATATAATTGTTATTCTCCTCCGTATTGAAGTAATAAGGATAGAAACCTTTAGCACTGTCTTCAATATCGAAAACTTGTGGAAACTTAGAGAGTGGAAACGGCAGGAAATTTAAAGAGTCAACAAATGAAACTTGTTCACATGTCAACTTCATAATTTGGGTTCTATTCATTAACGGTTCAATAAGTTTTTTTCTAGCTATCAACTCCGAAATGAACAAATGACCATCATAGCCTTGTAAACCATGTGCATAACAACATACGTTGCTCACATATGGTCTGGGTATTAAACAATAGTCTAGAAACCTTTGCACAACAGAGGATTGATCACTTTTTTCAAATATATGATGTCTGACACCACATGCATCACATGGTTGTTTAATATCTTCATCTTTTTAACAATTGTGACAAACATGTTGTGCTACAATTAGATTTGCAACATGTACAAAAGTTGAAGAGCTGTCTCCATACAGGCCGTCTTGAGTAGTTTCACAATCAAAAAATATGATGAGAAACTTTTTATCCTTTCTACCTATGTAGGGCTTTATAAAACAGTTATGTTGGGACGGTTGTATTTTTGAACACATCTGACAGAAGTATTCGTCACATTGATGTTTGAGTCCTTTCCTGTATGTATGTATCTTGAAAGTGTCACATGCAGTTTTTCCTCTGAACTTTTTATCTAAATGGTTAGCGAAACAAAGCGGTCCTCTAAACCCACGATTACACTCCCTACAGTCAACCATCTGTGATACATACACGCAGGGTGGGAATGTGATACAGTACGAACATTTCATTTCACATTTATGAAACGAATGATTTGAAACTTTATCGCAATAGTTACAAATATAACTTTTGGAAAACAATCCGGTGACCGATTTTATGACGGAAAAATGTTTTGTACTCTCGAAATAGAAGAGGTAAATTATTTTGCTGTTATATCCTGTAGCGGAATTTTAAAAAGGATGGAACTCGGATCTCGAATATTATCGAAAACAACAATTTGATACCCACATAAATCTTTTTGAAATTTATAAAGATCTAGAATGCTGCATCCATTCTCACTGATTACCACTTTGGCATTTTTACACAATTGATAAGCCTTCAAATCTAAAGATTGTAAAATGACTGAATTATTAACACGGCTTATATTACCCTCAACCATTTCCATTGCGTAACAAATACACCTTGGTAAACATGAAAGATCGTCAGCTTTGGTGGTTTTACCCACATCAACTAATACTTTTTTCCTTTTTAAAAGTTCATCATCATCTGTGTACTTTTCATTTATATGCCCCCACCGAAAGAAATGTTTACGACATCCGCACGGAACTGAATGATATCATCCGTAAGAAATTAAGTGTTTGATGGATTGACATTTGCTATAAGGCCCATTATGTATTCTGCATTAATTTGGGTATAACGTGTTGTGATTTTGGGAGTGTTATTTTAAAGCTCATTTTACACTCCGAATTGGTGTTACCAAGAATGTCTGCAATCATCTTATCAAATATTTTTTCTAAAGCACTTAAAGGATCAACGGCTATATTGGTGATGTCCTTTATCTGAAAACTTAGGGTGACACCTGTGACATTAATTTTTTTAAATTGCTTCTCTTTCCTGGAAATTATTCGAAACGATATTGATATATCGCTTGAGCCACCCCCTTGGTGATTAACTTCACCAACACATATTTGTTGAACATCATTAGAGCTGGAGGAGTTTTCATTATTTACCAAAAGATTAAATGTTTCGTTTAGCAAACCATTTGAAAACGACAGGTGATGTAGCTTTGAAAACTCTATCAACTGTAGTAAAAACCTGTATTTCTCATCTAATGTCGGATAAATATTTCCATTCCTAAATTTATTTGTTGTATTCCTCAACAAGGTAATACAATCTTCAAAACTAGATGCTAACGCAATTTTAAAATCTTTAATTATATTTTCCACCTTTTTTAATTTTTAATCTAAATTTACTTATCTCTGTATTTTACAGTATTAAAACTAATACACTATTTTAAACTATTTAACACTGAACTGAACTTATTTTATCCGCTCCAAACGTAAGCGGTATTATTCGTTGACGCAACTTCACCTGGCGTCCACCACGCTTCTTTTTTTTGGAGGGCTCCGTTAACGTAGGTTCAGTCACAAACCTTTTGCGCTGCAACCGTCTTTGCAGCTTTTCAACCGTCGGAGGTTGAGGTCCAGGGAGAAGTGACGTCCTCATTGCCTTTACAGGCTGTTTATTCTCCTCTGTTGCGGCTCCTGACGCAGCTTGTTCACGCTGCTCGGCTGCTGCAACCCCAGCCAAAACTTTTTGTGGCCGTTGGAAATCTATTGTCGAATATCTCTTGCGATATTCCTCTAACGCTATTCTTTGAGGAATGTTTTTACCAGACATCCTAAGCTAACTTACGTCAGCTGCAAAACAGGCCTTGTCGGGCGGCAATTTTTAAATAATTTACAATAATGCTGTAAGCAAAAATAGAGAAAAATTAATATATATAAAAAATAATAACTTAAAAATCAAAAAACTTACCTCTCTGAGAACCTATCAGAGTGCTGTTTGATAATTAATGAGAACCCATGGTGCCAGCCACGGATTTTTATACAAATTTTCTCACACCGTACAATGTACAAATTGCAAGCATATACATGTAGTCTGTGCTACCGGCCGTGTTAACCAAACGTCATTTTCTCTTGAAGCTAATTAATTCACATTGCAAATTGAGCCATACCACTTAATTACTATGTACAACACAAACTCTCATCAAGAATGCGGAAGGCAAGGCGTTATTTTAATGATATTCACCCTCAAATCTACAGTTACCCAGCAAACAACCAGAAAAAAACGATAAACCTGCCGTTACGTACTTGATCATTCATGATAAATCTCTACACGAAAGAAGCACCTGTATACGGCCAATGTGTCGTCACGATCAAACTTGGGGAAATACCTTTAATTACAATAAACACGTACTGGCCTCATACAGGTTGATCGTCCTCTTTACCATCATTCGTTTGCCTTCAAAAAAAGACTTGAGATATTTCAACCTCCTGAATTAATGAAAATTAATACATAGTTATATGTACTACCATACTACAACGTACATGTGTATGAAATTAATTCGATACTTTTCGTAATGCATTAAGGTTAGTATCAGAACTCAGTATGAATGGCAATTACCGTCAAAATTGCTGCCTGTTTCTTTTCACCCATCATTCGGCTTGCCTTTGGCACAAATAACGTACAGTAACACGGCGTATTGAAGATCATTGGGTGCGTAATACATTAAACAAATTTTGATACAGTGCCCCGTAAAATGTGCGTGCAAGGCTTTACCCTGTCCCCATCATTCGTTATCTTGAGCAGACGCTACATATATTCAACGTGGCCAGAAGGTACAATTGCATTAATGTAGGAAGAAAAATTTGCGTACACGTACACGTACGTTTCATGAATATTTTACCGTCAGCTTTTCATGACGCCCTGGTAATCCATTTCCCAAAAACTCAATAGATTCTCCTTTCTAACACACCCTACACCCCTGACAAGCAACCAACTGGACCCACAACATCGCTCAACGCCTCGCAAATAACACTCTTAATGTATCTACATGCACACATCAGTTCGCCATGCAAATCTAACAACATAAATCACCACTACACACCTGAACAAACCTCTACTCCCTTCTACCAACCACGCTCAGCAACCCCTCACAACACAACACAAATCTCTGTGACACACCTGAACAAACCTCTACACCCTTCTACCAACACAAATCACCGCATACCACCTGACAAGCGCAACCAACCAACCACAACACCCCTCTTACAAACAACAAATCACCGCCACCAGGCGACCGTACCCCAGACTCAAAATGGCACTGCTACCCCATACTTGTCTTAAAAATGCATTCAACATCATGTCGTCCAATACAATTAGCAGTGGTTGATCCGTACTGTTTGAAAACTCCTCAGGAATAAAGCTCATCTATTCTATATCACTTTAAGGCATATGTGTTGGTATTGCATGCTTCTCAGCATTGTGACAAATAATTTTCTACACTGACGGTCGCCCCAGCGCATTGTTGCTAAGAAGATTTTCTGTAAATATCGTCTTCACGCAACCAGACGGCCCAGATACCATCATGGAAAAAGGGTGTTTAAAGTGCAGCATCTTGTAATGCTTGAAAAAAACAACTTCTTACAAAAGCTATTTGAGAACTTTTATTTATACATTTTTCAATATGAGTGGCCGCAAAATTATTGATGAACTTTATATACCCGCACGAAAAAAAATTTTAAACGTCGACGTGGTATTATAATGGGTATTGATGATCTTTGGCAGACAGATCTGGTTGGCTATGCATCAGAAAACCGTGGTTATAAATTTCTATTGACAATAATTGATACATTTTCCAAATACGTTTGGGCTCTGCCCGTCAAAAGTAAAAATTCTAATGATGTGGCTAAGGCTATGGAATTGGTGCTTAAGGGGGTATTCTCATGTGACCACTTCGAAACATCTATTTTTCTATCATATTTCGAGAGTAAAACCTATCGAAAATATGCTGTGAAAAATTCAGACCGGAATTCTTAGTATTAAATAAGTTACAACTCATAGTCGCCGACGCGCCGTTAGTGACTTGTCTGCCTCGCGGCAGGTCTGCAGCTGCTACATTTCTATTGTTTTTACGGGTCCTTTATACCTGTGTTTGGAGTTTCTGACGATCAACTTTAGTATATTACCTACCTGTGTATATGTGCAATAGTGTATATAATTTTTTATCGTGAATATATATAAAATCCTAGAACAAATTAAGCAGTACACTTTTGATGCTCTGAGTGTCAACATCAAACAGGAAAAAAAATAAAAATGGATCGAAAAGGCTTGACAAACTCCACAAGATATCCAGCGCAAAAAGAAAGAAAAAGGAGATTTCGAGGAAATCAGTATATTGCTGAAACCGATATCAAGTTGGCGAGCACATCAGCTGAAAAATTAAAAGACTAGAGTGACTTGGATGTACCGCGTGACAAAGGATTCAGCTACAGTATCTTGTGTTTTTCACTAGTGTTTAGTGCTTTATAATCAATTTTGAAGTGTAAGTAAAGTAAAATCAGGATTCAAGTTATGTGTAAACTGTTCGTGACAAGAATTTGACATCAATCCTTCTCCTATGGTCAAAACTGCTTACGAAATCAAAAGACGTTTTCTGTATATTATGCGACTACTTGGAGTCGGTCTGGCTGGAATAAATTTATTTTGTTCGCTAATGGAATTGTGTAATTGAATTAGTAATAATGGATATTATGGTATGCACGACCAAATTTATATTGCTGTTAAGTCAGTAGTTGATACTGTTTTCAAAAAAGCCGTTGCAGAAGAAAAAACATTAAATGTTGAAAACATTTGTGCTGAAGATAAAATCACGTTTTTTGGTGATGGATCATGGGCCAAGCGTGGTTTTTTGGCTTCGACTATCATATCACAATATTTTTGGTATATCTGACTAATAATGCATAGCACTAATTTTTTTTCAGCTCGACCATGCACTCTGTTAACTACATGCCTCTCAATATGAATTTATTTTGGCTTTATGTTTCAGTCAACTATCAGAGAGTTTGAAACGGAAACTTCACAAAATTTCCACAGAACGAGCTCTTAAACTGTGTGGATATAAAACCGCCAACAAAGTTGACTTGAAAAGTTCCTTCACTATAGTTAAATATCAAAACAATCGAAATGGAGCTGTGATTTTTCGAAATCTTTCATTTCAATGCTTAAGAGTGACAATAAATGATTGCATAATGATATGTGGCAGTTTTTTCTAAAAAACAGAGCTTCAGTGGAAAATTCAAAACCTAAACAATTGGAACCTTTACGTTTCCGATATGGTCTACACGTGTTGCTGTCTATCAACCAATCCTCCTTTATCATTCCGTCAACGTATTACCCAACTTGCTTGGGTAATGGTCTCGTCGGTGTAAGATTATCGATCAATTCCTCTCGTTTTTTTTGGGCGTCGACATCGCATTGCATTGTCATCCTGCGGAACATGTCTAATTCAAAGTGCAGTGATAATGTGTAGAGTTACCACCTGCGCGAGGCGAAAATTTAACAATATTATAAAAACAGAAAGCAATATTATGTCGTATCAAGTGCAAACCATTTCTAGTACTTAATAAGGGTACTTTCTGGAATTAATTGCTAATTTCCATCTTATTAACTTCCCAGTATATGGGAAGTTCTTGTAATCGCCTCGAAAATCGAAATTGAAATTTTCAACATTTCTTTACGTTTTGAGGTCTATAGAGTATATATAAAGTGTTTTTAGAAAGGGACATGTATGTGTGTGTGTGTGTGTGTGTGTACGTACGTACGTACGTACGTTCGTGGACACTTTTTCTACGAGCATAACTCACGTAAACAAAGTCGTATCGACTTCGTTAAGGTGTCAATCGAAGCGTCTTTGCAATTTTAAGAGCTGATTAGTTTTTGGGATACTTCGGTCGGGGGGGTTTGCTGTTTTGACCCTTTGAAGGTCATTTCTGTCATGCGGTATATATCGCCAACCAAACATACGATTTGCATGATAGAGGTGTCAATCGACGCGTATCAACATTTGTGTGAATCTATCACATTTTAAAAAAAAATTGTAGCCGTTTTTTAATTTAAGAAAAAAAAGTGCTAAAAATTAGGTTTTTTTTCATAAACAATAAATTTTTAACCTGATTCACGTAATTTAGTAGACAATGTTTATAAAATTTATATACTCCAGACAATTTGTGTAGAAACAACATCAAAGCTTTTTCTCATGATCACGTAAAAAATTCAATTAAAAATAAAAAATTATTAAAAGTCATCATGATTTTCAAGGTCATTTTTATCATTCACTATATCTCACGAACCAGATATAATATTTGCATCATTAAGGTGTCAGGTGACGTGTATTAATATCTTTGTGAAGTTTTTAACATTATAAAAACTCGTTTCAGCTTTTTTTTAATATAATAGAAGAAAATGCAAAAAAAAATTATAGTTTTTTTCATAAAAAATATTTTTTTAACTTGATTTGCACCGCACAGTAATACCAGTTTATAAAATTTATACATTCTTATCAGTTTTTGAAGAAAAACCAGCAAAACTATATTCCGTGATTATAAAAAAACTGAATTAAAAATAAAAAATCATTCAAAGTTATCATGTAAAGAGGGTTTATACGAATGCTATTACTTTATATCTATTATTCTAAAAAAATTGTTGTAAATTCAATCATAGTTTTAAGATATTTGCATAATTTGAGCAGATATTTAATAGTTTTTATAGTCTTTTAATTAAAAAAAATGCTTAAATTTTGAAAACCAACAAAATTTTTCAACACCAAAAAGGCCCCAACCGATTGATCCGCGTGAATATTCAATCTGTCCTCATCGACCAAAAACCTTACGTAATCAATGGACCCTCCCGTAGACGATATGATTCATATTAACTCATTCCTGTTACTGCTATGAATACCTCTCATTGTTGTAATGTTGTTGATGTCTATGTAGATATTACTGGGAAGTTGACCGTGTGGACCTCAAGGGTCGCACCTCGCGGCTTGTTGTACTGAAACTTCTTGTGACCTAAAAATTAAAGTACTTACGGCTTAAACTTGATAATCCTGATTGAGTGAGGCATAGATTCACTTTCCTCAGTCAATATAATTCTCTTACATGAACTTTAATTAATATCCAACAACATGTCAATGCACGGAAACGGAAGCCTAACAAACTTTGAGGTGTTTTTCGATGCCATTGAAGGTATGACTCTCTAGTTGAATAGTGTTATACATGTATCATTATCCTAGTAAATATTTGGCACGTTTCAATTTGAACAGCACTTGAAACTTTAAGCAGTGTTTTATTTTATTACAGGCAGTTTGGAACACCAACCATCCTCAAAGGAGAAATATTTTTATATTGCGACATTCTATCCATGAAGGAAACTGTGGTGTTTGCTCTGATAACATATATAAAATCGACTTTTCTACTTCTACGCTCAATCTATTTTTCGACTCGTTCTTTTTTTCTGTCTGCCATCTCTTTTGTTTTGTTTGTGGAGCCGACGTAGCTAATAAATTTAATTGTCCCACATGAACTCTTGGGTAAACGTGCAACGAACGTTTGCGAGAAATTTTTACATTCTGAGGAATAAAATTTTGCAGAATCCGAAAATGTTGGAACTAGCTAACGTAGTGACCAATATCAACTCGCAATTGAATCTACGTCGTTAAATATGGCAGAACTCCATTCTTTTTTTGACCTAAATTATTAGTATCCAAACGGACAAAACATGTTCTAGGGTTCGATCTTGTCTGCCTTCCTGTTTGTTTATTTCAACTAAAGTATCGTCACAGGCTCGGTCAAATTTAAATGTAGAATTTTACCCAATCTTCATATTTGCAGACATGCGATTTCTATTCAATACTTCTGTAAAATCCAACAATTGCTGTAATTTGCTTAGAAAATTACGGCAATCATTTTTATATTAAACTCAGTTCGACCACAATAACAATGATATACATGAACAATCTCTCTTTTTCCATCACGCTGTTTTAGCATGTCTTACTTGAAGCGACAGATTCACCACACTATTATCATATATTGATAACACCAAAAACTTACTTTCACCAAACAGGGTTCCAAAAATTGATGCAGTATCTCGCAATTCCAGGTGACAGGCAACAACCCGCGCGATATTTTTATCAAGAACTACATTCAAAGACGCAGTCATGCATACGGGCTTTCTTGGATTCAGATTCACTAAGACACCATTTGCTATTTCTTTTGCCAGTTTATCAATATCAAAACTACTTGTAAAGGAACGATATTATAGTCTGCATTTGCCACTTTTGTTTGTTTTTACTTTGTTTGTTCAGTACATTCAATGGGCAACTCAAAGCTACTTTTAGACCGTCTATCCTTATTTCGCATTTTTTTTCTACATTACAAAAACGGTTTTGTTTGTTGAAAATGAATTCTGGCGTGAATTCGGCAATGCTACCGAAAATTATACTTTGCTATCGGCGTGACCGTCTACTGTTTCTTTTCTTGCAGCGGCCATCAGTGATGGTCCACGGATATGTGTATCGTTTTTGTAACCCGATAGATGTTTGTGAAAAATTATTTACTCGAAGAAAAAATTAGGAGCCTCACGCACCATGGAAGGCCTACTTACTTAGCCAAATATAAGGCAACCCCAAGTTTTTGGGTTGCATGATCGCGGCCAAGTGATGCAGTTTGATATTAAGGGAAAATTCCATCTCACCCGGAGTGCAGTCAGGTTCAAGGCCAGCTAGCATTAGCCTAGGGGATACGCTTTGACATTCGAGTAAAAGACAGCAAGAGGAAAAATTTAAAATAAAAGGAAGAAAACTACCAAGATAAAATTCGACGCTCTGATGGACGGTGCTGCACTCAGGGTGAAATCTTTTTGATGTGTTATTGTGCCATAGCCTCATTCTCTTCGCACTTACATAATATATACATAATATATGTCTCCCAAATCAAACACATTTAGAAATTTTCATATTTATCAGTATGTTTCCGATGTTGTTGTCATATTCAAATCCATCGATCTTTTTGCACATTCTCTTCGCGGGGCTATCAAGTCCCAAAGCTTTTCTCAATTCCTCACTTTGTCTTACTTACGCGTTGCTGGCAATGCTTCGTTGAAGTAGAAATAACCAAAGCATAGATAATAAGTAGGACAGAGACTAGAGAATAGCAGAAAATACATATATATGTAGCACGGACACTAGAGGCAAATTGCTACAAATCTGTCATACAACGCGTTATGTGGATTCGTGGAAGCGTATAAGTGTTCAAGCTTATAAGTGTTCTAATTTGCATCGGTTCACATGGTACATTACTTCGGTTGTGGCGTGTAAACGTACACGAATTGTTGAATCAACAAAAAATTGCGTCCTCAAACATTGGTTTATAAGTTAAGCTCTTCGCACCCTTGATAGGTGTAGTTTACTTACTTTGTTTGTTTAGCCAGGAAACTAGATGTCAATAATTTTTGTGTCTTTAAAATTACCTTTTTTAATGTGTACAACATACAAAATTTTGTCTCAGATCCGTGATGATATTGAGTGACAAACTTGATGCGCCGTGGACATCTGCTGTACATTCGGCAGGCTTTGTTATAAGGCTTGTCAGATTACGGTGTATCGAAACAGATTGTGTTGCATGCTTTTTCATAGCCAATTATTGCATAATAATTATCAAATAATGATTGCAAACTAGCTTCGATCAATTTGAGGCACGGTCCCTGAGTTTAGAGTGATAAGTTTCCTTTCTTCGGAGATTTTAACACATTGAATACCGTAACAGAGAATTAAACGTTCTTCTCACGTGGGCCCGTATGAATAGCTCTTGGCCTTGTTTGTATAGTATACCCAGTTTCATATACATTGGGTCATCGAAAGGGGTAGTGGTAGTTTACTATAACGATATGTGAGCAACTTATAATTTTAAAGCATGGCGGGAGCTGCAACTCCAATCGAATAGATACGTGGCAGCTAACGTTATAATATATCTCTTGAATTGACTTGCAAGATTTAAAATTTTTGGATTTTTTTTAAATAAGTTTAGATTGCAAATTACTATCAAATTTCAATTTACTATCAATCTACAATCACCCGTGTATAAGGGCGTCGTGACACTTATAAGTCATCTACTAAGCGTTTTCAACCAATATATTGCTAACACGTTTTAGACGTGAACTTTGTTGAAAATCAAGTGGCTTCATCAAGGCTTAATAGCTGTGAATTATACAGACGTAGTTTTCGGAAACATTTTGGCAAGCCGGCGCAGTTTACCCGTAACGGTATGGCAGACCGTTCGGACTACAAGGGTCACACCTCACGGCTTGTTTATTTTGTTCATTTATTTTTCCGGCAAGGGTAGAATGTTTTACAATTCCTATATCTTATAGAAACTTTAATTACGCAACTTTTAATAACTCCCACCTTGGTTCTAAAATGAACTGTTTCAAAGTTAGGAATGAGAAAAATCGATTTTTAAAAACAAGTTTCAAATATTGCAATTTTTTTGAGAGGTAGGATAAGTCAATTATTGTTATACATTAATATTAAGAATACTTAACGCAATAATAATTATGAACATAATACTACTTTATAAAATAATAATTAGAGCTATTCATAACAGTAATTGGAATGAGTTAATGTTAATTGTATCATCTAAGGGAGCCTCCATTGAATACGTAGTGCCTATGGTGTGATTAAATATTCACGCGGGTCAATCGGTGGGTGGTCGGGTTGGTTACAAAGCCTTTTCTACGTTATTTGTTTTTTTCATATCAATGCTTGAAGGACATAACAGCGCTAGCAAAAATGAATGCAGTTTTGTTATTACGCCCACTAAAGAGATTTTGTCGCGTGGTGGCCATTTTGAATATTTGTGTTCAAAATCGCCATGAGTGCAGCATAATCATTGAGTTTGTATTTTTTCACGATTTTACAAAAATCAGGCTGATACTTATTTCTTATTTTCAGTTGGTCTTGAAAAACGTTGAATGTGCAGTCAAAAATCAGTTTAGTTTCATTAAAAACTAAAAAGCATTACGTATGATGATGGAGGAAATAATTGAAATCTTACAAACACAAAAAAAAACTACTAAAAGTGCAATTTTTTATTTGATGAAAGCTTTTTATAACATATGATGTTGCAAAGTATTGACTACAAAACATTTTACCATTCAAAGCATTGATTACCACCAATGCAAATTTGATTGATTTTTTTGTTTTGGAAAATGTAAGCATTTTTTTTTATTAAAATTGAAACACGGTACTATGAAAACTATTCCAAATCTGCTCAAATTATGCAAATATTAATAAACTTTGATTGATTCAACAACAATGTCTTAATAATAAGATTAATCAGATAATATCATCCGTATGAACACTTTTTACTTGGTGACTTTGAACTATTTTTTATTTAATTATTTTTTGTAATGATTGAAAAATATTGTGGTGGTTTCTCTTTAAATTTGATACGAAATTATAAATTTCATAAACATTCGTTACTGTGTCGTGCAAATCAGGTTAAAAATTTATTTTTTTATGAGGAAATCCTAAATTTTTGCAAATTTTTTTAAATTAAAAAACCGCTCCAACGATATTTTAAAAACTAAAAAACAACATGAAATAAAAAGTGTTACAAAATACGGCGGAAAGATTAATTGAAATCTTACGAGCCCTTAAAAGTTAGACTAAAACTACTTTGATTGAAGCGTTTTAGAGAATATGCTTTTGAATAGTATTGAATACCATTATATTTGTACTAATATACGATTTTACAATCGAACACTAGTAATAATTTCCGATTTGGACGTTTATCTTAAAACTACATGTAACGAGCAAAAAAAATCTATGTCTGATTATATTTAAAACGTAAAAATTCTTCTTGAGATGCAGGCAGAAGTAAATGTAACTTCCGAACCCTTACAATTAATGAACTTCAAACTTTTGACAAATGATCCTCAAATATTTAACGATTTTTTTTATTTATTATAGACATTCATTGTTCATTGTTTATGGATGAATGTTTTTTGAAAGTATAAGAAAATTGCGACGTTTAATTTGATGGGAACTAAAAATATCTAATTTTGAAAAGCAATGATTGCCAGAAGTGCAAATGAGTTAAAATAGCCACGTGAAGCCACTTCGTTAGAGTAAGTGGTAAGGAAATATTATTTTTATCAATTTTTATTCATTAGAACGGTGTATTGTTTTTATATGAACATGTTTTGTAATCATGAGAAACGTTTTATTTTGTTTAATAAAAAATCTTTAAAACATTTTACCATCCAAAAGTTTTTTTCACCATCTTTTTATGCAAATTTTATTGAAAATTGGTACTTTTACAATTGTAACCAGTTTTTCATTAAAACTAAAAACCGGCACTGTGATTTTTTAAAGATCTGATCCTATTAGTAACTATTACGCTTGGATTCATATAACACCAATACCTTAAGAATAAGAAATATCAGGTTATTCGTATAATCCCCTTGTTACATAGTGACTTCTAATGTTTTTTTGGTTTTAATGTGTAGTCGTGAAAAAAAGATTACTTGTTTTTTACAAGAACTGATTTGAATAAAAAAATTATAACCATAGATTACTTGCTGTGCAAGTCAGGTCACAAATTTATTATTTATGGAAAAATCATAATTATTTGCAATTAAAAAAAAATAAGCAGAATCATTAAAATGGTCATGCGCTTTGATTGACACCCTAATGATGCAAATCCAATGTTTTATTCGTGAGATATATTGCAGGAAAGAATCGACCTTGGAGTGTTCAAAACAGAAAATCTATCCTACCGATGTTTTCCAAAACAAATCATCTCTTAGAATTTTAAATACACTGCGATTGACACCTCAACGAAGTCTATACGTACGTACGTATATTTTGATTTTCAGGGTTATAACAAGAACTTTTTATATACTGGGAAGTTAAAAATTCTTATTTTAAATTTTTTTTTTCTTTTCAATTTGCACATGTGGCTATTGAGTTAAGAGAAAAAGAGTTATAATTTTTCGGTTTACAAAAATATTCGTATGAATAAAATGAACAAATATATTTTTTGAAGAATGAGATAATACGAATCATACCATCTTGTTTCGCTTGCTCTAATAATTTCTTGTAATTTTAATTATTATTTCTTTTCTTACATAATATTTATGTCTTGATGGGAATAAACTTCATGAAATTTTTTCAGGTAGGTAGGTCAATCATGAAACATTGTTCGTAAATGTAACGAAACTGACAATTTTTGCAACTCGCACAGGAGAAGAGATAAAGACGCCATCAATTAAGGTCATCAACAGTAAAAGTAAGAAAGAAGTTAAATGGAAAGTGTGACAATGTTATCGACTAGACTAGTGGGTTCTAACCCAGGAAAAACTGAACTTAGCAACGAAGCTTATTCGAAACTAGGTTGACAGTCGTTATAATTCACATAAACAAATATTAAAAATAGTTGAATCATAACGAGGTTAACCCATCAACAAGCCTAACCGTGGTCGTGCTGTCTGAAAGCGAATTGGCATATGACAGCACCTGAAGAGGAAGCCATTCGCTATCCCGAAACTACACTTTGCATAATAATACAAGTCGTGAGTTTTTCTTTTACCAAATTTTATTTTATTTTCAAATATATATTTCGGCTACTACTTGCAGCCTTCTTCAGTGATGTGTTCACGACTCGAGTTGGTAAAAGAAAAACTCACGACTTGTATTATTAAACCAATTTACCAAAAAGCTCGAGCAGACAACCAATACACTTTGCATTTAAAACTATGAACCATTCATAAAATTCGGAAGCTAAGAACCCCCATCAATGTGCAATGATAGTGTTAGTAAGTTGCTAACCAAAAAGCACAACTAGTAGACAATGTTATCGACGAGACTAGGAGGTTCTTACCCAGGAAAAACTAAGAAAGAAGGCTTTTAACTGTCCTATTTTAAGTGTTTCTTTAAAGCTATAAATAAATCACCAAATCAAGAAATTCCCAAAATCATCATGATTGTGAAAAACGTAAATATATTTTAATACCTTATATAATCTGCGGGTTTGTTTATCAAGTTAAAACACTATCTTTTTTTGAAAAATTCAGGTAACAATAAGAACAATCAAGTATTTATTTGGCTTACCCTATATCATTTGCGTCTCGCGTTTCGATTATATCAAATGAAAAATTCAATCTTTGAGCCAAGACCTTAAGTATTCTATGTTCCAGTCCTTCCCAGTAGACGACGGGGCTACCAAAGCTATCCAATAATTTACGGCGGAAAATAAACGGTGGCTGATTTGCGGCAGCGATTGTGAAGCGATGTCCAGCAAAACCATCAACGAATTTCATTGGAAACAAGTTAACATCATTTCTAGTTAAGCTTCCGTTCACCCAACTTGTTAAAACTATTGGGACATTTGATCCGAGACCATCAGCGAACAAATGATGGGTATATAAAACAAATGGGCGTTCCTGAGAAAAAGAAACAACTGTTTTTACACACGAATGTCAAAAATATTGTTAGTATTCAGTTTTCTTTTCAGCAATACAAATAAAGATTCCTAATAAGATATAAGTAAACTGTATTATTCCAAATATAGTAATAACAGAAAATTGTGCGAAAATTTACATCGAGCATCATCCAAACCGAATGGTTTTAAAAAATTACTAGGTTAGTTGTTCTAAAGGTCTAACAAGCAATTTAGCAGCGTAGGTTTTAAAATATGAACATAAAGCAGGGTGTACTAATAGAAATCTGAGAAAATGTTTCACATTTATGTTAGTTGTTTGGAAAACATTTATGATTGAAATCGACTCCTATCCAATGATAAGGATTCAGTTTGTTTTAACAACAGAAGTATCAGTATAAGGTTCAACGATGCTTGAGGAGAGACACCATCAAACGAAGCATAACAATGCCTAACGCAGAAAATAAGGGCAAAATGCTGTGAAACTCATCGTTATTTAGTCAAAAGCCTTGACTATCAATCTTTTATTCAATGCAAAGTTAATTTTTTAATTTCATGTACTTTTTCACGAATTAAATTATACGGTGCAAGTTTAAGTGCAGTTATTATTTATTCATCATCTTTCGTTCCTTGTTAAGGTAACAAATGCGTGGTTAGTTTTCTATGACTGGTTATAAAAAGACCACGTTCATTGGCAAGCATCGCACAAATCATAAAACACGCATCATTTGGTGCTATGCAGCCGCAACAAAAGAAAAGTTGGCAAACATTTATAGCTACAAAATTTCACATAAGTTTATATTGTGTCCTTGGGTGGTAGTTTATCAAAATGGCGGATAGTGAAGAAAATTTTATAAATATCGTTTGCTGTTAGATGAACAAGTAGTCATAAGGAGGAAACGTCCCAGACTTTGGCAGCATGACATAGGCGAAGCGACTGAAAT
Source organism: Oxycera nigricornis (assembly GCA_963942545.1). NCBI lineage: Eukaryota > Metazoa > Arthropoda > Insecta > Diptera > Stratiomyidae > Oxycera > Oxycera nigricornis. The sequence goes on along the minus strand of OZ012661.1, from coordinate 67,815,416 downwards.
ACGAAGAGATTTGAACGTTATTTCCTGATCTGGTAGAGAATGATGTAATCTTATTTTAGTTTTTGGAAAAAGTGACAAATCTTTCGTCTTAACGACTTTCTTTGATGCTTTGGGCTATAAGTTGTGGTATTCTGTCACCCGAGTACGCAAGAGTGACATCATGCGGAAATGGCTTTCAGGCTTATACCACTGCTGCCTCCGTCCCGTTAAAACCCTGGCAGGCCTCGCTGTACGTTCAAAACTCGTCGCCACTAGTCTGGCTGTGCAGGTTCAGTTGAGTCCAGACTCCTGATTAGTCCCTGACCCGGCTCTGAGCACATATCCTCATAAGGGAATGTGCCAACCCTCGCATGGCCTCCCTGCTGTGGCATAGATAACCATGATGTCTCAGGGTAACTGCAAAACGACTGGAGATAGCGGCTGCGAGGGGGTACCCAATTGCAATGAGGACGAAAGATACCAAAGAGGATCCACTTGGCCCGAAAGGGAAGTGGAAGAAGATGACGCGTCCTTCTGGTGGGTAGAAGACCGTGATTTTCAGCCAACCCCTCACTTCTTCGAGGGATGCATGCACCAAGGCAGCTATGCCAGGGCCAAGTACCCCTCAGTGAAGTCTATTGGCGTTAGCGGCAACACTAAGGCAACGGCAAACAAGCCGCCCTGAACTGTTGCTGCCGCGTCCTCAAACACTGCCTCTTCTTCAGGTGTTAAAAAGCAGCAAAAACGCTCTATTATGGTTTACAGGAAGAGAATATTTGCCTTCAAAGTCCTGAAAAGGCTGAAAGATTTACCTTTCGATGGTCTTTCCCAGAAGGACAAAATCTCCCGTGAATGGGTAACTTCCACAGTAGAGGCTCACAAAGCCTCTGTTTCAAAGCAAGTGGCAACTGATAAAAGATGCAGATCTAATGACGCAGCCTCATATCAGCAGAGTGCTTAACTGTCGGTCACTAAAAAAACCGAGATTGGTCACGTGCAACGCTGTTAAGGGCAGCAGTTCAAGTGAAGTGGTCAAGGACAGCCTGATATTGGCTGTCATCGACAGGAGTAGTAGCGATGAGAGCATCTCACCGTGACATTGGAAGATGTTGGAAATTGCACTTCTTCGGGTGTACAAACCCATACTGGAGACAAACCCCGGACCTCCACCAACCTTTCGTGACGCTGGCTGGTACCAGCGTCACGTCAAACTGATAGCATGTATGGAACAACGATCAGTCAAGCAAGCTATCGATAGATTAGGAGAAGTCTGGCCCATAGCAAAGTTTGAAGCTGTCTCCAGGGAAGACATCCCGAATCGGCCAGGGTATGGATACCAGCGGAGCCATTCACATCAGAAGAAACTGTTGAGCTAATTAAGCTAGGCAATCCTGGCCTTCCGGTGGATAATTGGAAAGTGGCTAAGGTAAGCGATCTCAACAAAGAAGTGCGAGAGGCTCTTATAATTCTCAATGAGGAGGCAGTTGCTCTTTTTGAGTGTATGGCTGGGTGATAAGCTAGGGTTTCTCGGCATCACCTTGCAAGTATACCGCAAGGACCGTACTGGAAAAGCAGTACGACAACCGAACAAAGAGAGTGGGAGCAAGGTGGCTGGAGTAGCTTCGTCAGACCCGACCGCGGACCTTTCCGAATCAGATCAACCCTCCGAAGGCGGAAGAAGCACCACTTTCATGACGGAGTTGGCAGGGGACTTTCTCCAATCCCTCGACTTGGTTGAGAAGGAGGGGATGACCTCATCTGACGAGAAGGCGGACAAAACATTGTGTCGTGATGCTGGAGTTTCTACAAATAAACCTCCATCACTCTAAAGCGGCATCTGCCGCACTGCTCCTCTTCCTGTCCCAAAAAGGAGAGGAACTAATACTAGCCCAGGAACCTTTTGTTGCAAGCAACTGGGTTTGCAGGCTCAACATGAGGGGATACAAGACAGTATTCCTCAATATAAAAGGTAAACCAAGAGCTTGCATAATGATAAAAGAAAGCTTGAAGTTTTTAACCTTGCATGATTTCAGTGACCAGGACACCCATTTGGGCTGTCTCCTGTTATATGGCACTTGATGTTCTGCCACTTCCAACTAGCTTGCAGAGGATCACAAGGGAAGCCACTGCAAGAGGCATCCCTATGATATTCGGGGCGGACGCCAATGCACATCATCGCATTTGGAGTAGATTTACACCAATTAACGCGGGGAGTCACTATTTGAATTGATTCTATTGCATGACGTAGCCCTACGTAACAAAGGTGAGGATCCTACTTTCATTACGGCAAGCCGTACAGAAGTTCTGGACATCACTCTAACGAAAGATCACTTGTATAACGCGATCAAGGGATGGCATGTATCACATGAGTGCTCGTTTTCTGACCACCTATATATAAGCTTTGATGTGGCTTTTGACCCTCCGGTAAATGCAACTTTCATTAACAAGAGGAGGATGGATTGGGCCAAATACCAATTAGTATTAAAATCTACGCTTGAAAGTGGACCCCCAAAGATTGGAGATATTTGTGGTCTTGAGGAAGCCGTTGGGACCCTGACATCGGCCTTCAATGAAGCAGTAAGATCTGCATGTAGTTCAATGAAGCCTAAGGGGAAATTTAAACCCCTCTGGTGGATTAGTGACATTGCAAAGCTGCGGAAGGAATGTAGAAGGTCCTTTAATCAGGCTTAAGAATCCAATGACTGGTCTTCTTATAAAGCCAAACTGACGGAGTTAAAATGCTCCATCAGAAAGGCTAAACGCATCTCCTGGAATAGTTTCTGTGCAGTAATAGAAAACTCCAAGGATGTCGGTCGTCTGCGGAAAGTCATGACGAGCTGTCCCTGTTTTTTCGGGACTGTCGAAGACGCAAATTGAGTCTGGACGACATCCAGCTCCAAGATTTGGCCGTTCTTGCCGAAACGCACCTCCCGGGTAGTGAGGATGCGGCTGACGAAACAGATTCACGTACGCTCCCGGGCGGTCTGTCAACCAATGTGCCTGTAAATGACAGGCTCCTACACTGGGTAATCCGCTCATTTCAACCCTTCAAATCCCCTGGCATGGACAATATCTCACCTGTTGATATCCAGAAGGGAATCAATATGGCACTGTCATGACATAATGACATTTTCAATGCATACCAACGGATGGCTTACAATTCACAGCGGTGGAAAGAAGCTAAAGTATTATTCATACATAAAGCGGGCAAGACATCCCACTCCTCAGCTTAGGAATATAAACCTGTCAGCCAAACCTCTTTTCTGCTGAAAACTCCGGAACGGCTGATAGAGACTAATTCGAGAGCTACTCTGAAACCACTCCCTCACGCAGTGCCCGCATACACAAAAGCAAGATCGGTTGTGACAGCTCTTCATTCGCTCACCAGCTACATCGAAAAATCACTTAGCGTTAAAAAATATACGCAAGCGCTTTTTCTAGACATCGAAGGGGCTTTCAATAATGTCAGCCATAAGACTATTGGGAAATCACTTGGGGAAAGCAATGTCGATGACAACCTCATGAAGTTCATTGGTCAACTGCTTAGCAGCAGGAACATCAACTCCACGCTAGGTAACAGTACCTTAAGAAGAAGGGTTTGCAAAAACACACCAAAAGGTGGTATGCAATCATCCCTTCTATGGAACCTTGTGGTGGATAACGTCGTGTCAAAAATAGACTGGCTGCAAAGTCGTAGCTTATGCCGACGATGCTGCAATAGCAATATCGGGAAAATTTGTTGACACCCTATCTGAAAGACTAAACTTTGCCCTGGGTATTCTTACCCAATGGGGCAAAGAGTGCGGTCTAAAGATTAATCCGCAAAAAACAGAATTTGTGCTTTTCACAAGAAGGTACAAAGTTCCACAATTTCTTCCACCCAAACTCGATGAGATAAGTCTCATACCGTCTCTCCAAGTTAAGTATTTAGGTCTAGTTCTGGACTCCAGCCTCGCGTGGAAATATAGAAGGAATATAGAAGAAAGAGCACGCAAAGTGACATACGCAATCTACTGCTGCAAAAGAGCCATTGGAAGAAGGTGGGAAACGGTCACAGTCCCGACTTCGCGCACAAACCCAAGGATCCGAGATCGAGTGCTCCACCATTTTGGACGCTCCTCGACCCCGGATGCCTCGTGTGCACCCGCGCCGCCGGGATCGGTACAAGGTCGATGATAGTGGCGGTCCCGATTTGACATTTTTTTCGTTCCGCGACTAGCTCACCGAGTCGTGGGTTTTTGGAAACAGACTAGAAGAATCACGAACCACATTTGCACACGCGTCACCAATGCAAAAGAAAACAATCACATCACTTTTATGTACTTATTCCATCATATTAATAATTTTTTATTATTTATTTTTACATTAGATGTTTATTTGCATCTAAGACTGTTCGATAATTTAGGAGATTACAAAAGAATCCTTTCAATTATACGTCATCAAGTGTTATAAAAACACACTTAAATTGAACTATTAACATTTTTTTTGTGTTAACTTTTCGGGCTGCTGGGGCTGATATAATTTTTGGTGCAATTTCCGCTGACGTTGGCTAGTGCTCCTCCGATGCGGGGAGGTCGGCGTGTTGTCTAAGACAAGTTTGCTCTGTCAGCGCTGACACGATGCTGTCGTTCGACCGTGGCGAATATTTAGGTGCGCTGCGAACACGAAGGCAAAAGGCGAACATCTCTCGGCGTGCAGCGCCCGCTCCAAACGATCTACGCAACAATTCCAGGACGTTGACTCACCCGCTTGCCTGTCGGCGTACAGATTTTAAGGATTTGTGGTTTTCCAGCCTTTTCCGTTTCACACTCGGCGGACCCGCCACAACCGCTCGTTCGTGGGCCGAATCACCCTATTAAATTGGCTCCCGACTGAGCTATTTACAAGACAGCAGGCCAAGTGCTCTGCGGTTCGGTTGAAAGCTCTATGTCTCTGGCATGAAGGGAACAATGGCCACTTCACAATACTACGGAGGGATGGACCAACGTCAGGGAAGGTAGACCTCGCTTCTCTAATTCCCTGTTTTCACCACTGGGCTGGACCATATAAAGAAGTGAGATACAGGAATCGATCGACATCTAAACTGATGGATGAGAAATGAATGGAAGAGTTGGGTTTGGCGTTTTCTCAGAGCAGCGAGGCCTGAAACTTTCCTTTCCGCTACCAGATTACTGCAGTGTTTTTCAGGCAGAGGTCATTGCGATTTACAAGGCAGTAGACTGGCTGAGAAATCAGAAAATTCCTATAAAAAATTTAAACATTTTCTCTGACAGTCAAGCTGCTTTCCAATCACTATCCAGCATGCATACCCCATTCAAAATTGCAATGGAATGCCACTCACAACTAAACATGATATCGCTTCATTGTGAAGTGATTCTTTGCTGGGTACCGGGGCATAGTGATATACCGGGAAATTGCAAGCAGATGTCTTAGCCCGAGCTGGCACTGAGCTCCAAGAGTATACACTTACACCCCAAGTTGGGCAACCTCTAGCTTCCATAAAGCTAGGATTGAAGCATTACCACATGGAGGCTGCAAATGACGCCTGGCTTCTTGAAGAAACCTGTAGGATATCCAGGCAAACTTGGCACGCACTGTGCTCCAAACGCACCAAGCGGCTTCTTAACAGGAAGCGCAAAATCTTGAGCTCCATCGTATCCGTACTGACGGGGTACTGTCTGATTGGCAGGTACGCAGAAAGATTGGGTGATCCTTTCAACGATTTCTGGCGAAGTTGCAGATCGTAAGACGCAAGAGAGACAATCCAACACTTTCTGTGTGAATGCCCAGCACTATCCAGGAAACGCATGCAAACTTTAAGCTCACCTTTCCTGGACAGCCTCACGGAAGTAGCTAATTTAAATATTAGCTGCATAGTCAACTTCATACCAGAATCTAAATTGTTCCCGTCATCCTGTAGGTTCTAGTGCCGTTTCAATCTTTTGTGGTATCACAATGGGCCTATAGTTGCCTAAGTGAACCATCTTTGGATAAAGGAGGCTGCCACTACAAACAACCAACCAACCAACCATCCCAATTTAAATATGGTAAACTGAAACATCGCACGGTTTTCAATCTTAGTCGTTCACTTTGTCAAGTAGGTTTCTTTATGTGAAAATCAACCTCATATTGATGAGCGTTAAGACAAGCATCCTTCATATTTACCAGGTTTTTGAACTCCTTTTTGAGATGTTCTTCTTCCAAATCTGACGCTGCAGCACCTGTATCATCCATTTCATCATTTAAGACCTCACCAAGTTCGTTCACACTCATATGCTTTGGAATTGTTTACCGTTATATCGCATCATCATCAGCCCTTGTTAGTCGCACCATATAAATTATCGTTTCTTTAAAGTAAGCTAAATAGTAAGCGTGCACGATTTGTTTCGTTTATTTTTTTGATGAAATATTTCGTCACATGATGAAAAACTATGAACTAAACCATTATTCTGAGCTCAGTGCATTGAAAGCTTCAAATCCACTCTCGATGTGTCCTATAGATGTTAACATCTACTCGCAGCAGTCTATAAGAGAGTTTAGGCTGTATCAACGCCTGAATTCAAAATCGGAAATCATTTACCGATGAGTAAGCATGCAAGGGTTTGGTAAAGGCTGCACTACAAACTGGTCATCAGAAATATTGACGATGCACGGAGTGAGGAGAATCCAACCTCCCACATATGTACATGCTTGAAGACTCCCAAAAAAACATCTTGAAAAGCGAATTTTATGAACAGGAACTTTCATGCGTCACGAACTCAGGGTATTCATCTATCTAGTTAGAAAAGACTAATGTCGACATATAAATAGCATCGAAATACTGCATAACAAGCTGGCACCACGATTAATTCTATCCAATGCATAAGCGAAGCTAATTAATTGTAACGGTTTTATCTAGCTAATGTAATTTTTAAAGAAACTGCATCTGTTCTATCGAACTGGTTTAACCGTAAGTAGGGTGTGGCTGATCTGACAGGCACATGATTCGTTTTTTGTGCCCCTCTCCATAGCGCGCCGAGTGGGACCCATCCCTTCCAATAGTTTCCTAGCTTTGGTTGGTGATTCCGACCCTCCCAGTCAGTTTGTCAAGAAAGTCTGTCACACGTATTTTAATCTGACAGGCTCAACGCACCCAATTACAAATTCAACCACTTCAGTATTTTTTGATATTTGTGATAGTGCATTTCTGCCAGGTGGCAATAACTTACAAGAATGGGGGTCATGTGCCTATCAGGCTCTTAGCTAAAAAAATATTCTTCATTCTTCGAGCGTTTCTTTAGTCGTTCTTTGCTTTTTTGTTGCAGGCCGAAGAAAAATGAGCGTAAAAAATACAATTTGAACAACACAAGTCACGTGAACGAAGTAAGGGCCTTGTTGCTTAGTGAAGATGATGCAGATCCGCTGTTGACTAAAAATCTTGGAGAGTAGAGAGATATTTCATCTGACGATGAAGTTGAAAAACGACAAAGTGTTTCAGAAACTGAACAAGAAGATGACGAGCTTAAGTCGTCCAATGAAGCGGAAGATGAAAATAACGGAAAATATTTTATGGGAAAAGACTAATCTACAAAGTGGTACATAGAAGCACTACGCAAGAGTCGCTCTGCGAGCCATAACATAATGATAACCTTCCTGGAGTGAAAAGAGCTGCCAAGAACTCAAAACTCCAGCTGAATGTTGGAGTAATCTGTTTCCAGATGCAATTCTGGAAATAATATTGACATACAGTAACCAACACATTGACATAGTGAAGGATAATTTCATCCGGGAGCGAAATGCCAAACACACTGATTTGATTGAATTGAAAGCTTCTATTGGCTTGTATTTGGTAGGGCTCTATAAATCTAACTGTTTATTTCTGGACGACGGTAAAAATGGAGACGGAATAAAAAATGGCCGTATCATGAATGTCAAACGATTTAAGTTCTTGCTTCGTTGCACGACAAAACTACCAGAAGCAATGTTCGTAATGTGTTTGAAATGTTTGTCCAGTACTGCAAGAAATCCTTCACCCCTGAACATTGCTGCGTTGAAATGTGAAAGCTCTTGGTTGAGCCATACAATGAATAATCCGATACTTGTGATAAAAGCAGCGTGAGTGAATAAAAAAAGTTAAAAATAATGATTAAAAAATAGTAAAAATTAAACAAAAATGTATACAAAAAGAGTTTGTATGAAGAAAATAAAATCACTAATTTAATACTAAATTCAGTATAAATGGATCGATATAAACAATGGATGAAAGCAACAATAAATGTTATTAATGGATCATAAATCAGTCAAGTAAAAATCAAAAGTCTGACAACGACGAGTGGTGAACAAAGACTTCCATCCGACGGGGAGCACTTTTCATGGATAAGAATATTAACTCAATCATCAAGATATATTATCTTCTCATATATAGACAAATGAATACATATTTTTGTTACATAATAGGTAAGCTTAATAGGCACCATTAATGATGGTAATCGAAGAACTTATAAATGATATTATTTATAACTAGTTATTGATAACTAAAACTTTGGTATTCTAATGCCTCCACCTCCTCTGACGACTTGTATGGAATCTAGTTCGTATGTTGTGATTTTTTTGTAATACTGATCCACTTTGTTTTCCTTGTTCAACTCAAAAAGTATCTCTGTATATTTAAATGGTTTTATTGTCTATTTTTTCCTCTACTTGGCAAGAGAATGCAAAACCAACTTATTAACTACTAGCACCACACTAGCGTTCTAGTAAATTTGCCGCAGCCAGCCCGAAGGATGAAACTATTAATTTCCCACTAATCACCGCGAAAATCAAAATTGAAATTTTCGATATTTTTTTACGTTTTTAGGTGTTAAGAGTGTGTGTACGTACGTACGTACGTTCGTGGACAGTTTTTCTACGAACATAACTTACGTAAACAAAGTCGTATCATTTTAGTTGAGATGTCAATCGCAATCGCAACATTGGGGGGGGGGGGTACGAAACATAGGATTTGCTTCGTAAAGGTGCCAATAGACGCGTAGTGACATTTGAATGGTTCTTCCAAATTTTAAAAAAATCGTTCGTCCGTTTTTTAATTTATTAAAAAAAGTTCAAAGAGCTTGGGTTTTTCTCTCTCTCAAACAATGAACTTTTAAACTGATTTGCAAAACACGTTAATAAATTTAATGGAAAGTGTGGTTGCGGTGTGTCGGATGACATCCTCTTCAGGTGCTGCCATTTGCCATCCGTCACCAGACAGCACGACCACGGTTAGGCTTGTTGATGGGTTAAGCTCTGAATATTTTAACTATTTTATTATTTGTATCTGCGAATCATAACGACTGTCAATTGGTTCGTTTATATGCTTACGTTAGCTATTCTCTATAAGTTAGTTCGTGCTGTCTGGTGACGAATGGCAAATTACAGCACCTGAGGAGGATGCCATCCGACACCCCGCAACCACACTTTCACACATTGATATGATATTTTTTATATTTGAAAGTTATTCAGTCTTTATCACTATCTTCTTCAATTACTGTAACTACTTCTTTTTCTTCAAAATCAAAAATGCTAGTCAAATACTCTGCAGGTTTAATTATTTTGGATAAATACCTTCCATGTGATAAATAATATATAAGAGCTTCAACATGAGAGCAGCAACCAACGGTTCTGTCGCCATTGGCACAAGTATAACAGTATCGTTTCATTCCATTGATGCTGATTGAATGTGACTCATATTGAATATAACATTTACATGTTTTGCTGTTACTGTGCCTCGATTTTACTTCAAACCTAAGAATATTAGATTTCAGTTTTATTGCTGTACATAATCAGCGAGTGTGTTAGTCAAAATTCTATTTGCATTCATCTTTTCGATAATAAGATCCAAACTATTTTTATCGGAATTCAGACGCTTTCCGAAAAGATTATAAAGAAAGCAAGCAATTTGAAAATATTCCTGAGCACTATGTAAAAGCCGATTATGCAGCTGATTATGAAGAAGTTCCCATTTTTGTCCAATTATACCATGTACTGATTCAACTACCCAACGTTACAAATCGAAAAGCGTTCGACTCTTCTGTAGTAAGTTGGTTCCTTTTACCTTTCAATGCTGGCATTAACAATATAAATCCTTTGGATTCTAAAAGGGGAACAACGTCTCGGAAACCTTTATCAACAATAAAACAATCACTTTCTTTTACAAGATGACTAAGTCCATTTGGTGATTTTAAGATCTCTTCCAGAATATCAGCATCATTTTTTGTGGCATTAAATGGACCTCTCACATTAACTTCGAAACCATTCGTTGTAATCATAGTAAATGGTTTGGCTAGGTGAGTTTTTTTGGCCGGAATACGATTTACACTGATAAGCATTATTGATACTTTTTTGATGACGCAAATAAGTTCCGTCAAATATCAAAGCTAAATCATCCTTTAAATCATGGAGTTTACTCGCATCAGAAGATACTTGAGTGAGTAAAAATTCTCTAGAGTAAGGTTCATATCCGAAACGTGTTGGTAAAATATTTTTGAAAGATTTCAAGACCGATTCAATGCTTGTTTGAACTTGAGTCTCTTGTATTTCAAGAATTGCTCCTACGTATTTTATAAGAATTACCTATTTTTAATTCAATGAGAAATGTCATGACTGCTTGTACAATATTTCTGTTTTCTGAATTTCTCATTGAATTCATCATAGCTATCAAATCAGTAATATTTTGCCTTGACACCTGTCAATGCTTGCACACGTTCTTCTGACATAGTAAAGTCTTTCAATTCATCATGCATATTTTTATCAGCTTCATTTGAAAACTTTCCTAGCTCGGTTGTCTCCACAAAGCATTCATTCTCAAGTAAATTTATTAGCAATAAATCATTTGCATAAAAGCGGGTGCCTAAAAAATTTTTAGGCACGAAAATACGTTTTTTAATAAAAACTTGAATCCGAACCCCGAATGGTACATCTTGGATATTATCCTTTGATCTATATAAAAAGCAATAACTATGAGTAGCAACAGCTCTGGGAAAAGACATGCACACAGATTCAACTGAAATTTTTCCAAGAATAGTATATGTCGAGCCGGAAGATTCTGATAACTGACTACTACCTACTTGCTCCTCAGATGACGTAAAAAACTGAGATACACTGAGTTAAGCAGTAGATAACGATAGATTTTCCATTTGAGAATTAGGTTGATCTATATCACTTTCATAATAAGACTGAGGATCTACATTACCAGAAGGATTTGACTGGGGATCTAATAATGGTTCCTCGTTATGTGATTCATCATTTTTATGTTCTTCGGCATGCGATCCATCAGATAAAGATTCTTCCTTATGTCATTTATCTAACGAATTTTTATTACTGGTATTTGTTGAGAGATTTTTAGAATTTTTTTAACGAAGTATTGAAAAATATTTTAATATTGCCCAAACTATCGTATTCCGTAACTCAAGGTAATGATAATTCTGTAAGCGCTCTTGCGATGATCGAAAATATTCAAAGATAGCAAAAAATCGTGAAAATAATTACTAAACGGGGTTTTTCATATTTTATAAAATGGTTGAACATTTAGACAAATATAAAAAGACTCTTTAAGTGTGTTTACCTACTAGACACACTACTTTAAATCAAAGTTAGGCTAGTTTTTGCCTTTGGCGCTCTTTCGATGACCGAAAAATCGCGAAAAATAGGGTTTTTCGAGTTTTTGAAGGTAGTGCACCTCACGGAAAAATATGAAAAATTTCACACAGATACTTTGCAATAAAATACATCATTATCTGCTAAAATTGAAGCTGCACCCGCTTATTTCGAAAGTCGGAAAAATATTATAATGTTTTAAAGGTTTTTTTTAGGTTAAATAGAATACTCTCAAAATTCTACGAAAATTCATGTGTATTTGTGATGTAAAAAAATTTGGTTTTTGGTGAATTGAGGGGCGTGGAGATTGAGAACGGGGCGAATATCATGACGTAGGCTATTTTTTGAGACCCTAAAACTAGTAATCAAGTGAAAATTTTTTTTGGAAACACGGGGATTTCGACTATCTTAACCCATGATACCTTTTGCCTTGTCTATCTAGACGACATGACCGTCTGCTTGACGTTTCTACAACAGCATAAAAAGTTGCAGAAAGTCTTTATAAAGATCGTGAATCTTATTCGCAGCTGTGTGTTGACAAGTCAGAATTTTTACACAAAGAAACGTCGAAATTTATCATTTTCTCAGCTTGGTAGGCTACTGTGGAAAGCTTATCAAAAATTTCACTGAATTAAGAAAATCTAACAGAATGCTTGAAAACGGAGAGAAAATTGAGTTGACTGAATCATATATGTATGCATGCATTCGATGCGTCTAAGGATTTCTTGATAAACACTCCCATATAACAATATCTCGATACCACAAAACCTTGTATTCTTAAAACTGATGACAATAATTACGCAATAGACGTAGGCGTAAGGCTAAACCAGTTGTATTCTGATTTTATCCAAAATTAATTATTTCACTTTAAATAATAGCATTTAACCGTTGTGTTGGCAACCGAATATTTTGAGCCTTACCTTTGCGGCAGAAAGAACAAAGTAGGTACCAATCAAAGATGAATGAGTTTAAAATACTCCAATTTGAAGTCAATCCGATCGTGTCTTAAGCAATAATAAGTACATGTGTACAAAAATTGATTGCCGAATTCGATTCCCAATGCATTAAGTACAATAAAATTAAAACCAACTATGAAATCACCTTAAATCGGAGTAAATGCTAAGAAGCCCAACGAGACAGCCAATAATTTCTGTTTCGAAAGTATCAACGGAACAGCTATCAGCTGAAGGGTTAAAGAAGATTATATCCCTATATAAGAAAAAAACCTCTCAATCATTCAACCATCAAATAATTTTAAACAAATGAAATAAAGGACCACCGATTTCTAAATACACAGTGTTTCGCAAAAAATATAAATGAATATTTGATATACCAGAATTTAATAAGCAAAACATCACATCAAAAACTGCAATTTTTACATGTGGAAACACTTCAAACTTTTCCAATTTGCATATTGTAAACATATATGTTTACAATAAACAACACATGAGGTGTGTTACACCTCGCGGCCTGTTTTCCAGTTGTTTTTCTTATATGGTAAGTTCTTTCACCCAGCACCCGGAAAGTTTGATTAAATTGTTAAAATACAAAAACGTTTTGTAAACCAGACGGGACTGTTTTCAGTTTCAGTTCACTGATTTACAGAAAAAGTTGTGGAATAACTCGTTTAACAATAATTGACTTATCCTACCCCTCAAAAAAGTCGGGAAGATTAATGAAAAAATCTAATTGTTCAGTAGTAAGTGACGTACCTTCGAACCGGGTTTTCTATGGGTGGGAACCACTTTTTCAATCACAACCAACCACTGCAGCTCGGTTCTTGGTGTACTAGGTTACAAGGGGTTTAGATGGGGAATCAGTGTCATTTTGAGTCTGGGTTACGGTAGCCTGGTGGCGGTGATTTGTTGTTTCTAAGAGGGGTGTTGTGGTGGGACGACATTTACAGAAAATCTTCTTAGCAACAGTGCGCTGGGGCGACCGTCAGTGTAGAAAATTATTTGTCGCAATGCTGAGAAGCATGCAATACCAACACATATGCCCTTAAGTGATATAGAATAGATGAGCTTTATTCCTGAGAAGTTTTCAAACAGTACGGATCAACCACTGCTAATTGTATTGGACGACATGATGTTGAATGCATTTTTAAGACAGGTATGGGGTAGCAGTGCCATTTTGAGTCTGGGGTACGGTCGCCTGGTGGCGGTGATTTGTTGTTTGTAAGAGGGGTGTTGCGGTTGGTTGGTTGGGGTTGTCAGGTGGTATGCGGTGATTTGCAGTGTTGGTAGAAGGGTGTAGAGGTTTGTTCAGGTGTGTGTCGGTGATTTGTGTTGTGTTGTGAGGGGTCCCCGAGCGTGGTTGGTAGAAGGGTGTAGAGGTTTGTTCAGGTGTGTGGCGGTGATTGGCGGCGTTGATAGAAGGCTATGGAGGGTCTGGGTTAGGGCTGTGATTTGCAGTGTTGGTAGAAGGGTGTTGTGGTTGGTTGGTTGCGTGAGATAGTGGTAGGGTGTGGAGGATCAGGTGTGTGGTGTTGATTGGCGGCGCTGGTAGAAGGCAATAGCAGATCAGGTGGTTGGCGCTGATTTTGAATTTTGATGTAAGGCTATAGAGGATCGGGGTGTTGCGGTTGGGTGCGTCAGGTAGTCAAAGGTGATAGAAATAGGGTCAGATGTTTTTGCTGTAGTTTGTGAGATGTGTCATGTGTTGGGAGATGTTGTGTGCATAACTGGTTGGTTGTTAGGAGGCTTAGAGTACGTTAGAAAGGCTGCTAAAGTCAATTGTTGTAAAATGGTGAAACAGGCGCGCAGAAAACCAGACAGAAAACCCCATACCCATACCCTGTACCTTCATGTGGGAATTCAACTTGAATTTCGTTCGTTGGCGATGTCGTGAATATTAATTAACTCGCTTACGAATCAACAGAGAGACTTGCAAAAGAAGCTATATTAATGTATGTATGTATGTATGTTCAAACTCAACTTGAATTTCGATCGTACTAGCGTTGTAAAATGGTGAACCAGGCGCGCAAAAAACCAAATTCAACTTGAATTCCACTCGTTCGTTGGCGATGCCTTGCATGTTTCAAGCGAATGTTTGAAGCAGCTGTTTAAGGCAACGAATGAATGTTACAGGTTAAAGCCTTGCACGTACATTTTCTGTGGCTCTGTATAAAATTTAGCTTAATGTAATATGCACCCATTGATTTCTTTACGCTGTATTGCTGTACTTATTTGTGCGAACGAAGGGTGAAAAGAAGTGCGAAATTTCAATGGTAATAGCCATTCATACTGATTGGATCGTGTCATCTCGGTCGCATATCAATTAACTTCATGCACATGTACGTTGAGATGTATTCAAATAAGGTATTTCCTCAAGGTTGACCGTCAACAGGTGGTTATTTCCGTGTAGAGATGTTTCATGAATGATCATGTACCGAACGACAGGTTATACGTTGTACGTAGAGGTGAATATTTAAAAATAAAATTTGTTCAGCATATCAACGATGAATTAGAATAAAGAGTCGCTTTTGCCATACAGCATTGTTTTATGTCTTTTTCACATTTTTCCATTTCACATCAGGGTAAGAAGAAATAAAAGACTGGTTCGAATGTAATTTATAATTTTTACTTAAATATCTCTTTCAAAACTTTTCATTTCTCAGTTTATAATAAAAACATATTAATTTTCTAATTCTGCCGGAGATTTTTTCCACATGGCAGCATTCACAGGTATCTGGTCCGGATTCGGCGTTGTCAGAAAACCAAGGGCAGGATTTGTAATGTGATCCGTGAATTGATGTGCCATACGGTATCGTCGAATACAGCTTTAGTGTGTTGATATCCTTTAACAGCTTCTCACGATGTTCATCCAGAAGTACATCCTCGTAATCCGCAACAAAATCTTCAAATTTACGCAGTTCTACCGTGCAAGACATCTTGTTTGTCTGAAGGTTGCTGCTAAACTGATTATGTTAAATGCAAAAACCTCTCATTAAAATTTTTCTCTGAACTTTTTAGAAAGAACAGGGGCTATAATTTCATTTAGCTGTGAAATACGCTGGTGAAACCTTACTCTGTCACGAGCATGTATTTCCCACTCCCCTTTACGACTCATGCGATACGCATAGTTCCAGGCTATCATATACCTCATGTGAACGCTGTCTGCAAATCTAACGTGTTTTGCAATTTCAGCGAGTTGTGATAGGATCCTGGAATGCATTCACATTACGTCTTTTAGATCTTTCCATGAACTATGCGCTGAAGAAAAACCGACCCATTTTACAAGAACACGATTTTTCTCTTTTTTCAAAATTTTCTCGACAAGGTAAACATCAGGGTGCTTTACCTTTGATAATTCTAACTGATAAAAACCACCTATATTAGCGTTTCCTTGATAATCCTCAAGGATATATGTTCGCGGTTGTGTCTTTTTTGCGACCCTTATCTTGAATATCTCTGTTGACCAATTCGGGGTGTAGCCTTTTTCAAAGACGTGCTTGCACTTGCTTATGCGAACATATTCTCCGATTTTATATTTAGGTTTAGAAACAACCTTAACTTTCCTATGCAAAGTTGCAAGAAGATGAACTTCGTTAGATGAATTGACATCTATAGGTCTCATTTTAATAGTGCGATGCTTGGTTCTATTGTACTTGTCCGTCAACTTCTGTATAATGCTAATACAATGATAATTCCCATTCATACTGAATTCAGAGTTTGGTTGAATCTCTCAACAATTGAAGCTTTTAACGCGCTGAATGTAGAATAATGGTTTATTTCATAGTTTTTCATTATCCGATGAAATGTTTTATTGAAAAATTCTTTTCCATCATCGGTATCTTGAAAGTGTCACATACAGTTTTTCCTCTGAACTTTTTATCTAAATGGCTAGCAAAACAAAGCGGTCCTTTAAACCCACGACTACACTCGCTACAGTCAACCATCTGTGATACACACACGCTGGGTGGGAATGTGATACAGTACGGACATTTCATTTCACATTTATAAAACGAATGATTTGAAACTTTATCGCAATAGTTACAAATTTAACTTCTGGAAAACAATCCGGTGACCGATTTTATGACGGAAAAATATTTTTTACTCTCGAAATAGAAGTGGTAATTTTTTTTGCTGTTATATCCTGTAGCGGAATTTTAAAAAGGATGAAACTCGGATCTCGAATATTATCAAAAACAACAATTTGATACCCACATAAGTATTTTTGAAATTTATAAAGATCTAGGATGTTGCATCCATTCTCACTGATTACCACCTTGGCATTTTTACACAATTGATCAGCCTTCAAATCCAAAGATTGTAAAATGACTGAATTATTAACACGGCTTATATTACCCTCAAACATTTCTATTGCGTAACAAATACACCTTGGTAAACATGAAAGATCGTCAGCTTTAGTGGTTTTACCTGCATCCACTAATACTTTTTTCCTTTTTAAAAGTTCATCATCATCTGTGTACTTTTTATTTATACGCCCCCCACCAAAAGGAATGTTTACGACATCCGCATGGAACTGAATGATATCATCCGAAAGAAATTTAGTGTTTGATTGATTGACATTAGCTATAAGACCCATTATGTATTTCCCATTAATTTCCTGAATAGACTTTAAACTCGAGCATATGTGATATGGGTTTAACGTGTGGTGATTTTGGGAGTGTTATTTTAAAGCTCATTTTACACTCCGAATTGGTGTTTCCAAGAATGTCTGCAATTATCTTATCAAATATTTTTCTAAAGCACTTAAAGGATCAACGGCTATATTGGTGAAGTCGTTTATCTGAAAACTTAAGGTGACACCTGTGACGTTAAATTTTTTAAATTGCTTCTCTTCCCTGGAAATTATTCGAAACGATCTTGATATATCGCTTGAGCCAACCCCTTGTTGAGTACCTTCACCAACACATTCTTGTTGAACATCATTAGAGCTGGAGGAGTTTTCATTATTCACCAAAAGATTAAATGTTTCGTTTAGCAAACCATTTGAAAACGACAGGTGATGTAGCTTTGAAAACTCTATCAACTGTAGTAAAAACCTGTATCTCTCATCTAATGTCGGATAAATATTTCCATTCCTAAATTTATTTGTTGTATTCCTCAACCAGGTAATACAATCTTCAAACTTGATGCTAACGTAATTTTAAAATCGTTAATTATTTTATCCATCTTTTTATTATTATATAATTTCCCTTATTTCTATTTAAGTTTTTTTTATTTTATTTTAAACTTCTTAAAATATTAATTAATTTTAATTTGTCCTCACCAAACGTGACTGGTATCACGCGGTGCAGCTCGTCTCTTTGCTGGCGCAACAACAAGACGCCCAGCGCGCTTCTTCTTTTTTGGGGGTAGTACAGGTACAGGCACGAACTTTTTGCGCTGCAACCGTTTTTGCAGCTCCTCAACCGTCAGAGGTTGAGGTCCTGGGAGAGGTGATGCTATGACGTACCTTTACAAGGTACGTCAGCTGCAAAATAGGCCTTGTGGGGCCGCAATTTTTAAAAAATTATAAAATTTGCTGTAAACAAAAATAGAGAGAGAAAAATTAATATATATATATATATATATAAATATTAACTTCAAAATCAAAAACTTACCTCTCTGATAGGTTATCAGAGTGCCGTCCAAAAATTTATGATAACCCTATACAGATTTCCACGCTGCACAATATACAAATTGCAAGCATATGCATGTAGTCTGTGCTACCTACCGTGTTAACC
The DNA here is from genome assembly GCA_963942545.1 of Oxycera nigricornis. Lineage (NCBI taxonomy): Eukaryota > Metazoa > Arthropoda > Insecta > Diptera > Stratiomyidae > Oxycera > Oxycera nigricornis. The sequence continues at coordinate 67,797,130 of OZ012661.1, read as the reverse complement.
AAACGGCATTTTCTCATGAAGCTAATTTATTCACATTGCAAATTGGGTCATACCACTTAATTACTACATTTCGCAATATAGTGTAAAATATGTACAACACAAAAACTCATCAACAATGCGGAAAACATTGCGTTTTTTAATGATATTCCCCCTCAAATCTACAGACAACAAGAACAAAATGCATAACGGTTACGTACAACGTATAACCTGTCGTTCGGTACATGATCATTCATGAAACATCTCTCCACGGAAAGAAGCACCTGTTGACGGTCAACCTTGAGGAAATACCTTATTTGAATACATCTCAACGTATATGTGCATGAAGTTAATTGATATGCGACCGAGATGACACGATCCAATCAGTATGAATGGCTATTACACTTAAAATTTCGCACTTCTTTTCACCCTTCGTTCGAACAAATAAGTACAGCAATACAGCGTAAAGAAATCAATGGGTGCATATTACATTAAGCTAAATTTTATACAGAGCCACAGAAAATGTACGTGCAAGGCTTTAACCTGTAACATTCATTCGTTGCCTTAAACAGCTGCTTCATACATTCGCTTGAAACATGCAAGGCATCGCCAATAAACGTTTTCTGCGCGCCTGGTTCACCATTTCACAATGGTAGTACGATCGAAATTCAAGTTGAGTTTGAACTTACATACATAGCTGCAGATATTACATATCGATATAACAAGGAGCTCATCGTAAGCAAGTTAATTGTATGCACTCTTCTGCTGTTACGATCGAAATTCAAGTTGAGGTTGAACAAACATACATACATACATTAATATAGCTTCTTTTGCAAGTCTCTCTGTTGATTCGTATGCGAGTTAATTATTATTCACGACATCGCCAACGAACGAAATTCAAGTTGAATTCGCACATGAAGGTACAGGGTATGAGTATGGGGTTTTCTGTCTGGTTTTCTGCGCGCCTGTTTCACCATTTTACAACAATTGACTTTAGCAGCCTTTCTAACGTACTCTAAGCCTCCTAACAACCAACCAGTTATGCACACAACATCTCCCAACACATGGCACATCTCACAAACTACAGCAAAAACATCTGACCCTATTTCTACCACCTTTGACTACCTGACGCACCAAACCGCAACACCCCGATCCTCTACACCCTTCTACCAACACTGCAAATCACCGCTTACCACCTGACAACCCCAACCAACCAACCGCAACACCCCTCTTACAAACAAAAAATCAACGCCACCTTGCGACCGTACCCCAGACTCAAAATGGCACTGATTCCCCATCTAAACCCCTTGTAACCTAGTGCACCAAGAGCCGAGCTGCAGTGGTTGGTTGTGATTGAAAAAGTGGTTCCCACCCATAGAAAACCCGGTACGTCACTTACTACTATGTTCAAAACTTACTAACAAATCAACTTTTTCCAACTTTTCACATTCCTAACTTTAAAACAGTTCATTTTAGAGCAGAGGTGTGAGTTAGTAAAAGCTGCGTAAGAAATGTTTCTATAAGATACAGGAATTTTTGAACATTTTACCCTTGCCGCAAAAAAGCAATAAATAAAATAAACAAGCTGCGAGGTGCGACCCTTGAGATTCTCACAGTCAACTTCCCAGTAATATCTACATAAATACTAAAAAATTTAAACACAATAATAATTATGAAAATACTACTACATTAAACAATAAAAATATACCTCTTATAACAGTTATTGGAATGACTTAATAGTAATCATCTATATCTGGTGGATGGGGTGTTTATCGATAACGATTGATTCGCGTGAATATTTAGCGAATCAATTGTAGGGGGGAAATGTTACAAAGATTTTTCTACGTTATTTGTTATTTTCATATCGATGCTTGAAGGACGAAAGAGTGCCAGCAAAAATGAATGCAGTTTTTGTTATTACGACCACTGAAGAGATTTTCACGCGTGATGGCCATTTTGAACAGTTGCGTTCGAAATGCCATCACTTCGGCATAATCACTGAATTTGTAATTTTTCACGATATTGCATCAATGAGACTAATAATAAATAACTTCTCAGTATATGGGAAGTTCTTGTATTCACCTCGAATTTGCAAAATATCTTTACGTTTTGAGGTCTTTCATCAAAAAATTGTAGTTTTTAGTAGACTAATTCTTTAGTGTTCGAAAAATTTCAACGACTTCTTCCATCATTATGTGTAAAACACTTTACTTTTCACATGCAATTAAACTGATTATTACTGCATATTCAATGTTTTTCAAAAATAACTGAAAATAAATAATAATTATCGGTCTCATTGATGTAAAATCGGAAAAAATACAAATTCAGTGATTATGCCGAAGACATGGTAGTTTTGAACAAAATTATTTAAAATGGTCACCTCGTGAGAAAATTTTTCCAGTGGACGTACTAACGAAAACTGCATTCATTTTTGCAAGCGCTCTTTTGTCATTCCAGCGTCGATATAAAAATTACAAATAACGTAAAAAAAGCTTTGTACCATGCCCCCTTCCGATTAATTCGTTTAAATATTCAATCAAACCAAACCACCCGCCATCCTCCAAAAGCTTTTGTTTTTAGCTTAGTTTTAGTTTTAAAATAGCTTTATTGTTCAAAAATTATATCTACATGTCAATCCTTAAAGCTAGAGAACTATCACCTATCTTACAAACTAACTGGCCACTAGGGCACTCAAAGTTTTTTCACCTTTTTTTTCAACTTAATTTCATATTTGTCGCTTATGTTTTTACTTATCAGTACCAGTATTAAATAACACATTGAAAAACTAGAAAAACAATTTAAAATTCGCACCTTAACCTAACTTAATCTAAGCGAGCATGTTTCTGCCCCGCGTACATCTATCCTACCTTACAGACTAAAGGTGAGCCCATGTCTGCCAGCAGACAAAGACCCACGTCATCCTCCAAAAGCCTTACGTAATCAATGGACGCTACAGTAGATGATATGATTGATCTTAACTCAATTCAATTACTGTTATGAGTACCTCTCATTATTAATATTGCAAGTAGTTATATTTTCCTAAAAATTTGTGTTTACTATTTTTAATATTTATGTAGAAATTACTGGGAAGTTGACTATGTGGACCTCAAGATCGCACCTCTTATTTTCAGTTGGTCTTGAAAAACATTGAATATGCAGTCAATAATGGGTTTAACTGCATGTGAAAAGTCAAATGTATTACGAATTATGGAGGAAGTAATTGAAATCTTACGAACACTAAAGTACAAAACTACCAAAACCTACAATTTTTTTTTGGTGAAAGCTTTTTAAAGCATATGTTCCTGCAAAGTATTGCTTACAAAACATTTTACCATTCAAAGCGTTGATTACCACAAATGAAAATTTTATTGAAATTTTGTTGGTTTTCAAAATTTGAACATATTTTTTTTAAATTAAATTAATACACGGTGCCGTGAAAACTGCTCAAAGCTGCTCAAATTATGCAAATATTGATAAACTTTGATTGACTTTAGAAGTATATCCTTAGAATAAGAAATATAAAGTAATACCATTCGCGTGAAATCTTGTGACTTTGATTGATTTTTTTAATTAATTTTTTTATGATCATGGAAAAAAAGGTTTGCTGGTTTCTCTACAAGAATTGATGAGGGCTAAATAATTTTATATATATATATTACTGTGATGTACAAGTCAGGTTACAAATTATTTTTTTTAAAAAAGCCAATATTTATAATATCATTTTCTATTAAATTAAAAAGCTGCTTGAATTTTTTTTTATAAATTTAAAAATATCACAAAAATGTAAATACGCGTCACCTTCATGACGCAAAAAATATATTTTTCCGCGAAATATATTGAATAGCTTAGAATACCTTGAGAGTCATGATGACTTTTAAGGTTTTTTTATTTTTTATTTAATTTTTTTTGTAATCATGAAAAAAGTTTTGTTGGTTTTATTACGAAAACAGTTTGGAGTATATAAGCTTCAGAAACATTGAAAACTGTCTTTCGCACATCAGCTTAAAAATTTATTGTTTGTTAAAAAACGATTCGATACTTTTTTTAAAAAATTTTGATAGAATCGCAAAAATATTATACGCGTCGATTGACATCTTAACGATGAAAATCCTGTGTTGGAATCGCAAGGTAAAGCGCAAGACAGAAATGAACTTCAAAGAGTCAAAACAACAACACCGAAGTGTCTCAAAAACTAATCAGCTCTTAAAATTTGAAACACGCTTCTATTGGCACCTCAACAAAGTCAATATGACATTGTTTACGTGAGTTATGCTCGTAGAAAATACTGTTCACAGACGTATGTACGAATTAACATACAGACACACATACTTTTCTCTTTATACAAACACTTCAAATATACTCTAAAGACCTCAAAACCTAAAGATATGTTGAAAATTTCGCTTTTCTAGGCGATTACAAAAGCGTCCCATGTACTGGGATGTTAATTAGATGCCGTCAGTTTTCAAGTCGAGGATAAATGGCTGGCGGGACTAAAAGTAGATTTTCGGTTACTAATGATGAGTCTCGAAGGAAACGGGCTGGATTGGAAACCGTACCAAACTTGATTAAAATTGCTGAACATGAGTTATGGTGGTAGCTCAGCTGGAAATGCTCTTTTGAGCAAAAAGAGAGATATATACCCGCCTCAAAAGAAACAAAAAAACAAAGTCTCGTTTGAATAACATAAATGCATACAGAGAAACGAATAACGTCAAAAAATTCCAAGACAGGAAACTGTATAATACAAAAAAGACATTTTTTGCTTTTGCACCAAAGAAAAATAATTCAAATAAAACTAATGAATGAATTTTTGATAGTGACGGGTCATTTCACATGGCTCCATACCCAAGTTTGGTGAAAAATCGTGCTGCATCGGCGGTGCAACACATAACAGCTGCGAACAATACGGCTATGAATATTGACAGTGTAGGAGATGTCAATCTCATGTTAAACAATTCTGACATTGAAGCAAAAAATGTTTTATTTGTTCCAAAACATTCGGCAAATTTACTCTCCATTTCAAAGATGGTCGAAAAGGGCAATACAGTCATTTTTAACAGTGATAGCTGTACTATGTTTGAGACTGATATGTGTCCTTTAAACAACTGTCATGCCATTAATGGTGTTTACAAATTTAAAGTGGAACCTGAAAAATGCATGTTGTCACGGAGTTATGACAATACGACTATCTGGCATAGACGTCTTGGTCACATTAATTATAAAGACTTACACAAAATTCAAAACGCAGTTGTGTCAAATATAAAATTGGTTGAAGATGAAGATATCCCAAACTGTGGAATATGTGACCATGGTAAACAGAAAAGGCAATCATTCAAATCTAGTGCAAGTCGGAGTAAAGACCCGCTTGATTTGATACACTGTACAAATATATACAGTCAGCGACAAAAGTCGTGGCACCTGAGTGCACTTATTATTTTGCAGATACATATCTTCTAAAATATTAAAGCCATTCCGTTGTGTTTTAGAAATAAAAAATATTTATTAATATATATTATGAATATATAGAAACAAATCAAATTTCACAAAATTAATAAAAGAAAACAACTTCGTTTATACAAAAATTCTACTTTTGCCGCGACAAAAGTTATGGCACTTGATTAGAAAATTGTATTTTTTAGAAGCAGTGTATTGAAATTAATATTTAGTTGGATATCCTTTGGATTGTATTACCGCTTTCAAGCGCCTTTGCATTGATTGTACTAATTTTAGCGTATATGAATTGTTGATATTAGCCCATTCTTGCCGTATGATATCCTTCAGTTGTGCTTTCGATGTTATGTCATGTTTCATCAAGTTTTTTTCCAATTCACTCCAAAGATTCTCAATCGGATTGAGGTCTGGTGACTGAGTAGGTGTAGCCAGCATATGTGTTATAGATTGTGAAACAATGGATTCTGCATGCTTGGGATCATTATCTTGTTGAAAATAATAATCCCCACTAAAACCCAATTTTTCCGCACTATTTTGCAAATGTTTCTTCAAAATGTCTAGATATCCGAAACGATCCATTGTGCTTTCTGTAAACTCCATATTTCCCACACCGTTTGCAGACATGCATCCCCATATCATAACGCCACCGCCATCATGTTTCACTGTAGGATTTAAATGTTTCGGCAGTAAACTTTCGCCTTGTCGACGCCACACTCTTATGCGACCACCACATCTGAAAACAAGCCACGAGGTACGACCCTTGAGGACCACACGGTCAACTTCCCAGTAATATTTACATAAATATTAAAAATACTAAACAAAATAATAATTATGGAAATAATAATACTTTAAATAATAATAATGCACCTCTCATAACAGTAACTGGAATGACTTAATATTAATCGTATCATCTACGGGAGCGTCAATTGATTACGTAAGGTTTTTGGTCGATGGGGACAGATTGATTTGATTGAATATTCACGCGGATCAATGGGGGGGGGGGGGATTCTACGTTATTTGTTATTTTCATATTGATGACAACTTTTTTTAAAGCATATGATCTAGCAAAGTATTGACTACGAAACATTTTACCATTCAAAGCGTTCATTGCCACAAATACAAATTTGATTATTTTTTTTTTGATTTTCAAAATTTAAGCAGTTTTGATAAAAAAAATTAAAACACGGTGCTATGAAGACTATTAAAAATCTGCTTAAATTATGCAAATATTAATAAACTGTGATTGGTTTAACAACAATGTCTTCAGAATAAGAGTAGTCATTCATATGAACACTTTTTACATGGCGACTTTGAATGATTTTTTATTTTTAATTTAATTTTTTTAAACATCATGGAAAAGCGTTTTGCTGGTTTGTCTCGAAAAATTGATAGGGATTTATAAATTTTATAAACATTTATTACCGTGTTGTGCAAATCTGGTTAACAAATTTATTTTTTATGAAAAAATCCTAAATTTTTGCATTTCTTTTGTTAAAGTAAAAAACGCCTCCAACGATTTTTTTAAATGAAAAAACATTACAAAAATGTTGTTACACGTCGATTGACACCTAAGTGATGCAAATATTATATTTGGTTCGTGAGACATAGTGAATGGCAGAAATGACCTTGAAATCATGATGACTTTTAATGATTTTTGATTTTTAATTTAATTTTTTTTGAGATCATGGCAAAAAAATTTTGTTGATTTTTGCACAAAAACTGTTTGGAGTATATGAATTTTATAAATATTGATTACTGTGTTTCGAAAATCAGGTTAAAAATTTACTGTTTATGAAAAAAACCTAATTTTTTGCACTTTTTTCAAAAAAATTATAAAACGCCTCGAAGATTTTTTTTTAAAACTTTATAGAATCACATAAATGTTAATACGCGTCGATTGACACCTTAATGATGAAAATCGCGTATTTGGTTCGGGAGATATAACGCATGACAGAAATGACCTTCAAACGGGCAAAACAGCAAACCTCCCCAACCGAAGTTTTCCAAAAACTAATCAGCTCTTAAGATTGCAAAGACGCATTGATTGACACCTCAACGAAAACAACAGGACTTTGTTTACGTGAGTTATGCTCGTAGAAAAAGCTGTCCACGAACGCACATACGTACGTACGGACGTACGTACATACACACACACACACATACATACTTCTTTCTAAAAACACTTAAAATATACTCGTGAGACCTCAAAACGTAAAGAAATGTTGAAAATTTCAATTTCGATTTTCGAGGTGATTACAAGAACTTCCCATGTACTGGGAAGTTAATAATGAATTTCGATTCATCGGAAAAAATTACCATTCCAGAAGTCAGCTGGTGCATTTAAGTATTTTTTGGCGAATTCTAGAGGTTTTTTTATTTGCCTTGCTTTTGAACGGTTTTTTTTGTGAACGACATGGCTTCTAAGTCCATTACTTCGTATGACTCTTTGAATACTCCTTGGAGAAATTTCCTTTCCCAATTCAACTGAAGCAGCCTGGCTTGGTTCACTTACAAATATTTTTGGATTAGCCTTGACTGTGCGCATTATAATCCGCCGGCGCGTTCTTGTCTTGTTTTTATTAACTTCCCAGTACATGGGAAGTTCTTGTAATCACCTCGAAAATCGAAATTGAAATTTTCAACATTTCTTTACGTTTTGAGGTCTTACGAGTATATTTTAAGTGTTTTTAGAAAGAAGTATGTATGTGTGTGTGTGTGTGTATACGTACGTCCGTACGTACGTATGTGCGTTCGTGGACAGCTTTTTCTACGAGCATAACTCACGTAAATAAAGTCCTGTCGTTTTCGTTGAGGTGTCAATCAATGCGTCTTTGCAATCTTAAGAGCTGATTAGTTTTTGGAAAACTTCGGTTGGGGAGGTTTGCTGTTTTGCCCGTTTGAAGGTCCAAATACGCTATTTTCATCATCAAGGTGTCAATCGACGCGTATTAACATTTATGTGATTCTATAAAGTTTCAAAAAAAATTCATGGAGGCGTTTTTTATTTTTTTTGAAAAAAGTGCAAAAAATTAGGTTTTTTTCATAAACAGTAAATATTTAACCTGATTTTCGAGACACAGTAATCAATATTTATAAAATTCATATACTCCAAACAGTTTTTGTGCAAAACTCAACAAAATTTTTTCTCATGATTACAAAAAAAATTAAATTAAAAATCAAAAATCATTAAAAGTCATCATTATTTCAAGGTCATTTCTGCCATTCACTATATCTCACGAACCAAATATAAAATTTGCATCACTTAGGTGTCAATCGACGTGTATTAACATTTTTGTAATGTTTTTTTATTTAAAAAAATCGTTGGAGGCGTTTTTTAATTTAACAAAAAAAATGCAACAATTTAGGATTTTTTCATAAAAAATAAATTTGTTAACCAGATTTGCACAACACGGTAATAAATGTTTATAAAATTTATAGATCCTTATCAATTTTTCGAGACAAACCAGCAAAACGCTTTTCCATGATGTTTAAAAAAATTAAATTAAAAATAAAAAATCATTCAAAGTCGCCATGTAAAAAGTGTTCATATGAATGATTTTACCCGACTACTCTTATTCTGAAGACATTGTTGTTAAGCCAATCACAGTTTATTAATATTTGCATAATTTAAGCACATTTTAATAGTCTTCATAGCATCGTGTTTTAATTTTTATATCAAAACTGCTTATTTTTGAAAATCAAAAAAATTAATCAAATTTGTATTTGTGGCAATGAACGCTTTGAATGGTAAAATGTTTCGTAGTCAATACTTTGCTAGATCATATGCTATAAAAAAAGCTGTCATCAATATGAAAATAACAAATAACGTAGAAACCCCCCCCTCCCTCAATTAATCCGCGTGAATATTCAATCAAATCAATCTGTCCCCATCGACCAAAAACCTTACGTAATCAATTGACGCTCCCGTAGATGATACGATTAATATTAAGTCATTCCAGTTACTGTTATGAGAGGTACATTATTATTATTTAAAGTAGTATTATTTTCATAATTATTATTTTGTTTAGTATTTTTAATATTTATGTAAATATTACTGGGAAGTTGACCGTGTGGTCCTCAAGGGTCGCACCTCGCGGCTTGTTTCTGTTTTCTATTTCCTGTCGATTTTTTATATTTCTTACTGTTGACTTACTCCTTTGTATATATTCTCCAACTTCCTCATAAGTTTTCCCATCTTTCCTCATATTAAACGCAATTTTCGTTTCTTCACACGTTGTTTTTTTCTTTGACATCTTTTTTAATCATGAAACACTTTGAAAATTGACTGAATAAACGTAAAACTTTCCCAAACTAAAATAGATAGACCACCGAATTGATATTTACTTCCAACTGGCTACACAGTTCCTGGAAATTACTGTTATTGAATAAAAAACTCGCTGAGTGCCATGATTTTTGTCGCGGCTTAATGGACGAACGCAATGCAATATTGAAATCCCGTAAATAGGAAAATATAGCTGATATTATAAAGATTATGTTTTGAGTAATTTACTTTTAAAAATTAAAAACCATACTGAATGGTACTTATTGTTTTTCTACACAATTAAAGGTGCCATGACTTTTCTCGCTGACTGTACATATGTGGACCAATGGAAAATGAGTCAATTGGAAGAAAAAAATTATTCTAACCTTCGTTGATGCCTGTTCCAGAAAAACTTTTGTTTATTTTCTCAAACCAAAGAAATGGGTTTACCAAATTTTTATTGAGTTGAACACATGGATCGAGAATCAAACCAAGAAGAAAATCAATATCCTTCGTACGGACAATTGCAGCAAATTCCTATGTATTTGACCAGTTTACCAAGTTTTTAAGAGAATATGGAATTGAACGTCAACTATCTAATGAATCGCAACAGAAGGAAATCACTTAAAGACTAAATCGAACCATAGTTGAATCATCAAGGTGCGACTGATGAGAATTTAGAGAAAGCATACTAAGCTGATGCTGTTAATATTGTTGGTTATATCAGTAACAGGTCAGTGTCCTCAGCACAAAAGGATAAAGCCTCAGAAGAGGTATGGAGTGGACGAAAGGTAAATTTGAGTCTCTTGAAATGGTTTGGTTCATCGATTATGGTTCACATCCCAAAAGAAAAATGGAAAAAATGGGATGTTAACTCTACGACGATGATTTTTGTTGGTTATCACAGTAAAGGGAAAGATTATCGATGTATCAATCCAGTGACAAACAAACTTATCATAAGTAGAGATGTTATTTTTCACGAAAATACTATCGACGTAAAGATTCCGGTCGAACCTGTAGAAAATTTTAAATCAGTGAGAGGAAGCGTTACCAAAGCCAAAACACAAAATTTCACTCAATTAAAGGAAGAAATGAGTGCAGTAAAATCCTGGAAGAAGATGATGAGGACTCTTCTATGACGGAAGAAGCTTCAAGCTCATTATTGTATACAACCCCCAGCCCATTAACGGTTGATCGATGCAGCGTTGATCCAGATTTTTCTCCAGATACACCATTGACTCCTTCATCGGGGATTTGTAGATCGAAAAGGACAATGAAACCAAATTTGATATACGCTGCTTTCTTACAAAACGATCTTGATGAAGATATCTATTTGTATCAACCCGAAGCTTCTCATGATGGAACAACGAGTGATCAAATTGAATCGTGCAATATACGGACTCAAGCAAGCTGGTAGAAATTGGAACATAAAACTGTGGACAGTTTTATAATCGTTTGGCCTTTAAAAGTCTAAGTTGGATCCATGTGTTTACTACACCGAAGAAAATTATCTCATATTGGCGATATACTTTGACAATATTCTTATACATATTTTGGATGAAAGAAGCCGTGTTAAATAAATTAAAGCAAGCCTTAAATTCTACATTCAAACAAGCCGCGAGGTGCGACCCTTGAGGTCCACACGGTCAGCTTCCCAGTAATATCTACATAAACATCAACAACATTAAACACAATAATAATTTTGAAAATAATACTACTTTAAGTAATAACAATGAGAGGTATTCATAACAGTAACAGGAATGAGTTAATAGGAATCATATCGTCTACGGGAGGGTCCATTGATTACGTAAGGTTTTTAGTCGATGAGCACATATCTTCACGCGGATCAATCGTTGGGGGCCTTTTTGGTTTTGAAAAATTTTGTAGATGCAGTCAAAAATAGGTTCAATTGCATGTAAAAAGTAAAATGTATTACAAATGATGATGGTTATTGAAATCTTACGATTACGAAAGAATGAATCTACTAAAAACTACAATTTTTTATTCGATGGAAGCTTTTCAAAGCATATGATCTTGCAAAGTATTGACTACAAAACATTTTGCCATTCAAAGCGTTGATTACCGCAAATGCAAATTTGATTGAAGTTATTTTGGTTTTCAAAATTTAAGCAGTTTTTTTTTAATAAAAGACTATAAAAACTATTAAAACTCTGCTCAAATTATGCAAAAAAATTTAAAACTTTGATTGAATTTACAACAATTTTTTTAGAATAAAAGATATAAAGTAATATCATTCGTATGAACCCTCTTTACATGGTAACTTTGAATGATTTGTTATTTTTATATAGTTTTTTCATAATCATGGAAGAAAATTTTGCTTGTGTATCTTTAAAAACTGATAAGAATGTATAAATTTTATAAACTGGTATCACTTTGCTGTGCAAATCAAAATAAAAAAAAAATTTATGAAAAAAACCATAATTTTTCGCATTTTCTTCTATTAAATTCAATTAATTCAAACAACCGCTGAACCGAATTTTATTCATGTTAAAAACTTCACAAAAATGTTAATACACGTCAACTGCCACCATAATGATGCAAATATTATATCTGGTTCGTGAGATATAGTGAATGACAAAAATGACTTTGAAAATCATGATGACTTTTAAGGATTTTTTATTTTTAATTTAATTTCTTACGTATTCATGAGAGGAAGTTTTAATGATTATTTTACAAAAATTGTTTGAAGTATATAAATTTTGTAAACATTGATTACTATACTACGTAAATCAGTTTACAAAACTATTTTTTATGGAAAAAAACCTATTTTTTTGCACTTTTTTCCTTAAATTTAAAAAACGGCCCTAACGATTTTTTTGAAAAGTTCGACAAATTCACAAAAATGCTAAAACACGTCCAGTGACACCTCAATTCGTATGGTTAGTTCGCGAGATATAACGCTTGACAGAATTGACCTTGAAGATCAAGACGACTGTTAATGATTTTTTATTTTTTATTTGTTTTTGTTTGTAATCATGAGGCAAAAATTTTGGAAGCATTTTTAAAAGAACTGTTTGAAGTACATAAATTATATAAAGATTGATTACTTGGACTTGGAAATAACGTTAAAATTTATTGTTTTTGAGAAAAACCCCAATTTCTTGCACTTTTTTTTAAAAAATTTAAAAACGGCTGCAAGACTTTTTTTAAAAGCTTTACACAATTACAAAAATATCAGTACGCGTCGTTTCACACCTTGTAAAAGGGAATCGTTCGTTGGGTTCGCGAGATATAATACATGACCGAAATGACCTTCAAACGGGCAAAACAGCAAATCCCCCTAACCGAAGTTTCCCAAAAACTAATCATCTCTAAAGATTGCAAAGACGCTTCGATTGACACCTTAACAAAGTCCATCGGACTTTGTTTACGTGAGTTATGCTCGTACAAAAATGTGTCCACAAACGTACAGACGTACGTACACACACACACACACATCTCCCTTTCTAAAAACACTTTATATATACTCTATAGACCTCAAAACGTAAATAAATGTTGAAAATTTCAATTTCGATTTTCGAGGCGATTACAAGAACTTCCCATATACTAGGAAGTTAATAAAAGACATGGGTACATTCCAAGGAATGTCTTGGAATTCAAATAACGCCATAAAATTGTATTGAATTGGATCAAGCAAGAAACACCAAAGAAATTTTCATACATTTCGGTATGTGACACTACTTCACCACCCGCTGATGCAAATCAAAAATTATCTGTAATTGTGAGCCAGCCCCAGCTCAAAATTTTATTGAGAACAATCCGTACCAAGAATCGGTTGAATCCTTGTTATATGTGGTACAAGGTACCTGTGGCGAGGGGTGAAAAATTACTGTGAGTAAGCCGCTTACTATTTGAGAGACATGTCCCCTAACAGACAAAGCAGTATATTATGAGCATATAAAGAAATACTACCGTAATAATTATTTCTATTGCACACATTTTAAATTACGATCAGTTATGAAATATTTAAATTTTTGTGTTATGTGTATCGTTTTTGACCTTATTGGCCAGGAATGTATGTATATATTAAGCAAATACGAAATTAAAGAATTTGATTTCTTTTAAAAAAATGGATTTCAGTAATGGCTCGTGGCATTAAATTTTGGGTCGATCTAAAAAAGAGGCCCTAGTTTGTCAACTAAATTTCTTGGTTTCACTGGAATTTAGTTTGAAACAACTCCTACTGCCAAAAATAAAGTTGTCCAGGAAGAACCACGAGGAGTTTTAGAGCTTTCTTGCCTAGCATCAATTTTCACAACTGATTCGCAAGCCGGGAACGCTACCAGCTTTTTGATTTGTTTCCATATCCCATTGAGGATAACCGAGCTGCCATTCCAACAAACGGGAGTTGACTCGGAGAGACTTGCCTCAACTCTTACAGATGTTGATCGCTTTGCTGGCTATTATGGAACTATTAGGATGTGTAAAATGAAGAGAATGGAGTATGATAGAATATACACTGAGATCAAGTGGAACGATTGTGCATGTTTACAGTGATGCATGCAAGTAAATAAACACTTTATTCTCTTATAAAATTGAAGTGTTAGACATTTTTAGAACATATTTGGAAAGGGAAGCCGATGGGAATCGGCTTATATGAACGCCTCGCCACTGCAAGGTACACAGCTTGATATTGGTTTTGCAGTCAAAAATGTTAGCAGATTCAATCTATATTACTTAATAGAACATTTAAAAGCTGTGAAAAGAATCTTCAGGTACATCAAGTAGACTGTTAAATATAGAGAAGGTTACACCAAAAGCTGCCAAAATGATTTGATTGGATACTGTGATGAAGACTGGGCTTCTGAAATTGGCAACCGTCGTTCCTGTACTGGATATTGATACAAAATGTGTAACGGAGCTATTACCTGGAACAGTCAGAAGCGGCCTACCGTTAACTTGTCCAGCACTAAGGCAGAGTATATGGCACTTGCAAGTTCAATAGCATTTCCAAAAAATTGTTTACCCTAACCCCACGTCCGTAATTAGCTGACCAAAATCAATGTCATGTGTTTATCCTAACTCCACGTCCCTAATTAGCTGACTAAAATCAATATCATTTGTTTATCTTAACCCACGTTTCTAATTAACTGATCGTATCAATATTGATTGTATGTAATTACCTTATCCAAATCCCCCTATATAAGTATTTGGATTAAGATGAAAAAGTCAGTTCGGAAAACGTATTCGGAAAACGGATATTGTAAAATTACGTTGTAAAAGACAAATTAAAGTAAAATAATTTTATATTTTTTATACAAACAACGCTACGAAATATTTAATTGGCGCAGCCGGTAAACGAATAGAACGAAAAAAATACGGAAATAAAACCGAATAGGTTGAATCGCGTTTTTTTTCCTGAAAAAGGAAATATTCTCGAATTATCGTTCATCATCGGTAATTGTCGTGGTATCTGAAAAGGAGTCGCGATTGAAAAAAACGAGTAAATAAAATATTAATTTAAACTTGGGAAAACAAGTTAAGCCTAAAGGTGAGGCTGTCCATAAACCCAAGAATAAAAAAAAAGTAACAAAAAGTGAATGTGTGAACGAAGAGACCAGCGAGGACAACAGTTTTGCAGTAATAGAACAACGTTCAGTCAAATGGAAATTCAGGAGCTACAAAACCAACTACAAAGGAGGGAGGAGCAAATCCAACAATTGACAGGTGCTCTTCAGGATCTTACAACCGAGAACGAGAGGATCAACATGGAGAAGACTTCGAAGGAGATTAGGCACATGGGCGTTTTTACCGGAAGAGGAGATATCGCCATCAATTCCTTCATCGCAACAACAGAACATTGTTTGGGCGGCATTCTAAACACCGAGTTACGAAGGAGAGCTACACGCATCATCTTTTATGAAAAAATTCAAGATGAGGCAAAGGAGGCGATCATCAATTTACACGAAAATGTCAATTGGGAAGCAGTGAAGGAAGCACTAAGACAAAACTACCAGCCTGACACCAAACCAGCAGAATTATATAGAAATTTTTTGAATTAAAGGCAAATTCGGTAAGTGATTTAGTTAGTGAATGACAAATGTTAAAAATTAAGTCAGACCAGTTAATAATGTACTACAAGGACAAGCTTTACATTGATTTCAAAAATGTCGACTCATTATTAACGCACACAGTGAAAGAAATGACTCAAGGGGTCTTGATTGATAAAATCTATGAAAAAGATAATATTCGAGATATTTTGAAAATAATTAAAGATAGAAGACTTGAGGACTCCTGCATTCGGCCGGAATATCGAAAAAACAAATATGGTTTAGAGAAAGGTTCAACAGTTTCGAAACAAAATTTCAACAGACATCAATACGGACAGACTTAGAATAGACATCCTAGGGAAAATTATAATTCGGGATTATTTAGGAAAAGCAATGATTATTACAATAGGAATTTAAATCAAAACTATAATCAGAACTTTAGAAACAATACAAAACACATACGCCAGCACCGGCGGAATTTAAATCTTTATCTGATGGCAAAATTAGATGGAAAATGAAAAATCTGAGTAAAAGGAGCTACCAATTTATAATTGGGTCAGATTTCGTCAATAATCTTGAAGATAATAGCTACGAATCGAAATCATTAAAGGTGAACAGTCACATAATAAAATTTATAAACGACGCGTATCCAATAAATCAAATATGTCAATTGAAAAAAGCTGGCACAGACTATCTTAATCGGTTAAAACTCGACCATCTTAACAACGAAGAATATTCGGAAATAGTAAAAGTAGTAAATAAATTCAAACATTTCTTTTTCAAAGAAGGTGATAAACTTTCCAGTACACATTCCGTTCAGCACGAAATCAAAACAATCACCGATCAGCAAATAAACGCTAAACTATATAGATATCCACCCAAACATGAAGCCGAAGTACGGCAACAAATAGCAGATATGGAGGATCAAGGAATAATACGAAAAAGTTGTTACAAGTACTCCAGTGCTCTGCCCAATATGGATTCCTTGTTGGATGAGCTTGGAAGGGCCCAGTATTTCTCAACGTTAGACCTGGCTAAGCGCTATCATCAGGTATTGGTGAAGGAGGATTATCGAAAAAAACCGCATTCGTTAAACCACACGGTTTATACGAATTTTTCAGGATGTCATTTGGGCTGAAAAATGCCCCGGCCATCTTTCAACGTCTAATGAACGTTGTTCTTAGAGACTTTATAAATAAAACTTGCAGGAACACACCAAGTCCTTAAAAGACACTTTTAAAGCTTTAGAGTACAATCAGTTAAAAATTCAAATAGACAAAAAAAGAAACCACTTTCTTAGGGCATGTTGTGACAATAGAGGGATTAAAACCGAATCCCGATAAAATCAAAATTATTGAGGAATTGGAATTACCTAAGACTGAGAGGCAAATAAAAAGCTTCTTAGGATAAAAGGGCTATTACAGGAAATTTATTCGTGACTACGCAAAAGTAGCGCAGCCTATCACAAAGTACCTGAAAAGGGGAGCACGTATTAATAGTAACGATCCAACATATATAGAAGCTTTTGAAAAATTGAAAAAGCTCGTAAGCTCACATCTTATTCTTCGTTTTCCAAATTTCAATAAGCAATTTCATCTCACTACGGATGCTTCCAATTATGCAATTGGCGCCGTTCTGTCTCAGACATCCCGTCTGCTTTGCATCTAGGACCTTAAATTCGCATGAACGAAATTACTCAGCAACGGATAAGGATATCTTGGCAATTAAGTGGTCCGCAAACTACTTTAGGCCTTACCTGTTCGGAAACAAGTTCACTTTATTTACAGACCACCAGCCAATCAAGTATTTACATGCGAAATATAGAGGAAAAGCTCTCACCTATGCATCAACGGTGGCTTCTAAAATTGGGCGAATACCAATTTACAATTGAATATTTGAAAGGTAAACAAAATCGAGTAGCTGATTTCTTAAGCAGAATAAAGTGTGAAAAACAAAATGAAAATTCAGATAGCGACAGCGAAACTTATGCTGAATCTGAAATAGGAGTTCTCTTCAATATGGAAGATGGTGATGTAACGATGGCTACTGTTCACTCAGCAAATGAGGAATTACTAGACCATATTCCTATCAAAGAAGAAGTTGTCAACAAATATAGGACACAAATAATCCTTACCAACAATAAAACGAAGGAAATGAAAATCATCCATTATAAACGAATAATCTACATAGCTGAACATGACTTCAATAATTTAACAGATATATTCAGAAGATACATAAGAAAAGGAAAAACGGGTATATTCTCCGAAATTCCAAATAATAAGTATAACGTCGTACAGGAAAAATTGACGGAATTATATTCCAACGACTCTAATGTAAATTTTATTCGATGCTCTTTCAGAGCGCAAGACATATACACCGAAACAGAAGCGGTGAAACAAATTTCACTCTATCATGTAAAGGACACCCTTTTTCGGGTATTCAAGAAACATTTAACGCCCTTAAACACTGAATTTATTACCCAAAACTACTAGAACTTATCAATCTAGTGTTCGACCTATGTGAAGTCTGTCAGCAAGTAAAATATGACAGAAAGCCAATAAGACCAAAATTTAAATTGTCCGAAAACTCAACAAATATTAATCAAATAATTCATTTAGATCTCTATTTTATTATGAAACATGCCTTTATGACAATTGTTGATAAATTTTCTAAATTTGCTTCAGCTTATTAACTTAACGACAGAAATCATTATGACTCTTATAGAAATTCTAGAGGATCATTTTGCCAAAATTGGTAAACCAAATAAAATAATTGCTGGAAACGAGTTGAATGCGTTACAAGTAAAACAATTTCTAAAATCTGAAAATGTTGAGCTTCGTATAACGAAACCTCACAGCCATAGTGGCAACGCCGATGTTGAGAGGCTGCATAATACTCTGGCTGAAAAATTCCGGATTCTCATTTTTGGAAACCCCAAGGAAAGTCCAAGGCGCTTGATACAACAAGCAATTAGAAGCTATAATGATCGTTTCCATTTCACAACTAAATGTACTCCCAATGGGGTTCAAAAACATAAAGTTGATATTTCAAATGTTAAGAAAACCTTATAGAGACAAGGAATAAAATCATATCAAAGCTAAATCAAACCAGGAAATTGTAAAACGAAACACGTACAACAGGTTTTATAAAGAATTATTAAGCAAATAGGCAAAAACATAGACCCAAGTTTCGAAAAGCTAAATTAGTAAATGTTGATTTCGTCAATGTGAAGAGAAAAGTTAAATATGCAGACTTTGAAGGACCAGAAGTTGGATTCACTGAAAGTCAACAATTAATAACAATAGATAAAGCCATTAATGGAGGAAAACAGAATGAAGTTTTGATCTCGAAATTTAATATCAACATTACTAGAAGTGACATTGTAACATCGTGGCTAAACGATAATGTTATTAACTTTTATTAACTTCCCAGTACATGGGAAGTTCTTGTAATCACCTCGAAAATCGAAATTAAAATTTTCAACATTTCTTTACGTTTTGAGGTCTTACGAGTATATTTTAAGTGTTTTTAGAAAGAAATATGTATGTGTGTGTGTGTGTGTGTATGTACGTACGTCCGTACGTACGTATGTGCGTTCGTGGACAGTTTTTTCTACGAGCATAACTCACGTAAACAAAGTCCTATCGTTTTCGTTGAGCATAACTCACGTAAACAAAGTCCTATCGTTTTTGTTGAGGTGTCAATCGAAGCGTCTTTGCAATTTTAAGAACTGATTAGTTTTTGGAAAACTTCGGTTGGGGGGGTTTGCTGTTTTGACCGTTTGAAGGTCATTTCTGTCATGCGTTATATCTCGCGAATCAAATACGCGATTTCATTATTAAGGTGTCAATCAACGCGTATTAACATTTATGTGATTCTATAAAGTTTTGAAAAAAATTCATGGAGGCGTTTTATAATTTTTTTGACAAAAGTGCAAAAAATTAGGTTTTTTTCATAAACAGTAAATTTTTAACCTGATTTTCGAAACACAGTAATCAATATTAATATTCATATACTCCAAACAGTTTTTGTGCAAAAACTAGCAAAATTTTCTCTCATGATCACAAAAAAATTAAAGTAAAAATCAAAAATCATTAAAAGTCATCATGATTTCAAGGTCATTTCTGCCGTTCACTATATCTCACGAACCAAATATAATATTTGCATCACTTAGGTGTCAATCGACGTGTATTAACATTTTTGTAATGTTTTTTTTATATAAAAAAATCGTTGGAGGCGTTTTTTAATTTAACAAAAAAAATGCAAAAATTTAGGATTTTTTCAAAAAAAAATAAATTTGTTAACCAGATTTGCACAACACGGTAATAAATGTTTATAAAATTTATAAATTTCTATCAATTTTTCGAGACAAACCAGCAAAACGCTTTTCCATGATGTTTAAAAAAATTAAATTAAAAATAAAAAATCATTCAAAGTCGCCATGTAAAAAGTGTTCATATGAATGACTACTCTTATTTTGAAGACATTGTTGTTAAGCCAATCACAGTTTATTAATATTTGCATAATTTAAGAAGATTTTTAATAGTCTTCATTGCACCATGTTTTAATTTTTATATCAAAACTGCTTAAATTTTGAAAATAAAAAAAAATTAATCAAATTTGTATTTGTGGCAATGAACGCTTTGAATGGTAAAATGTTTCGTAGTCAATACTTTGCTAGATCATATGCTTTAAAAAAAGCTGTCATCAATATGAAAATAACAAATAACGTAGAAACCCCCCCCCTCTCCCTCAATTAATCCGCGTGAATATTCAATCAAATCAATCTGTCCCCATCGACCAAAAACCTTACGTAATCAATTGACGCTCCCGTAGATGATACGATTAATATTAAGTCATTCCAGTTACTGTTATGAGAGGTACATTATTATTATTTAAAGTAGTATTATTTTCATAATTATTATTTTGTTTAGTATTTTTAATATTTATGTAAATATTACTGGGAAGTTGACCGTGTGGTCCTCAAGGGTCGCACCTCGCGGCTTGTTTTAACCTTATTTTCGAACGAAGTGAAAAACAGAACTCGGGAAAACATTTGAATACATTCTTCACAATTAAATATTTGCAATCAGGATATAAGGTGGTTCGCAGATGGACTCGCAAAATAGATTTATTTTCGTATGATTTAATTTTAATACCGGTGCATATTGATCAGGTACATTGGTGTCTTGCCGTCATAAACTTTAGGGGCAAGACCCTAAAATATTATGATTCAATGAGAAAGCCAAATTCTCAACTTCTAAATGCTCTAAAAGAATTTATGAAAAATTTTATGAATTAAGAAGAGTCGTTAGATAAACGTAATTTTCCCTTAGATACATCCGCTTTTGTCAAAGAAAGTGTCGATGATATTCCAAAAAAAACCAACGTCAATGATTGTAGAGTCTTCTGCTGTATGTTTGCGGAGCATTAAGCCAGAGGCAGCGAAATTTTATTTTCCCAAGGAAATATGACTTTCTTCAGGAACAAAATGATTTTCGAAATAATGCAGGGTGAATTACTAGTTAAAAAAAACCTGGATCCTGGATGTTCAATCAATTTTCTATGAATACAGTTTACACGGAAGACAAACACAAAGATTTGATAATTTCTGAAGTTAAACATTTATCAATTAAAACAAAAAAAAAATGATAACGTATTAATTTTGTAATAAAAATTTCAACAGAATATGTTGTTATACAATTGAAAAAAAGGTAACAAATGAAAAATATAATGAAATCAACAATCAAAAATAAACTTTTTGAACCTAATGAAACTGAATATAAATTTGAATATAATAGACATCTTAACGAATTAGAAACTAGTAAACAATTTATATATCATGGTAATTGTAAACTAATTAAGATGATGAATACCAAAAGATTGAAATTAAATAAACAGACATTTGTAATCAAAAATTCAAACAATTTCACTGCAACACAAGATTGAAAAAAAAAGTTGATTCATTTTAGCCAAACTAACATTAAAATCCTAAAACATTACTTTTCAAATACAGCTGACAAAATTCATGATCGTTCTTATTATACTACCATAAACATAAACAATAATAATAATAATAATAATAATAATAATAATAATAATAATAGAAAATGTAAATAATATAAAGAAAATTCAAGCATTACAAGTACATAGAAATTTAAATTACGGATCAATTCCAGTAATATTCTGGTCATTGCATAAGTCAGCATTGAAAGCAGAATTCAGGAGAATTCTTTTTGTAACGGGGGAGCAGTTATGTATACTTCACCTAAGTTCAATAACATTTCCAAAAAATTGTTTACCCTAACCTCACGTCCGTAATTAGCTGACCAAAATCAATATCATTTGTTTATCCTAACCCCACGTCCCTAATTAGCTGACCAAAATCAATATCATTTGCTTATCCTAACCCCATGTTTCTAATTAACTGATCGTATCAATATTGATTGTTTGTAATCCCCTTATCCAAATCCCCCTATATAAGTATTTGGATTAAGATGAAAAAGTCAGTCTCGAGTCTTAAGTCTTAAGCGGTTCCTGTTAAGTCCAAAAGTCCGAGACTCAGCTGTAGCATTTCGGAAAACGTATTCGGAAAACGGATATTGTAAAATTACGTTGTAAACGACAAATTAAAGTGAAATAATTTTATATTTTTTATACAAACAACGCTACGAAATATTTAATTTGCATCCGCAGTGCAAGAGGTCATTTGGTTCAAGCAGTTTAAAACTGTAATCAATAAGAGCTTGAATAAATTGATTTTGGTGTTTTGTGACAATCAAGGTGCCATAAACTTATCTGAGTCAGTCGGATTCAGACCACAATCAAAGCACATTGATGTTTGGTAACACTTTGTACGCGAAAAGGTTGGAGATGCTACTGTCAGCGTGAAATTCATTCCTACCGAGGAGATAGTCGCTGATAGTCTCACCAAAGCAGTAAACAAAAACAAGATGCTATTTTGTAACGATTCAATGGGATTATTATTGGAATAATGCATATTTGATTTGTTACAATATATTTTTTACTATGTTAAAAGTCTAAATTTTGTAAACAACTAAAGTCGACATTGAATTCCCAGTGAATGAAGAGGTATCTCAAAACAACAAAAAAGGAATGATTAATGATAAAGCTAATGGTAAAGATCTCGAGGTTGTCTTTGATGAATTTCGTATTGACTATAATGATTCGGTCGGAGCTTAGAAAACAGTAAATTGCATGGTTACTTAATGTAACTTGAAACACAAAAAGAATCAATATAAAAACTGAACGAACATGAAAGAGTACGATGAAACTTAGCTCCTGAAGAAGAATAAAATATATGTAGAAAATAATGCCACCGTAACAAGTTAGCGCCTAGAAATAAAAGATCTAAAGTAAAGGAAAATAAACATCAAACACTAGTTTCAGATAGAAAACATGTAATAAATGCAAATTAAAAAAGATGCGTAAATCCTAGACTCATGTTATTCATAAACGCGCGTTGTCCAAAGATACAAGACCTGAACAACAACAACAAATTATTGCCCTTGTGGTTTGATGGAGCGCTTTTATAACACATAGAGTGTAATGAAACGATAAGAAGAAAATATAAATCGATGAACGAGTTCACTGGACGAATTCAAAAACAAGGGAAACTAATTATTCTTTACATGCAAAGGAATTCAACTCAAGGCCTAGCCTAAAAGTCGGAAAATATCGCCTAACGTAACTTATGGCTGTAAACAACAACCCGTTCAACAAAACCCAGTGATAGTTCACGAGTATTTAAGATACTGAATAAATAACTTATTCTTTCTAGTTTAGATCAATTCATAAAGCATGAATAACGGAATAACTCTGTTCGAAAGTCCCTACATAAATTTTGAATTCCGTTTTTAATATACATCGGTTCTGATCATCCCTTTTACTGGAAAAATTTTAAAACCAACGTCAAAGTAATTTTCTGTTAGCCAAATATGACTTCTGTTATTGAACACATAGTTTATTTATTTATTTATTTCACCAAAGCAAGGCAATCACATGTCAACATATAAAAATATAAAATATAAATTACAACAAACACTTAACCCTAAAATACGTGCTAAATTCAACGTTAATTTTTACTGTTGTATGCACGTAATAATTTAGAGGTGAATAATGGAAGGGCTTTAGAAATGCTGGATTTAAAATTGAACTTGGAGATGGTAGGTGAGAAGTGTTTGCTCAAAGTGTTAAAGATTTTACAGCACCTATTAACTGGTTCATTATATGCATTCCTAGTAAGATGCTGATATTCAGTTAGTAAACGTGTATTACGCGTACTTCTTACAGGCACATTAAGCTTTATTCTATTCGTCAAATACTCCACATAAATGTGGCTCCTAATCACGTCAAAGGCGAAACCGGAGGACAACACTGTTCTTCTGGTTTTAAGAGTAGACAAATTCAGAAGCTCCAATCTAACTTCATAAGGAGGCAAAATTTGATAGTCATCAGGGCTATAAAGGTCTCTCAGAGCAAACAACAAGAATTGTTTTTGGACTGATTCTATTCTCGTATCATGAACTCCGAAATGTGCGTTCCATACATTACAGGCATATTCAAGTAATGGGCGAATGTAAAGGGACTGACGAAGAAGAATTTGTGCAAGTGTTGCGTAGGAAGAACGCGAAGCAAGCTGCCAAATGTAGAAAAATAAACGCAGGAAATTTTAACCCTGGAAAAGCAGCAGCGAAAAAAACGGTCGTAAATTAGGTGGCAAAAGTTAACACCATCACTGCAAATAAAAAGACTAAAGTCCTGCCAATTAACACTTTTGGTCTTAGTGGCAGTGATCTGGCGAAGTTATTAAACGTGAGTAGTGGAATTAAGGATTTCAACCTTAAACGAATCTCCAGTGAAAAAGTCGTCGTCCATACGAAGAGTCTAGATGACTACAAAACTGCCAAAATAGCGCTCGAGCAAGTCAACGCGCCGTTCTTCACTTACACTCCAAAACAAGAAAAGTTCCAAACCTTTCTTCTGAAAGGACTGGGCAGTGAAGAGGAGCCTGAAGATATCCTGGCGCCATTGCGTGAAACAAATGTTGATATCAAATTCGTAAATGTGACCCACTTTACCACGAGGAGATCGGTTATAGAAAAGCGTACGTTACCACTATTTATTGTACGAATCGCTAGTGACAGTAACGCCGGTGAACTGCATCAAATTTGGTGTATAAATTTCCAAGCAGTCAGGTGGGAGAAACTGCAAAGAAAAGAAGTCACGCAATGTTTCCGGTGCCAACGGTTTGGCCACGCTGCAGCTAACTGCAGAATGCAACCACGCTGTGTCAAACACACACACGAGCGGAACAAATGCAGAATTCAGGAAACAGATGAGAAAGCTAAGATATTCTGTGTTAGCTGCAGCGCATTTGGACATCCAGCTTCGTTTCGAGGATGCCCAGCCTACAAAAATCTGGAGAACAGCAAGAGAATTAAATCAAATACAGCAGCAAAGCCTCATGCAGCTCTCCAACCATCAGCCGCTTTTATCCAGCCAGGAGTGTCTTTCGCAGCGATGATTAAGGGTGCAAATGCACAGCCACAGAAACACAATCAGACAGTATTGTAAATATGCTTTCACAAATTGTTAATAAGCTTGATATTTTAAATAGCACAGTAAGAAATAAAACCAATAATATAAATTTACTTTTTAGCCATGCAGGTCTGAACCATGTCGGACACCAATCGCGGCGCGTCGTTTCTAGCGATTGATGAGCTTAATCTCATTTCGATTAATGTCAACTGGATCGCAACTGTTCACCGCCGCTCGAATCTGCTTGACTTTGTTGTGAGGCAAAAGCCGCACATTGTTCTTCTCAATTCGAGACATTCTGTGACATTCAAAGACTTTGAATTCGTGCGAAACGTTAGGGCCAATTGTGATGGGGGAGGTGGTACCGGGATTCTGGTTAGAAGGCCTTATCATTTCACCGCAGTGGAGAAAGCCGAATTCAAAGTCTTTGAATGCCTCGAAGTCTCCGTTATCAAGTTTCCCCTGCTGGGTGGCGATAACCTGTTTGTTATCTCTGCCTACGCAGCCGGAAACAATAACCCCAAGTTCCGTGACGAATTCCTTTCCCTGTTCCAGATACTCGAATTAGATAGGCTACAAAAATTGTATGTGCTTGTCGGTGACCTCAACGCCAAGCACAAATCGTGGCTGAACGCCAACAACAATTCGAGAGGTGTGTTCCTGGAATCGTGGTTAACACAGCGTCAGGTGGAGTACAGGTGTCGACTCTACGCGCCGGAGAGTGCGACCCTTCCCAGGGCAAACTCCTATTTGGATCTGTGCATAGCTGATGCGCGACTCTTCTTCAAAAGATTGAATCCCCAACGGAGACTACAAACACTTCCTTATGATAGCGATCATAATGCTATCGTTATGGAAGTGCAGCACGAAAGAGATGAGGTTTTTCTTCTTCCAGCGCAAGCTGGAGGTCACAAGTTGAACTTAAAGAAAACCGATTGGAAGAAATTCCAAACGAGGTTCGATCGGGAGTATCTGAAGTAATGCCGTCCTTCAGGTGATAACCCGCGCTGTATGGTGCCCAATGACAGAAACCTGACTGTTGATGAGATAGAAAGCTATCTCTCAAAGTTGGACAATCTGACGCTGGACTCTATGGAACGAGTGGTGCCGAAGATCAAGCCTCGGAACAACATGGAGGGATACGATACCCCAGTCATCAAACGACTGAAAAAGTTGAAAAGCCTCCTTCTAACGCGCATCAACACGATTTATCGGTGATTTCAGGACTATACCCATCCGACTTAAGGCTTGTTGAAATCGCTCCTGAGGAATGTCCGGAACTTGGTCCTACAGAACTACAGGAACGAGGTCAACAGCCTCGGGGCATCTCGCACAAAGACCCGGACCAGATGTACGCACAGGTCAAAAGCCTGTTCTGGAAAAAATCTCGCGCCAACATGCCGGCCCTCACCGTCTCGGTAGATGAAGTAGATCTCATGGTTGGAGTTGGAATCGACGTACAAGCAGCGATTGTGGACGCACAAGGCAACCGCGTCGTGAGTGACAACGCTCAGAAGCTGGAGCTGATTGGAGGTCATTTTAAATCGGTCCATCGGCCACACCCAGAACGTGGGAGTAAACGACTTTCCGAAATCGTGGAAGCCAAGGTTTCCAACTTCAAGGCAAGCCTGAACGGCACGTCACTTCTCCATTTCGAAGACACACTTAAGGCCGACTCGATACCCGATGATGTCTTGGATGGATACTTCATATCTTATGAAGACTTGCTCATTATATTCAGATCGGTAAATTCCAAGAGATCATCTGGCCTCGATGGCATTCCCAATGTTGTTCTACGACACATGTTCGACGTTGAAATTCGAAGCTATTGCATCTTGTTCAACAGCTTGTTGAACAAGTCGTACTTTCCTGAGAAGTGGAAGCGAGCCAAAGTCTTTCCGATTTTGAAGAAAGGCAAGGCCGCTTCCAGCGTGAAGAGCTACCGCCCAATTAGTTTGCTGCCGAATGTCAGCGAAGTATTTGAGGTGGTACTCAATCGAGCACTGAATGTGCATCTCACGAGGAACGACCTGACGGTGAATGGCCAGTTCGATTGAAAACTGGCCATTCGACCACCCATGCAATAGCCAAGGTTATGTCGGACGTGTGTTTTAGGCTCAACGACAGAGAATGTGTCGGAGCGTGTCTTATCGACATGGAGAAGGCTTTTGATTCCGTGTGGCTTGATGGACTGATTTTTAGGCTCCTTCAGGCCAAGATTCCGCGCCCACTCGTCGTCACGATGTGCAGTATGTTGTATGGTAAATCATTTGCCATCACAGATGGAAGCCTGATAATAACGCGTGACTTTAAGGTCTTGAATGGTCTGCAGCAGGTAACAGTCACTGTGCCCACATTGTTCTCGATCTTCATCAGCACCCTCCTGAGCTCATTTGACTTCAATAAGTCACGCAAGAGATCGTTGGTCGCTTTCGCTGACGACCTCATCGCCTACACGGCAGACAAGAAGGCCTCAGTGGTTCAGGAGAATATTCAATGGATTTTTAACGACTTCCAGTTCCACACGAACAACTGGCGGATGAAGATCAACGCGCAGAAGTGCGAATCAATTTTCTTCCGACGTACCCTGCAGCATGCCAATCCAGACCTGAGGCATAGTTGGAGGGATTTTCACATCGTGGTGAACGAGGGCGAGGAAAGCTCTGAGCCCGTTCCTCATAAAATGTGCGTGCGATACCTGGGTGTGTACCTAGATCAGTACCTTTATCTCAACTAGCATGTGGATGTCATGCTGGAGCGAGCACGAAGAACTTTCATGTCTTTGCAATGGCTCTTCTGCTCCAAACACATTGATGCTGACGTCAAGTTGACGTGCTATAAGACTCCGGTCAGACCAATTCTGGCATATGGATGTCCAATTTGGTTTAACCAGAGTCCAAGCACAATGGAGAAGCTAAGAGTCTTCGAGAGACGAATTCTTCGCGCTTGCATTGGAGTGTACTCGAAAGCTGAGACAGGTTACTTGCACCGCGTCTCCAACCAGGAGATTTATGACATCGCTGAAGTACGCAGAATCGACACAGTGGTCGTGAGATTAATCCGGAATCACATTGCAAAGTCCGCGTCCTTGCGCAAGAACCCCTGGGTTTGGCAGCCATACTTTGCAAACGACATGTATTTCGAGCATTGTCTCACCACGGGCTTCATTCCCCCCGAAGCGTTCGTGTATTTGGATGGGAATGGATACATTCTAGATTCACTTGGTTGCCCGATTATATACCATGTATATAGGCGGGCAACCGACAAGAAGATTGAATACGTCGCGGGAATGGATACGAGCAGATCGAGCAAGCTGTGGCGCTATTCATTCGCGAGGTTTGACGTTGATCGAAATTACCGCGACCGTTATCGATATTGGTGGTTCGATGAGTGATATAAAAGTTCGACATGGTTCAGACCTTCAATGAGATGTACATATTTCTTGTTTTAAATACACTCTGTTAGTTCTAAAGAAACATTATAAATAGAATTGAGTACGGGGTGGGTCTATGTCTGCTGGTGGACATGGACTCACACTTAGTCTTAAGGTTGAATTAGGTAAATGCGGGGGCGTATCTGCTGGCAAATACAACCTCGCATAGGTTAAGTTAGGTTTAGGTGTGACGATTTAAATTTAATAATAAAGCTGATAAGTTAGAAAATAAGCGATATTTGTTGAATGCATATTAATAAAGATTAATAGACTTTGAGTGCCCTAGTGGCCATTTAGTTTTTAAGTTAGATGATAGTTCGTAGGCTTAAGAATTTGTTAATTGCGAAAATCAATATCTATAAAGCCATTTTTGAAACTGAATTGAAACAAGTAGCAGCAGGTTTAACGCCTTCAAGTCAACTGGAAGGCCCTCTTGGTGGATAAGAACTTTCAGACTTGTTAACTTCCCAGTATATGGGGCGTTCTTGTAATCGCCTCGAAAATCGAAATTGAAATTTTCAACATTTCTTTACGTTTTGAGGTCTATAGAGTAGATATAAAGTGTTTTTAGAAAGGGAGATGTATGTGTTTGTGTACGTACGTCTGTACGCTCGTGGACACTTTTTTGTACGAGCATAACTCACGTAAACAAAGTCCGATGGACTTTGTTAAGGTGTCAATCGAAGCGTCTTTGCAATCTTTAGAGCTGATTAGTTTTTAAAAAACTTCGGTTGAGGGCGTTTGCTGTTTTGCCCGTTTGAAGGTCATTTCTGTCATGCGTTATATCTCGCGAACCCAACGTACGATTTCATTGAGCAAGGTGTTAATCGACGCGTATTGATAGTTTTGTAATTGCATTAAGTTTCTAAAAAAATTCGTGCAGCCGTTTTTAAATTTAAAAAATAAATCGAAAAAATTGGTTTTTTTTTCAAAAACAATAAGTTTTTAACCTTATTTCCAAGTCCAAGTAATCAATATTTATATAATTTATATACTTCAAATATTTTTTTTTTAAAAATGCTTTCAAAATTTTTACCTCATGATTACAAACCAAAAACACATAAAAAATTAAAAATCATTAGCAGTCGTCATGATCTTCAAGGTCATTTCTGTCAAGCAATATATCTCGCGAACTAAACATACGATTTGCATAACCAAGCTGTCACTGGACGCGTATTAGCATTATTGTGGATTTGTCAAATTTTTAAAAAAATCGTTAGGGCTGTTTTTTTAATTTAAGGAAAAAAGGTTTTTTTCCATAAAAAATAGTTTTCTAAACTGATTTGCGTGATATAGTAATCAATGTTTACAAAATTTATATACTTCAAACAATGTTTGTAAAATTAACATTAAAACTTTCTCTAATGATTACGTAAAAAATTAATTTAAAAATAAAAAATCCTTAAAAGTCATCATGATTTTCAAAGTCATTTTTATCATTCACTATATCTCACGAACCAGATATAATATTTGCATCATTATGGTGGCAGTTGACGTGTATTTACATCTTTGTGAAGTTTTTAACATGAATAAAATTCGTTTCAGCCGTTTTTTGAATTTATTGAATTTAATAGAAAAATATTTTTTATCTTGATTTGCACAGCAAAGTTATACCAGTTTTTGAAGAAAAACAAGCAAAATTTTCTTCTATGATTAGGAAAAAACTATATAAAAAATGAAAAATCATTCAAAGTTACCATGTAAAGAGGGTTCATACGAATGATATTACTTTATATCTTTTATTCTAAAACAATTGTTGGAAATTCAATCAAAGTTTTAAAATATTTGCATAATTTGAGCAGAGTTTTAATAGTTTTTATAGTCTTTTATTTAAAAAAAAACTGCTTAAATTTTGAAAACCAAAATAACTTCAATCAAATTTGCATTTGCGGTAATCAACGCTTTGAATGGCAAAATGTTTTGTAGTCAATACTTTGCAAGATCATATGCTTTGAAAAGCTTCCATCGAATAAAAAATTGTAGTTTTTAGTAGATTCATTCTTTCGTAATCGTAAGATTTCAATAACCATCATCATTTGTAATACATTTTACTTTTTACATGCAATTGAACCTATTTTTGACTGCATCTACAAAATTTTTCAAGACCAAAAAGGCCCCCAACGATTGATCCGCGTGAAGATATGTGCTCTTCGACTAAAAACCTTACGTAATCAATGGACCCTCCCGTAAACGATATGATTCCTATTAACTCATTCCTGTTACTGTTATAAATACCTCTCATTGTTATTACTTAAAGTAGTAGTATTTTCAAAATTATTATTGTGTTTAATGTTGTTGATGTTTATGTAGATACTACTAGGAAGCTGACCGTGTGGACCTCAAGGGTCGCACCTCGCGGCTTGTTTGAATGTAGAATTTAAGGCTTGCTTTAATTTATTTAACACGGCTTCTTTCATCCAAAATATGTATAAGAATATTGTCAAAGTATATCGCCAATATGAGATAATTTTCTTCGGTGTAGTAAACACATGGATCCAACTTAGACTTTTAAAGGCCAAACGATTATAAAACTGTCCACAGTTTTATGTTCCAATTTCTACCAGCTTGCTTGAGTCCGTATATTGCACGATTCAATTTGATCACTCGTTGTTCCATCATGAGAAGCTTCGGGTTGATGCAAATAGATATCTTCATCAAGATCGTTTTGTAAGAAAGCAGCGTATATCAAATTTGGGTTCGTTGTTCTTTTCGATCTACAAATCCCCGATGAAGGAGCCAATGTTGTATCTGGAGAAAAATCTGGATCAACGCTGCATCGATCAACCGTTAATGGGCTGGGGGTTGTATACAATAATGAGCTTGAAGCTTCTTCCGTCATAGAAGAGTCCTCATCATCTTCTTCCAGGATTTCTCTGCACTCATTTCTTCCTTTAATTGAGTGAAATTTTGTGTTTTGTCTTTGGTAACGTTTCCTCTCACTGATTTAAAATTTTCTACAGGTTCGACCGAAATCTTTACGTCGATAGTATTTTCGTGAAAAATAACATCTCTACTTATGATAAGTTTGTTTGTCACTGGATTGATACATCGATTATCTTTCCCTTTACTGTAATAACCAACAAAAATCATCGTCGTAGAGTTAACATCCCATTTTTAACTTCCCAGTATATGGGAAGTTCTTGTAATCGCCTCGAAAATCGAAATTGAAATTTTCAACATTTCTTTACGTTTTGAGGTCTATAGAGTATATATAAAGTGTTTTTAGAAAGGGAGATGTATGTGTGTGTGTGTGTGTGTACGTACGTACGTACGTACGTACGTACGTTCGTGGACACTTTTTTCTACGAGCATAACTCACGTAAACAAAGTCGTATCGACTTCGTTAAGGTGTCAATCGAAGCGTCTTTGCAATTTTAAGAGCTGATTAGTTTTTGGGATACTTCGGTCGGGGGGGTTTGCTGTTTTGACCCTTTGAAGGTCATTTCTGTCATGCGGTATATCTCGCCAACCAAACATACGATTTGCATGATAGAGGTGTCAATCGACGCGTATCAACATTTGTGTGAATCTATCACATTTTAAAAAAAAATTGTAGCCGTTTTTTAATTTAAGAAAAAAAGTGCAAAAAATTAGGTTTTTTTTCATAAACAATAAATTTTTAACCTGATTCACGTAATTTAGTAGACAATGTTTATAAAATTTATATACTCTAAACAATTTGTGTAGAAACAACATCAAAGCTTTATCTCATGATCACGTAAAAAATTCAATTAAAAATAAAAAATTATTAAAAGTCATCATGATTTTCAAGGTCATTTTTATCATTCACTATATCTCACGAACCAGATATAATATTTGCATCATTAAGGTGTCAGTTGACGTGTATTAATATCTTTGTGAAGTTTTTAACATTATAAAAACTCGTTTCAGCTTTTTTTTAATATAATAGAAGAAAATGCAAAAAATTATAGTTTTTTTCATAAAAAATATTTTTTTAACTTGATTTGCACCGCACAGTAATACCAGTTTATAAAATTTATACATTCTTATCAGTTTTTGAAGAAAAACCAGCAAAACTATATTCCGTGATTATAAAAAAACTGAATTAAAAATAAAAAATCATTCAAAGTTATCATGTAAAGAGGGTTTATACGAATGCTATTACTTTATATCTATTATTCTAAAAAAATTGTTGTAAATTCAATCATAGTTTTAAGATATTTGCATAATTTGAGCAGATATTTAATAGTTTTTATAGTCTTTTAATTAAAAAAAAATGCTTAAATTTTGAAAACCAACAAAATTTTTCAACACCAAAAAGGCCCCCACCGATTGATCCGCGTGAATATTCAATCTGTCCTCATCGACCAAAAACCTTACGTAATCAATGGACCCTCCCGTAGACGATATGATTCATATTAACTCATTCCTGTTACTGCTATGAATACCTCTCATTGTTGTAATGTTGTTGATGTCTATGTAGATATTACTGGGAAGTTGACCGTGTGGACCTCGAGGGTCGCACCTCGCGGCTTGTTTTAATTTTTATTTTGCAAAAATTTACTTCTATTTTGATACAGGAACCAAAGCAATTCAGAACCGATTATGTTTATTCACTCTGAAGGCAGAACAATTTATGATATTGTTTTATTGTTGTTTGTTTTTCGATAGCTATAGTAGACTACTATGATTAAGTTTTGTCAATACTGAACAGTTATTTTTTACGACAGCTATAGCTAGACTACTATGATGAAGTTTAGTCAATACTGAACATCCCGCCTGCCTTGAACGGACTACGTTCAAAACATGAAAACATAATTAAAGGTTTAGATGATGAACTCTTCTATAAAATATAATCAATCTAGTGACAGAGGTGCCACACGCGGAATACAACGCTTGTAAATTCCTGAGCGTGACTTTACCGTCATTACTCGTGTTCTGCCATCTTCACCAGGATGCGTCTCGATGATTCGCCCAAGAGGCCAATGCAATGGCGGTGTGTTTTCTTCCTTAAGTAAAACTAGGGTGCCAATTTTAATTTCGTCTGGTGTTTGCAGTTGCCATTTTGATCAAGTATTTAGTTGGTTTAAATATTTCTTATACAATCGCTTTCAAAAATGTTGTTTCATATTCTGGATATGTTGCCAATTAGAAAGACGATTAATAGGTTCATCCATTAAATTTAACTCAGGTAAACTTGTGAACGTGTCTCCTATAAGAAAGTGAGCAGGAGTAAGGGCCCGGAGGTCTTTTGGGTCTTCAGATAAAGGAGTAATAGGACGAGAATTTTAAATTGCTTCAATTTCAGTCGTGTAAGTTTCTAATTCTTCATATGTAAATAATTTATCGCCTATTATTCTATAATAATGATGTTTAAATGACTTTACAGCCGCTTCCCAAAGTCCGCCAAAGTGCGGTGATCGGACAGGTATAAAATCCCAGCTTATACCCTGATTTAACAAAAATGTATTTATTACGTCGTTGTGATCCTTTGATTGAATCAATTTTATTAAATTTTCTTTTTCGTTTTTTGCCCCAACAAAGTTTGTAGCACTGTCCGAATAAAGGTTCAAAGAACGTCCTCGTCAAGCAAACGTAAACGTAAACAGTTTATAAATGAATCCGTCGTTAAGTCTGTCACTAGTTCAATGTGAACAGCCTTAGTTGCAAAACATACAAATATAGATGCATATATTTTTAATTTTCCGCGATTTCGAAACTTCTCTTCTTTTATATAAAACGGACCAAAATAATCGACTCTGTTGCGGGGAAGGTCACCCATAAAATATGAATAATCGGTTGGCTTTACTCGAAAGCACGTTGCGCATTTTCTTATAATCATTTTAAATGTATTTTACCGCTAATAGGCCTGTATTTAAATCGTACTGCATTCAAAGTTGCTTGAGTTCCACTATGCAAACTCAATAAGTGCTGCTCTCGTATTATAAGCTCAGTGATGTGATGGTTTTTTGGTGAAAGAATAGAATGCTTTCCCGAATATGACAAGATCGAGTTTCTCAACCGTCCGCCGACTCGAATGAGTCCATCGCTGTCCAAGAATGGATTCAGCGCGCGTAATTCGCTATTTGAATTCGATGACTTTGAAACTCTTTATTATGCAACGATAAGTCGGGCCCGAGATATGTTTCAACCGAATGCTTCTTCGGAGTCAAACATGAACGCGAACAATAACCCAAACAGCATTCGTTTACCGAAAATAGAATTGTTAACCTTTGATGGAAGATACGATAAATGGCTAGCCTTTTATAATTCGTTCAAATCGATGGTTGACGAAAATAATAGTCTTTCTAATATTCAAAAATTACACTTTTTAAGATCATGTTTGAAAGAAGAGGCAGTCTTTGTTATTAACGCGTTAGAATCAACCTCAGAAAATTATGCTATCGCATGGAAATTGGTAAATGATCGTTTTAACAAGAAAAGAGTAATCATTCAGAATCACGTAAAAATATTAATGGAATTACCCAGTTGTTTAAGGGAGTCTGCAGATGAGTTGAGAAAATTATTAGACGCGATGCGTACTCAATTACGCGCATTAAAATCATCAAAAGAACCCGTCGACAAATGGGAAACATTATTAATTTATACGATTACTTCAAAAATAGACAGATATACGCATAAAGAATGGGAAAAATCGCTGTCAGGAACCGAAATGCCCACTATGGAGGAATTCATGAACTTTTTAGAACAGCGGTATCAGATATTGCAAGTCGCGGCAATAAATACAAACAAGACATATGATACGAATATACAAGGCAAAACGCGAAACCATTCGAATAAAACACAAACATTCACAACGATGCAAAAATCAACAGCATGTATTATTTGCAATGGGACTCATAAATTATTCGGTTGCGAGATTTTTAAAGGAATGGGAATTAAGGATTGCGCTGAAAAGATAAAATCCGCGCGTTTTTGTTAACTTCCCAGTATATGGGAAGTTCTTGTAATCGCCTCGAAAATCGAAATTGAAATTTTCAACATTTCTTTACGTTTTGAGGTCTATAGAGTATATATAAAGTGTTTTTAGAAAGGGAGATGTATGTGTGTGTGTGTGTGTGTACGTACGTACGTACGTTCGTGGACACTTTTTTCTACGAGCATAACTCACGTAAACAAAGTCGTATCGACTTCGTTAAGGTGTCAATCGAAGCGTCTTTGCAATTTTAAGAGCTGATTAGTTTTTGGGATACTTCGGTCGGGGGGGTTTGCTGTTTTGACCCTTTGAAGGTCATTTTTGTCATGCGGTATATCTCGCCAACCAAACATACGATTTGCATGATAGAGGTGTCAATCGACGCGTATCAACATTTGTGTGAATCTATCACATTTTAAAAAAAAAATTGTAGCCGTTTTTTAATTTAAGAAAAAAAAGTGCAAAAAATTAGGTTTTTTTTCATAAACAATAAATTTTTAACCTGATTCACGTAATTTAGTAGACAATGTTTATAAAATTTATATACTCCAAACAATTTTTGTAGAAACAACATCAAAGCTTTTTCTCATGATCACGTAAAAAATTCAATTAAAAATAAAAAATTATTAAAAGTCATCATGATTTTCAAGGTCATTTTTATCATTCACTATATCTCACGAACCAGATATAATATTTGCATCATTAAGGTGTCAGTTGACGTGTATTAATATCTTTGTGAAGTTTTTAACATTATAAAAACTCGTTTCAGCTTTTTTTTAATATAATAGAAGAAAATGCAAAAAATTATAGTTTTTTTCATAAAAAATATTTTTTTAACTTGATTTGCACCGCACAGTAATACCAGTTTATAAAATTTATACATTCTTATCAGTTTTTGAAGAAAAACCAGCAAAACTATATTCCGTGATTATAAAAAAACTGAATTAAAAATAAAAAAATCATGCAAAGTTATCATGTAAAGAGGGTTTATACGAATGCTATTACTTTATATCTATTATTCTAAAAAAATTGTTGTAAATTCAATCATAGTTTTAAGATATTTGCATAATTTGAGCAGATATTTAATAGTTTTTATAGTCTTTTAATTAAAAAAAATGCTTAAATTTTGAAAACCAACAAAATTTTTCAACACCAAAAAGGCCCCCACCGATTGATCCGCGTGAATATTCAATCTGTCCTCATCGACCAAAAACCTTACGTAATCAATGGACCCTCCCGTAGACGATATGATTCATATTAACTCATTCCTGTTACTGCTATGAATACCTCTCATTGTTGTAATGTTGTTGATGTCTATGTAGATATTACTGCGAAGTTGACCGTGTGGACCTCAAGGGTCGCACCTCGCGGCTTGTTTTAATTGTTTGCACCCTGGGCATAGAAATGACGAATGTAAATAGTCAGGAAGTAAAAAGTGTGGCAAAAAACATAATACGCTCCTTCATTATGAAGGAGAACACGGTAATTGGCAAGAAAACAAGAATACAGAATCAAATATTAAACAAGAAAGCATTAAAATGCATAGCGCATTAGTCTCTACCCAAGTATTATTGTCAACTGCGTTAGTAAACATAAAGGGTAACAATGGCAATATGTTCCACGCTCGCGTATTGTAAGATAATGGGTCACAGTCTCATTTCATTACAAAAGGATTTGCTGATCGTTTTAAATTACCATTAAAAAATATAGATTTACCTGTGGAGGGTTTAAACCAATTAGAAACGGGCATAAAATATTCAATTAAAGCAGAAATACATTCAAAATACAATGATTACCATGAAAAAGTCGAATTTCTTGTTTTACCACGAATATGTAATCACGTACCCAATCAATTAATCGATAAGCGAAGTTTAATAATACTTCCAAAAATAAACCTGGCCGATCCACAATTTTCTGAGCCTAAGGAAATCGATGCTTTGTTAGGAGTAGAATTATTTTATGACCTCTTATGTGTAGGTCAAATCCCAATACCAGGTCATTAAGCTCGATTACATAAAACAAAATTAGGTTGGATTATTTCCGGAAGGGTAGGCAATCCTGAAAACTTAATAAATAAAAATAATTGTATGCTAACGTTCAATTCATTGCATAGTAGCATCGCTAAATTTGAAATTGAAGAAATAGAAAATAAAACGTTTTTATCAGAAGAGCAATTTCAAGTCGAAGAACATTTTGAACAAAATACAAAACGTGACCCAGCCACTGGGCGATGCATTGTTCGATTGCCATTTAATGAAAAAATAAAAAACTTAGGAGAATCCCGCACACAAGCATAACGACAATTTTATTCATTAGAACGAAAGTTAGGTAAAAATCTTGAATTAAAAACACAATACATCGAAAATATGCGCGAAGCTATTACATTAGGACACATGGTAGAAATTAATGCACGCGAAATAAAGAAAGAAAATTGTTTTTTGCCACATCATCATCAAGTTAGAATAGTATATAACGCATCGGCAAAAACAAGCAAAGGTATCTCTTTGAATGACTGCCTTAAGGTAGGCGCGGTGGTTCAGAGAACCACCTTTGACATAATCCTCAGATTCCGAACACAACAAATTGTCATGTTATCGGACATTGAAAATATGTACAAACAGATTTGCTTAGCTGAGCGAGACGCACAATATCAACTTGTTTTATGGCGTGAGAACCAGACCGAGGAATTAAATACCTTTGTAATACCGGTTGTTTTATTCGGCAGTGCATAGGCACCACATCCAGCAACTCGCGTAATAAATCAATTAGCAGACGATGAAAAAACTCGATTTCCCAAAGCGAGTAAAATATTTAAACGGGATTGCTATGTTGATGACGTCATGACAGGAACAGATAACGTTGAAGATGCGAAAAACTTACGAGATGAATTAATCGAGATCACAAAAGCAGGAGGATTTACGTTAAGAAAATGGGTGTCCAATAATGCAAAAGTAGTAGAGTCAATATCTAATAGATCATCTAACGTAACCATGTTAACGAATAATAATGCGGAAATGAAAGCATTAGGAGTTCAGTGGAATAGTCTACACGATATAATTACCTAAAATCACGGAAGAACTCGATCCGAAAATCACAAAACGAAGCGTATTATCAAATATTGCTCGATTATACGATCCGATAGGTCTATTAGGCCCAGTAGTAGTTAGTGCAAAAATTTTAATGCAAAGTTTATGGCAATGTAACGCAGGTTGAGATGATGTTCAGTATTGACTAAACTTCATCATAGTAGTCTACCTATAGCTGTCGTAAAAAATAACTGTTCAGTATTAACAAAACTTAATCATAGTAGTCTACTATAGCTATCGAAAAACAAACAACATTAAAACAAAATCATAAACTGTTCCGCCTTCAGAGTGAATAAACATAATCGGTTCTGAATTGCTTTGGTTTCTGTATCAAAATAAAAGTACATTTTTGCAAATTAAAAATAAAAATAAATGAACTGCTTATTATTTGAGTAGTTCCACCAACCCTTGAATAAATACGATACAGGGTGTTGTCAAAGAACACGGAAAAACACATGGTGCTTCGAGTTCATTTGACGTCTCGGTTGCTATTGCATCTATATTTGTTTGTATCACTTCAAACTCATTTAAAATAGAATCGAATTTTTCTACGCGTAACTTGATTTCCGTTAATTTGGTTTTATTTTGCGGGTTATCTATAAAGTTTATAAATTTAGTGAGCTTGGTCTTGAGGACAGCTCTTTGTTTCCTTAATTGGGACAATTCTTCAGTGTTTGTCATTATTGGCGTTATTTGAAATTTATTTTAATAATTAGATTCTATCTGAAATCTATGACCGAATTGAAAAAATTGTTATTCTCTTAGGGATGTGGGATTGGAGAGAGGGATATGGAATGGAGAGCACTTCACACTTATCTGGTTGTGGCGTTGAATGATGAACTGTACTTCGTCGATCTTGGCGTAACTCCTTTGTTGACCTCGATGGAGTCTTTAGATCCACATAACAGTTGATATCGGCGTAACTCCTTTGACCTTGATGGAGTCGTTAGATCCACGTAACAGTTGATATCGGCGGAGCTCCTTTGACCTTGATGGAGTCGTTCGATCCACGTACTGCCTCTGCTCGCTTGTTATTGATGTAGAAACTTTTCCCAAATATGATGAATGAACGATGAATGTACGTTTTCTCGGGTTATATCCGGCTCGAAGGACCATGTATTTTTTCGTGTTCTTTGGCAACACCCTGTATCGTATTTATTCCAGGGTTTTCGGAACTACTCGAATAATAAGCAGTTCATTTATTTTTATTTTTATTTTGCAAAAATGTACTTTTATTTTGATACAGAAACCAAAGCAATTCAGAACCGATTATGTTTATTCACTCTGAAGGCAGAACAATTTATGATTTTGTTTTATTGTTGTTTGTTTTTCGATAGCTATAGTAGACTACTATGATTAAATTTTGTTAATACTGAACAGTCATATTTTCATAACTCCGTGACAACATGCATTTTTCAGGTTCCACTTCAAATTTGTAAACACCATTAATGGCATGGCAGTTGTTTAAAGTGTGGTGTCCTTTAAGAACATCTTTTCAACATTAAAGTGATGTATTTATCACCAATAAATACATCACTTCAATTCCATGAAAGGCTATCCTTCCAACATCAAAGTGATGTATTTATCACCAATAAATACATCGCTTCATGAATGTATCGATAGTGCTTATCACCTCGTGATCCTTGCGCGCATGGACATCGCCTTTTGGTTGCGCATGGACATCGCCGTTTGGTCATGAGTGCCATATGGAACGATTAGAGATAAGTAATTGAGACATAATTTAGAATATTTTATTAGGCTAAATACATAAACTAGGATATTTTATTAGGCCATTAGAGTATGATTTAGTGTTAAGAATTTGTATAAATAGCAAGTAAGCATTGAAGAAAAATATAGTCTTTTGAGATCTAGCGAACGAGTTTCACTTGTGCCTATCATTCGTGGCACTCTCCAAAGACTTTCCCTGGATTGTGCCAATAATTCGGCACTTCAGGTAATGCCTACAATCGGCATATTTTATTCCTTGGCCAGTGGCATAAAAATTGTGCCGGCCGTTTAATAAAAATAAATTTTCCTCTAATATTTCTTTTTAAAAACTCACGTTTCCTCAACATGGAAACGTATAGATACTATGGAAAATATCATCAAAACGAAGGACCATCATTCGGCGATCCCGAAACATTACATGGCGATCCTGCCTTCTAACCTGCCTTCTGAGAAGCGACATGAAGAGTATGTACCGAAGCCGAAAACCGGGTCAACTGCAAATACAATAAAATATAAACCCACAAAAATCGGACCAAAACCGGTTACCTTAAACGATTACCGTGCAAGGCTTGCACGAAGAAAGGAAGAGCAGAAGTGCATCATCCCTAAAATAGAGAAACAAAAAAAAAAAACGAAGGGGAGGTTTACAAGTAAAAAATAGGAGATTAATAGCGGCATTAAGAAGAAAGCTCACGGATTCAGAACAGCCCCCGAGCTGGGAAGTAGCAACCACAACCTACCAACGGATTTCAGAGCTGGAACAACAAATATACAAGAAAAAAGAAGAGAAATGGACAAGCATTCATCAATAAATATAGTAATAATAATATTAAAAATATATATACATACAATAACGTAAAAAAATAAATATTTCCAAAAAATTCTCAAAATTTTCAAAACAAGTCTAATTGAACTCTTCGCTACTTAAACGCATAGGTGCATTAATGCAAGCAATATTAAATGAGCTCGACAAAATTCTTTTGAGTATAACTAAAAACCCCAACCGAATTTATACAAAACAAACAATTCTTCTAAAATTAGAAATTTTAGCAAATTCAAAAACAAAATTTCATAACCTAAAGAAAACCGCGGAAACAACCAATCTCGAACTTGAATTCAAGAAAAAAATACTTAAAGCCAATTATCTTTTGAACAAGCAACTAGAGTCATACAAAATGGCAAATTTTAATATCGATACTGCTCTTAAAGCTATTCCGATATTTTCAGGTAACTACAAAGAACTGGACTCATTTCTGAAAATAGTAGAAATACTTAGCCTAGGTTTAGAGCCAACTGAGCACACAAAATTAATTGAATTTACTTATCATGTCAAATTAAATTCTTCTGTGAAAACATCAATCGGATCAGTAAGCAAACCCAAAACTCTTGCTGAACTTTCAAAAGCATTGAATGAGAGATACAAAAGCACATTAACAATCCCGAAAATACACAACATCCTATCAAATATAATGCAAAAACACTTAACCGTAAACATTTATAAAGAAAAAATCCTATCACTTATTTCGGAACTAAATAATCTTCAAATAACAGCATTAGGAAACACTACCACGGAAGCTGAGAGGACAGTCGTTACAAAAATGAACGACACATACGCATTAAACATATTCAAAAACGGACTAAACGAACAACTGAAGAATACAATTTTTGCTGCACAACCAAAATCGTTCACTGAAGCATCTAATCTTGCATCAGAACTGGAGAAAAACGAAATAAACAGCAAAATAATGTACTTCAACAAAAATCAGAATAATTATCAAAATAATTGCGGAAGACCAAATTATAACAATAGGATTCCACACAGTAACAACAATAACAACCATAACAGACACTACAATAATCATAATAACAATCATAGAGTACAACATAACAACAATCATAGAGATCAATATAATAACAGCAATGGCAATTACAGAGGATATCATAACAATAACAGACAAAACAACAATTATAGGATGCAAAACAATAATAGAAATAATAATCGCCAGCAACATCAAGCTTGCAATAGAAGTAGGAACAATCCGAGACATAATATGAATACAATCTACGACCAGGGAAACGAAATAACCCCGGAGGTCGAAACATAAGTGAAAATAAACCGTTTCACTCCGGATTAAAAAAACAAATTAAGATATACAATATTACCGAAAAACTAACGAATTATATCACGTTTAAAGGAAGAAACACGAACAACGTATTCACATTTTTGATTGACACTGGTGCAGACATATCTATATGCAAAGATATAATACCGTTAAACATCAACGAGGACAATAGATGCAAACTATCAGGAATTACTACGGAAAAAATCTTCTCGTTAGGAACTGCTGATATAGATTTTTCAATACAAAACTACAAACTGAAACATAGATTTCATATCGTAGATCCTGACTTTCCCATAAATACAGATGGCATACTTGGAAGAGACTTTCTAATTAAATATTTGTGCAAAATTGATTATGAAACATTTACAATATCAATTATCATCAACGATGATGAATTAACATTAACACTAGAGACAAAACCATTAAACATTCATCAAATAAAATTACCACCGAGATCCGAAATCATACATCCAATAAATCTTAAACTTGTAGAGGATAGCGTCATTCTAAACAAAGAAATCCAAAAAGGAGTTTATATAGCTAATTCAATAGTACCTTCAAATGGCAATTGTCACATTAAGATTCTGAATACAAACAATACTGAAATAACTATATCCACCATAAAGATAAGCACAGAACCACTTAAAAATTATCACGTTGCTAAAACTTCGCAACAATATCCTAACACCAACTCTAGATTTGAAAATATTTTGAAACTCCTCAATTTAGAAATAAAAGACGAAAAAGCGAAAAATTCACTCATTGAAATATTCAGAGATTATCAAGAAATATTTCACTTAGAAGATGAACCACTTTCGACAAACAATTTTTATACACAAAATCTTTCCGTCACAGACTCCAATCCAATATACATAAAAAACTATAGACTTCCACAAACTCAACAGGAAGAAATTAATAAACAAGTTCAAAAACTAATTAACGATGATATCATAGAACATTCAATTAGCCCATACAATTCACCTTTATTACTAGTTCCCAAAAAAGGATCGAATGATACAAAAAAATGGCGACTAGTAGTTGATTATAGAAAGTTAAATACAAAAATAATTAATGACAAATTCCCTCTAACTCGCATTGAAGACGTATTGGACAAATTAGGTAGAGCCAAGTACTTTTCGACACTAGATATGACTAGTTCCTTTCATCAAATAAACCTTAACAAAAAATCAAGACCTCTGACAGCATTTTCAACTTCAAATGGACATTTTCAATTTAAAAGACTACCCTTTGGTCTAAAAATCTCATCCAATACTTTCCAACGCATGCTAACAATAGCACTTTGTGGTTTAGATAGCAACGCATTTCTATATGTCGATGACATAATAGTGTTTGGCTGTAGCCTACAAAATCATAATGAGAATTTAATCAAAGTATTCAAGCGATTACAACAATACAACCTTAAATTAAATCCAAACAAATGTTGTTTTCTAAGACCAGAAGTAGTATATCTTGGACATCTAATAACCAAAGATGGAATTAAAACAGATCCATCGAAATTCCATACTATTAGTAATTATCCAACACCACGAAATGCAGACGAAGTCAGACGATTTATCGCATTCTGCAACTACTACCGTCGATTCATACATAACTTCGCGCAAATTGCAAAATGTTTGAACAACTTGCTAAAAAAAGAACCAACCTTTCATCTGGTCAGAAGAATGTAACACAGCATTCGGAACTCTAAAACAAAAACTAATGAAACCACCCATTTTACAATATCCAGATTTTGACAAAACATTCA
This sequence comes from Oxycera nigricornis, assembly GCA_963942545.1. Taxonomy (NCBI): domain Eukaryota; kingdom Metazoa; phylum Arthropoda; class Insecta; order Diptera; family Stratiomyidae; genus Oxycera; species Oxycera nigricornis. The sequence continues at coordinate 67,752,837 of OZ012661.1, read as the reverse complement.
TAATAACTACAGACGCATCTGATCAAGCATTAGGAGCAATACTTTCACAAGGTGAGATAGGTTTTGATCTACCAATTTCATACGCTAGTAAATCGCTGAACAGACATGAGATCAACAAACCCGTAATTGAAAAAGAACTTTTAGCCATACATTGGGCAATAAATTTTTTTAAACCCTACATATTTGGTCGAAAATTCATAGTCGTAACTGACCACAGACCATTAGTGTCGCTCTTTACCCACAAAAACCCTTCCTCTAAATTAACGAGAATAAGATTGGATCTAGCTGATTATGATTTCGAGATCGTATACAAACAAGGAAAAAGTAACACTAACGCGGATGCATTATCAAGAATCAAAATAGATTCGAACATATTGAAAGAAATGATTCCCACATCGATAGACAATACAACTCCAAAATCACTTGACATATTGGCAATTACACGAAATATGTCCAAAAAACGCACACAATCTAAAGGTCCTGACGGAGACATTAACCAAACGAAGCGTCATGAACTTCATTCTTGGGAATGTACGTCCCTCACGGACATAAGAAATATTAAGAAACTTGACATTTTACTAGAACGCTATGGCCAAATTAAAGATAATATGAAAACCGCAAGATATAGTGATAATTCGTATAACCCAGGTTATCGATCGAAGAAACTATCATCGAATATGCGATTTGAAGTAAACGAATACGAGGTAATCGTAAGATACAGTGATAATCCTCACAATCCAGATTGTCTGATGGAGAAACTGATACTACAAATGCGAAAACTAGGTATATCAGAGCTAGCACTAAACGAAAATAATGAAATTTTCAAGCTCATAACGAAACAAGAATTTAAAAATAAATTCAATAATCTGCAGAAAGCAAACGTCGACAAATATATAAAAGGCCTAAATAATGTGAAAAGTGCACAAGAAAATATTGAAAAATTTAAGCGTTCTCAATTAAAAATCATTATATATAAACCACCCATAAAAATAACCGATAGCGAAACACAACAAAAGCTTATCGAAGAATTTCACAACACACCATATGGAGGACATTTCGGAGTTAGAAAAACTATATTAAAGCTGAAACAAAGATATGTGTGGAAAAATATGTCAAAATTGGTAAAATCATTTGTGTCAAATTGTCTCTTATGCCAAAAGAATAAACAAACAAAATACATTAAAGAAAAACTAACCATAACTGAAACACCAAGCTCAAGCTTTGAAATTATCTCGATTGACACAGTCGGACCATTAAGAATCTCAAATGGTTACCGCTATATACTCACAATACAATGTGAACTAACTAAATTTATCGTAGCATATCCTATTGAAACAAAAGAAGCGAACCAAATAGCTACCACTTTAGTCGAACAATTCATTTTAAAATACGGTTGTTTTAAAATTCTCAAATCAGACAGAGGAACTGAATTTCTAAATGAAACTCTAAAGAATGTTTGTGAGCTACTCAAAATTAAACAAATATTTTCAACCCCTTACCATCACCAGACTTTAGGTAGCGTAGAAAGAAACCATAGAGTTCTAAATGAGTATCTTTTGAATTTCGCAAACGACGAAAATTGGGACAAATGGATCCCTTATTATACCTTCGCATATAATATAACACCACATGTAGATACACACTACTCACCATATGAATTAATTTTTGGAAAACTACCAATTTTACCCAATGATATAATATCAAATAGAGACCCTATATATAATTTAGACAACTATGTAAATGAACTTAAAATAAGATTGCAACGCTCTGTAAAAATAGCCAGAAATTTATTGAATATCGCTAAAGAAACTAGAAAAGAAACATATGATAAAAATTGCAATGAATCGAAATTCAAAATTGGAGATTTTATATTTGTCAAAAATCACAATAGAAAGAAAGGAACAAGCCCCTATAAAGGTCCATACGAAGTAGTAGAAAGACTAGGAGTAAATACTAAAATAAGAATTAAAGATAAAGATAAAATTTATCATAACAATATGTTAAAGACCTTGAATTAGGACAGTCATGTCAAACAATTTAAATTCTAGAAATTTATTTCCACAAGTAAAGAAATTTCTTAAAGGGTTAGGGTGTGGTGTCCTTTAAGAACATCTTTTCAACATTAAAGTGATGTATTTATCACCAATAAATACATCACTTCAATTCCATGAAAGGCTATCCTTCCAACATCAAAGTGATGTATTTATCACCAATAAATACATCGCTTCATGAATGTATCGATAGTGCTTATCACCTCGTGATCCTTGCGCGCATGGACATCGCCTTTTGGTTGCGCATGGACATCGCCGTTTGGTCATGAGTGCCATATGGAACGATTAGAGATAAGTAATTGAGACATAATTTAGAATATTTTATTAGGCTAAATACATAAACTAGGATATTTTATTAGGCCATTAGAGTATGATTTAGTGTTAAGAATTTGTATAAATAGCAAGTAAGCATTGAAGAAAAATATAGTCTTTTGAGATCTAGCGAACGAGTTTCACTTGTGCCTATCATTCGTGGCACTCTCCAAAGACTTTCCCTGGATTGTGCCAATAATTCGGCACTTCAGGTAATGCCTACAATCGGCATATTTTATTCCTTGGCCAGTGGCATAAAAATTGTGCCGGCCGTTTAATAAAAATAAATTTTCCTCTAATATTTCTTTTTAAAAACTCACGTTTCCTCAACATGGAAACGTATAGATACTATGGAAAATATCATCAAAACGAAGGACCATCATTCGGCGATCCCGAAACATTACAAAAGGACACATATCAGTCTCAAACATAGTACAGCTATCACTGTTAAAAATGACTGTATTGCCCTTTTCGACCATCCTTGAAATGGAGAGTAAATTTGCCGAATGTTTTGGGACAAATAAAACATTTTTTACTTCAATGTCAGAATGGTTTAACATGAGATTGACATCTCCTACACTGTCAATATTCATAGCCGTATTGTTCGCAGCTGTTATGTGTTGCACCGCCGATGCAGCACGATTTTACACCAAATTTGGGTATGGAGCCATGTGAAATGACCCGTCGCTATCAAAAATTCATTCATTAGTTTTATTTGAATTATATTTCTTTGATGCAAAAGCAAAAATGTCTTTTTTGTATCATACAGTTTCCTGTCTTGGAATTTTTTGACGTTATTCGTTTCTCTGTATGCATTTATGCTATTTAAACGAGACTTTGTCTTTTTGTTTTGTAATGACTTTCTCCCGTAAAACCACAATATTGAACAATGCATACGTTCTCAAAATTACGGTATTGGATCGGAAAGAAAACATTATTGACCTTGGAGTTGTCCTAGACAAGAAACTATACTTCAATTTGCACTACGATACTTTTCTCTACAAAGCTCATAAACAGCTTGGCTTTATTAAAAGACGAGTCAAAGATTTTAAAAATCTGTGTGTAACTAAATCATTATTTACCTCACTGGTTCGCCCATTACTTGAATATGCCTGTAATGTATGGAACGCATATTTCAGAGTTCATGATACGAGAATAGAATCAGTCCAAAAACAATTCTTGTTGTTTGCTCTGAGAGACCTTTATAGCCCTGATGACTATCAAATCTTGCCTCCTTATAAAGTTAGATTGGAGCTTCTGAATTTGTCTACTCTAAAAACCAAAAGAACAGTGTTGTCCTCCGGTTTCGCCTTTGACGTGATTAGGAGCCACATTTATGTGGAGTATTTGACGAATAGAATAAAGCTTAATGTGCCTGTAAGAAGTACGCGTAATACACGTTTACTAACTGAATATCAGCATCTTACTAGGAATGCATATAATGAACCAGTTAATAGGTGCTGTAAAATCTTTAACACTTTGAGCAAACACTTCTCACCTACCATCTCCAAGTTCAATTTTAAATCCAGCATTTCTAAAGCCCTTCCATTATTCACCTCTAAATTATTACGTGCATACAACAGTAAAAATTAACGTTGAATTTAGCACGTATTTTAGGGTTAAGTGTTTGTTGTAATTTATATTTTATATTTTTATATGTTGACATGTGATTGCCTTGCTTTGGCGAAATAAATAAATAAATAAACTATGTGTTCAATAACAGAAGTCATATTTGGCTTACAGAAAATTACTTAGACGTTGGTTTCAAAATTTTCCCAGTAAAAGGGATGATCAGAACCAATGTATATTAAAAAAGGAATTCAGAATTTATGCAGGGACTTTCAAACAGAGTTATTCCTGCTTTATGAATTGATCTAAACTAGAAAGAATAAGTTATTTATTCAGTATCTTAAATGCTCGTGAACTATCACTGGGATTTGTTGAACGGGTTGCTGTTTACAGCCATGAGTTACGTTAGGCGATACTTTCCGACTTTTAGGCTAGGCCTTGAGTTGAATTTCTTTGCATGTAAAGAATTATTAGTTTCCCTTGTTTTCGAATTCGTCCAGTGAACTCGTTCACCGATTTATATTTTCTTCTTATCGTTTCATTACACTATATGTGGAAAATTTTTATAAGAGCGCTCCATCAAACACAAGGGCAATAACTTGTTGTTGTTGTTCAGGTCTTGTATCTTCGGACAACGCGCGTTTATGAATAACATGAGTCTAGGATTTACGCATCTTTTTTAATTTGCATTTATTACATGTTTTCTATCTGAAACTAGTGTTTGATGCTTATTTTCCTTATTTTATTCTTCTTCAGGAGCTAAGTTTCATCGTACTCTTTCATGTTCGTTCAGTTTTTATATTGATTCTTTTTGTGTTTCAAGCTACATTAAGTAACCATGCAATTTACTGTTTTCTAAGGTCCGACCGAATCATTATAGTCAATACGAAATTCATCAAAGACAACCTCGAGATCTTTACCCTTAGCTTTATCATTAATCATTCCTTTTTTGTTGTTTTGAGATACCTCTTCATTCACTAGGAATTCAATGTCGACTTTAGTTGTTTACAAAATTTAGACTTTTAACATAGTAAAAAATATATTGTAACAAATCAAATATGCATTATTCCAATAATAATCCCATTGAATCGTTACAAAATAGCATCTTGTTTTTGTTTACTGCTTTGGTGAGACTATCAGCGACTATCTCCTCGGTAGGAATGAATTTCACGCTGACAGTAGCATCTCCAACCTTTTCGCGTACAAAGCGTTGGCTTACATCAATGTGCTTTGATCGCGGTCTGAATCCGTCTGACTCAGATAAGTTTATGGCACCTTGATTGTCACAAAACACCAAAATCAATTTATTCAAGCTCTTATTGATTACAGTTTTAAACTGCTTGAACTAAATGACCTCTTGCACTGCGGATGCAAGTGACATATACTCTGCCTCAGTGTTAGACAAGACAACGGTAGGCCGCTTCTGACTGTTCCAAGTAATAGCTCCGTTACACATTTTGAATAAATATCCAGTACAGGAACGACGGTTGCCAATTTCAGAAGCCGTCTTCATCACAATAACCAATCAATTCATTTTGGCAGCTTTTGGTGTAAACTTATCTATATTTAACAGTCTACTTGATGTACCTGAAGATTCTTTTCACAGCTTTTAAATGATCTATTAAGTAATATAGATTGACTCTGCTAACATTTTGGACTGCAAAACCAATATCAGGCTGTGTACCTTGCAGTGGCGAGGCGTTCATATAAGCCGATTCCCATCGGCTTCCCTTTCCAAATATGTTCCAAAAATGTCTAACACTTCAATTTTATAAGAGAATAAAGTGTTTATTTACTTGCATGCATCACTGTAAACATGCACAATCGTTCCACTTGATCTCAGTGTATATTCCATCATACTCCATTCTCTTTATTTTACACATCCTAATAGTTCCATAATAGCCAGCAAAGCGATCAACATCTGTAAGAGTTGAGGCAAGTCTCTCCGAGTCAACTCCCGTTTGTTGGAATGGAAGCTCGGTTATCCTCAATGGGATATGGAAACAAATCAAAAAGCCGGTAGCGTTCCCGGCTTGCGAATCAGCTGTGAAAACTGATGCTAGGCTTGAAAGCTCTAGACCTCCTCGTGGTTCTTCCTGGACAACTTTATTTTTGACAGTAGGAGTTGTTTCAAACTAAATTCCAGTGAAACCAAGAAATTTAGTTGACAAACTAGGGCCTCTTTTTTAGATCGACCCAAAATTTAATGCCACGAGCCATTACTGAAATCCATTTTTTTAAAAGATATCAAATTCTTTAATTTCGTATTTGCTTAATATATACATACATTCGTGGCCAATAAGGTCAAAAACGATACACATAACACAAAAATTTAAATATTTCATAGCTGATCGTAATTTAAAATGTGTGCAATAGAAAGAAAGATTACGGTAGTATTTCTCTATATGCTCATAATATACTGCTTTGTCTGTTAGGGGACATGTCTCTCAAATAGTAAGCGGCTTACTCACAGTAATTTTTCACCCCTGGCCACTGGTAGCTTGTACCACATATAACAAGGATTCAACCGATTCTTGGTACGGATTGTTCTCAATAAAATTTTAAGCTGGGGTTGGCTCACAATTACAGATAATTTTTGATTTACATCAGCGGGTGTTGAAGTAGTGTCACATACAGAAATGTATGAAAATTTCTTTGGTGTTTCTTGCTTGATCCAATTCAATACTATTTTTTGGCGTTATTTGAATTCCAAGACATTACTTGGAATGTACCCATGTCTTTTATTAACTTCCCAGTATATGGGAAGTTCTTGTAATCGCCTCGAAAATCGAAATTGAAATTTTCAACATTTCTTTACGTTTTGAGGTCTATAGAGTAGATATAAAGTGTTTTTAAAAAGGGAGATGTATATGTGTGTGTGTGTACGTACGTACGTACGTACGTCTGTACGTACGTACGTCTGTACGTTCGTGGACACTTTTTTCTCCGAGCATAACTCACGTGAACAAAGTCCGATAGACTTTGCTAAAATGTCAATCGAAGCGTCTTTGCAATCTCAAGAGCTGATTAGTTTTTGGAAAACTTCGGTCGGAGGGGTTTGCTGTTTTGCCTGTTTGAAGGTCATTTCTGTCATGCGTTGTATCTCGCGAACCCAACGTACGATTTCCTTGACAAAGGAGTCAATCGACGCATATTAATATTTTTGTAATTGCATTAAGTTTTTAAAAAAAATCTTGCAGCCGTTTTAAAAAATTTTGAAAAAAAAGTGCAAAAAAATTGTTTTTTTTTCAAAATCAATAAATTTTAACGTTATTTCCAAGTCCAAGTAATCAATACTTATATAATTAAATACTTCAAACAGTTCTTTTACAAATGCTTTCAAAATTTTTACCTCATGATTACAAAAAAAAACATTAACAGTCGTCACGATCTTGAAGGTCATTTCTGTCATGCGTTACATCTCGCGAACTAAACATACGATTTGCATAACTAAGGTGTCACTGGACGCGTATTAGCACTTATGTGAATTTGTCGAATTTTTAAAAAAATTGTTGGAGCCGTTTTTTAATGTAAGAAAAAAAGTGCAAAAAATTAGGGTTTTTAATAATAAATAATTTTTTAAACTGAATTGCGAAATATAGTAATCAATGTTTACAAAATTTATAAACTTCAATCAATGTTTGTAAAAGTATCATCAAAACTTTAAAAATAACAATTCCTCAAAAGTCATCATGATTTTCAAGGTCATTTTTATCATTCACTATATCTCACGAACCAGATATAATATTTGCATCATTATGGTGTCAGTTGACGTGTATTAACATCTTTGTGAAGTTTTTAACATGAATAAAATTCGTTTCAGCCGTTTTTTGAATTAATTGAATTTAATAGAAGAAAATGCGAAAAATTAACGGTTTTTTTCATAAAAAATATTTTTTTAACTTGATTTGCACAGCAAAGTGATACCAGTTTATAAAATTTATACATTTTTATCAGTTTTTGAAGAGAAACAAGCAAAATTTTTTTCTACGATTATTAAAAAACTATATAAAAAATGAAAAATCAGTCAAAGTTACCATGTAAAGAGGGTTCATACGAATGATATTACTTTATATCTTTTATTCTAAAAAAATTGTTGTAAATTCAATCAAAGTTTTAAAATATTTGCATAATTTGAGCAGATTTTTAATAGTTTTTATAGTCTTTCAATTAAAAAAACTGCTTAAATTTTGAAAACCAAAATAACTTCAATCAAATTTGCATTTGCGGTAATCAACGCTTTGAATGGCAAAATGTTTTGTAGTCAATACTTTGCAAGATCATATGCTTTGAAAAGCTTCCAGCGAATAAAAAATTGTAGTTTTTAGTAGATTCAGTCTTTCGTAATCGTAAGATTTCAATAATCATCATCATTTGTAATACATTTTACATTTTACATGCAATTGAACCTATTTTTGACTGCATGTACAAAATTTTTCAAGACCAAAAAGGCCCCCAACGATTGATCCGCGTGAAGATATGTGCTCATCGACTAAAAACCTTACGTAATCAATGGACCCTCCCGTAGACGATATGATTCATATTAACTCATTCCTGTTACTGCTATAAATACCTCTCATTGTTATTACTTAAAGTAGTAGTATTTTCAAAGTTATTATTGTGTTTAATGTTGTTGATGTTTATGTAGATATTACTGGGAAGTTGACCGTGTGGACCTCAAGGGTCGCACCTCACGGTTTGTTTTAGTTTTACCCTCAAAACAAGCCGAGTCTGAAGCATTATGCATATATGCTAGGAACAAACGAACATTTTCGTAAATTCTGTGATCCCGAGGTCTTGAGAGGGTATATCTTCCTTGAATATCATCGCAGGAGTTAACAGTTGCTTTAACTACAGGGCGAATGAGTGGATCAAGGAAGCCTGGAGCAGCATTTACCAGCCTACTAGACGTTGAAGTGTTAGGAAGGATTATTGACCCCTCCGTAACTGGAACCAGGTCATCACCACGGACAAAGTTACTGTAAGGAGTAAGATTTGTCTGAATTAAGGGCAGTTTTAAAGAGGAATTCGGGTAATGCATAGAAACAGGAGTCTTGGATGTGTCGTTGTTGAATAGGGCAGTAGGTTTTGTTTGCGGAGGTCCGTTTGAAGAACTTTCTTTGTGTGTCTGTATGATATCAACTTCAGTCAATATAGTCAAATTACATTTTCTACTTAGAGTTGTAATATTATTGTTTATGTTCTTATTTTTAAAAATTTAGATTGTACTTCTCCATTTCCTTAACGTCATATCATTCCACCTTTGGTTCGATTTAAATCCTTTCGAGTGAGTTAATGACCACGCGTATCGTGATGGAACGGAAACTTTGAAGATGTTGCCGAAACTCTTCTTATTGCCGCATCGATGTTTTAATGATTCGACGATGCAGACGTCCAGGAAAAGCTTGGTCACCAAGTACTGATACATCCATTTTACATCAGCAGTCTTCAGAGCTCCCTTGACAAAAAACTCTTGCATATGAGAGTCCTTCTGGTGTATGGCAGAGGAATGTTGTTTTGAATTAGAGTTAAAACTTTTAATTTCATCAATTTGTCTATCCCATTCCTCTTCTGGCCAGTAGGTTCCGAATCTGAAGACTTTCTCTGAACACGTAGCATGATTTTTTGGTGAAGATGCAGACATTTGTATATTTGATTTTTTGAGAGACTTTTTTATTGGAGATGTGGCCATATCATTTGTACGGCTGAGAGAACTTTGATTCAAGTTGAATATTGCACTTTTAATCTCGCCAAGCACCAGTTCGTTGTGTAACAACAACTCAGAATTTACGGGTTTGTGACAGTTTTTACTACTATTATAATTTTTATCACATACAGCAGTAAATCTGCTCTTGAAGTTTTTTATAGCACTATTAAATTGGGCTACAGCAGAATTTAATAAATCAGAGTTTTGCTTTAAGACCTTTTTTTCCATCTCCGCTAGACCTTTTTCCATGTTGCCTAGGCGATCGTAATCATGACCACTCAGTGATGAACCTTTAGCGGCAAAAGTTTCATTAATGGATGATAAATTGAGTTTTATTTCACTCAGAGCTCTATCAATTTTATTTAAATTAGAATTCGTGCTGCTTTTGAATATTGTTGAGGCCAACCCATCGAAACAGCTAGCCATTTCAGTAAAGCTTTCATTGGTCAATTTCGTCTGCGCTTGGTGCTTGAAGATGAAATTATCTTTGGCTAAGTTTAGCCTGTCAATATGGCCTACTATGCTGTCATACATGCATTTTAGTAAGCTTTCTAAATTTTGCCAATCAGAACAAATAAAGTGTTTGTCCACAAAAGCATTGTCTCTAGACGCATCAATTCAAGTTCTATGAATCTTCCATTGACAGAAAGCTCGACAAGTTACAAACTTAAACGTGTTGTCATAGGCGATGCAATTTGCTAAGCTGCACTTTACACTCATTGCGAACATTAGAAATCAAAAACCGATAAGCTCACTTAAAGTTATAATGTTGCCAAGAATAAGGTCAATTTGGCCTATAAAAACGGTTTAGCGCACTAAGCCAAACAGAAAATTGATAGGAATGCACTGCTAGGGTTGCACTTTCACTGGGTAACTAGGTTAATCAGGTGAAACAAAGGTTCGCGATTCGACTTGGTGACTATATCAGAAAAGAGTGAGTCACTAAGAAATAAAATTAATTTGCGGAACAACTCCAATACACGTCTGCACGCCACGACGGTTTAAAGAGGCGTTAAGGAGTTAAAAAGGCTTTGAAGCTCTTTTCTGCGGTAAATCATTGCTAGCAGATGGTAGAATAACACTCGAAAAATTTTGAAGGCAATTCGACGTGTTCATTAAATTTCGTTACATGTCTAGAATTTGAGAAGAAGTGTAAGTTTTTTGCATGACTGGGGTATGTAAAAAATTCTTTCCAGTGTTTAAATTTTTATTCAAAATTTCCAACATCCATGTCCTTCTGCAAGCATACACTGTATATTGACGGCATTGGAGTAGTAAGTGACGTACCTTCAAACCGGGTTTTCTATGGGTGGGAACCACTTTTTCAATCACATCCAATCGGTGCAGGTTGGGTCTTGGTGTACTTGGTTACAAGGGGTTTTGATGGGGAATTAGTGCCATTTTGAGTCTGGGGTACGGTCGCGTGGTGGCGTTGATTTGTTGTTTGTAAGAGGGGTGTTGCGGTTGGTTGGTTGAGGTTGGTGGTATGCGGTGATTTGTGTTGTGTTGTGAGGGGTTGCCAAGCGTGGTTGGTAGAAGGGTGTAGAGGTTTGTTCAGGTGTGCAGCGGTGATTTGTGTTGTTCGATTTGCATGGCGAACAGATGTGTGCATGTAGATACATTAAGAGTGTTATTTGCGAGGCGTTGAGCGATGTTGTGGGCCCAGTCGGTTGGCTGTTAGGGGTGTAGGGTGTGTTAGAAAGGAGAATCTATTGAGTTTTTGTGGAATGGATTACCAGGGCGTCATGAAAGGCTGACGGTAAAATATTCATGAAATGCCGTGTGTGCAAATTTTTCTTCCTACATTAATGCAATTGTACCGTCTGCCCAAGGAGACAGGGTAAAGCCTTGCACGCACATTTTCTGGGGCCCTGTATCAAAATTAGCTCAATTTATTACGAATCCCATGAATTACAATACTCCGTGTTACTGTACGTTATATGTAGCGTCTGTGCAAGACAACGAATGATGGGTGAAAAGAAGGTTGAAATTTCAATGGTAATTGCCATCCATGCTGAATTCTGCTACTAACCTTCATTCATTACGAAAAGTATCCAATTAACTTCATACACATGTACCAGCCACGGAGGGTACAGGTTAAAGCCTTGCACGCACATTTTCTGGGGCACTGTATCAAAATTAGCTCAATGTATTACGAATCCCATGAATTACAATACGCCGTGTTACTGTACGTTATATGTATCGTCTGTGCAAGACAACGAATGATGGGTACAGTTTAAAGCCTTGCACGTACATTTTCTGTGGCTCTGTATAAAATTAAGCTTAATGTAATACGAACCCATTGATTTCAATACGCCGTATTGCTGTACTTATTTGTGCGAACGAACGGTGAAAAGAAGTGTGAAATTTTAATGGTAATAGCCATTCATACTGATTCGACCGTGCATATTCGTGTATCTGCATGGAATGATAGTTTCGATCGGTCGCATATCAATTAACTTCATGCACATGTACGTTGATATGTATTCAAAAAGCCATGATCGGACAGAGATATGTTAGTACATGTAATCATGTATTAATTTTCTTAATACTGCGAGACAGTCTACCAGGAGTTCATTAATTCAGGAGGTTAAAATATCTCAAGTCTTTTTTGAAGGCGAGCAAATGATGGTAAAGAGGACGACGATCAATACGTGTTTATTGTAATTAAAGGCATTTCTTCAAGGTTGACCGTCAACAGGTACTTCTTTCCGTGTAGAGATGTTTCATGAATGATCATGTACCGAACGACAGGTTATGCGTTGCACGTAACGGCCGGTTATGCATTTTGGTCTTGTTGTTTGCTGTGATACTGTAGATTTGAGGGTGAACATCATTAAAAAACGCAATGTCTTCCGCATTGTTGATGAGTTTTTGTGTTGTACATATTTTACACTATATTGCGAAATGTAGTAATTAAGTGGTATGACCCAATTTGCAATGTGAATTAACTAGATTCATGAGAAAATGACGTTTGGTTAACACGGCCGGTAGCACAGACTACATGCATATGCTTGCAATTTATACATTGTGCGGCGTGGGAAAATCTGTATAAAAACCCGTGGTTGGTACCATGGTTTATCATAGATTGTCGGACAGCACTCTGATAGGTTATCAGAGAGGTAGGTTTTTTTGATTTTTAAGTTATTATTTTTTATATATATTAATTTTTCTCACTCTTTTTTTGTTTACAGCAATATTATAATTTTTTAAAAATTGCGGCCCCACAAGGCCTATTTTGCAGCTGACGTAAGTTAGCTAAGGATGTTTGGTAAAAATTTCCTCAAAGAATAACGTTAGAGGAATATCGCAAGAGATTTTCGGCCATAGATCTCCGACGGCCGCAAAAAGTTTTGGCTGGGGTTGCAGCAGCCGAGCAGCGTGAAGAAGCTGCGTAAGGAGCCGCAACAGAGAATCAAGAGCCTGTAAAGGTGAGGGGGATGTCACCTCTCCCTGGACCCCAACCTCTGACGGTTGAGGAGCTGCAAAAACGGTTGCAGCGCAAAAGGTTCGTGCCTGAACCTACGTCAACGCAGCCCCCCAAAAAACAGAAGCGTGGTGGACGTCAGGTGAAGTTGCGTCAGCAGAGGGCTGAGCTTCACAGAATAATAACGCTAGCAACTGAAGCGGATAAAATTAAGCTAATAAAATTACTAAATAATTTAAGATTGTGTATTAGTTTCAATAATGTAAAATAGAAAGTAAGTAAATAAAAAGATGGAGAATATAATTAACGATTTTAAAATTGCGTTAGCATCAAGTTTTGAAGATTTTATTACCTGGTTGAGGAATACAACAAATAAATTTAGGGATGGAAATATTTATCCGACATTAGATGAGAAATACAGGTTTTTACTACAGTTGATAGAGTTTTCAAAGCTACATCACCTGTCGTTTTCAAATGGTTTGCTAAACGAAACATTTAATCTTTTGGTGAATAATGAAAACTCCTCCAGCTCTAATGATGTTCAAAAAGAATGTGTTGGTGAAGGTAATCAACAAAAGGGTGGCTCAAGCGATATATCAAGATCGTTTCGAATAATTTCCAGGGAAGAGAAGCAATTTAAAAAATTTAACGTCACAGGTGTCACCTTAAGTTTTCAGATAATGGACTTCACCAATATAGCTGTTGATCCTTTAAGTGCTTTAGAAAAAGACATTCTTGGTAACACAAATTCGGAGTGTAAAATGATCTTTAAAATAACACTCCCAAAATCACCACACGTTAAACCCATATCCCATTTGGTCGAGTTTAAAGCCTGTTCAGGAAATTAATGGGAAATACATAATGGGTCTTACAGCTAATGTCAATCAATCAAACACTAAATTTCTTTCAGATGATATCATTCAGTTCCGTGCGGATGTCGTAAACATTCCTTTCGGTGGGGGGCGTATAAATAAAAAGTACACAGATGATGATGAACTTTAAAAAAGGAAAAAAGTATTAGTTGATGTGGGTAAAACCACTAAAGCTGACGATCTTTCATGTTTACCAAGGTGTATTTGTTACGCAATAGAAATGGTTGAGGGTAATATAAGCCGTGTTAATAATTCAGTCATTTTACAATCTTTGGATTTGAAGGCTGATCAATTGTGTAAAAATGCCAAAGTGGTAATCAGTGCGAATAGATGCAGCATCCTAGATCTTTATAAATTTCAAAAATATTTATGTGGGTATCAAATTGTTGTTTTCGATAATATTCGAGATCCGAGTTCCATCCTTTTTAAAATTCCGCTACAGGATATAACAGCAAAAAAAATTACCTCTTCTATTTCGAGAGTACAAAACATTTTTCCGTCATAAAATCGGTCACCGGATTGTTTTCCAGAATTTATATTTGTAACTATTGCGATAAAGTTTCAAATCATTCGTTTTATAAATGTTAAATGAAATCTCCGTACTGTGTCACATTCCCACCCTGCGTGTATGTATCACAGATGGTTGACTGTAGCGAGTGTAATCGTGGGTTTAGAGAACCGCTTTGTTTCGCTAACCATTTAGATAAAAAGTTCAGAGGAAAACATGTATGTAACACTTTCAAGATATGTGTATTTTGCACAAAATTTATAAATTTTACATACAGAAAAGAACTCAAACATAAATGTGACAAATACTTCTGTCAGATGTGTTCAAAAATACAACCGTCCCAACATAACTGTTTTATAAAGCCCTACATAGGTAGAAGGGATAAAAGGTTTCTCATCATAATTTTTGATTGTGAAACTACTCCACACGGCCTGTATGGAGACAGCTCTTCAACTTTTGTACATGTTGCAAATCTAATTGTAGCACAACATGTTTGTCACAATTGTTATCAAGATGAAGATATTAAACAACCATGTGATACATGTGGTGTCAGACATCATATATTTGAAAAAAGTGATCGATCCTCTGTTGTGCAAAGGTTTCTAGACTATTGTTTTATACGCAGACCATATGTGAGCAACGTATATTGATATGCACATAATTTACAAGGCTATGATGGTCATTTCTTGATTTCGAAGTTAATAGCTAGAAAAAAGATATTGAACCTTTAATGAATGGAACCAAAATTATGAAGTTGACATGTGAACAAGTTTCATTTGTTGACTCTTTGAATTTCCTGCCGTTTCCACTTTCTAAGTTTCAACAAGTTTTCGATATTGAAGACAGTGCTGAAGGTTACTATCCTTATTATTTCAATACGGAGGAGAATATAAATTTTATCGGTAAATACCCACCACCAGAAATGCACGGTTGCGATACAATGAAACCTAAAGAAAGCATGGCCTTTTTAATTTGGTACAATACAAAAGCACAGGGTATTTTTAACTTCCCAGTTCCCTATGGGAAGTTATTGTAATGGGGTCGATTTTGCGAATCCCAAATTTTCACATATCTCCACGTTTTAAGGTCTCTAGAATCCAAATCCATTGTTTTTAGAGAGATGTCTGTGAGTGTGTTTGTACGTATGTGCGTTTGGAATAATTTTTCGTCTCGATTATCTCAAGAATCAAAGATTGCATTGACGTGGAAACGGTTTCAAATGACGCATACTTATGTAACTTAGAAACGAATGACTTTTCAGCAAAATCGGTTCAGCCGTTTTTTATTAAGGATGAAAAAACGCTTAAAGATTGCTCATTTTTAAATTGTTTATACGCACCATTAATTCGTGAAGATCCCAAATACCTTCATAGTGATGTTATTATTATTGTGCGTTTTAGCAAAATTGTGATCAAATTTTTAAAAAATGTTATTTCAAAATAAAATTAAGATTAATTTATAAAATTCCAAACTTATAATATAAGGTTTGGGTGAATGAGAGTAGAGACGCTAATGCAGTTGATAATTGAATATTGTTATAAATAATTTAATATTCTTAATAACAATCAAATAATATTAGTTATAATTAGATATTGTATATGTATATAAAGTCAATTCAGTAACGTTAAAACATTCTTAATAAGGAATGATTATTGTAAATAATAATTAAATACTGTTACGCGCACTTTTACCCCCGAAGCCTCTAATGGCTGCGGGGTGGACGATCGTTGCCCGGCGTTTTGCCCGCGAAGAGGGGCGGGGTAATTTTGATAATGTTTTTTTTTGGGCGTCACCCAGTCGTGCGCCGACAATCGTCCAGTGACCTAAACCCTGACTGGGGTTTGGTTTGGGTCGCGACACTGAACCCCGATCAAGAAACCCGAAACCAATCCAACACCGTGATCAAACCAAAAAAAAGGAACTCACTCCACTTAGGCTCCCTTACAACTCTCTATATTTGATTCCACTATTAACGCGTACAACTTAAAGATAATGCTTAATCTACTTACTATTTACTGGTCTTGCTCGATTCGTCCTCGCCTTTCAAATGCTTTTCCGGTAACCGTCGCCGAGAATCGTCGAGAATCGTCGCCGTTGATTGTCCGTGCAGAGAAGCTCGTCGTGGTCGTGAAAATTTCTCGTCTGGCCTTTTGCTTGTCGCGCCCCACACGCCGCCCTCGCCAATTTCCCTATCGCTCGACTGTCGCTCGCTCGCTCGTTCAATCGTCGTGCCCCCTTCTGCCTAGAGCTTCGCTGATTGGAATTTACGGATGTCCAATTCCACTTGCACCGTTTTCGATCTACTTACAGCACTTTACCACTGGCTGGGCCGCGTACATACGAAGTCGCCTTCTGACACCACTTTTTCCCAGCGAACTCGATGTAATTTTTTTGACAACGACCACTCTCCCAATCCACGATTCAAAAAGAAAAAATCCTCTTTCTTTGTTCCCAGCTCTATTTATCAATTCGGCCTAACGGATCAGCTCGTTTGCGGAACCATTCCAATCCCCATTCTGGTTTTAGAACCACTGGTGTGGAACTCACTGGATTTGGTCGAATCAGCTGTCTGCGCACTGCCATCTTGGCTTTTTCGCCACCAATGATGTCGCTATGACATTTCCCAGTGACAGCTCGCGTATGTTGTTTTTGTTTTTGTAAGTCTTGTTTCTGTTTATGCTGTTGTTGTTTCTGCCGCGCCTTTTCATGTCGTCGGACATGATACCGAACTTCGGAAGGGACATGGTTCTGTCGCAAGTGTTTGTGTCCCCAGGCGCTGTTCGCTGTGTCTTCAGGCCGTGTGCTCGGTGTATGAGGTGCGTTGTTATCCAACCATTAAATATTTCAGCTATCTGGAAGCGGTCACGCCCTATAACGCTGGTCGGAACGAGAAGGATTTTGTGTCGTATCTCGAAGACTTGGGTGCGACTGTTGCCGAATCTACGCTGATTGCTGAGCCCCCAAAATCGGACAGTAATGGTGTCCTGGTTGAATTCACCGATGAGAACTTCGATTCGTTGGTGGAGGGTAAAAAGCAATTGTTGCTGTTCTTCTACACGCCGTGGTGTAAGCATTGCAAGCCAGCCAAGGAGGAATATTTGGAAGCGGCCAAACGAATGCATGGCAGCGATGTCCTGTTTGGTATGATTAATGCCGAGACGAATATCGACACGGCCGATCGCTTCAGCGTTGACGGATTTCCGACTATACTGCGTTTCACCGATGGTGGTAAGTGTGATGAATTCAGCGGCGAATGGCCAGTCCGTGTTGAAATGTATACGTTTGATTATTTCCGACTCTAATATGACGCACTTCATGACGTAATTAGTGTTGGCGTAATTTATTCGCAACTCGAAAACGTTTTGGACATTTGTTACAAACAAATGGAAATTCGCCCCGGTGCATCATTTCGTGTTCCCTTAATACTCCTCCAGATGAAAGTGCTTTGCCACATAATTCACAAATGAAAACCGGCCGATCGGATTTATCGACTGGCGTTGGTGGATTGAAATGCGCATTGATGTGCCACTTAAGACTTCTTGCGATGCTTGATGTCAATGATTTCCTCAGGGATGGCTCGGTGATGTTCTCCTTAAACTAGTAACTATTTATCTTTTACTTACCACTATTGAACTAGTTCCTATTCTCTACTTAATTCTACCATTCTTGCATTCAATGATGAGCTTATATAATCCAATTCTTAAATTAAAATTTCTATTCACTTCAATTTCTTAAACTACTCTACGAGCCTCAGTGGAGTGGTGTTTGCGCTATTTGCGATTGGCGGGTGGCTTGGGTTAGACCTGCAGGCCTTTTGACCAGAGTCCCGATTGGCTTTTGACTCAAGTCATAGTCAATCGGGACTTTTTTTTTTAAATATATAAACTATTCGGTCGCAGCGAAATGCGACCGTAACATTACCCCCCCTTCTTCAAGTGGATTTTCCCAAAATCCACTCAAAAAAGAAAGAACGGTTAAAAAAAACGAGCGATGAACCAAAAACGGAAACGAGTAATATTTGGGCAGCAGCATTCGACGCGAGTTATGTTTTTGCCACTTTGAAATAATAAAATAAAAAACACTATTTTATTATTTCGACAACAGTTTTTATTAAACTCAATTTAATGTAAAACACTTTTTACTAATTTAATGCAAAACACTTTGTATTAATTTTACCGCGAACAATCTTCTTCACTCTAGAATAAAACTTAGACTCGCTTATACTGCAATACGGTATCTTATTTATGGGCTGCTGTTGTTTAGATTAAAATGATCTTATTTGCAACTACTAAAAGTGATTTTATGTCTGTGTCAATTCATTGTCCACAGCTCATTCAAACTTTGACATTATTTATGTTTGAGGTACTTAGATTTGCGAAATCAATTAAATCATAATGATTTCGGTTCAATCAATCCAATTCTGTTATCACCGAGCATAATGGGTTTGATTGTTTATATCAAATGGGATTGGAATAATAGATGAGTCATATCAACATTAATAACTACATGACTCATAAACTTTGTGGAAGGAATGGTAAAAGAGATGTACGTGGTTTAGGAATAGGGGAGGAAGATGTTGTGATGTCAGAATCGGTTACAGGTGTAGTATTTGATATTACAGGTGTAATATCTGAGATTACATGTGTAACTTCTCCCTCTTTATGATCAATGTTGTCCTCAACAATTGTTTTATTGATATTTATTTTGAAAGAATTAACATCATTTTTGCAATAAAAATATAGTGCAAATGAGCAGGAAATGAGTATAATTATAAGCAAAAGAATGGAACTCGTAGTGAGTATATTTTTGTGCTGTTCGAATTTAATTTCTTCAATTTTATCCAGGTTTTTAAAGTTTGCAAGTTGCAGATCATCGAGGCTAATAGTGTAATTATATTCTGATATATTTTTAACAGGTTCTAAAATCAATATCTGTTGAAATTGTTTTAAATCGTTCGTGTAGAGTTTCCCATGTATGTGCAGTTTACAATTCCTAAATCTAATTACATAAGTTCCATCTAGTGGATACAATTTTTCATTACAATTTTGATTAATTTTTTCACTTACATTTACTGCTAGTAGTAGACCTTTTCCAATTTCTTCCACATTGCTATATGGTTTTAGTTTTATATTACAGTTGATTGTTTTACAAAGTAATTGATTATTTAATGATTTAGTGCGTTTTTCCGTTTCAAAATAGTTACCATGATATAATACTACTTCTGATATATTTATATCCAATGATTCTGATTTATTGTTAGGAATTTTCCTAACACAATAAGAGAGTAATGGTGGCGATAACACCGGTATATTGACAATAAAGATAATTGTTCCATCATTAGTTAATACATTTAATGTGATCTCTTTAAGCTCATCAATGGATAATTTGTGTGATTCAATTTCGCTATGTGTCAAAATTGATCTAGTCATAGTACCTGTTTTAGCTGAATTTACGTTATCGATAATTTTCTCTAGTTCATCTTGAATAAGATTAAGACTATGAGTTAATTGCATGTTAATCAAAATTTGATTTATGTGTTTAGTGGTATTGTTTATGTCGCTCATAAGCTGTTTAAATAGCTTATTTGTTTGGTTTATGTTGTGTACAATAGTGTCCAGATTATTTTTAAAAGCATTGTTGATTTGGATTTGTTTATTGTAGGAGTCGATGATGTTATGATTATTTGTATCAATCACTTTTAAGTGTTCCGTAATTTGTTCTAAATCATCATTGTCCATTAGTCCAAATAGAAATTTATAGACTTTTCCGATGGGATCAATTAGTCCACGTTTGTGACGATTGATTTTAAGTGGGTTTAATTGAATATTTCGATTTGTAAAGTAATCGAAATGAAGTAGTTTTAACTCTCCTTTAATTGTTTTTATAGCATCGATAATGTAGGGATTATGAGTAATTTCTCGAGTAATTAGTTCCAATGCTGATTCATATTGTTTGAGGTCTATTTTATGGTAAATTCGTCGGTAATCTTGAATTATGCGGATGGGATCTTTTTTGATTAGGATTATCCCAGACTCGGTGTTTATGTTTTCGATGGTTATTTCAGCGAAAACGGTTCCAATGGTCATAAATACGGTGGCAAGCAAAATGAGTTTGGAAATTTTGTAGCGTGGTGAATGTATCTGTAAAATTAAATTGTTTCAAGCTTTTGGGAATAATTTCGTTTGAAGTATTTCAAGAATGATTTTGTTTCTGAAGAATGGTATGTGTTGTTGTGCAAAATTTAAGGTTAGTTCACTTGCTACGTATTCTGCTGTAACACAGGTAAATACTCCACAATCAGTAGAATTCGTTTGTTGGGGGCTGTTTTCGACGTTGTGTTTTTTAAAATTTATATTTAATAGTTGTTGTTTTTTGTCATAGGATTCAAGTTCCACGTAATTTACTAATGCATTTAGAACTAGATTGTTTGGGTTTCCCAAAGAATCGAAATACTGAATAGTATTATTTTATGAAATTGATGACTGCTAAGCACCAATGATTTTCATTCACATGCACCGGAGTGAGTATTATGTCGAAAGAAAATATGTCAATTTTCCCCGTCCAACGGCGGACCGAATTATAACCAGTTTTTAAAAGACATGTCATAAAGAATGTGTTATACGAATATACTTTTGGTAGCAGAGGATTTGTGATACTACGTTCTGAAATCAAATTGAAATAAAAGTTGATAATTTGGTCGTTGATCCATTGATCTGTTTTTAGCGTACTGATATCGTCTCTAGTTAAGTTAATACCGAATTTAGAGATTAATATTTGATTTTTCGGCGGTTCTTGTTCTAGGGCCTGTTGGATTATGTTTTGTTGTTCAGATGTAATTGTTGTATCAAGTTCAGGATTTGTTAGTGGGGTTGTTTTGGTTACTTTTAATTTTGATAATAGATCAGGATCTGGATTATAGTATTTTTTGATTCGCTTTATACGTGAAGGGTGGATTTTATTATTATGTTTATTTTTCTTATCTTGAACTATATCGTTATCAGAAGTTTTGAGTATTTTTTGCTTGAGGTATTTTGGTTGTTCTTTATGACGTTTGTTAACAGGATTTTTGATAAAAACATGGTTGTGAGGTATGTTTTGAGGGTCTTCGCGGTTACGATTATGTTTTGTTAACCAATTTTGTTTTTTTGAAAGAAGTTGTTGGTGAACATGTTGTTTGCGATGTAAGCCTTGTTGTATTTCTAAGGGTCTGTACTCTGAGGTTGAGTGTATCGTATTGTTGTAATATTCAGTAGCCTTTAGCACTTTTTCGGAAATACTTAGTTCGGGGTTTGTTAATGTTAGGATTCTAATGTGTTCATTTAAAGAACCATGGCATCTGCTCATATCTGAGTTACCTGTGTGAGACTGTGGTGATGAGAAATGATATTTAATATTTTCAATACGAAGATAATCTCGAACATTTACAACATTAAATTCGTTATCGGAAACGATTTTTTGGGGTTTTCCTAAATTTGCATTTCGTTCTCGAATTAAATTTATAAATGTAATTGAATTTTTATCGGTTGTTTCCTTTGTGTATAGATGTTTTGAAAATTTGTCAATTGTTGTAAAGAATTGACGGTTACATATATAGAAGATATCAATATGTATGATTTGGTTTACATGACTCGGAGTTTCGGTGAGCTTAAATTTTAGTTTTACGGGATGGCGATCATACTTTGCCAAATTACATGTTTCGCAATTATTGATGAATTTCGTTATTAATATAAACAGGTTTTTAAAATAATATTTATTTCTGATTTCACGATAGTTTTCAAGTATTCCTCGATGGTTACCTTTTTCATGGACTTGTTGAATTATTTTGAAACATTGACTTTCATTTGTAATATCTATAGCATTATATGAACATTTGATAAATGAAATATTATTGTTATTAGAATATAAACTGACGATAACTATTTGTACTTTATTATATTCTGAATCGCTTAATTCACTATATATGCCAATTCTGCCTTTCTCTGGCATGTAGCGACGCAGTATGTCACGTAATTTTGATTCGTGGCTAATATCAGTTTTTTTGATATATATTTTCCGATTTTTATGAATGTTTTTATATTCGTTATGTTTTTTCTGAACAATTATTATTTG
Organism: Oxycera nigricornis; assembly: GCA_963942545.1. Lineage (NCBI taxonomy): Eukaryota > Metazoa > Arthropoda > Insecta > Diptera > Stratiomyidae > Oxycera > Oxycera nigricornis. The sequence goes on along the minus strand of OZ012661.1, from coordinate 67,730,282 downwards.
CGTTTTATAAGTATTCACAATGCATTCCTTGAGCGGAATAAAGTCGTTCTGACTTTCTTCCCCAGAGTGTATTGTTGCTACATTTGATTCGCCATCAGATATTATTGATATATTGTCTAGGTTATTGTTATCAGTATTTACGTTTATTTCCTTTCTATCGACATTAATTCTACTTAAAAAGTCGGCTACTTTATTTTCTTTGCCTTTAAGGTACTGTATATCAAAATTATATTCGTTGAGTTTAATTTTCCAACGTTGCAATTTACTATTCGGCTCTTTCAAGTTGCTTAGCCAAATCAAAGGGCGATGATCGGTACGAATGTCGAATTTTACACCGTACAAATAGGGGCGGAAGTATTGAGTGGACCATACAATTGAAAGGAGTTGCTTCTCAATGGTCGAATAGTTGCGTTCATGTTCGTTCAGTGTACGACTCGCAAAACAGGTAGGGTGTCCTTGCTGAGAAAGAACTGCACCAATCGCTGTGTCAGATGCATCAGTAGTTAAAACAAATTTTTGCTTAAAATTCGGGTAATGTAAAATTGGATGATTTGTCAGCAGAGATTTTAATTTTTCGAATGCTGCAATATATTTGGGATCATTAACATTTATTTTATTAGTTTTTTAAGGGCATCGGTCATTGGAGCTGCTATTTTAGCATAGTTATTAATGAATTTACGGTAGTACCCGGTGATGCCAAGAAAAGATTTAATTCTTTTTGAAGTATCTGGGACTTTAAGATTGTTTATTATTTTTATTTTATCAGGCATAGGTTTGATGCCATCGACAAATAGGATATGACCAAGGTAGTCAGTTTGTTTTGCAAAGAATTTGCATTTGTCAACCTGGATTTTTAAGTTATACTTCCGAAGTGTCTGAAATATTATCCTCGTGTTTGCTTCCATTTCCTGGAGCGAAGTAAAGAAAATAAGGATGTCGTCTAGGTAGACAACACATATTCTATTTATATGTTCGTGTAGAACCTCGTTCATCATTCTTTGAAACGTAGCAGGTGCGTTTTTCAGTCCGAAGGGCATTCTGATGAACTCAAAATGTCCTTGTGGAGTTGAAAAGGCTGTTTTGTAACGATCGGATTCCAGAATCTCGATTTGGTGGAATCCTTTCGCCAAATCTAAAGTCGTAAAATACTGCGCTTTTCCTAATTTGTCAAATATACTTTCTGTATTTGGTATAGGAAACTTATCGTCAATCGTTTCATTGTTTAATTTCCGATAATCGATGACTATGAGCCATTTGGTTCCACCAGAGTTATCTAATTTCTTTGGGACTACCCAGATAGGGGCGCTATAGGGTGAAATTGAAGGTCGGATAATTTTCTGTTTGAGTATTTCGTTTATTTGGGTATTAACTTCCTGTTCGTGAATTTGTGGAAAACGGTATATTTTTGAATATAGTGATTTATTGTTGCTGTTTATTATTTCGTGCTTCGTTTTTGTTGTACAGGTCAGGTTTGTTCCTTCTTTATACAATATATCCTCATATGCCCTGAGGGTTTTATTCAAAGCACAAGATTCCTCACTATTTAAATTTTTGAACAACTTATTTACTGAATTATTTTGATTTTGCCTTAATTCAGATTGAACATTAATTTCAACAGGGACTGCATAGTTAAAGTAACATTTTCGATTGTTCAATTCAAGATATCCTTCTCCCATGTGTAACATTGCATTCAATGGGTATAATATGTTTTGACCGATTATTGCTTTAAATTAATTATCTCGGAAGTCCATAACGTTCCACAAGATTTGATATGTTTCAGGTAGTTCAAATTCCTTGGGCATACAACTTTTTTTTTTTATGAGTTACATAGCATGTACCGGAGAGGCCAAATATTGGAAGGGAAGTATTTAATTGAATTTTCGGAGAACTTTTCAGAAAATTTACATCAATACTTGAAGTGGACGCTCCTGTATCTATAAGTACAGGGATAACTTCGCTATTGATGGTTAGATTAATTATTGGAAGAGGGTTTCCGAATCTGCTATTTGAAAATTTACGTCCATTGGTTCAATGTTTGGATTTTGACGATTTCTGTACCTCGCAGAATTATCTAGCTGCATTGGTTCAGCACGATTATTTGGGTTGTTGTAATTGTTATTGTTATTGGAGCGATAATTATTATAGTTTTGACGGTAGTTATTTGGAAGATGGTTATTATTGCGACGATAATTGTTATTATGGTAATCCTGATTTGAGCTGTTCCGTGGTGGATTACTATTTGAATTGAAATTACGCGGATTATTATTATGTGAATTATTTCGCGGCTGATAGTTGTTGTAGTTATGGTTATCGCGATACGAACTTCTTCCACTATCAAATTGTTGGCAATTGGTATTCTGTTGAATTTCACACAACAGGTTATATACTTGATCAAGGGTCACACAATTACGAGTTTCTATCAGGAATGTTTTGTATTCCGGTAAAATTGATTTAAATTTATTTAGCACTAAACTTTCGTTACGCACTGGATTGAATTCATCGTGTAAGGCACGATTAGGATCTTGTAAATATTTCGTATTTAAACGATTTAGTAGGCTATTTAACTTAAAGTACACATCGTCCATATTTCTAATATTAGGACTTACCAAATGAATTCGATTCACAATTGTGGTATAAGTTTCAGTTACGCCAAATGTTGATATCAGCAAGGATTTCACGTTCTGCCAGGTTGGAATTGAAATCTTTTGGACTGCATTTCGAGCAGGACCTTGAAGTTTGTTGATGATGAGTCTAAAGATGTATGTTTGTTGGTCCCCAGGTTGTGATAAGTTCAAAATTATATGGGCTTCATCTATCCAGGTGTTGAGAGAATACTCTGCGTTGTTACCGTTGTATACAGGTAGACGGCGAGCTTCCTTTAGAAGTTCCTCGAAGGATAGTTGAAGTTGCTGCGGACGGTCGCCTTCCATAACTAAGAATTTTTGGTTAGTGTTTGAAAGACTATTATTTGTTCTTTTCTAGGCTGCTAACGATTTTCTCGTCAGTTACGTGTTTTTTTTGAAGTGCCTGACCCTTTTAAACGGATGCAATGCACTTTTGTTTTATTGTAATCAAGTACGGATTCGAAGTTTTACTTCGCATACCATGTACAAATAAATTTATACGTAGCGGTATCGCGTACTTGATAAAACAATATATATTTTTTCGAAGGTTCGGTTGTCTTAGAAGGATTCTTCCTCCTTAAGACGGATGACTGCGCCAGTTATGATTTTGCCACTTTGAAATAATGAAATAAAAAACACTATTTTATTATTTCGACAACAGTTTTTATTAAACTCAATTTAATGTAAAACACTTTTTACTAATTTAATGCAAAACACTTTGTATTAATTTTACCGCGAACAATCTTCTTCACTCTAGAATAAAACTTAGACTCGCTTATACTGCAATACGGTATCTTATTTATGGGCTGCTGTTGTTTAGATTAAAATGATCTTATTTGCAACTACTAAAAGTGATTTTATGTCTGTGTCAATTCATTGTCCACAGCTCATTCAAACTTTGACATTATTTATGTTTGAGGTACTTAGATTTGCGAAATCAATTAAATCATAATGATTTCGGTTCAATCAATCCAATTCTGTTATCACCGAGCATAATGGGTTTGATTGTTTATATCAAATGGGATTGGAATAATAGATGAGTCATATCAACATTAATAACTACATGACTCATAAACTTTGTGGAAGGAATGGTAAAAGAGATGTACGTGGTTTAGGAATAGGGGAGGAAGATGTTGTGATGTCAGAATCGGTTACAGGTGTAGTATTTGATATTACAGGTGTACTATCTGAGATTACATGTGTAACTCGCGCGCGGTGACGTCACACTACCAAAAGTGGTTTTGCGTGCCATGGCCGTTGCCGAGTGCTCGCAGAGCATTGTTGCTTCGGCGAATTCGGGCGGCCAAACAAAACAATGGTTCCGTACGGAACCCATACGATTACTTGGTTCAGTCACTTAAGTAAATACCCCTTACTCCCCGAACTAAACTCTCTACTCGCTAACCTAACTAACCTAGCTAACTGCTATCCCTTCACCAATTTTCCCCAGTTCTTACTCTGCTTCTACTAATTCCTAACTAAGTTCTCTAATCTATGCTATTAACTACGTTTCCCCATTCTCCCTACCCAACCGTCTCCTATCTGACCTGCCCAAACTAACCCCGACTTAATTTTCTCTGTCTACCCCACCATCCCTTATTTAACCTAAACAACCCATTTACTCCTTGCCTTTTCTATTCTATCCACCTACCAAACTTGTTCTCTGAATATCCTCCACTGAGCTCCTTAGTTAATTCCCATGCTCTTAGCTTCCCCGAACTACTTCCCTCACTACTCCTACTGTACTAACCAATTGATAACTCTCCGCCCCAACTACTACTGCCTACTCTCTATCCTATCTATCCTCCCCCTGATTATTATTTCTACTACTATTATTATTATTTCTACTACTAATGAACTAATTCCCTCACTACTCCTACTGTACTAACCAATTGATAGCTCTCCGCCCCAACTACTACTGCCTACTCTCTATCCTATCTATCCTCCCCCTGATTATTATTTCTACTACTAATGACTTTTCTTAACATTTTACTTTAGCCCCAAACTTCAACCCCCAAAAGAAAGGAACGTGACCCGGAAGGAAAAGAAGAACCGAAAGGAAAAATATTATTGGAAAGTAAGGATTTGAGGTAAGGGCAGCGGGAAGGGTCTTAAAACGAGGAAGAGCCCTTGGAACCAGCCAATGATTGGTATTAAGTTCATATATTACTTATCGTGTCTGTCCCAGTTAGATGTAAAATTTTATTCATGTTCATGTTTGTTGGGAAGCTCTAATTCGTTGCTTACGCGGCGTAGGGTTTTAGGTCTTTGGCGTGCCACATCCCAGCGTCTCTGCCCTTGTTGTCCGTTAAGCGGTATGTAGACGAGGACAATTTCTCTTTGACCACGAACGGTCCCACATATTCCGGGGCCAATTTTGCCGAAAAATACTTCTTTGCATCTGACAGGACGAAACTCCTTCGCCACACTTGGTCGTTGGCATAGAAAGGCTGGGCGCGCTGACGAAGATTGTACCTAGCCACGGTAAGCCTGGCCGTGTCACGCAGTCTCGCGACTACCTCGCCCCTTACCCGATTCAGTGCGGCCGCTCGCTCCTTGGGATTGAGCTCGCATGTATTTCCCCCAGGTGGGTGCGGTTCCCCTCGGAAGGCAACCATGTCCCTCCCGAAGTTCATGAAGTATGGAGTTACTCCCATGGCTTCATGTGTGTACGTCCGTAAGGCGCACCCGATCTGTGCCAAATCGTTATCCCATTTCGGATGATTGTCGGACACGTAGGAGCGTAACATTCTCTTAATGTCTTGATTTGTACGCTCCGCTGGGTTGGCTTGAGGGTGGTAGAAGGCCGTGTACTCGATTCTGCACCCAAATCTCCGCGCTAACTCTTGGAAAACCCGGGAACGGAACTAAACCCCATTGTCGCAAATGATTGCCTCTTGTACCCCGAAGAGCATAAATACCCGTTCCTCTAACAGGCGTGTTATTTCCGGTGCCTTCGCAGTCCGGAGGGGTAGAACCAGAGCGAATTTGGTGAAATAGTCCACCACATTAAGAATATAGCTGTGTCCCCTGGTCGATTTGGGTAAAGGGCCAACTAAATCCACGCAAATAAGCTCCCAGGGTTGCCTTGCCCTGCCTTCCCTCGTCTCCATCACTCCTCGGGTGGATTTTCGCTCCACCTTGACGGATTGACAGACCTTGCATCGAGCCACGTATCGACGGATATCGGCCCCCATCTTTGGCCAATAGTAACCGCTGCGTGATTCGGTCTAGGGTCCTTTTGACCCCCATATGTCCCGCTCTGGGATCATCGTGCCCCTGGAAAAGTGCTGCGCTTCGTTCGGCCTTCGGCAGTACCCGCTTCCATGCCTGGTCATCTAGTTCGGCGTTCCGTCCGGGAATGTGCTTCCAAACGCCATCCTCTGAGAACCGCCAGTCCGGGTATTGATCCGGATTCTCCCGTATTCCTTCTCTCATCTTGGTCCACCACGAGTCGATGGGGTCTTCAGCAGTGACTCCGGCCACCCTAGGTATTGCGCGGGAGAGTGCGTCAGGAACCAGATGTTCTTTCCCCTTCCGATGCACGACCTCGAAGTCAAACTGCTGGAGGCGTACTGCCCACCTGGCCAGTCGGCCCGTGGGGTCCTTTAAGTTGTGCAGCCATACCAAGGAATGGTGATCTGTGATGCCCCGGAATTGACCCCCTCTATGTAGGGCCTCAACTTCTCCACCGCCCACAGCACCGCTAGGCACTCTTTCTCCGTGGTTGAAAACTTCCGCTCCCCCTTCGACAGCGCTCTGCTCAAGAAACAAATGGCCTTTTCCCCTTCCGGAAAGATCTGGCTCAACACGGCTCCCAGGATCACATCCGACGCATCCGTCTGCACCTGAAAAGGCCGATCGAAATCTGGGCAAGCCAAAATTGGTGCCGTTGACAGCTTTCCCTTGCATTTGTTGAACGCTTCCTCGCACTGCGGTGTCCAAACGAAACGCTTGTTCTTCCGGAGTAGCTCTGTGAGCGGTGCCACCAGAGTAGCGTGATCTGGTATGAAACGGCGGTACCACGACACCATTCCTAAAAATTGTCGCACTTGTTTTGCCGTCGAGGGGGTGGGAAAGCCCACCATGCACTCCACCTTCTCGGGGTGCACGCTCAGCCCGTTTTCATCGACGACGTAGCCCAGGTACGTCAGTTTGGGTCGACAGAAATGGCACTTATCCCTGGAGAGCTTCAACCCCGCTTTGCGCAAACGCCTAAACACTTCCTGGAGCGTACTCAAGTGACACTCGAAATCTTGCGTGACCACAATAATGTCGTCTAGGTACGTGAACACGTACGGCTCCAAGTCGGGCCCCAAGACTCTATCGATCAAACGCTGCCACGTAGCGGGGGCGTTGGATAATCCGAACGGCACCCTGCTAAATTGGAAAAGTCCCCGGCCTGGTATAGTAAAGGAGGTATAGGGCCTCGACTCGGGAGCTACGGGTACCTGCCAATAAGCCGACTTGATATCCAGGGTCGACAGATACCTCGCGTTGCGTAGCTTGTCCAACGTAGCCGAGACGTACGGGAGGGGGTACGCATCTCTGGCCGTCACTCGATTTACTTTCCGGAAGTCGACGCAGAACCGGTAAGTTCCATCCTTTTTCTTTACAATCAGGACCGGGGACGACCAAGGACTCTCCGATGGCTCTACTGGCCCCCATACGGAACATTTCCGACAGCTCCTTGTCTATATGTTGCTGTACCACTGGCGAAACCGGGTAGTATCGCTGCTTGATGGGAGGCGAGTCCGTACGAATAATGTGTTCGACTAGACTCGTACACCCTGGTCCCTCCCCCATGAGTTCAAACTCTCGCTGCACCAGGCTTTCCAGCTTTTTAGACTCCTCCTCGTCCAGGTGCGCCTCCCCTTTCAAATGCTTGGGGGTGTCAATTGGGGCCACGTCCGAGAAGTCCCAACGCTCTCCTTTCAGGTTGAGGATCAACCCAAAACGCCGAATGAAATCCACGCCAAGTATCAAGGAGTGAGGCAACGAGGGTACGATGAGTACCTTCAGCCTCTCGCACCTGCCCTCCAGGCGGATCGGTATGGTGGCCTGGCCCAAGACTGCGCACTGTCTATTGTTTGCCAGCCTTATCCGCACCGGCCCGGCGTCAGCCCACTCGACCCCGAACCTTTTCAGCACTTCCCACCCTTTTTCGCCAACGATCGTGCTGGATCCTCCCGAATCCACCAGGCCTGGAAACTTTCGTCCCATGATCTCCACCTTCAGGTGTGGGCGAGTGTCCATTTGGCCTCCCACAAACAAATAGTTGGTTTGGACGCCTGCGGTCTTCCGTGACTTCATGCTCCCTTTGCCGCCTAGTGAGCACGCGGCTCGTTTCCCGACCCCCTGGTCGCCTGATGGTCCCGGTTGGGACGATTTCCCGGCGGGCCTCGCCGTACCCCTGGGGAACAAGTTGGGCAATGAGCCCTCATTGTTCCCGGCCTCCCGCACCCAAAACATCGCCTTGCCTCGCGACAGTCTCGAGACCAGTGCCCGGTGCCTCGACAGTTAAAGCACTGCACCCCATTCCCCTCGCGTTCCATGGCGTCGATCGCCGCCTCGCAGGTCGCGGCATACGCCAAATCACCACCATTTTTGATGCCGCAGCCGGAGCGGCTTTTGGAGTTGAGAAGGCCGGTATACCCGTTAACTCCTTCCTCGAGTTCTTTTCGTCCTCCGAATTCACACCGGCCGGCTGGCTGTCGTCGTCTTCGACTCCCCCTTCTGCCGCTACTGCGATTTTTCCCATCGCCAGCACCAGGCGCCGTCGCAACTGCTCGACCGCGGGGTCCTCTAACGGTTTCCCCCGCAGAATGTTTCGGATTCGCCGTAGACCAAACTCTGACTTCGCTTGCGCCTTCAGAAAATCGGGCGATTTCGTGTCTCCCCGAAACTCCTCCACCAGCCTCTCCACTTCTTGAACCTTCAACGTAATGGCCTTTAGGTCCTCGTCGTAGTTGAACGGATAGTTGATGGTGTAGAGGGATGTATCCAACAGGGTCTCCGCCCGCAGCGTCTCCCGGAGATACTTTCGCATCGCCTCAACAGTTCCAGTTGGCATGTTCCGTACCTCCAGCTCGTACGAGAGCTCCTCCTTATTGAGGCGGTCTACTAAGGCCCTGGTGAACTGCGCCATTTTTTCCATCTACCACGAACCCACAAGCACTTTAACAGGGAAGGGGTAAAGGAGTCTACTGAGAACACGGGGTTTTCCGAGTTACTAGCCTTTTTTATCTTTATTGTCAGAATAAAAATAATACAATATAATTTCAAACTAATCTAACACTAATTTCGCCACTTTCTCCCTTTCCGCGACTTTTCACTCTGGACACTGACACACCCGCAATTGCACACTCCCGTGAATGCAAACTCCCGCAATTACACACACCCGCAATTGCACACTCACGGTACTCGGAATTTTTGGGCCACTTTTGCACACTAACACCACACTTGACCTGTCGAACGTTCCGGCGTTCGAACACTGCTTTGCCCGATAAAATTTCGCCAATTCGGCAATTTCCCGTTATGGGCCCCAAGTTGGGCGCCAAACTGTTACGCGTACTTTTACCCCCGAAGCCTCTAATGGCTGCGGGGTGGACGATCGTTGCCCGGCGTTTTGCCCGCGAAGAGGGGCGGGGTAATTTTGATAATGTTTTTTTTGGGCGCCACCCAGTCGTGCGCCGACAATCGTCCAGCGACCTAAACCCTGACTGGGGTTTGGTTTGGGTCGCGACACTGAAACCCGATCAAGAAACCCAAAACCAATCCAACACCGTGATCAAACCAAAAAAAATGGAACTCACTCCACTTAGGCTCCCTTACAACTCTCTATATTTGATTCCACTATAAACGCGTACAACTTAAAAATAATGCTTAATCTACTTACTATTTACTGGTCTTGCTCGATTCGTCCTCGCCTTTCAAATGCTTTTCCGGTAACCGTCGCCGAGAATCGTCGAGAATCGTCGCCGTTGATTGTCCGTGCAGAGAAGCTCGTCGTGGTCGTGAAAATTTCTCGTCTGGCCCTTTGCTTGTCGCGCCCCACACGCCGCCCTCGCCAATTTCCCTATCGCTCGACTGTCGCTCGCTCGCTCGTTCAATCGTCGTGCCCCCTTCTGCCTAGAGCTTCGCTGATTGGAATTTATGGATGTCCAAGTCCACTTGCACCGTTTTCGATCTACTTACAGCACTTTACCACTGGCTGGGCTGCGTACATACGAAGTCGCCTTCTGACACCACTTTTTCCCAGCGAACTCGATGTAATTTTTTTGACAACGACCACTCTCCCAATCCACGATTCAAAAAGAAAAAATCCTCTTTCTTTGTTCCCAGCTCTATTTATCAATTCGGCCTAACGGATCAGCTCGTTTGCGGAACCATTCCAATCCCCATTCTGGTTTTAGAACCACTGGTGTGGGACTCACTGGATTTGGTCGAATCAGCTGTCTGCGCACTGCCATCTTGGCTTTTTCGCCACCAATGATGTCGCTATGACATTTCCCAGTGACAGCTCGCGTATGTTGTTTTTGTTTTTGTAAGTCTTGTTTCTGTTTATGCTGTTGTTGTTTCTGCCGCGCCTTTTCATGTCGTCGGACATGATACCGAACTTCGGAAGGGACATGGTTCTGTCGCAAGTGTTTGTGTCCCCAGGCGCTGTTCGCTGTGTCTTCAGGCCGTGTGCTCGGTGTATGAGGTGCGTTGTTATCCAACCATTAAATATTTCAGCTATCTGGAAGCGGTCACGCCCTATAACGCTGGTCGGAACGAGAAGGATTTTGTGTCGTATCTCGAAGACTTGGGTGCGACTGTTGCCGAATCTACGCTGATTGCTGCGCCCCCAAAATCGGACAGTAATGGTGTCCTGGTTGAATTCACCGATGAGAACTTCGATTCGTTGGTGGAGGGTAAAAAGCAATTGTTGCTGTTCTTCTACACGCCGTGGTGTAAGCATTGCAAGCCAGCCAAGGAGGAATATTTGGAAGCGGCCAAACGAATGCATGGCAGCGATGTCCTGTTTGGTATGATTAATGCCGAGACGAATATCGACACGGCCGATCGCTTCAGCGTTGACGGATTTCCGACTATACTGCGTTTCACCGATGGTGGTAAGTGTGATGAATTCAGCGGCGAATGGCCAGTCCGTGTTGAAATGTATACGTTTGATTATTTCCGACTCTAATATGACGCACTTCATGACGTAATTAGTGTTGGCGTAATTTATTCGCAACTCGAAAACGTTTTGGACATTTGTTACAAACAAATGGAAATTCGCCCCGGTGCATCATTTCGTGTTCCCTTAATACTCCTCCAGATGAAAGTGCTTTGCCACATAATTTACAAATGAAAACCGGCCGATCGGATTTATCGACTGGCGTTGGTGGATTGAAATGCACATTGATGTGCCACTTAAGACTTCTTGCGATGCTTGATGTCAATGATTTCCTCAGGGATGGCTCGGTGATGTTCTCCTTAAACTAGTAACTATTTATCTTTTACTTACCACTATTGAACTAGTTCCTATTCTCTACTTAATTCTACCATTCTTGCATTCAATGATGAGTTTATATAATCCAATTCTTAAATTAAAATTTCTATTCACTTCAATTTCTTAAACTACTCTACGAGCCTCAGTGGAGTGGTGTTTGCGCTATTTGCGATTGGCGGGTGGCTTGGGTTAGACCTGCAGGCCTTTTGACCAGAGTCCCGATTGGCTTTTGATTCAAGTCATAGTCAATCGGGACTTCTTCTTTTTTAAATATATAAACTATTCGGTCGCAGCGAAATGCGACCGTATTATTACCCTCCCTTCTTCAAGTGGATTTTCCCAAAATCCACTCAAAAAAGAAAGAACGGTTAAAAAAAACGAGCGATGAACCAAAAACGGAAACGAGTAATATTTGGGCAGCAGCATTCGACGCGAGTTATGTTTTTGCCACTTTGAAATAATAAAATAAAAAACACTATTTTATTATTTCGACAACAGTTGGAGTTAAAGTTGGATAAGTGGGGATTCTAGGTCGACGGCTTTCATAAAGAATCAAATACTGTCTTTGAGTTCTTCGGCTGTTATTATCATGGTTGTAGAAATTACTTTAAATTTCAAGAAACGACTGAAAATAGCTCGTTGAGCTTAGAAACAATAGATCAAAGATATGAAAGCACACAAAGATGTATCGAGGCGATTAGGAGAAATTGATATAATCTGGTATATTCGTGGGAATGTGAATTTAAACAAGTACTAAATAAAGACCGTGTTTTAAATGAAAAATTGCGGGAATATTATAATTATATAATGCCACCACTATGTGTGCGGGATGCTCTATTTGGAGGTCGTACTGAAGTATTCAAGTTATACCATAAAGCAAAAGAGGGAGAGGTAATACGTTATTTAGACGTTACCAGTCTGTACCCGTTTATCAACAAACACGCACCGTACCCCATATAGCATCCTGAGATATTTCGAAATGACAATATACCTCCTATACATGAAATCAGTTCAATGCATGGTTTCACTAAATGCGATGTAATTGCTCCCAACGACCTTCTCATTCCTGTGTTACCCTTGAAAATCAATAATAAATTGTATTTCACACTCTGTAAAAAATGTGCCGAGAAGAAGAAAGTTTCAAGTTGCGATCATTTAGATGATGAGCGAAAACTCACAGGTACATATTTGAAAATTAAACAAATGGCTAGTGGCTGGGGTAATGAATATATAACAGATCAGCTTAAAGATAATTTTATTGAATCATACGAAAGGCGGGAATGTATTGTTCTTGATAAAAAGCAAATTAAAAAAAATTCTGGTCGAGGTAATATTGCCAAACCTTGTTTAAGTTCGGCAAGTGGGGCAAGTTCGGTCAAAGGGATGATCAAACAAACACTAAATTGATTATTAATTTCAAACAATTTTGTGAGCTTCTCCAATCACCAGGTGTAGAAATTTGTTCAATTTACCTGGTTGATAATGATAACATGTGGGTTACATGGAAACATGTAGAGGAAAATCTGAGAACTTTGCCACATGCAAACATACCTATCGCAGCTTATACAACGGCACTGGCTAGAATTGAATTATAGGAACTATTGGAAATACTGGGTTCATCGATTCTCTACTGTGATAACGGAATATGTGAGTACAGGATCTAAGACATATGGTTTAAAAATTGAAACTGAACATGGTCCTGAACATGTGGTTGAATGTAAAGGCATAACTCTTAATTTCGAAAACTCAATAGTTGTAAATTTTGAATGTTTAAAATCTTTAGTTTTGGAGGATGATTTATCTGATGGCGTACATGTGACGACCGAACGTAAAATCAAGCGAAAGCGTCCAGGTGTTGTTGTATCAGAACCCGAAAAAAAAACTCCTGAGATTTACTTTTGACAAAAGAGTTGTGTCGGATGAATATTTCTCTTATCCCTATGGTTTTAAAAGATGTAGACCAAACAATTATGATAACATTTAACAGTTTTGTATAAAAAATAAATATTATCCATTTTTATTGTATTAAATTTTATACTTGCATTTTAAAGGTTAGATATTCATATCATGTAGATAAATTGTTGAGTCATGTTTGCCTTGTTATGAAATTAAACAATTACTTTTAGATCATATGATGAAATTTGAATAGTTGTAGTAGTAGGAATAAAATATAAATACCAGTACTCTAAACATTTCTTTCATTTCATTACTGGTCTTACAACCATCAGATATGGCACATATTATTGTAGATATCCAGTATGAGTGCGGAAAAAATGGGCAATATTTTGCGAAAGAGCTTGCTGTCCTTCAATTCGGATCACTTATACCATCAATGTATCATCTTCCACCACCGTATCCACACCAGGAGTTATCTTTTAAGGGCTGCAAACAGAACGACTTTGACGTGGATAACATTAACGGTTTGCACTGGAATGATAGCAATATCAATTACACCAGTCTACCAGATATATTTGAAAAAAATGCTACATCGACGATCTATGTAAAAGGTGAGATGAAAGAGAAGTTTGTGAAAAAATATCTACCATCAACAGATATAATCCAGTTGCAATTACCAAAACTCAGCGAACTGAGAAAGTTTCACACGTATTGCGAAATTCATGAGGGGACACATTCCAAGCAATGTGCAGTGCAAAATTGTGTAAACATATACTTATATATGCAAGTAAATGAAAAAAATATTGAGTAAAATATGAAAATGTGTTATTGTTAAATATTTTTATTAACCAATCGTTGTATTATAAATAATTTGAGGATTACAAAACCATGGAATTTCATAAAACAGTCGAGAATAGTTTATGTGCAAATATTAAGCACGTGAAAGTATAAAAAAGTCATCACTCGAAAGTTGTAATACATCTTTAGCCTTACATCTAGTTGTGTACTGTTTGAAATACTCTCTCACACTGTCAGTTGCGTTGTTGTTGTGGTACATAATAATATTGAAGAATTCCATCTTCTCGAACAAATTTAAAAGGCTCTGGGGTGTTAGCCCGAAACTACCTTGATCGACTGGTATGATGTACTCCTTTTTTAAATCAACTTGTGTTGCTTTTACAGTTTCAATATTTTCTTGCTTCATCTTGTTCAGATAAATGAACAATGAAGCCAACCCTAGGTAGTTAGTTGATACAGGGAAACGTCCAGGATAACTGAAGATTATTTTAAATTCAAATGTGAGTGGATCGAAGCCCAATGTAACTTTCCGGTTTTGACATCCATCCAGATAGTAGGTGTAGTTCAGTAGCACATCTTCACCAGGAACCTCGGATCTTTTCTGCCTGCAAGATCTTTTAGTAATTAAGTCAGCTGTACCTCTAGGTTTGCTCCTTTTGTTAGATCGCTGCGGTTTTGCAATGTCCACGGTTTTCCGAATAGGTGATGTCATACTGCCCGAAAGGTTTTTAAACTAAGACTGAAAGTCAGGGGTTTCTGCCCACACCCTTTATACTGAGCTCACGCTGCTTTTATAGCACATGTCTCCTGTCTGCAAAACTGGTTGTAACACTCCCCTACATTTTGCGAAGAGACCCTCGAATAGATTCTCTGGAACAAATTGAATATTTCATCACCATTGGTGTCATAGTTTGTAGTAGAGAACCGGCCCAGAAATCTTTTGAAACTTCTACCACTACAACGAAAATAAAGAAATACACAGCAATACTGCCCGCACGTGGTCGAGAATGCACTCTGTAACCTCTGTTTATTATTTACAAATACTTTAACATTGCGCCGAAGGAATTTTTTGAAGTACTTGTTAGTAGGATCTTTACCGAACGAGTCAAAATATTCAGCTGGTCCTTTTTTAGGGATGCAGAATGCTACCCAATGAACACCGCTCTTTTAGGATGGATCTGTGTTGGCTATGACGCATGCCGGTTTTTTGATTTTTCGAGGTAAACGATCGCAGGGATATACACCTTGAAAAAACCTTTTTGTTATGATATTACTTCTTAACGTGTTGATGATCCCTATTGTGTTCATTCCTGTCCTTTCAGGAATATGTTTTCAAGGTTTACAACTTTAGTATGTGATGTCACGTAGCTTTGTAAGAATTCTTTTGCCGATTCTCCGTTCACAAACATTGTTGAAAACTTTCCCAACGATCCGATAAGATCCTCATCGAGTCGCTTGAGTTCCAAGTTTCCAAATACGCCTGTCTGATCTGTAGCTATAGTCAAGGTGGTAGGATATTTATACGTTATTTCTTTCGAGTAAAGTTTGTTCTGTGATGTGAACCCAGTCAGCGATACTTTCTTAAAGAAGGTTAAGTGACCTTCTGAGAAGTATTCAACATTTACAAGGCAATGTGCCATGACTTCTGCTGTGTACTAGAGTAAATACTATGCAAATTTGAATGTTATTGCGATATATATATAGCTTTTTTAAAAGCTTGTAAATACATTCCGATTTTTGTCAATTTCAAGCCTTCCATCATATTCCGCGTAAATGATACAGGTGACGCTTTCCTTTAAAGCTTCTCTGAATCTTTCCCCGATCCTTACCCCACCTTGGTTTAACAAACTAGCCCATCACAAATCGCGTGAGCTGTCTGCTGTTAATTCAAATGCTAGCAGAAAACAGCCATCATCAAAGAATTTATTGGATATGTGATGACCTTCATCAAAATAATTGATTCCAGTCCCCTTGAACAGAGAAAGATATTCTCTAGTGCTAACTGGTTTTTCGTGCAAATAATCAAACTCTAGAGGAAGGCTTGGTACTTGAACACTATTTACCGATAGATTGAAGTTGGTAATTTTGTTGTTGAATGGATTCTTTGTGCGCTTTCCGGTGTAAGAGTCACCATCCACCATACCAAAAACTAGCAAATTCAGTAATTGTCCTATCACTACATTATCAAGAGATAGAGTATAGGTGTTGGTGGGTAAAGTGTAGGTTTTTACTTCCACCCGCTTGTACGGATATACAGCATTCGATCATTGGAGTACAGTTTCATGTGCTAATAGTATACTGGGATTGACAGTGACGCGATTAATGAACATTGTCGCTTTAAAAATTTTTACGCGTGGATTAAAATCATATTCTTTCGAGTACAAATAAAATTCCGGTTTTTTCAATGAAAGTGTTAAACGGAAGTCCACTCCATTCATTAACAGTTTATCCTGATTCAACATGTCACTATGAATTGTCCCCATCAGTTCAACAACATTACTCTTTTCCACCATTGCATACCTTTTAAGATAGCCCTCATTTAACTCAGTAAGACCACCGCCAGGTATTGAGTCTTCAATCATCTCCATCTCATTCTGATCCATATGATATCAACCGGCTGATTCGAGATGAGTTGAAGCAGCGTCTTTACCATAGTTCAGTAAATTTTCAATATAGGCGCGATAGTGGTAATTGTTGCCTGTCTGAGCTATATTCTTACCATTCAATTGTACAGTGCATTGCCTAAAAAGTGAATGCATGAGGTTGTTTGCTACACCAATGGGGTCAGCTAAAACTTCACCCCCATCAGCTTTCTTAATTTTTTCTTTTCCGGTGAAAAGTTCTCCTTGCCATTTTTAAATTTATTCAGCTGCGCCTTGAGGCGTAAGTATATGCTAGATAAGTTACGATATGTATCTTCATGGCCGAGTGAGACAAATTCCAACACAGAAGAATTGTCCAGTGATGCAATAGGTTTGTAAGCAACCTCTTCGGTCTTCAGAATACTGTTTCGAATTAGTTGTGAGGAAAAAATATCCAATTCAGACTTCAAACATACTTTCTGCATCGTGATGGTATTATCTACTTATCAAATATATCCAATGTACGCTTTCTTAATTGTCGTCGTCTTTTTATAGTTTTCTTAGATCTGCTCGATGATAGCTTTCTCACTTTTCTCCCTTTTTAAGGTTTGGCACCGATTTCAGCTGCCTGTTTGTGTAAGTATTAGCTCGTTTTATAGCTAATCTCCTACCTCTACCTTCCATTTTATCGAAGATTTTATTTATACATTTTTGGGCCAATTCGTGTACTGCAGATTTTCCATGTTCTTTTAGTACCTGCTTCAGTGGTCTGCTTCCTGCCTCTTTAAAAATGGACTTTCCTGTTTCGACGACTTGTTTGCCTATAGCTTCTGCTCCACGTAGAAATTATGGTTGGAGATAGCGTACCAATCCACTGAAAAAACTACCAATCTCCCTTCCTCGCTGGTAAACAAGTGGCGATCGATACAATTCTCCAATGTCAGATAATTTACCTCCACTCTGGCTAAGGTAGTAACGTGCGTAGTGTGAATTCATCTCATTAGCATGGAGACGTGCTAAATCCTGTATCAAAACTATGTTGTTATTTCGAAGTTGCGAATATTTATAGATTCTTACCTGCGTTTGAAATGAAGCATGATTAAAATTGAAGTAAAGCTAGATTACAAGTTGACTAGCTCGCCATGATAGTCTGTAATTTTGATTGAGATACTTTCAATAAAAGTTTTCACCAGTGGACAGTACTCCACATGATCGAATCTAAAAATTCTATCACAACTTCCCAGCGGGATTGCTCGTAGATTTCTTACCAGTTTATTTCCAGTTATTCTGGGTTTAATAGTATCTGTATTAACACATATCAAATTGTTTCCTTCACAATCAGCAATAGCTTTGGAGGGCGTGTCACAATGTGTCTTTTTTTCAAGTACAGACAATGATTTTTCCAGCTGACTTATACTGTCCAGCATTATTGATTTATCAAACGACTCTTTTATTGTTGCATCGATTGTTTCGGGGTCGCGTTTCTCAACGGGTGTCTTCAGGAATGCGTCGATGAGTAAGCCAGCAATATCATCGGTTTTATCCATTTCTTTTGGAACTGGTGTTGTAGCATTTGAACCATCGGCTCTTTTGTAGGGCATGTTAATGATGGTGTGAAAATCAGTTTTAACCCACTCATCGGGTAATATTTCAGTGCCGGACTCGTTAGCGGTGCGGGATATAGATCCTCGGATTGATGAGGCAATTTTAATAAACACCTGCTTTCGTTATTGAGATGTTCGTAATTGAGATGTTGTGATCCTAGATGACTTTCCTTTATCAAGTAGCTCTTCGTCATTAAATTCAATTCCGCTTAGTAACAAGGCTATGAAATCTGTTATGTTAATCGGTGGCGGTATAGACAGCGCTACATTAAGCTTCACGCCATAATCTTTCAGATGAAATGAATGGGTGGTCGGTTGAATACCCGCTACTTTATCCCGCTTCTTCCTTAAACTATTTGAGGGATAAATATATTGATCAACCATCTGTAATAATTCATTGTGGTTTCGTTTGTTTTTTGGTATCTGTCCAGTTATGTAGTCTATAAGCGCTCGGAATGATTCAAATTTTGCATCTGACTTTAAATAAACTTTCTCCGCAATCTTACCGGACTGATAAATATGTATGCAAAAATCTCTTTCTTCTATAATACATCTTATGTCGGAGATTACTTTTGCAACTCTATCTTCTTCAATACGATCGAACATTATTTGTTTAGTTTTGGTCAGGTATAAGTTATAATAGTCAGGTCTAATTGCTAAGAGAAATGACGAAAGAAATGATGAAAAGTGAACTTATGTTGCAAGGAAAATGACATGAATATCATGTTCCTTGTAACATAAGTTTTGCAAATCACTAGCATCTCATCTAAAAGGAACATATTTTTTTCCCAATCCATTAACTTTTGCTTTTGAATCTTTTTGGACTGGTAAAAATTGTGGTACTTCAGTAACGCTTATGACTTTCGAAGGTATAGAACGTTTAGAAATTCCGCTGCTACCTGATTCGCTTTTCTCTTTTTTACGTTTTGCTAGAGCAATCTCCGTTATTCCGACATACCAATTGCCGGTACACTTAAACACACTCGGTCATATATTTTCGAAAGATGATAGCGTATTGTTAGAGTAAATGCCTAGGGAACTGTTGCTCAAGAGACACACGTAGAAATCGTCATCTATTATGTTCATAGGCTTTTTTTAAATTCTGACCCAATTCAGGTTTTTAACTCTGAAACCAAGCTCGGTCTTCAATTTTAACCGTTCACTTTGCCGAGCAGGCTTTCTTATGGCAATGTCAGTCTCGAATTGATCATGGTTTAGACGAGGGGGTCCTAATATAGATTGCTTGCCAGACCTTCGACCTAATTCATCGAAATCTGACGCTACAGCACCTCTATCATCTACTGCATCTAAATCAGTGAAAACGTCATCCAGTTCATCCACACTCATATCCGCTGGAATTCTATACTGCGTTATACCATCTACGCCGGTTATTATCTTGAAGTCTTTGCTGGTTCCTTCAAATGAATCAGCCACACTCATCCTTATTTTGGAAGCAGGTTTAAGACTTTTTGCTATTCCACTTGCTGATAATCGTCGCTTAAAAGCAGCAGGCAATTCTTGCTTCATTGGTGTTATTTCGTTTATCGACTCGAATATTTCCTCCGGTCGTGGAGGCGAAGTTTGTGTGGGTATTTCGTTTGTAAATAGGAACCTCGTCTGTGTGCTGTTTTCACGCAAATTCTTATATTTCTGACTATCCATGCGGTTTTTCGATGGAAGATTTTCAGCTTTCGTCTCCATAAATGATTTTTTTCTTCGTCTTGCATTTAAAAATTGTACTAGCACATTCCGGTATTGATACCATTTTGCTTCATCATTGTATTTTTTCGTATTCTTTGGCAACACCCTGTATCGTATTTATTCCAGGGTCTGCGGAACTACTCGAATAATAAGCAGTTCATTTCCTTTTTTTATTTGCAAACAATTTACTTTTAATTTGATACAGAAACCAAAGCAATTCAGAACCGATTATGTTTATTCACACTGAAGGCAGAACAATTTATGATTTTGTTTTATTGTTGTTTGTTTTTCGATAGCTATAGTAGACTACTATGATTAAGTTTTGTTAATACTGAACAGTTATTTTTTAACGACAGCTATAGCTAGACTACTATGATGAAGTTTAGTCAATACTGAACATCCCGCCT
Organism: Oxycera nigricornis; assembly: GCA_963942545.1. Taxonomy (NCBI): domain Eukaryota; kingdom Metazoa; phylum Arthropoda; class Insecta; order Diptera; family Stratiomyidae; genus Oxycera; species Oxycera nigricornis. The sequence goes on along the minus strand of OZ012661.1, from coordinate 67,710,173 downwards.
GCCTAGAACGGACTACGTTCAAAACATGAAAACATAATTAAAGGTGTAGATAACGAAATCTTCTATAATACATAATCAATCTAGTGACAGAGGTGCCACACGCGTAATACAACGCTTGTAAATTCCTTAACGTGACTTTACAGTCATTACTCGTGTTCTGCCATCTTCACCAGGATACGTCTCGATGATTCGCGCAGTTCGCAGTTGCCATTTTGATCTAGTATTTAGTTGGTTTAAATATTCCTTATACCCGCCTATTATTCTATAATACAGATGTTTAAATGACTTTACTGCTGCTTTCCAAAGTCTGGCAAAGTGCGGTGATCGGACAGGTATAAAATCCCAGCTTATACCCTGATTTAACAAAAATGTATTTATTACGTCGTTGTGATCCTTTGATTGAATCAATTTTATTAAATTTTCTTTTTCGTTTTTTGCCCCAACAAAGTTTGTAGCACTGTCCGAATAAAGGTTCAAAGAACGTCCTCGTCAAGCAAACGTAAACGTAAACAGCCTATAAATGAATCCGTCATTAAGTCTGTCACTAGTTCAATGTGAACAGCCTTAGTTGCAAAACATACAAATATAGATGTATATATTTGTATCGCCCAGTGGCTGGGTCACGTTTTGTATTTTGTTTAAAATGTTCTTCGACTTGAAATTGCTCTTCTGATAAAAACGTTTTATTTTCTATTTCTTCAATTTCAAATTTAGCGATGCTACTTTGCAATGAATTGAACGTTAGCATACAATTAATCCGTCATTAAGTCTGTCACTAGTTCAATGTGAACAGCCTTAGTTGCGAAACATACAATAGTCCAGTCAATTGGGAGTTTGACCGTGCATTTTGGGTAGGCAGAAATTTTCTTAATGCAATGCGTGGGCAATGGTATAGAAAGCTTAAGTTCAAGTTTCTGGGGTCGCAGCTCCTGTCCTTTGGGCTCCATCTTCAAAACAAAAGAAGTTAGGGCGTCCTCATATCTCCGAAACCATGGCTCCCACAAGAAAGTTGTGTATGGCAAACTTGCGTAGAATAAAATGTTTAGCAAGTCGTTCACACATTACTTTTACGTTGGGTCAATAATAAAAAAGTTACAAGCCAAAAACCACACACAAAAAGGGGGAAACATCTTTCGGGCGCCACAACTTTTTTAATTTCACGTTTAACTCGAAACACGTTGGGATACTTTTCTAAGATAATTTTGTCGCAAATCGTTTACGGTATTGATTGTTCCAATCGCTGCACATTAACGGGAGTTTTTCCATCCCAAAGGGGAGAAAGTCGCGTGAAATACTCGATTTAGGCCAAATAATCAGATTCCGATGGCAAACTCCCCATCGCAAAACTCACGGAGCAATTTAGTGGGCAGACAATTTTTAATTGCAATGAGTAGTATGTCTTTATGTTAGCATAAATTTAAGTTTCTGGGGTCGCAACTCCAATCCCCTTGGTGCCATCTTGAGAACAAAAAAAAGTGGGGTGGCCCCATATCTTGGAAAACAACGCCCCCACAAAAAAGCTTAATATGACAAACTTATGTAAAATTTAATTTGCAGTAAGTTGTCGGTACATCATTTTCACGTGATGTCAATATTAAAAGAGTTACACGCCAAAAACGACGTTGAAACCATTCTAACACCTGTTTATCTGGTCCTAAGATGCTTTTTTCCTATGACTTGCCCCCTTTGGGACACAATAACACCCGATATGGTACAGTGATCGAAACAAGCAATACAGCAAACGTTTGGTGATAAAACTGCCTAAAAGTTATTTCCAGACGAATTTCGCCGTGATAGGGGAAATCAAGAAGATATGGCGCGCGAAAAATGATCCCCCCTTTTATACGTCGTTTTTGGTGTGTAACTCTTTTAATATTGACATCACGTGAAAATGATGTATCCACAACTTACTGCAAATTAAATTTTACACGAGTTTGTCATATTATTTTTTGTAGGGGCAGTGCTTTCCAAGATATGGGGCCGCCTCACTTTTTTTTGTTCTCAAGATGGCGCCAAGGGGATGGGAGTTGCGACCCCAGAAACTTAAATTTATGCTCACATAAAGACATACTACTCATTGCAATTAAAAATTTTCTGCCCACTAAATTGCTCCGTGAGTTTTGCGATGGGAAGTTTGCCATCGGAATCTGATTATTTGGCCTAAAAACGAGTTTTTCACGCGACTTTCTCCCCTTTGGGATGGAAAATTTCTCGTTAATGTGCAGTGATTGGAACAATCAATACCGTAAACGATTTGCGACAAAATTATCTTAGAAAAGTATCCCAACGTGTTTCGAGTTAAACATGAAATTAAAAAAGTTGTGGCGCCCGAAAGATGTTCCCCCCTTTTTGTGTGTGGTTTTTGGCTTGTAACTTTTTTATTGTTGACCCAACGTAAAAGTAATGTGTGAACGACTTGCTAAACATTTTATTCTACGCAAGTTTGCCGTACACAACTTTCTTGTGGGAGCCATGGTTTCGGAGATATGAGGACGCCCTAACTTCTTTTGTTTTGAAGATGGAGCCCAAAGGACAGGAGCTGCGACCCCAGAAACTTGAACTCAAGCTTTCTATACCATTGCCCACGCATTGCATTAAAAAAATTTCTGCCTACCCAAAATGCACGGTTTACCTCAAAATTCGGACACTTTGACTGTACTACAAATATAGATGCATATATTTGTATCGCCCAGTGGCTGGGTCACGTTTTGTATTTTGTTCAAAATGTTCTTCGACTTGAAATTGCTCTTCTGATAAAAACGTGTTATTTTCTATTTCTTCAATTTCAAATTTAGCGATGCTACTATGCAATGAATTGAACGTTAGCATACAATTATTTTTATTTATTAAGTTTTCAGGATTGCCTACCCTTCCGGAAATAATCCAACCTAATTTCGTTTTACGTAATCGAGCTTTATGACCTGGTATTGGGATTTGACCTACACATAAGAGGTCATAAAATAATTCTAATCCTAACAAAGCATCGATTTCCTTAGGACCAAAAAATTGTGGATCGGCCAGGTTTATTTTTGGAAGTATTATTAAACTTCGCTTATCGATTAATTGATTGGGTACGTGATTACATATTCGTGGTAAAACAAGAAATTCGACTTTTTCATGGTAATCATTGTATTTTGAATGTATTTCTGCTTTAATTGAATATTTTATGCGCGTTTCTAATTGGTTTAAACCCTCCACAGGTAAATCTATAGTTTTTAATGGTAATTTTAAACGATCAGCAAATCCCTTTGTAATGAAATGAGACTGTGACCCATTATCTAACAATACGCGAGCGTGGAACATATCGTCATTGTTACCCTTTATGTTAACTAACGCAGCTGACAATAATACTTGGGTAGAGACTAATGCGCTATGCACTTTAATGCTTTCTTGTTTAATATTTGATTCTGTATTCTTGTTTTCTTGCCGATTATCGTGTTCTCTTTCAAAATGAAGGAGCGTTTTTGCCACATTTTTTACATCCTGACTATTTACATTCGTCATTTCTATGCCCAGGGTGCAAACAATTAAAACACAAACGAGCGGATTTAATCTTTTCTGAATAATTACTCTTTTCTTGTTAAAACGATCATTTACCAATTTCCATGCGATAGCATAATTTTCTGAGGTTGATTCTAACGCGTTGATAACAAAGACTGCCTCTTCTTTCAAACATGATCTTAAAAAGTGTAATTTTGGAATATTATAAAGACTATTATTTTCGTCAAACATCGATTTGAACGAATCATAAAAGTCTTGCCATTTATCGTATTTGCCATCAAAGGTTAACAATTCTATTTTCGGTAAACGAATGCTGTTTGGGTTATTGTTCGCGTTCATGTTTGACTCCGAAGAAGCATTCGGTTGAAACATATCTCGGGCCCGACTTATCGTTGCATAACAAAGAGTTTCAAAGTCATCGAATTCATTTGACGTCTCGGTTGCTATTGCATCTATATTTGTTTGTATCACTTCAAACTTATTTAAAATAGATTCGAATTTTTCTACGCGTAACTTGATTTCCGTTAATTTGATTTTATTTTGCGGGTTATCTACAAACTTTATAAATTTAGTGAGCTTGGTCTTGAGGACAGCTCTTTGTTTCCTTAATTGGGACAATTCTTCAGTGTTTGTCATTATTGGCGTTATTTGAAATTTATTTTAATAATTAGATTCTATCTGAAATCTATGATCGAATTGAAAAAATTTGTTATTCTCTTAGGGATGTGGGATTGGAGAGAGGGATATGGAATGGAGAGCACTTCACACACTTATCTGGTTGTAGTGTTGAATGATGAACTTTACTTTGTAAATCTTGGCGTAAATCCTTTGTTGACCTCGAAGGAGTCTATAGATCCACATAACAGTTGATATCGGCGTAACTCCTTTGACCTTGATGGAGTCGTTAGATCCACGTAACAGTTGATATCGGCGTAGCTCCTTTGACCTTGATGGAGTCGTTAGATCCACGTAACAGTTGATATCCGCGAAGCTCCTTTGACCTTGATGGAGTCTTTAGATCCACGTACCGCCTCTGCTCACTTGTTATTTATGTAGAACCTTTTCCCAAATATGATGAATAAACGATGGTAGTACGTTTTCTCGGGTTGTATCCGGCTCGAAGGACCATGTATTTTTTCGTGATCTTTGGCAACACCACGTATCGTATTTATTCCAGGGTTTGCGGAACTACTCGAATAATAAGCAATTCATTTATTTTTATTTTGCAAAAATGTACTTTTATTTTGATACAGAAACCAAAGCAATTCAGAACCGATTATGTTTATTCACTCTGAAGGCAAAACAATTTATAATTTTGTTTTATTGTTGTTTGTTTTTCGACAGCTATAGTAGACTACTATGATTAAGTTTTGTTAATACTGAACAGTTATTTTTTACGACAGCTATAGCTGGACTACTATGATGAAGTTTAGTCAATACTGAACAATCATTTTGGCGCTTATTGTTCAGTATCTTACTCATGGTTTTGTCAAACAGTGTCTGTGTACTAGCGCTCTCAGGTGTCTCCTTCAAACGTTCATATACTTCCGGGGGTTATAGAAGCATTTTATTAAGACTGACATTTCTATGCATATTTTTCAATTAAAGACCCTATCACACCTGAAAGAACACTTCCTAGGAAGAATCCGCCTTGTCGAATTAACACTTTACGTTGGCGTGGAACGGATCGTTTAGCCTCCGCTAGCTTACGCATACTCTTTTTATATTTACAAAGCCGGGAGAATATTTTTCCTCTAGGCAAATGATTTCCTTTCAGTGTATTGTGTGTGATTTCGCCTAGAGTTTAAATTACTTCGGGATCGGCGGTTTTCAGTATAGCCTTTCTTAAACACGGGCCAGCTTTTTTAAGAACGTATAGCATATGCTTGTTGTCCTTTAATCGTTTCATTCGTGACACCATTGTCTTCTTTCAAACTATCTGGGGAGCAATAACACGTTACAAATGTTGTATTAAATATGTCGGTGCGAAAACGTAAGGTGTCATTTATATCCTGTGTTAGGTCTATTAGCAAATAGCTATGAGGTTGTTGAGTTATTTCTTTATAAATTATCATAAGCTCCGGGCTGTTTTCAGGGTATATCTGTTTAGCGAGATGATGAAATTGACTCTTGTCTCGTGGGTTCTTGAAGCATACTAGATACTTACAGTTTAGCGAAATATCTCGGCAAGGTTACGGTGATACGATCCTTTCGTAAACAACTCGCATACTTGTCTTGAAAAAGCATTTAACATCATATCGTCCAGTACAATTAGGATTGGTTGATTCGTGCTATTTGGAAATTCCTCAGAAAAATAGTTCAAATATTCGATGTTTTCAAATGGCGCTTGCCGTGGTATAGCACTCTGTTCAGCGTTACACCAAATAATTTTCTTCACTGATTGTTGAATCATTGCATTGTTTCTAAGAAGATTTTCTATAAATGTCGTCTTCCTGCAGCCAGACGGGCCTGCCACCATCATTGTAAAAGGGTGTTTAAAGTGCAGCATCTTTTTGTGTTTGGAAAAGAAGAACTTCTCATAAAAGCATTACAAAACTTTTATTTATACATTTTTCAAGATGAGTAGAAGGCAAATTGTTAATTAGCTCCATGGAACTGCTCGAAAAAACTTTAAACGTCGACGTGTTGTTATAAGGGGTATTGATGATCTTTGGCAGGCAGATCTGGTTGATATGAGTGCGTATGCATCTGAAAATCGCGGTTATAAATTTCTATTGACAATAATTGATACAATTTCCAAGTACGCTTGGGCTCTCCCCGTCAAAACTAAAAATTCCAATGATGTGACTAAGGCTATGGAATCAGTTCTCAAACAGAGACGTATACCCCGAAATCTACAAACCGATGATGGAAAAGAATGTTTCAATAAAACATTTCATCGGATAATGAAAAACTATGAAATAAACCATTATTCTACATTCAGCGCGTTAAAAGCTTCAATTATCGAGAGATTCGACCGAACTCTGAAGGGCATCATGTGGAAAGAATTCAGTATGAATGGGAATTATCATTGGATTAGCATTATACAGAAGTTGACGGACAAGTACACCAAAACAAAACATCGCACAATCAAGATGCGTCCCATAGATGTTAACGTAACAAATGAAGTACATCTACTTGCAACTGTTTAGAGGAAGATAAGGTGGTCTCAAAGCCTAAATTTAAAAGTGGAAATCATGTGCGAATAAGTTAGTACAAGCATGTGTTTGAAAAGGGCTACACACCGAACTGGTCGACTGAAATATTCACTATAAAGGAAGTGAGAAAAACACAACCACGGACATACTTTCTTGAAGATTATCAAGGTAACACCATACAAGCTGGTTTCTATGAAACAGAATTATTAAAGGTGAAATATCCCGATGTTTATTTTGTTGATAAGATTTTGAAAAGGGTTAAAAATCGAGCTTTTGTAAAATGGCTCGGTTTTCCTTCGGCGCCTAATTCATGGATAGATATAAAAGACGTAATGTGAATGCATTCCAGGATCCTATCACAACTCGCTGAAATTGCAAAACACGTTAGATTCGAAAGACAGCGTTCACATGAGGTATATGGAACTATGCGTATCGCATGAGTCGTAAAGGGGAGTGGGAAATACATGCTCGTGATAGGTTTAGATTTAATCATCGCATTTCAAACTAAAGGAAATTATAGCCCCTGTTCTTTCTAAAAAATTCAGAGTGCAAATTTTTAATGAGAGGTTTTTGCAATTAACATAGTCAGCTTAGAAACAACCTTCAGATAAACAAAATGTCTTGCACGGTAGAACTACGTAAATTTGAAAATTTTGTTGCGGATTATGAGGATGTACTTCTGGATGAACATCGTGAGAAGCTGTTAAAGGATATCAACACACTAAAGCTGTATTCGACGATACCGTATGGCACATAAATTCACGGATCACATTACCAATCCTGTCCTTGGTTTTCTGACAACGCCGATTACGGACCAGATACCTGTGAATGCTGCCATGTGGAAAGAATCTCCGGCAGAATTAGAAAATTAATATGTTTTTATTATAAATTGAGAAATGAAAAATTTTCAAAGAGTTATTTAAGTAAAATTATAAATTACATTCGAAATCATTTTTTTATTTCTTCATACAGTTGTGATATGGAAAAAGTGAATTGGAAATAAAAACAATGTTGTATGACAAAAAATGCTTTTTATTCATCGCTGCTATCTTGAACAAATTATATTTTGAAATAACCACCCCTGTGTCGTCTTTACCCTCGAATATGAGATTGTAAATTGTGATCTTGTTCAGCTCCTCAACCTGACGTTATTTTTTTATTTTCTCCGAGAATCTTGGCGGAAGAAAACAGTAGGTCCCGTCCACCAAATGCACAGTGATGCGTGCTCCATACTGCGTGGTTATCAATCGAAAACATTTAATTCTGTATTTTTTTCCTACGTCCAATGTAGCAAGTGCAACATGTTGATCAGGGGTATAGTTGCAGATGTTGTCTTAAAGTGCCTCGGTTTTCTGAAAGGAAAAAAATTGATAGTAAACCTCAGCTTTCAAACTTAGTTGTATTACCTACCATTTTCAAAGTTCTTTATATACTCGCACTGAAACAATTAAAGTAGAATTTTATCGGGCTGCAATTTACAAAATTGGATTTTATCTGTAACAGGAAATCAAAAAATTAATTATGAATAATATATATATACATATATAAATAGACAATTTGCTCACCAACTCTTACTGTTGTAAGTATCCTCAGATATTCCACAGCGCCGAATTCCTGGCAGTATGTACGCTAGAAATTTCAATTATGACTTTACTGTGTAGCCTTCCTGCAATTTATATCATTTTTTCCACCCCGGTGATCATAACTAGATCACTTTCATTCCCCCTGAACCCATTAACGACAATCCTTTAACGACTTTTATAAAAACACACGCAACACAATTGACAATGTACAAATTGCAAGCATATGCATGTAGTCTGTGCTACCGGCCGTGTTAACCAAACGTCATTTTCTCATGAAGCTAATGAATTCACATTGCAAATCGGGCCATACCACTTAATTACTACATTTCGCAATATAGTGTAAAATATGTACAACAGAAAATCTCATCAAAAATGCGGAAGACATTGCGTTTTTCAATGATATTCACCCTCAAATCTACAGTTTCCCAGCACACAACAAGAACAAAATGCAAAACCGGCCGTTACGTGCAACGCATAACCTGTCGTTCGGTACATGATCATTCATGAAACATCTCTACACGGAAAGAAGCACCTGTTGACGGTCAACCTTGAAGAAATGCCTTTAATTACAATAAACACGTATTGATCGTCCTCTTTACCATCATTTGCTCGCCTTCAAAAAAGACTTGAGATATTTTAACCTCCTGAATTAATGAACTCCTGGTAGACTGTCTCGCAGTATTAAGAAAATTAATACATGATTACATGTACTAACATACCTCTGTCCGATCATAGCTTTTTGAATACATCTCAACGTACATGTGCATGAAGTTAATTGATATGCGACCGATCGAAACTATCATTCCATGCAGATACACGAATATGCACGGTCGAATCAGTATGAATAGCTATTACCATTAAAATTTCACACTTCTTTTCACCGTTCGTTCGCACAAATAAGTACAGCAATACGGCGTATTGAAATCAATGGGTTCGTATTACATTAAGCTTAATTTTATACAGAGCCACAGAAAATGTACGTGCAAGGCTTTAAACTGTACCCATCATTCGTTGTCTTGCACAGACGCTACATATAACGTACAGTAACACGGCGTATTGTAATTCATGGGATTCGTAATACATTGAGCTAACTTTGATACAGTGCCCCAGAAAATGTGCGTGCAAGGCTTTACCCTGTTCCCGTGGCCAGACGGTACAATTGCATTAATGTAGGAAGAAAAATTTGCACACACGGCATTTCATGAATATTTTACCGTCAGCCTTTCATGACGCCCTGGTAATCCATTCCACAAAAACTCAATAGATTCTCCTTTCTAACACACCCTACACCCCTAACAGCCAACCGACTGGGCCCACAACATCGCTCAACGCCTCGCAAATAACACTCTTAATGTATCTACGTGCACACATCTGCTCGCCATGCAAATCGAACAACACAAATCACCGCTACACACCTGAACAAACCTCTACACCCATTTTACCAACGACGCTCGGCAACCCCTCACAACACAACACAAATCGCCGCATACCACCTGACGACCCCAACCAACCAACCGCAACACCCCTCTTACAAACAACAAATCAACGCCACACACCTGACAACCCCAACCAACCAACCGCAACACCTGAACAAACCTCTACACCCTTCTACCAACACTGAAAATCACCGCATACCACCTGACAACCCCAACCAACCAACCGCAACACCCCTCTTACAAACAACAAATCAACGCCATCACGCGACCGTACCCCAGACTTAAAATGGCACTGATTCCCCATCAAAACCCCTTGTAACCTAGTACACAAAGACCCAACCTGTACCGATTGGATGTTGTAGTGGATCTACAGATATCTACACAATCAATCAGCATTTTACTATAAACTAAACCCATAAATCCATAATCAACGAGCAGTCGTAGAATATACAAATGCATAATTTACGATCACCTTGTAATGCTCACTTTGCATACTCGTTTTGCATTACACATAATCTACTCACACGAAAGTCCAATTCATGTTGTCACTAAAAATAGACATATGAATGAATGTTTATACTAACCCATCGCGATCGCACTAGACTAAGCGGCGCTTAGCATTGGCAGTTGCAATGTACGACATACTTACACACAAAGTACGTATACCCTTTGTCAAGGAACCTGAGTAGTCATTACTCATGGACTATTATGAGGGTGGCATTTTAAATTGGGTCATATGGAAAAATGCTGATCGATATTTTGATTGGTAGAATGAATTTACTATATTCAATTCTTCCAGTTTTAGAGTAGGGATTATGTATTAAGTAGAATAAAATATTAGAGTAGGGATTATATGTTAAGTTGTAAAAATTGTATAAAAGGAAATTGTAGAAAAGAAAATATAGTCATCGTCATAGTCGTACTTTTGACTCGTTTCAATTAATTCATTATTGCCGTAGTTTGGCAAAACGCTCGAGCCGTAATTTGGCTTTAGAAGTGCCTCAATTATAGCGTAACCAGTCGCTAAATAAAAAAGTAGTAAAAATATCGGCTAGCTTGGATCTTGAATCCTGCGCCAGACATGTGGCAATTAACTTGCCGGTAGGTACCCCAATATAACCCTGTTCCCTCACTAAAAGTGCGCTTTACTTATACAGCGCTAAATCACGGATCTCCCTCGAAGAATACAAGATCCGGCGTTCGGCGTCCAACACCAAGAAGGCAACAGAGAAATCTCCTGTGACGAGCAATCTTTTACATGGCGATCCTGCAACCGACGATCCTGCAACCGACGATCCAGTAAACTTCGAACATCTGAAGGATGATATACCACAACATACGGAAGACCTTGAAGACGGTGAAATAGCCAACATAACAACAGATGAGGAGTTCCACAAGGCATTTGAAAGATGTCTTATACGGGCACAAAAAACACCAACGGTAACCATACACGAGGAGCATGAGCTTAGCCCAAATCTACGAGCTCCACCATATAAGCCATCATCGCTATCTGGTCCACGTCCAAGGAAAATAGAGGACTTCGTGAAACAAAGTGGACTAGATGAGCCACGTATAAATAAAATAAAACGTCGACAACGTGGAGGACGCAGATACAAAGAAAGGCGTGAAAAAGCTATACTCCACAGGCTAATGCACATTTCGGCCAAGGAACAAAGGAGACAATTTACGGAGCGGCTAAACAACCTTAAAGGAAAAAATAGTATAAATAATTAAATTGTATTAGATATATATTATAACTTCTTTAAACAATTGGAAATAATTGCGGTACTCAGGCTAATATTTTTATAGAATACAAACAAACAATAAGTACAACAATTGTTTTCTTAATAATAATGGCGTGCCTATATCTTTATAATAATAAGCAAAAAAGGTATGCAAGGAAGATAGTAGATAGGAATATCGTATTAGGACGAAACAATGTCTAGCTGAAAGTAATTCTAATTATCCACACAGATGTCGGTAGAGAAGATAAAACAGATATTGTCTGAATTACAAAATAATTTGATAAATTTAAAGAAAACAAAGACCTATACGGTCAAAACTCTAAAAGAGAAATTAGAGTACGCAATCAATGCAGAAACTGTAGGTAAAAACCTTTGTAACGACATTAAGGAAGGCAATGAGATAGAACTAAAATCGACATTTTCATCAGTTTGTAGAAACCTAATTACAAACCTGATACAACGGCCGAACGCCGCAAACATATTAGTAAAAATTGAAGACAATATCATCTACACAGAAATGGCAGAATTCAACATAGAAAGTGCAATCAAGATCATACCAACATTTGATGGGAAGTTCTCTGAACTAGAGACATTTTTAACTATAATCAAATTAATAAAGAAAAAATTATCGGCGGAAGGTAAAATAGAGTTGCTGAATCTAGTTCTACACATTAAACTCAACACAAATGTGAGAACAACAGTGAACATTTCATCAATTCTAGTATCAATAATTTAGAAACAGAGCTACGACTCAAGTACAAAAATAATAAAACTTTACCCCAAATACATACATAGCTCGCAAGCATAACCCAGAAACGCATGCCCATAACGGCATACAAAGACAAAACATTATCTTTAATAAGTGATTTAAACCAATTACAAATTGGCACGTTAGGTGCAGATGTAAACCAAGCTGCTAAACAAGCAATCCAGAGCATGGACGAACATATGCTCTTACCATATTCAAGAATGGTTTAAACGATCAAATTAGGGACACTGTGTTCGCAGCACGACCACAGACTTTGAGTGAAGCTATCACATTGGCCACTGAAATTGAGAACAATGAATCTCAACCACCAACAATTATGTACGTAAATAAAAATAACAAGTACAATAATTTTAATGCCAGAAGGCATAATAACCACAATGGTTATAAAAATAGAAATGACAATCGTGGAAATTAAAATCAACCACGCAATAATTTTAATAATAACTCTTTTAGAGCGTATAATAGATACAATGATAGAAATTCTAACCCTACCAGAAATTTTAATAGAAATAAATTTGATGATAATACAGGAAGATATAATAACAATATCCATAATAACAGATACAATACTAGAAGGGTAAAATTGGTAAACAACCAGGGAAACGTGACAAGTTCCCGAGAGGAATTAGGCAACCTCCCGGAAGAAGCATAGTTTTTGAAGCCAAAACAAAAAACAGTAATAAGTACACTCTAGAAAATAATGTATACAGAATAACGGGTATGAGCACAAACTATATAAAAATATTTAACAAAAATGAACATAAATATCTACAACTATTAAAAGATACTGGAGCCGACATCTCCATATACAAAAGTAATAATTTAAGTTCATATGATATACAAGCACAAAACAGGTGCAAACTCACGGGCATAACAAATGAAACTACAATGTCACTCGGAACTATCAAACTAAATTTCAACATTGAAGAAATTATTATATCAAATACATTTCATGCGATAGATGAGAAATTCCCTATCGAAACTGATGGCATTATAGGACGAGACATGCTAATCAAGTATATATGCAAAATTGACTACGAAACGTATACCATATCCTTCAGTACACAAGACAGAGATATAGTGTTACCAATGTACACTACAAAAGCTAACATGGCACACATAACAATTCCCGCAAGAACAGAAGCGATAATACCCATAGACGTAGACAGATCAGAAGACAGCATAATACTAAACAAAGAAATCGAAAAAGGGATATTCTTAAGCAATTGCATAATTCCAGCGAAAGGTATATGTCATGTGAAAATACTCAATACTAACGAACATGACATAACTCTGAAAAACTTTCAAACAGAGGTAGAACCACTGAGGAATTATGACGTATAAAGACAACTCGGAAACTTGACAAAACACGATTAAACGAACTATTAAACGTAATTAATGCCAACAGTCTCGATGAACAAGCAAACAAGAGCTTGCAAGAAATTATTATGGATAACCAAGACTTTTTCCATCTGGAAGCTGAATACCTCACAAAAAATAATTTCTACCAACAAAAACTGAACACTTGCGACGAAAACCCAGTCTACATAAAAAATTATAGATTACCACAAACTCAGAATGACGAAATTCTTAGGCAAGTACGGGACCTAAAAGATAATGATATTATCGAACAATCCACAAGCCCGTACAACTCTCCATTGTTAGTTGTACCTAAGAAAAGCTCGGATGACACCAAGAAGTGGAGATTAGTCGTTGATTTCAGAAAACTAAACGACAAACTGGTGAACGATAAATTTCCATTAACAAGGTTAGAAGACGTCCTAGACAAACTAGGTAGGGCAAAGTACTTTTCAACCTTGGATATGACTAGTTCGTTCCACCAGATTGAGCTAGAAAAAGAATCAAGACCTTTAACCGCTTTTTCCACCAATGATGGACACTACCAATTCAAAAGATTACCTTTTGGATTGAAAATATCATCAAACAGCTTCCAAAGGATGCTCACTATTGCCTTAACTGGTCTAAGCGACTCAGCATTCTTATACGTAGACGACATCATGGTTTTCGGATGAAGCATGAAACATCATAATGAAAATTTAAGAACAGTTTTACAGAGACTTCGTAAGTACAATTTGAAGTTAAATGCAAATAAATGCAAATTTTTAAAATCAGAAGTAGTGTATTTAGGACACCTTATTACAGCAGATGGTATAAGAACAGACCCTGCTTAGCATGAAGTAATCAAAAATTATCCCATCCCAAAGACCGCGGATGACGTGCGAAGATTCGTAGCTTTCTGCAACTATTATCGACGCTTCATACCAAACTTTTCAGAAACGGCAAAGAGTTTGAACTCTCTTTTAAAGAAAAAAGCACCGTTTGTTTGGGAAGAAGAACAGCAAAAGGCATACGAACTTTTAAAACGCAAACTGATTTCACCTCCTATACTTCAATACCCAGATTTTGAAAAACCCTTCATACTTACTACAGATGCGTCAAACTTCGCACTAGGTGCTATACTATCACAAGGAGGAATTGGTTCAGATCTACCAATCTCGTACGCGAAAAAATCCTTAAATAAGCACAATTTGAATAAACCTATCATAGAAAAGGAACTATTGGCGATACATTGGGGCATAAACTTTTTTAGGCTATATTTGGTATCATTGTTTACACATTAAAATCCATCTTCAAAACTTACTAGAATACGTCTAGATCTATCGGACTACGATTTCGAGATCATATACAAAAAGGGTAATATAAATACAAATGCGGATGCGCTGTCAAGAATACAAATGAACACTGAAATGCTAAAATCCATGATACCTCCGATAAACGATGAAAATATTAGCAAAAAGTTATTGACGATAACAAGAAGTAAAACGAAAAAGGTACAAAGTGAAAATAAAAATACAGAAATCGACAAGCAAAGTGGCAACCAAAACGAAGAGATTGATCACCTCCATGCGTTTGATTGCACTTCTTTGTCAGATATTAAAGGGGCGATGAAACTGAAATTTGATATGCTAGCTAGCAAGAAAAACAAGAAAGATGATATATCTATAACTAAAGAGAAAGATTTTATAGTAGTGCGCTACAGTGATAAAGTTGTTGAGAAACCAGTTTCCTTCAACGATAAGCTGAAAGTTCATGATAACAACAATGATAATTCATACACGAAATTAGTTTCTGTCATGAAGAAGTTGTTAATATATTCAAAGAACAATAGCATAAATGCACTATCTTTATCTTCTAATGATAATATGTTCAGGTACGTACCGAGAAATGAATTCAAGAAATTATTTAATGCGTTGCAACGGGAAAAAGCTATAAGTTAAAAATATTAATATACAGACCGCCCAAACGAATTCAAGACGTCAAAAAGCAAAATGAATTAATTATTGAGTACCACAATTCGCCACATGGAGGACATACAGGAGTACATAAAACTTTGTTAAAATTGAAACAGAGATACTGTTGGAAGGATATGAAGAAAATGGTCAAAGAACATATAAACCAATGTGAAAAGTGCAAGATGAATAAAATAACTAAGCACACCAAAGAAATAATGATAAAAACCGAGACACCATCTACTAGCTTCGAGATTGTAAACTCAGACATCGTTGGCCCGTTGAGAATTTCCAACAACTACCGATACATTCTCACTATTAAGTGCAAATTAACGAAATTTATAACTGCCCTACCCATAGAGACTAAGGATGCTACCACAGTAGCAAAAGCTATAGTAAATAAATTTATCTTATTATACGGTCATTTCAAGATTCTAAAAACGGACTTAGGGACAGAATTTACTAACAGTCTGATGAAAGAAATATGCGAGTTACTACATATAAAACAAATATTTTCAACCCCTTACCATCGTGAGTCGTTAGGTGTAATAGAAAGGAATCACCGCGTATTAAACGAATACTTACTGTCCTTCGTTGATAACAACAACTGGGACGAATGGATACCTTTCTATACATTTTCATATAATACAACTCCACATATTGACACAAATTATACACCTTACGAACTGGTATTCGGCAAACTATCCTATTTACCAAATGGCATTTTAAGCGATTCAGAAGAAATATACAATTTAGAGAATTACAGAAATGAATTAAAAATTAGATTAAAAATGTCTCTAACAAAAGCAAAGGACTTAATTGAAAAAGCTAAAATGATTAGAACAAATAAAGAATGTTATTCAAAACCATTAAACATAGAAATAGACGATCTTGTTTTATTAAAAGTAGAGAACAGAAGAAAACATGAGAAACCGTATAAAGGTCCATTGAAAGTACTAAGTAAAAATAATGTAAATACACTTTTGAAAATAGACAATAAGAAAAATGGGTTCACAATAATAGACTTAAGATTTTCAAAAAAAAGAGGGAATAACAATGTATAAAAATATAATATAAGACTTATAAAAATGCCTGTAATAAGTCTCGATTTTGTACCCAAACCCTCACCTCAAAAGGTTAAGGGTGTAGTGGATCTACAGATATCTACTACAGAATCATTCCCACACAACCAATCAGCATTTTCCCACAAACTAAACCCACAAATCAATATTTAACGAGCAGTCGTAGAATATACAAATGCATAATTTACGATCACCTTGTAATGCTCACTTTGCATACTCGTTTTGCATTACACATAATCTACTCACACGAAAGTCCAATTCATGTTGTCACTAAAAATTGACACATGAATGAATGTTTATACTAACCCATCGCGATCGCACTAGACTAAGCGGCGCTTAGCATTGGCAGTTGCAATGTACGACATACTTACACACAAAGTACGTATACCCTTTGTCAAGGAACCTGAGTAGTCATTACTCATGGACTATTATGAGGGTGGCATTTTAAATTGGGTCATATGGAAAAATGCTGATCGATATTTTGATTGGTAGAATGAATTTACTATATTCAATTCTTCCAGTTTTAGAGTAGGGATTATGTATTAAGTAGAATAAAATATTAGAGTAGGGATTATATGTTAAGTTGTAAAAATTGTATAAAAGGAAATTGTAGAAAAGAAAATATAGTCATCGTCATAGTCGTACTTTTGACTCGTTTCAATTAATTCATTATTGCCGTAGTTTGGCAAAACGCTCGAGCCGTAATTTGGCTTTAGAAGTTCCTCAATTATAGCGTAACCAGTTGCTAAATAAAAAAGTAGTAAAAATATCGGCTAGCTTGGATCTTGAATCCTGCGCCAGACATGTGGCAATTAACTTGCCGGTAGGTACCCCAATATAACCCTGTTCCCTCACTAAAAGTGCGCTTTACTTATACAGTGCTAAATCACGGATCTCCCTCGAAGAATACAAGATCCGGCGTTCGGCGTCCAACACCGAGAAGGCAACAGAGAAATCTCCTGCGACGAGCAATCTTTTACAATGTGATTGAAAAAGTGGATCCTACCCATAGAAAACCCGGTTTGAAGGTACGTCACTTACTACTCATTGGACAAGTCTTGATGTCTTCATATGTCTTTTCTGCTACTGGTGGTTCTAACGTTCTGGCTAACTGCTTTCTTGCATTAACCGCATTTTGCCTTAGTGTGCTTCGATGTACAATGTGAGGTGTAATCAACTGCAATAACACGTAAAACGTTTGAAAATTTATCCGTTTGTAATTTTCATCGTACTGAGCACATTGCATCTAATTCAAATAAATATATTTAGCTAGTTTTGCAGCGACTATTTTGACCAAACACAGTTTTTCTTTCTTTTCTCGGAAAATAGTTTTACTACCAACGAGTGTGAATTTAGTTTTTTTAAACTTATGGTAAACTCTTGTAATCGCCTCGAAAATCGAATTGAAATTTTCAACATTTCTTTACGTTTTAAGGTCTATAAAGTATATTTAAAGTGTCTTTAGAAAGAGAGATATGTGTGTGTGTGTTTGTACGTTCGTGGACAGTTTTTTCTACGAATGGTCGTACCAAGGTCGTATCGACTTTGATGAGGTGTCAATCAAAGCGTCTTTGCAATCTTAAGAGCTGATCAGTTTTTCGGACACTTCGCTCGGCGTGGTTTGCTGTTTTGACTTCTTGAGGGTCATTTCTGTCATGCGCTATATCTCGCGAACCAAACATAGGGTTTGCTTAGCTTACGTGTCAATCGACGCGTATTAACAGATATGTGATTCTGTAAAACTTAAAAGAAATGTTGGAGAGGTTTTTTTAATTTATTAAAAAATATGTAGGTTTTTAGGTGAACCTACTTCACCAAAAAAAAACAATAAATAAACAGTAAATTTTTTCCCTGATTTGCAAGATGCAGTAAGCAATGTTTATAAAATTTATAAACTCCAAACAGCTTCTGTAGAAAAACTAGCAAAACTTATTTTCATGATTACAAAAAAAATTAAATTAAAAATGAAAAATCATTGAAAGTCATCATCAACTTTAAAGCCATTTATGTCATTCACCACATCTCACGAACCAAATGTAATATTTGCATCAGTAAGGTGTCAATCGACGAGTCTTAATATTTTTGTGATGCTTTTAAGTTTATAAAAAATCGTTGGAGCCGTTTTTAAATATCATAAAAAAATGCAAAGACTGGTTTTTTTTCATAAAACATTAATTTTTAACCTGGATTCCACACCACAGTAATGAATGTTTATAAAAAAATTCAATTACTATCTTTTTTGAAGAAAATGCAGCAAAATCTTTTTTCGTGATTACAAAAATAAACAAGCCGCGAGGTGCGACCCTTGAGGACCACACGGTCAACTTCCCAGTAATATTTACATAAATATTAAAAATACTAAACAAAATAATAATTATGAAAATAATACTACTTTAAATAATAATAATGTACCTCTCATAACAGTAACTGGAATGACTTAATATTAATCGTTTCATCTACGGGAGCGTCAATTGATTACGTAAGGTTTTTGGTCGATGGGGACAGATTGATTTGATTGAATATTCACGCGGATCAATGGCGGGGGGGGGGGTTTCTACGTTATTTGTTATTTTCATATTGATGACAGCTTTTTTTATAGCATATGATCTAGCAAAGTATTGACTACGAAACATTTTACCATTCAAAGCGTTCATTGCCACAAATACAAATTTGATTAATTTTTTTTTGATTTTCAAAATTTAAGCAGTTTTGATATAAAAATTAAAACACGGTGCTATGAAGACTATTAAAAATCTGCTTAAATTATGCAAATATTAATAAACTGTGATTGGCTTAACAATAATGTCTTCAAAATAAGAGTAGTCGGGTAAAATCATTCATATGAACACTTTTTACATGGCGACTTTGAATGATTTTTTATTTTTAATTTAATTTTTTTAAACATCATGGAAAAGCGTTTTGCTGGTTTGTCTCGAAAAATTGATAAGGATTTATAAATTTTATAAACATTTACTACCGTGTTGTGCAAATCTGGTTAACAAATTTATTTTTTATAAAAAAATCCTAAATTTTTATATTTGCATCACTTAGGTGAAATATTGATCCAAAAGTATGTATGTAAATATAGCGTAAAGAAAAAAAACATAGAAAAAACATACAGTTTTCCTCAACACAATTATATTGATTAACTAGAATTTCTTCTTACAATATCAACATCGTGGAAATACAATTTCATTCAGTGATATGTCCAAATAACCGACTTATTACACTTCTTTTTTATTGTTATGAATATAAATTTCTTCTTATGGGACACGAATGGTTCAAAAGAAATTGATTACAAAGGTTAAACAAATTCAAATATAATTACAAAATACAAACTACCCTTGAGGTTGAAACGGTCAATTTCCCAGTAATATTTACATAAATAATAAAAAAATTAAACACAATAATAATGTGCAGTCAATAATCGGTTTGATTGCATGTAAAAACTAAAAAGCACTACGAAAAAAAATAAAAAAGAAGTGTAATAAGTCGTTGATTTGGACATATCACTGAATGAAATTGTATTTCCACGATGTTGATTATGTAAGAAGAAATTCTAGTTAATCAATATAATTGTGTTGAGGAAAACTGTATGTTTTTTCTATGTTTTTTTTTCTTTACGCTATATTTACAAACATACTTTTGGATCAATATTTTTGCTGCCGGATGGATGAACAATGAGAAAGTGTGTTTTTAGTATAATTTTCGAACGCTATTTGCAAGGTTTTGATTTATGTATATGATTCAACTTTTCCCAATATATTGTTTTCAGTCGTTTTTGCTAGTATTGTTCGTGGTTGCTTAGTGTTATTGTGTATTTTATATTGATTTTTTGCGGTTTCCCAAATTGTGCAATCTTTTAATTTCAATAAAAAACTGCTCAAATTTTGAAAACCAAAAAAAACAATCAAATTTGCATTTGTGGTAATCAACGCTTCGAGTGGTAAAATATTTTGTACCAAGTCCATACTTTGCAAGATTATATGCTTTAAAAAGCTTTCACCAAATAAAAAAAATGTAGTTTTTAGTATTTTTGTTCTTAAGTGTTCTCAAGATTTTAAATACTCCCCCCATCATCATTTATAATATATTTTTCTTTTTAAATGCAGTTAAACCGATCATTGACTTCATTTTCAATGTTTTTCAAGACCAACTGAAAATAAAAAAGAACAAGCCGCGAAGTGCGACCCTTGAAGTCCACACGGTCAACTTCATCTAGATAAACATTAAAAATATTAGAAACAATAATTTTGAAAATAGTTCTACTTTAAATAATAATAATGAGAGGTATTCATAGCAGTAACAGAATTGAATTAATATTAATCATATCATCTACGGGAGCATCCATTGATTACGCAAGGCTTTTGGTGGATGGGTGATGAGGATTGATTACCACAAATGCAAATTTATTTGAAATTTTGATGGTTTTCAAACTCTAAGCCGCTTATTTTAATTAAAAGACTGCAAAAACTATTAAAAATCTGTTCAAATTATCCAAACATTTTAAAATTTTGATTGACTTTACAACAAAGTCTTTAGAATAAAAGATATAAGGTCATAGCATTCAGAAGAACCCTTGTCATATGATAACTTTGAATGATTTTTTATTTTTAATTGAATTTTTTCAGAATCATGAAAAAGTTTTGCTGGTTTCTCTTCAAAAACTGATAGGAATGTATAAATTTTATAAACATTTATTATTGTGTTATGTAAACCAGGTTAAAAAAAATATTTTTATGAAAAAACCCTAAGTTTTCGCATTTTTAAAAAAACCGCTGAAATGGGTTTTTATAATGTTTAAATAATCAAAAAGATGTTCATACACGTCGATTGACCCCTTTATGATGGAAATATTATATCTGGTTCGTGAGATATAGTGAATGGAAGAAATGACCTTGAAGATCATGATGACTGTTAATGATTTTTTATTTTTTATTTAATGTTTCTGGTTATCATGAGAAAAAAGTTTTAATGTTGCTTTTACAAACTTTGCTTGAAGTATATAAATTTTATAAAAATTGAATACTGTCTTCCGTAAATCAGGTTAAAAATTTATTGTTTATTAGAAAAACCTAATTTTTTGCAATTCGTTTCCTGAAAATAAAAAACGGCTTCAACGTTTTTTTTTTTAAATTTGACAGATTCACACAAATGTTAATACGCGTCGATTGACATCCTAAATATGCAAAGCGTATGTTTGGTTCGCGAGATATAACGCATGAAATAAATGACCTTCAAAGGGGCAAAGCAACAAACCCCCCGACTGAAGTATCCCAAAAACCAATCAGCTCTTTAAATTACAAAGACGCTTCGATTGACACCTCAACCAAGTCGATACGACTTTGTTTACGTGAGTTATGCTCGTAGAAAAAAGTGTCCACGAACGTACGTACGTACGTACACACACACACATACATCTCCCTTTCTAAAAACACTTTATATATACTCTATAGACCTCAAAACGTAAAGAAATGTTGAAAATTTCAATTTCGATTTTCGAGGTGATTACAAGAACTTCCCAAATACTGGGAAGTTAATTATAAGTCTTATTGATGTAAAACCGTGCAAAATACAAATTCAATGATTATGCTGAAGCGATGGCAATTTTGAACGCAACTATTCAAAATGGCCATCACGCGACAAAATCTCTTCAATGGGCGTAATGACAAAAACTGCATTCATTTTTGCTAGTGCTCTTTTTACTTCAAACATCGATATGAAAATAATAAAAAACGTAGAAAATTCTCTGTATCCTATTCCCCCTCCGATTAATCCGCGTGATATTCAATCAACGCTCCCGTAAATGATTCGATTATTATTAAAACATTCTAAAAACTGTTCTGATAGGTTCATTATTATTATTTAAAGGATTAGTATTTTCATAAATATTATTGTGTTTAGTATTTGGCTGTTGCTATCCGCCCGACACCGTTAAAACAAGCGTCAAAATTAAAAGAGTGCTTGTGCATGTATTGAACGAGTGTTACGTTAAACCAACCAAGGGGAAATTGAGAATGGGAAAAGTAGAGAAAGGAATGAAAGTCGGTAAGTGACAGATAGGAACAATTGTACTTTTGGTATACGGAAAATTGGTGTGAATGCATTTTGTATAATTACAATATTTGAAATTTCTTTGCCAAGATGAATTGATTGGTAGGATCTGAAATGGAGCGCCATTAAGAGAAAAACCAAAAATCATGTAGAATCGTATGGCATACAGCCGCAGACTCCGATGCACGTCAAAAGATAAAGTGTAGAATAATGTGAAAAGTTGATTATTTGTAAGTTTAAAAAATATAATATATTGTGTGCAAAATATTATAATATAATACAAAATCAAATTAAACCAGTTATTTTTTCTTGTGTCTAGGCCCGCTTTTTGTATGGGGGGAATGGGGATAGACACTTCCTGACAACTCTTTGCATTGTTAACAGTAAATTGGACAGTTCGTCTGCTTCTGCTATTTTCGGTAGCGTGTGGATATGATCATCGCTAATGGAAATATGAGAAGTTTTTCCTTTGCCAAATATCTCCGTTTATTCTTTAATTTTTGTGATTCGTATATGGAACTCTTCGTCAATGCATGCGTTTACAATATTGAGCAGTTCATGCATGGTGCTTTCCAATAGTTTAATTTCATGATTTGTCGATAGCACATCTGTAGTTAAAATTTCTTGTTATACAGGAGCAGAGCTTGCTGGAGCAATCGTCATGAGCATTTTAGTTTTGCTCCACCTACTTGCAAATACAACATCACAGAATTGTGGCAGGCGAAAGTGCTATCGAACTACAAAAATATGCCTGCACGGCAAGTGCGAAGACTTCCAAAGAATGCATTTGCAGCATGCAGGATAAGCTGTGATTATGACCATATCATCATGAACTGTGCATTAATGCAATGCATCATCTAAAATAGATATGTGTAGTGTATCGCAAGTTTGTATTTTTCGAAAAACAATGTCACTCGCGTAAAAACACACTGAAAGTTTAACCCAGTATTACAATCAAAATTGGCACACGGCTCACGACCAGTGAACTGTGTTCAGTATGAACACCTACAATTTATCCAATTTAACCAATAATCGGTTGAAATCCTTTAATCAGAAAATAAAATAAGTAATACCAAAGAATTTTTATCTGAAAACAATGGTGATATGCTTCTTTGAATGGTATGCCTCCCACCATCAAGAGAGAAAAGTAAACGTTTCAAGGCAAGCTTTGAAACAGCGAGTGACCGACTATAAAGTTGAAAGGGATGAAATAAAAATATAATAAATAAAAACAAAGTCGTATCGACTTCGTAAAGGTGTCAATCGAAGAGTCTTTGCAATCTTAAGAGCTGATTGGATTTTTGGAAACTTCAGGCGGGGGGTTCTCTGTTTTTACTCCCTTAAGGTCATTGCTGTCAAAAGCTATATCTCACGAACCAAACATGTGTTTTTCATCATTGAGTTTTCAATCGACTCGTTTTGACATTTGTGTGATGCGATCAAATTTTTAAAAATTCGTTGGAGCCGGTTTTTAATTTATTAAAAAAAAGTGCAAAAAATCAGCGGTTTTCTCAAAAAAAAAAAATTTTTAGCCTGGTTTGCGAAGTGCAGTGATCAATGTTTATAAAATTTATACACTTTTAATTGTGCTTGAAAAAAACGGCAGAATTTATTCCAATGATAATGAAAAAAAAAAATTAAATTAAAAATAAAAATCAGTAAGTCATCGTGACCTTCAAAGTCATTCATTTCACTATCTATATCTGGTGAACCAAATATAATATCTGCATCACTGAGATTCTAATCGTCGCGTCTTAACATTTTCATGCTGTTTTCATGTTTTTAAAAAATCATTGGAGCCGTTATTTAATTTTAAAAATTTGCAAAAACTTAAGGTTTTTTCGTAAAAAATAAATTTTAAACCGCATTTGCACAGTACAGTAACAAATGTTTAAAAAATTTATAACATCTTATCAGTTTTTGAAGTGAAACAAGCAAAATTGTTTTCCATGATTACAAAAAAAGCCGCGAAGTGCCACCGTTGAGGTCCACACGGTCAACTTCCCAGTAATATCTAGATAAACATTAAAAATATTAAACACAATAATAATTTTGAGAATAGTACTACTTTAAATGATAATAATGAAAGGTATTCATAGCAGTAACAGGAATGAGTTAATATTAATCATATCATCTACGGGAGCATCCATTGATTACGCAAGGCTTTTGGTGGATGGGTGATGATGATTGATTACCACAAATGCAAATTTAATTGAAATTTTGATGGTTTTCAAAATTTAGGCTGCTTATTTTAATTAAAAGACTGCAAAAACTATTAAAAATCTGCTCAAATTATCCAAACATTTTCAAACTTTGATTGATCTTACAACAAAGTCCTGAAGTCCTGTTCAGAAAAACCCTTGTCATATGATAACTTTGAATGATTTTTTATTTTTAATTGAATTTTTTTCTGAACTTTGAAAAAAGTTTTGCTGGTTTCTCTTCAAAAACTGATAGTCATGTATAAATTTTATAAACATTTATTACTGTGTTGTGCAAATCAGGTAAAAAAAATTTTTTTTTAAGGAAAAAACCGTAAGTTTTCGCATTTTGAAAAAAAAAACGCTGCAACGGATTTTTATAATGTTAAAATAATCAAAAAAATTTAAAACACGTCGATTGGCACCTTATGGATGCAAATATTATATTTGGTTCGTGAGATATAGTGAATGGAAGAAATGACCTTGACGAACATGATGACTGTTAATGATTTTTTATTTAATGTTTCTTGTTATCATGAGAAAAAGTTTTGATAACGGTTTTTTCAGCATTGCTTGAAGTATATAAATTTTACAAAAATTGAATACTGTCTTCCGTAAATCAGGTTAAAAATTTATTGTTTAAGAAAAAACCTAATTTTTTGCACTTTTCTTCTTAAATTAAAAAACGGCTTCAACGATTTTTTCCAAATATTAAATAGATTCACACAAATCCTAATACGCGTCGATTGACTTCTTTATCATGCAAATCGTGTGTTTGGTTCGCGAGATACAACGCATGACAAAAATGACCTTCAAAGGGGCGAAACAACAAACCCCCCGACCGAAGTATCCCAAAAACTAATCAGCTCTTAAGATTGTAAAGACGCTTCGAAGGACACCTCAATGAAGTCGATACGACGTTGTTTACGTGAGTTATGCTCGTAGAAAAAAGTGTCCACGAACGTACGTACGTACACACACACATACATCTCCCTTTCTAAAAACACTTTATATATACTCTATAGACCTCAAAACGTAAAGAAATGTTGAAAATTTCAATTTCGATTTTCGAGGCGATTACAAGAACTTCCCATATACATATAATTAAATAACAAAAAAAAATTAAAACAAGCCGCGAAGTGCGACCCTTGAGGTCCACACGGTCAACTTCCCAGTAATATCTAGATAAACATCAAAAATATTAAACAAAATAATAATTTTGAAAATAGTACTACTTTAAATAATAATAATGAGAGGTATTCATAGCAGTAACAGAATTGAATTAATATTAATCATATCATCTACGGGAGCATCCGTTGATTACGCAAGGCTTTTGGTGGATGGGTGATGATGATTGATTACCACAGATGCAAATTTGATTGAAATTTTGATGGTTTTCAAAATTTGAGCTGCTTATTTCAATTAAAAGACTGCAAAAACTATTAAAAATCTGCTCAAATTATCTAAACATTTTAAAACTTTGATTGACTTTACAACAACGTATTTGAAATAAAAGATATAAGGTAATATCATTCAGAAGAACCCTTGTCATATGGTAACTTTGAATGATTTTTTATTTTTTATTAATTTGTTTTTCAAAATCATGGAAAAACTTTTGCTGGTTTCTCTTCAAAAACTGATAGCAATGTATAAATTTTATAAACATTTATTACTTTGTTGTGCAAATTAGGTTAAAAAAATATTTTTTATGAAAAAAATCCTATTTTTGGAATTTTCTTCTATTAAATTAAAAATACCGCTGAAACGGATTTTTATTATGTTAAAATAATCAAAAGTATGTTAAAACACGTCGATTGACCCCTGTATGATGCAAATATTATATCTGGTTCGTGAGATATAGTGAATGGAAGAAATGACCTTGAAGATAATGATGACTGTTAATGATTTTTTTATTTTTTATTTAACTTTTTACGTAGTCACGAGAGAAAGTTTAGATGCTGTTTTTACAATCACTGCTTGGAGTATATAAATTTTATAAAAATTGAATACTGTCTTCCGTGAATCAGGTTAAAAATTTATTGTTTATTAAAAAAACCTAATTTATTGCATTTTTTTTTCTTAAATTAAAAAACGGCTTCAATGATTTTTTTTTTCAAAATTTGATAGAATCACATAAATGATAATACGCGTCGATTGACAGCTTGTTCGAAAAAATCGTACGGATGGTTCACGAGATATAACGCATGACAGAAATGACATTCAAACGGGCAAAACAGCAAACCCCCCGACCGAAGTATTCCAAAAACTAATCAGCTCTTAAGATTGCACAGACGCTTCGATTGACACCTCAACGAAGTCGATAACGCTTTGTTTACGTGAGTTATGCTCGTAGAAAAAACTGTCCACGAACGCACGTACGTACGTACACACACACACACATGCATACTTCTTTCTAAAAACACTTTATATATACTCTATAGACCTCAAAACGTAAAAAAATGTTGAAAATTTCAATTTCACTTTTCGAGGCGATTACAAGAACTTCCCATATACTGGGAAGTTAAAAAAAAGGCTCAATGTAAAAAGTGGTCATACCATTGATATTACCTGATTACTCTTATTCTAAAGACAAGATAGTTGAATCAATCAAAGTTTACTAATATTTGTAAAAAAATTGAGCAGTTTTTTTAGAGTTTTAACAGTACCGTGTTCTAATTTTGATAAAAAAACTGCTGACATTTTGAAAACCAAAAAATTTCAAATTTACATTTTTAATGGTAGAATGTTTGGTAGTCAATACTTTGTAAGATCATATACTTTAAAAAGCTTTCATCAAATAATAAATTGCACTTTTTAGTAGTTTTGTTCTTTTGTGTTTGTAAGATTTCAATTATTTCCTCCATCATCATACGTAATGCTTTTTAGTTTTTAATGAAACTAAACTGATTTTTGACTGCACATTCTGCACATAACTATTCAAAATGGCCACCACGCGACAAAATCTCTTCAGTGGGCGTAATAACAAAACTGCATTCATTTTTGATAGCGCTGTTATGTCCTTCAAGCATTGATATGAAAAAAACAAATAACGTAGAAAAGGCTTTGTAACCTACCCCCACCACCCACCGATTGATCCGCATGAATATTCAATCACACCAAAAGCACTACGTATTTAATGGACGCTCCCGTAGATGATACGATTTATATTAACGCATTGCAATTTCTGTTATGAGTGGCTCTAATTATTATTATTTGAAGTAGTAGTATTTTCATAATTATGATTGTATTTAGTGTTTTTAATATTTATAAAGTTATTACTGGGAATTTGACCGTGTAGACCTCAAGGGTCGCACCTCGCGGCTTGTTTTCTATTTAAGTGACGTTCACTCCATGTCCATTTCGATCCTAGTGATATATGTATGTTGTTGAGTTCTTGCGAAGTAAAACACAACCAATTCTAATCAGGTAATAAAAGGAAAATATGTATATTCTGGAATGGTACACTAATGAGAAATACGCGGGTGCTGTGGTCGGCTGCTCCATCTAGACTGCCTCCATCTTGCCCATCGTCTCGGGCCGCTGAGTGTGTATGGGTGGCCATGGTTGATGTGTGTCATTGCTTCCTTATGGGTATGTTTCGAGTGGTAAACGCGGGTATATATCTTTGAACAGGTTTGGAAACCCGTGTCGTCCTTCTTAGTGGTGGTCCTGTGGGCTGTGCAGGTATTCCTTGGTGTGGGTTTGACGGCGATGGTGTTCGTGACAAATTTGAGTCACCATCTAGAATGATGTCATAGGAAAGCTGATCCAAATCGCAGTTAATTTCCTTGGAATCGCGTTTCCTCATTTGATTCGCATGAGACCGGATCGTTCAATCCGTAGTTTGAACCGTGTAGCAAACCTTGGCTTGGCGACTCCTAACGACTCCTGAAACCCATTGATATTGGTTATGGCGGTTCAATTTAACGAACACAGTGTCGCCAACATTAAATCGTCTAATTTTCGCTCCATTCCGGCGATTGAACTGTTCGGCGCTGGATACTGCGCTGGAACGTAGCGAATTTGACTCATTTTCTGGAGGAGGCCTTAATAAGTCAAGCGATGTACACATTAGTCGACCAAAAAAAAATTCCGAAGGTGATTTAGCTTTGGGACAATTTGGGTTTGCGGTTGATCTATAACTCAAAAGAAAATTAGATAAATTTTCATCTACGTTACCGTCTTCCTCCATTTTTTTAAGACTGCGCTTTAATGTATCCACGAATCTTTCTGCCTGTCCGTTAGATTGTGGATGAAACGGTGGTGTAAAAACATGATTAATACCGAGCTCTTGACAGAACCTCCGGAACTCGATGGATGAAAACTGTGTTCCATTATCGGATACAATTGTTTCTGGAATTCCGAATCTCGCAAATGTTTCGCGAAGATATTTGATCGTAACAGTTGACGTGGTTGATCGTGTACGGATAACTTCCGGATATTTTGAGAAAGCGTCTACAATGACTAAGTAATAATGGTCTGCGCTCGGCCCAGCGTAATCTATATGAATACGTTGCCATGGCGATGTTGGTGATGGCCAAGGAGACAGTTTTGTTTTGACTGGTGACTTTGCAGCCTCATTGCATTGCTGGCACATTCTAACAATTTGTTCACATTGTTGGTCTAAGTATGGCCAATACACGTAGCTTCTTGCGATAGCTTTCATCCGCTGAATGCCCGGGTGACATCTATGAAGTTGTTTCAATATTCGTTTGTGAAACTTTTCCGGTATGACTAGTCTATTGCCAAATAGCAGACAATTTTCGACGCATGAAATTGAATCGCGACGAAAGTAATATCGTCTAATGACTTCATCAGTGATCGTTTTACAGTCCGGCCATCCGTGTATTGTGTATTCTCGAATTCTATTGATAACATCGTCCTTCTCCGATTCTGTGTTGATCATTGTGAAAGTTACGGGTAATGAATTTGTACATTCTACTATGAGCTGACGAACATCGGCTTCAAAGTGTACTGCGCCCACAACGAATTCTTCATTGCTCTGTCTCGTATCCTTCAAAAGACGTGACAACATATCTGCATGACCAAACTTATCGGTTGTCAAGTGTTGTATCTTGAAGTCATATGATTGCATAATGAGAGCCCAGCGTTGCAATATATTTGCGGTGCAGACTGGGATACCCTTATTTGAACCAAAGATTGTGACCAGAGGTTTATGATCCGTCTGTAACAGAAATCTTCGACCAAAAATCATACGATGAAATTTTTTTACGGCGAATACTAGGGCAAGAGCTTCCTTTTCCACCTGGCTGTATGCTTTTTCTGCTTTGTTGAGTGCTCTGTGAGCATGTGCTACAGCTTTTTCGGAATTATCCGGGAACCGGTGTAGAATCACAGCTCCAATACCATAACTGCTTGCATCTGCTGCAACAATTATTGGTAATTCTGGGTTAAAATGAGTCAAAAGTAGATCTGATTTGAGCATATGCTTGAGTTTTACAAATGCTTGATCACACTCTTTCGTCCAATTCTATGGAACGTCTTTTTTTAGTAATGTGTCCAATGGTTGTCTGTGTCTACGCATCTCTTTTATGAATGCACTATAATAAGATATTCCTCCGAAGAATGACCGTAGAGTTGAAACATCTATTGGTGGTGGCATCTCTTGTATTGCCTCGATTTTTACAGGATCCGGTCGACATCCATTTTTGTCGATGATGACACCTAAGTACTTGATCTGCGCGAGCGAAAAACTGCATTTATCAAAATTTAAAGTAAAACCGTATTTTTCGATTCGGTTTAAAACCTCGAAAAGGTTATTGTTGTGTTCTTCCTGATTTCTGCCGAACACAATTATATCATCCAAATATGCAATAGCACCTTGCGTTGTGTTTAACATTTGGTCCATCAACTGTTGAAAAATTCCTGGCGCAGTTTTCACCCCGAATGGTAACCGGTTGTTTGTGAATAAGCCGCGATGTGTATTGATCGTAATAGGATCGCCTCCTCGCGGTGCACCCTGGGTAACGCCAAATGATCCAACCAGATGAAGGAGTCAAACAGTAGAGTTATACTTTTGCTGACCGACTCAAGAGGGGATGGTCATCCTCACGGACTTCAGACCATATTACGCATGGATTTGTTTGAAACAGTAAGTTTATCTTAGCTGACCTAACATCAATGGGAGTTTGTCGCCCCTACGTAACCATGGACAAAAACCGGATGGAGGAGTCAAACAGTAGAGTAATACTTTTGCTGACCGACTTAAGAGGGGATAGTCACCCTCACGGACTTCAGACTAAAAGGACTCATGGTGTGTCAAAACAGTAGGGTTGTAAAATACTTTGCTGACTGGCATCAAGGGGAAGTGGTTGACCTCTAGTAACCCATTGGACCAAAAACCGGATGGAGGAGTCAAAACAGTAGAGCTCGCTACCTTTGCTGATTGACTTACGGGGCATTTGTCATCCTCACGGAACTTCAAGACTACCCAGACTCATGGTGTGTCAAAACAGTAGGGTTTATACTTTGCTGACCGGCATAAAGGGGAAGTGGTTGACCTCTAGTAACCCATGGACCAAACGGCGATCAATCCGGAGCTAGCAGGGGCTCAATTGAAGAGGTTGTGTTGAGCTTCCTCGAAACCTTACCAGGGGTATACTGGTACTAAGGGAACCGGGGCCCCAGGGATTTGTCCCTGCCGGTGTTGGTGAGGAGCCTGTGGAGGCTGAAACTTAGGGGCTGTGGTTGTACACCCATTAGCGGGTACTTACATTATAATACAGTTTGGATCTTGACACATTGGTATAGGACCCTTCTGTATGTGGTGCTTTGGCGTGCTGTTGCGTTTACGACAGGGGTGCCGTTGCCCAAAAAGCGGCATGGATGATTATAGGTCCAATCTTGACCAAGGGTAAGCAGGAGCCCTGTCAGCTTTGAATTAAAATTGGTACCTGTATTCAGAAAGCCACGTGGCTCATACTACGGTATGGGTAGTTGGCAAGTACGTTTCTGGGGGGTCTTGGTGCGAACATATCGTAACTCGTAGCTTAAGAAGCTCGTGGTGTTAAGACACACTTGTCAGGAAACCACGTGAATCTTAGAGTCTACTGTCCACGAACGCACGTACGTACGTACACACACACACACATACATACTTCTTTCTAAAAACACTTTATATATACTCTATAGACCTCAAAACGTAAAGAAATGTTGAAAATTTCAATTTAGATTCTCGAGGCGATTACAAGAACTTCCCATATACATATAATTAAATAACAAAAAAAAATTAAAACAAGCCGCGAAGTGTGACCCTTGAGGTCCACACGGTCAACTTCCCAGTAATATCTAGATAAACATCAAAAATATTAAACAAAATAATAATTTTGAAAATAGTACTACTTTAAATAATAATAATGAGAGGTATTCATAGCAGTAACAGGAATGAGTTAATAATAATCATATCATCTACGGGAGGGTCCATTGATTAAGTAAGGTTTTTGGTGGATGGGTGATGATGATTGATTATCACAAATGCAAATTTGATTGAAATTTTGATGGTTTTCAAAATTCAAGCCGTTTTTTAATTAAAAGACTGCAAAAGCTGTTAAACATCTGCGCAAATTATCCAAATATTTGAAAACTTTGATTGACTTTACAACAAAATCTTTTAAATAAAAGATATAAGGTAATATCATTCGGAAGAACCCTTTTCATATGGTAGCTTTGAATGATTTTTTATTTTTTATTAATTTGTTTTTCAAAATCATGGAAAAACTTTTGCTGGTTTCTCTTCAAAAACTGATAGCAATGTATAAATTTTATAAACATTTATTACTGTGTTGTGCAAATCAGGTTAAAAAAATATTTTTTATCAAAAAAAGCCTATTTTTGGAATTTTCTTCCATTAAATTAAAAATACCGCTGAAACGGATTTTTATTATGTTAAAATAATCAAAAGTATGTTAAAACACGTCGATTGACCCCTGTATGATGCAAATATTATATCTGGTTCGTGAGATATAGTGAATGGAAGAAATGACCTTGAAGATAATGATGACTGTTAATGATTTTTTTATTTTTTATTTAACTTTTTACGTAGTCACGAGAGAAAGTTTAGATGCTGTTTTTACAATCACTGCTTGGAGTATATAAATTTTATAAAAATTGAATACTGTCTTCCGTGAATCAGGTTAAAAATTTATTGTTTATTAAAAAAACCTAATTTATTGCATTTTTTTTTCTTAAATTAAAAAACGGCTCCAATGATTTTTTTTTCAAAATTTGATAGAATCACATAAATGATAATACGCGTCGATTGACAGCTTGTTCGAAAAAATCGTACGGATGGTTCACGAGATATAACGCATGACAGAAATGACATTCAAACGGGCAAAACAGCAAACCCCCCCGACCGAAGTATTCCAAAAACTAATCAGCTCTTAACATTGCACAGACGCTTCGATTGACACCTCAACGAAGTCGATAACGCTTTGTTTACGTGAGTTATGCTCGTAGAAAAAACTGTCCACGAACGCACGTACGTACGTACACACACACACATGCATACTTCTTTCTAAAAACACTTTATATATACTCTATAGACCTCAAAACGTAAAAAAATGTTGAAAATTTCAATTTCACTTTTCGAGGCGATTACAAGAACTTCCCATATACTGGGAAGTTAAAAAAAAGGCTCAATGTAAAAAGTGGTCATACCATTGATATTACCTGATTACTCTTATTCTAAAGACAAGATAGTTGAATCAATCAAAGTTTACTAATATTTGTAAAAAAATTGAGCAGTTTTTTTAGAGTTTTAACAGTACCGTGTTCTAATTTTGATAAAAAAACTGCTGACATTTTGAAAACCAAAAAATTTCAAATTTACATTTTTAATGGTAGAATGTTTGGTAGTCAATACTTTGTAAGATCATATACTTTAAAAAGCTTTCATCAAATAATAAATTGCACTTTTTAGTAGTTTTGTTCTTTTGTGTTTGTAAGATTTCAATTATTTCCTCCATCATCATACGTAATGCTTTTTAGTTTTTAATGAAACTAAACTGATTTTTGACTGCACATTCTGCACATAACTATTCAAAATGGCCACCACGCGACAAAATCTCTTCAGTGGGCGTAATAACAAAACTGCATTCATTTTTGATAGCGCTGTTATGTCCTTCAAGCATTGATATGAAAAAAACAAATAACGTAGAAAAGGCTTTGTAACCTACCCCCACCACCCACCGATTGATCCGCATGAATATTCAATCACACCAAAAGCACTACGTATTTAATGGACGCTCCCGTAGATGATACGATTTATATTAACGCATTGCAATTTCTGTTATGAGTGGCTCTAATTATTATTATTTGAAGTAGTAGTATTTTCATAATTATGATTGTATTTAGTGTTTTTAATATTTATAAAGTTATTACTGGGAATTTGACCGTGTAGACCTCAAGGGTCGCACCTCGCGGCTTGTTTTCTATTTAAGTGACGTTCACTCCATGTCCATTTCGATCCTAGTGATATATGTATGTTGTTGAGTTCTTGCGAAGTAAAACACAACCAATTCTAATCAGGTAATAAAAGGAAAATATGTATATTCTGGAATGGTACACTAATGAGAAATACGCGGGTGCTGTGGTCGGCTGCTCCATCTAGACTGCCTCCATCTTGCCCATCGTCTCGGGCCGCTGAGTGTGTATGGGTGGCCATGGTTGATGTGTGTCATTGCTTCCTTATGGGTATGTTTCGAGTGGTAAACGCGGGTATATATCTTTGAACAGGTTTGGAAACCCGTGTCGTCCTTCTTAGTGGTGGTCCTGTGGGCTGTGCAGGTATTCCTTGGTGTGGGTTTGACGGCGATGGTGTTCGTGACAAATTTGAGTCACCATCTAGAATGATGTCATAGGAAAGCTGATCCAAATCGCAGTTAATTTCCTTGGAATCGCGTTTCCTCATTTGATTCGCATGAGACCGGATCGTTCAATCCGTAGTTTGAACCGTGTAGCAAACCTTGGCTTGGCGACTCCTAACGACTCCTGAAACCCATTGATATTGGTTATGGCGGTTCAATTTAACGAACACAGTGTCGCCAACATTAAATCGTCTAATTTTCGCTCCATTCCGGCGATTGAACTGTTCGGCGCTGGATACTGCGCTGGAACGTAGCGAATTTGACTATTTCTGGAGGAGGCCTTAATAAGTCAAGCGATGTACACATTAGTCGACCAAAAAAATTTTCCGAAGGTGATTTAGCTTTGGGACAATTTGGGTTTGCGGTTGATCTATAACTCAAAAGAAAATTAGATAAATTTTCATCTACGTTACCGTCTTCCTCCATTTTTTTAAGACTGCGCTTTAATGTATCCACGAATCTTTCTGCCTGTCCGTTAGATTGTGGATGAAACGGTGGTGTAAAAACATGATTAATACCGAGCTCTTGACAGAACCTCCGGAACTCGATGGATGAAAACTGTGTTCCATTATCGGATACAATTGTTTCTGGAATTCCGAATCTCGCAAATGTTTCGCGAAGATATTTGATCGTAACAGTTGACGTGGTTGATCGTGTACGGATAACTTCCGGATATTTTGAGAAAGCGTCTACAATGACTAAGTAATAATGGTCTGCGCTCGGCCCAGCGTAATCTATATGAATACGTTGCCATGGCGATGTTGGTGATGGCCAAGGAGACAGTTTTGTTTTGACTGGTGACTTTGCAGCCTCATTGCATTGCTGGCACATTCTAACAATTTGTTCACATTGTTGGTCTAAGTATGGCCAATACACGTAGCTTCTTGCGATAGCTTTCATCCGCTGAATGCCCGGGTGACATCTATGAAGTTGTTTCAATATTCGTTTGTGAAACTTTTCCGGTATGACTAGTCTATTGCCAAATAGCAGACAATTTTCGACGCATGAAATTGAATCGCGACGAAAGTAATATCGTCTAATGACTTCATCAGTGATCGTTTTACAGTCCGGCCATCCGTGTATTGTGTATTCTCGAATTCTATTGATAACATCGTCCTTCTCCGATTCTGTGTTGATCATTGTGAAAGTTACGGGTAATGAATTTGTACATTCTACTATGAGCTGACGAACATCGGCTTCAAAGTGTACTGCGCCCACAACGAATTCTTCATTGCTCTGTCTCGTATCCTTCAAAAGACGTGACAACATATCTGCATGACCAAACTTATCGGTTGTCAAGTGTTGTATCTTGAAGTCATATGATTGCATAATGAGAGCCCAGCGTTGCAATATATTTGCGGTGCAGACTGGGATACCCTTATTTGAACCAAAGATTGTGACCAGAGGTTTATGATCCGTCTGTAACAGAAATCTTCGACCAAAAATCATACGATGAAATTTTTTTACGGCGAATACTAGGGCAAGAGCTTCCTTTTCCACCTGGCTGTATGCTTTTTCTGCTTTGTTGAGTGCTCTGTGAGCATGTGCTACAGCTTTTTCGGAATTATCCGGGAACCGGTGTAGAATCACAGCTCCAATACCATAACTGCTTGCATCTGCTGCAACAATTATTGGTAATTCTGGGTTAAAATGAGTCAAAAGTAGATCTGATTTGAGCATATGCTTGAGTTTTACAAATGCTTGATCACACTCTTCCGTCCAATTCTATGGAACGTCTTTTTTTAGTAATGTGTCCAATGGTTGTCTGTGTCTACGCATCTCTTTTATGAATGCACTATAATAAGATATTCCTCCGAAGAATGACCGTAGAGTTGAAACATCTATTGGTGGTGGCATCTCTTGTATTGCCTCGATTTTTACAGGATCCGGTCGACGTCCATTTTTGTCGATGATGACACCTTAGTACTTGATCTGCGCGAGCGAAAAACTGCATTTATCAAAATTTAAAGTAAAACCGTATTTTTCGATTCGGTTTAAAACCTCGAAAAGGTTATTGTTGTGTTCTTCCTGATTTCTGCCGAACACAATTATATCATCCAAATATGCAATAGCACCTTGCGTTGTGTTTAACATTTGGTCCATCAACTGTTGAAAAATTCCTGGCGCAGTTTTCACCCCGAATGGTAACCGGTTGTTTGTGAATAAGCCGCGATGTGTATTGATCGTAAGCATCTTCTTTGATTCGTCATCAAGTGGAACTTGTAAGTATGCGTCTGAGAGGTCTAGTTGGCTAAATACAGTTGCACCTGACAATGACGAGAAAATTGCCTCCGGCACTGGCAGTGGATATTGATGAGGATTGAGCGACTTATTTAATCCCGTAGAATAATCTCCACATAATCGTAAAGATCCATTAGCTTTACGGACAGCAACGATTGGCGTTGCCCATGCTGAGGACTCTACTGATGAAATAATCTCCAACTCTTGTAGTCGTATAAGTTCATTTTCAATATCTGGCAGGATCGCAAAAGGCGCCGGTCGCCTTGGTCTAAACACTGGTACAGTATTCTGTTTCAAATATAGATGTGCTTTGAAGCTGGCACACAGCCCTAATTTAGTACTAAACACTTTCTTGTACTTTTGTTTGACAACTTCCCTGATATTTGGCATAACACTTGTTTTATTGCAAATGGACACTAGTGGCAGATTCCACATTTTTAGCCAGTCTATTCCATCACTCCCAAATAGATCCAACTAACTAGTAACGTAGCATGACATCCGTACCTTATTTTGCCGGAATTCCAGTTCGCACTCAAACACACCGATAATTTTGATTTTTCCTCCAGAGGCGCTTATGGCTTGGTTCGATGTTGCCATGAGTGTAGGGCTTCCAATTACTTGCCAAGTATTATTGGAAGTTAAAGTTAAATCCGATGCGGAATCAAATTGAAGCGTTACCATCGTACCATTAAGCCGCACTCGAATATACTTGCGATTTCGATTAAAATCTACTCGATTGACACTTCCAGTTGATTTATTTTTATATTTCGCCTTACTCTGCCTACCCGATGGTCTAGGTGATAGTGATGGTGCGTTACAATATCCGTCTCGATGTCCCTTGTTTCCACATCTGGTGCAAATGTGTTGTGTAAAAGTACAATTGCGTACGTAGTGAAGCTCACCACAAAACTAGCATGGTGTTCGAGGCACATTTGAGTTGGTAGTGGTACGGTTTTTGTTGTTTCGAGCTGGTTCCGCGTTTCGAGCTGGTTTTGTGTTAACCACATGCACATTGTTTGACTGTGTTGGCTTAGTTGCAGCCGATGCGATCATGGCTGAATCATGTTTCACATTGATTATGTGTTGGCATTCTTCAGCTAACGCATCCAATGATATAGTCTGCGCGTCTAATTTCGTTAGCAGCCGTGCCCGAATGTCATTGTCTCTAGATGCGTGTAGTCCGCATACAAACGTAAGGCACTTGAATTGCTCAGCGTTGATTGATGATAGTTCGAATTTTTCGCATGCCTTATTGATTTTGCCGGCATACGAAACGAAATCATCTGTCTCGCTCTTGACCATTTTGAGGCATTGGTATCGATGATTGAACAATGAGGAGCGGCTACCAAATATTTTGGTTAGGGTGGTAATTGTATTGACAAATTTTACGTCTCTTGGATGAGTTGGTAATATGTAATTAACATACCGCTCATATGTCGTCGGACCGAGTTTCCGAAGTAAAAGCCTTACCCTGGCCGCCTCGTCTAATGATTTTCCGTTAACCAAAAACAAATCCTCGTATCTGTTGTTCCACGCCTCAAAAGTTAGGTCTTCTTCTGCGTTGTAATGGTACTCCACCATGCTTGCAGTAAGTGTTTCCAATAATTTCGGATTTTCTCCGGAAGTTTCCATCGGAGCCGTTCTTTGCCCTTTCTGGGATGCTGCTAGTGTTTTTGTGAGGTGTTTCATGAGCAAATTTTGCTGCGCGAGCAGTTTTGCGATGGCTTCGGCATCCATTTTCGTAATATATGTAAGGTTATTTCACTCTGCAATCACTTTGTCTTTAGATCTTTAAAACACATCCCATCCTCGTCGCCACTGTTGAGTTCTTGCGAAGTAAAACACAACCAATTCCAATCAGGTAATAAAAGGAAAATATGTATATTCTGGAATGGTACACTAATGAGAAATACGCGGGTGCTGTGGTCGGCTGCTCCATCTAGACTGCCTCCATCTTGCCCATCCTCTCGGGTCGCTGAGTGTGTATGGGTGGCCAGCCGCTGAGTGTGTATGGGTGGCCATGGTTGATGTGTGTCATTGCTTCCTTATGGGTATACAACATATGTAAAATGCAAATATTATTTGTTCATCTCAAAGATAGTAATAGTAAGTTAATGATGCACTGACTTTTTTGACTCTTAAAGTCATTGAATGCGGGTATGAACTTACCACTATTTATTATTCATTAACCGAAGTCCGTAACCGGGAAGTCTTTGTAATCGCCCCGAAAATCGAAATTGAAATTTTTCACATATCTTTACGTTTAAAGGTCCTTACATTTAAATGGTTTTTGGAAAGTAGCATGTTTGTGTGTGTGTCTACGAACGTACGTTCGTGGAAAGCTTCTCATACGAGCATAGTAAGTTGGTACGTAAACAAGTCGTATCGACTTCGTTGTGGTGACAATTGTGAAGTATTTGAAATTTTAATTTTATAAAATCCTTATAAAAATTTCATACTTTAAACAATTCTTATGAAAAATCAATAATTTTTTCACGGTCACACATAAAAAATAAAAAAGGGAATTAAAAGCCACTATGTAGAAAGGGTTTATAAGAATAATGTTACTTGATATCTTTTATTCTATGAGCATTGTTGTTAAGTCAATCAAAGCGCATTAATAAATAATTTGAGCTGATTTTCAATAGTTTCCACATTGCCGTTCTTTTAATTTTAATGAAAAAACAGCTTAAAATTATTTTTTCATCTAATTTGCATTTGTTGTCATCTGCTGTGAGTGGTAAATGTTTTGGTGATTTTTTATTTAAGAAAAATACAAACTTTTGATGATTGTAAAACACGTTCATACAAAAACAATACATCATTCATATTCATAATGAAAAAATGTTTATAAAAACCATATTACTGAATTTCACTTGCTTAATTTATCAGAGGATCACTAAATTATTTGGAAATTATTCTATAAAATCTAGCTACGCAATCATTCAGGTTAAATGAAAGTTTATGTCTATCCAGGCATTAAACTTCCACTAAAATAGCACACTTCGCAATCCGTCCATAAGCCAGACATAAATACAAATCACATATCCACACCCCACACATGACGACTTACATCATTTCTGGGTAAATTCTCTGATCTTTTCTTTGAGCCTCTTCTAAAACCGTAGCTTATTTTAAACTATGTATTATATAACTTAGCTGCCAAGATATCTGTCATGATACGTGCCAACAGCAAGCAATATAATTACTAGTTGGAAGTTGGCTTCTGCGGTCAAAAACTGGCACAAAAAATATTCATTGTATGACTATTATGAGGCGTTGTGTTGTATGACGAGGTATTCAGTTCAACCCATATCAGAGAAGCAATTGCATGAAATCCCGTGGGATGGCTGTCAAGTAATGCCTTATGGGCCACATGACACTATACATGCAATACCATCTTCAGCTCGAGTTTCGGAAGCCATCACCCAGAATAAGCAGCGTGTTCTCTTCTATCTGCTTTCTTAAAATGATCACTTTGAAAGTGAACGATGTGCCAAAGTGAACGATGTGCCAATGATGAAACCCGTCAACAAACTTGATTGCAGCCTAGTACCAGACTTGTTACGGATATAATTTGCGTATTGTTGCTACTACACCGCAGCCGACCCTGGCCACGGTTTCGGCAATCCCTACCGGCTTCATCCTCGAAGAGGGGTGTGGGAAAAGATATTTTTAAGAAAAGGGCGCCATCCGTTTCTGCGCCGGGACTGCCCTGTCCGCGAACCCTGAAACGGGAAAAGGTGTCGCGACGACCAAACCACCGAACGGATAAGGATTTTTTGCACGAAAACAAAAGGGTCGAAAGCGAGAAACCGACGCGATTGTTGACTCTGCTACTTCGCCGAGCCAAGCCAAATTAAATTCACACAAACTACTATTTAATTTCCATGCACTCTATTATTACAACAACCTGACTCGCCCTAACTATACTTAAAGCTATTTACAATTTTGTGTCTGTCCTTAGTCCTATTTCAACTGCTCGAAGACTTTTTGAATAAAGAAGCAGCCTCCAACGACGCTCCAACTGTGTACGTCCGCACTTCGTCACCAGACTCGATCAGTAACCCAAAAGCAAGAAGCCAGACTTCGATGAACTATCAAACGGCCTTCACACCACGCTCCTACTGTGTACGTCCGCACTTCGTCACCAGATTCGATCCGCACCCAAAAGCAAAAAGGCCCCGTCAGCTGTACCTTTGGTCCTATATATGGGATCTCCCAGTCCCGTTTTTACCGCGTCCGGTGGTCAATGTCCACTCATCTGGGTAGCTGACCCCATCGCAGCTTTCAAAAGTTCAGGGACCGGTATTTTTCGACGCACGTCAGCTGTTGCTTGAGTGACGTGCTTGCAGTGCTGGTGGAATACTCGTGGCCCTCGTTAACCATGGTGAATTGCCAGTACCAATGGTTGTGGGTATCACTGGCGCATAGGAGACTCCATTGGACGCATCATAGACCAGGCGGAGCCTGTGTTTGGATCTGTTGCAGCGATTGGGTGATCGGTGTTTGTGGCCGTCAATGCTGGCAACTTATCTGCAGGGTCTGTGACGGTGTCCGGAACACTCACCATAACAAACTTACTACCTACTTAGTTATCTAATCTAATATCTTTACATCCTACATCTCCTCTACATTTATATAATTCAGCTTCTACACCTTACCATATAATTCAAATCTCTGCTTCCTACAATTTAATTCATTAGTAACAATATAATTCAATGCTAACACTATAATTCATTAATAACAAAATATTTTATTAATTGGCTGACTTGGGTGAATTGGCCAACGTAACATCATCGATTTTCTTAAAGAACGGCGTTTACCCGCACGGTGGTTTGGGATCTTCAAGGACAAGGCTGACTTGGGTGAATTGGCCAACGTAACATCATCGATTTTCTTTAAGAACGGCGTTTACCCGCACGGTGGTTTGGGATCTTCAAGGACAAGGCATTTTGCCCTTATGGGTTGTGGGTCGACCACGTTGCGTGGCGAACGTAACAGACTTTCACCACAATAGCCGCAATAAAACACTGCAGCATATGTTGAAACTGTTGAAAGATGAGCCACAATAACGACCAGTGCATAACCAAATGCACAATATGTTATGGGTGTGAAAAAACAGATACCTAAAATACAATACCTATACCTGTGTTCGCTAAAAAAAATAGAAACGGAGAAATTTTAAAGAGCTTCCTAGGTCCTCTCCTGTCCAGTTACTATCAGACCTGACTGCTTTTAGTCCGAGTTACTATCAGACGTAGTTATTATGACACCCACTTACTATCATACTTAGCCAAAACAGCTGTACCCACAGGTTGATCTAAATAAAAACTGAATAACCTATGCTCGACAAGTGAGAATAATCATCAAAATCTTTTCACGTGATAGCCATCACTTACATCTCTCGTCTCCTCAATAGTGCTTTTGGAATAAGGTCCTGCGCACAAATAAACTATCTTAGGGCTAACGCATGTCACGTGC
This sequence comes from Oxycera nigricornis, assembly GCA_963942545.1. Classification (NCBI taxonomy): domain Eukaryota; kingdom Metazoa; phylum Arthropoda; class Insecta; order Diptera; family Stratiomyidae; genus Oxycera; species Oxycera nigricornis. Next base: position 67,667,721 of record OZ012661.1, on the reverse strand, counting down.
TTCGGTGAAGAACAAACGCAAGTCATGTTTAACAAGTGCAAATTTTTGGAAAAACAATAATAATAACTCCTCGACGCGGAATTATTTGGAAAACAAAGACGTATTCTTTAAAAAAATGTACTTTGTTTAAAAATGTACCTTATGATCACGCTCTAATACCGATCTGATTTAGACTGACTGTTGAATTATCTAACGTTACTATTTATACCTTCGAGTTGCCAAAACAATCTACAGTTTATCGTTTCCCATAGCAAGATGTGTCCACTTGCGAAATTAATTAACGAATATTGAAAGGCTGATTTGACACGTTATGTTTATGAAAGAAATACCGAGTTTTTACGTTTTGTTTGGGAAAAATATTAATTAAATTGTTTTAAGTGAATCTAACATGACATGTTGTTTGTAATTGTCTTGTTTGTAAATATCTTCGAATCTTGAAACTCTGAATTCGCTGGAATCGAACAGTCATCATCACACAATACATTCGGACAGCAATAGATTCCCAATTCCGTCGTCATCAGCTTGTTGCTCTACGCTGAAGAAGGAATGAAACATAGCACAATAATTTCACACTTGATTTATGTGGAAAGCAACAAACCTATGAGCCCTATGCTGAGCTTACACAGAATGTTTGTAATAAAGGTTATTGAGGAATCCCAAAGCAGTTGGTCGTTTCCCATAACGTTAATAATCAAACCAGGGAAAATAAGCTTTGATGCTCGCAACGTGAACCAAGTCATGGTGGAAGATACTTATCCTTTACCATCGATAGTACTCTGAGTCGGCTTTTGAAAGCCCAACATATCTTCACTATGGACCTTGAAGAGAATTTTTGGTAGATACCGCTCGATGAGGGGGTGGAAGATAAATTGCATTTATAGTGCCTGATTGTCCTCTTTACCACTTTCCTACCAAAGCATTTGGGCTGTGCAACGCACAACAAACGATGCATGGTGGTTCCAGCACACCTCCGTTTTGAAGTTTTGTTTACTTTGATGAACTTCTGATCATCACGAAATCTTTTGTTGAACACATCTTCACAAAACAGGTTGTTCTCAGCTGATCTTGAATTTGGAGAAAAGCTTTTTAACGAAAGAAATGACACGCCTTCACCACTTAATCGACAATGAAACAGTTCTTACCGACTTGGAGTCAGTCGAGGCATCAATGACCGTACTCACAAACCGTAAAACAACTACCAGTGTTCCTGGACATTTGTTCCTGGTATCACCTGTTTGCATCACACTTCACTGAAGTAATGGGATTTTTTATAAAAAGAAGTATTTATTGTGCAACAAGAATAGTTCAGTCATACGAGAGTTTTACCGTGCATTTTGAGTAGGCAGGCAAATTTTTATTGAAATATGTGGGCAATGGTATAGTAAGCTAAAATCCAAGTTTCTGGGGTATCAGCCCCAATCCTCTGGACTCCATCTTGAAAATTAATAAAAGTGGGCCCCGTATCTCGTAAAGCATCGCTCCAATAAAAAAGTTTCATATTACAAACTTGTGTAAAATTGAATTTGCAGTAAGGTGTGGATACATCATTTTCACGTGCTGTCAATATTAAAAGAGTTACACGCCAAAACCGACGTTGAAAAGGGGAGATCATTTTCCGGGCACCACAACTTCTTTATTTTCTCGATTACCGTGAAATTTGTTCGAAAATAACTTTCAGACAATTTTATCACCAAACGTTTGCGGTATCGCTTTGATAACTGTGCCTTGGCAGGAGTTACTGTGTCTCGAAGGGGGAAAGTCACATGAAAAAAACATTTTGAGAGCCGTTTATCGGGTCGGGTGCGCCTTGAGATCTTATAATCATTTTTCCCTGGGGTTCGCACCATATTTTGTTATTTTTATTCAACTTACCATGGGACGTAGTGCTCATATGCTCATAAGCACTGTCACGCAGTATGTAGCTGTTATACGAGCTTATTGCTGTTCTTAAACAAAACGAATAGATCGAGGACATACGGCACTAGTTTAAGACACGTCTGCCAAGACACATCTCAAACGTATCAAAAGTGTACAGTCTTTGATCTCGGTAGACCCGCTTTCAAATTGGTCATACTGCATATGTGAGACATTTTACACAAATCAATGTAACAGAGCCATTGAATAAGGAGAATAAGGAAGCGAAGTCACCTATGCCGGCTTGTAAGCGGCGGTGAAGCAATTTTACTACATTCAAAGCACTTGCTCTCATGAGAGTGCAAAGCAGCACACATTTCCCCTTACTCGCCCCGTGGCCCATACATTTCACCTACACTGCTGCCTAGTCACACAGCAAGGTGTACAATACATACAAATTCACTCACGGATAGTATACCGTGGTCAAACTTAGTTCCATATGTTTCTTGCTTCGGCCATTTTTTTTGCGAAATTTCTTAGGCGGGATCGAGCGTGACGCGTAAAAGTTATAAAAAATCGCCGAAAAAGAACTATTTAGTGGAAACCTGGTGTTTTAATCGCGGAACGACAGAATAATATATCATGTTTCAGTGATTCATTGGTGAAAAAGTGAAATATTGCTGTATAGTAAGGAGACAGTGCGTTGCTGCTACCCGGGATGCAAATCTTTGCAGGGAAACAAAGCCGTCCGACTTTCTTTCTTTCAGTGAGTAAATAACATTTCACTTTGTACAAAAAGTTTTTATTAAGTAGATATTTGTGATGTTTTCATTTAAAATTTGAAGTGCAAAGTTAAGTAATTGCATTTCCAGCCATGCTAGACTTAGTTGTCAAATTCGAGACATATGATCATCGGCAGTTCAGTGTCGGCACAATGATATCATGATATGGGTTTATCAAATTTTGAATTTATTTTCAGATTTCCGAAGTCACCAAGTCGAGCCATACAATGGCTACATATGTAAGACCTCCTCCGAAAAGCTTTCAATTAGAAATAAGCATAGCAAATTAATTCATTTTAAGGGGATGTGAATTTTAAACGTAATTATTTATGTTGGTCTTTTATTTAAGCTATTTTTCCAATTATAAATGTATAAATTAGTTAAATAAATTTTTGGTGGACTTCCTGTTGTTAATTCAAGACTTTAATTTCCCAATAATTTCTTTAGGCAATATAGATTTTTGAATGAAACCCATTTGAATCAACGATTTTTACCTACGGCACTGGTGCATTTTGCGTGATTTTCTGTCTCGTTCTACGAAAGTCGAAAATTGCTTCAATTCTCTTTGCTGATTTCGCTTCCTTATTCTCTCTATTCAAAGAACAGAGCACAGCAATGCCAAGCGTGACTCGAAATTGCAGCAGAGCAGAACGCACGGTAGCCGATGAAAACGACAAAGTATTTGACACTTTTCACACCAAACACCTCCGCCCGTAAAACATAATCATTTCAAGCATGACTGCTCCTGAAACTTATGCAAATATTTTAAAGTCGCAATGTCCAGCTTGCATTGCTTTTAATCAATTTAAATTTTCTATGCATCTTTCAAACTTTTTAACCTTTCATATGTTATTATATATTATCACAGTCTTGAAATTTTCAACATATCTTTACGTTTTGAGTTCCTTAGAGTATATTTAAAGTGTTTTTGGAAAAAAGTTGAGGGTGTCTGTGTGTATGTACACATGTACACATGCCTAAAGGCATTTTTGTCATGGCTTAAGGGGTTATATCCACTTGTCATTTTGAAAAAAAATCTGATTTCTTTTTTTGCATATTTTCAATATACATATATTTGAGAATATCGTCCAAAAATTTCACATTGATCCGGCAAATGGTTTCAGAAAAATTAGCGTATTGTAAAGACGTCTCCGAGGGTTTGAAAGTAGGCGAAACGTAAACCGGAATAGCAACTGCTTCTCATTACCCCTATGCCCTTGTCTATGCTTTTCATAATGTTTTTTTTCTTGGAATTAGATAGATAGATAGATAGATAAAAAGTTTATTATTGTCGAGATACAATTTTGTGCTATTACAGAGACTTATGCTAGAGATACAGACTATGGTGCCGCCTTTACATCTATAGTTCCTTACAATTAGACTTGCAGATAAGTTTTGCTTAAGATTATAGTTATCAAGTTTACTAGGAAAAACGTATAAAAAACCTGGCTTGCGAATACTTACACCTAAGAAACTAGCTTAATCTGGAACTAACTTAAGAATAGGCTTAAACATCTAGATATTTACTTAATGTAGCGATGACCTAGAAGGCAGTAGGAGAGGATTTTCAATCGTTGCTGTTGTTTCGAGGAATACATTATGCCGCTTCGTGACGAGATCTTTAATCGTCGGGACTTGAGCCAGTTGATGCAGCCGTATGGTCGAGAAGTACCAGGGTTTGTCTAGGATGATCTTTAGGCATTTGTTTTGGAGAAATTGAAGCTTACCTTTATGGTGATTTGCACATTGTCCCCAAACGGGTGCTGCATATGAAATAATTGGCTGAAATGCAACTTTGTAAATAAGCAGCTTATTATGCAGGGAAAGCGTTGACTTTCTGTTATTGAGGGGTTACAGGAGTTTTATGGCCATTTGAATTTTGGTACAAACTGTTTCTACGTGATTCTTGAATGTGATAGACTTATCCAGAATCATTCCTAAATACTTAACAGTTTCGCTCCAAGGAATGGTCTTCCCAACGAAGTTAACGCATCGCGTTGGAAGATTTAAGGGACTTCGTTTCCGGGTGAAGTAAATATATGCAGTTTTCGTGGGATTTACTATCATTTTCCAACGAAAATAAAACTGGTAGAGCAAATCTAGTTCACTTTCCAAGGACTGAATTATTGAGTCAGGATCACTTGCTTTGGAGAAAATGCACACGTCGTCTGCAAAGATTGCAAGGTCACACCTGGAGTTCGAGGAGATATCGGCAGTGTAAATATTGAACAGAGCTGGACTCAGGCTTGCTACCTGGGGTACTCCTGCTGGGACGCGCCGAGAAGTTGAGTGGGTTTTATTAATTTTCACAGCAAATGGTCGCTCCGATTAAAAGGACTTTATGAGCTTTACCAAGTAAATTGGGAATGCAAATTGTGTAAATTTGAACACCAGTCCGTCATGCCAAACAGAGTCGAAGGCTTTTTCGACATCGAGGGTGACCATGCCTATAGACTTTTTCTCATTAAATGCATTGGTGATGCAATGGGCTACCCGGTTCAGTTGATGGATAGTAGAGTGGCCCTGTCGAAAATCGAATTGTTCGTTTGGGATCAGCCTCTTTTTAGCGATGATTGATTCGATTCTAGCAAGAATTATTTTTTCGAAGACTTTTCTGGGCGCAGGAAGCAAGCTAATGGGACGAAAATTGCTGGGAGATCTAGAGTCTTTTCCAGGCTTGAGTATTGGGATGACGGTCGCTTTTTTCCAGATTGCTGAAAAGAACCCCAACTTGAAGCAAGAGTTAAATATAAAGTTCCATATCCGATTTCTGATGGCCGTAATTCTAAGGCTGATCATCTTGACAAGCAGGTTAACTTGTAGTTTTAGAAGATGGTCTCTGGTTCGTTGCAACTGTCGTCGCAGGGTATTCTTTTTTTGAATTAATGTCATTGTCTCTATATCTATTACTGGTGTTTGTACAAATTGCGCTTTTATTTTCTTGGGAGAGTTACGTAATGCCTACCATAAGTATCCTTTTTTCTCACTAGTTTTATGACGTTGTCGGCATTCCGCATTCCGCGTTCCAATTTTATTACCTTGTGGCAGTGTCGGCATTTCACAGGATCTATGTAAATATAGATTAAGAATTTAGATACGAACTTGTGAAATGTATATTACGTTAAGGCAAGACGCTACCAATGTAAAAATTAGTTAAAAAAGGTGGCTACCACATGTTTAGAAATAAGATAGTATATAAATAAGACAGAATAGGTTTTAAGCACTAGTTCGTGAAAATTTTTCGAACCAAATGGTTCATTGAAAATAAAAATAATTGTGTTCAAAAACGTGTTTTAATAAAGATATAGACAGTGAAGTCTATACATTTGTAACTGGAGTCCATAGCTCGATTGCGTGCCATAGATCATCATTTAGCTGGCAAATCATTTCGTCTATTTGTGAAACGTTGATGACAGATCTCAAGTCAAGCTTGCTAAGAGAGATGTTTTCGTTTAGTGTTTTACGAAACATTCGCCAGTTGGTTTCTCTGATACAGAAGGACTCCGTGTTTTGATTTGGGGACAAGTGAATATTGTTGATTTGATTAAAACCGGTAAATGAGGAGATGATAGAGCCTGCAATACTGTAGGTTTCGACACGTCAACCTCATTGTCAGTAATTAATAAGTCTAGGGTGGAACTCCTGCCGTTGGCTGAGTAGAAGGTTGGCTTGTCAGGTGCCAGGACATTTAGTTGCCTTTGGGAGGCCATGTCAAGTAGAATTCTCTCAGTTTTGTTTGCCTTGGCAAAGTTCCAAAACCTGTGTCTGGCATTGAGGTCACCGCAAAGAATATATTTTTTTTGTAGGTCCTAGGAATGAGTTTCAAATCCTCAGAGAACATATTAAGCACATTTGCATCTAATTTAGTACCCGGAAAGAAGGCAGCTATTATTGTAATATTAGAATCTTTTAGTTTTACGGCGATCGTTTCAATAATTTTGGTGCTTAGAAGAGGCAGCAGCGAGCATTTGATTGTTTTGTCGATACAAAGTCCTACTCCTCCTCCACGAGAGCCTTCTCTGTCATTTCTAAAGATATTATAATTAACATCGAAAAGTTTATCGCTATTTTTCAGCCAGGTTTCTGTAAGTGCGATTATATCTACATTATTACTATGTGCAAGATCAAATAATTCAATATTTTTATTTTTGATACTCTGAGCATTCCATAAGATTAAGTTGAGGGACTTATTAACCATATAAAAATTCTAAAGCAAGTTTAACGATATAGTTGTATTGATCCTGCTTAGTTTTGCAACTGCAAGACTAGTGATTAGTTCCGCAGATATTTGCAGCAGATCTTCGGCAGAGAATAAGCATTGATCACCACTGCAATGGGTTGGCCGCGCTGGCAGACTTCAAAACCTCGCTGAAAAGTGGTTGCCTTAGAACAAGCGCATTCGATGCTGAAATTGATGAAGACAAAAGTGGAAAGTTTGTCGCCTTGGTTTGATAGCCATTTGGAGGTGTCATCATCGGCTTTTTAGCTCTGGCAGAGCGGAGTGACGTCCTCTCTTGGATTTCTAAGTATTTTTCCCGGCCTTTGCAGTCTCGATCGTTAGCTAGATGGTTAAGGCCACAATTAGCGCATTTGATTTTAAGCGCCTCGCCTTCTTTAAGGGCGTATGTAGAGTGGCTGTGTTCTCCGCTGCAGATTAGGCACTTTGTAGGCAGGTGACAATGTGCCGAGCCATGGCCAAACACTTGGCAGTTTCTGCACTGCGTGGGACCAGTTTTCCGTCGAGAGTGATAACCCCATCGCACTAGGGTGTGCATGATGCTCTTGTTGTTGCGAAGGTAATTCAATCTTGTCCCCGGTGCAAAACTCAGCATGTAGCGGCTATTGCCTGTATTGGCTACTATGAATTTTTTCACCTCCATACATTTTAGCAGCAGAGTATCCGTTAGATATTTTTGAAGATCGGTGCAAGCCATGTCGTGCAAGCCAGCAGTGGCGGCTCGTGGCACAATAAGTACGTGAGGCGAAAAATAAGGTAAGATGATTTTCGATACAAATCGAAAATCATAAAAAAAATTCAAGCTTGCGGCTGGCTCAAGGTACCATTCAAAATGATACTGTAAAGGAGGTTATTATTATATTTTGATACGATTTGATTTTTAAAGTTATCGGAAAACAATATATTTGTTTAGAGTTATATCCATAGTTATCATTAATTTTTTTTCGTCGTTGGGAGGTGGAAATCTTCAAAAGATACCGATTCACTCCTGCTTATCGGTATGTCGGATTTTTACCGACTAAAACCACCTCCGTCTTCTCCAACCAGTCATCCATCACTCTTCGGTTGCACGGTTCATGTGCAATATATTCTCTAAGTGGTTTTTCATTTTCTTCGTACACTTCCCAGACGGTATAAGGGATAGTTTCTTACGAATGCATCATATTCTCAATTTTTGGCTAAGATTTGAACAAGGTGCTAATTTTTCTTAATACTAGTAACTTTATGGAAGTGTTATAAATGTGGATGCAATTCACAATAACTTCCTTTCAACTTTCGAATTCATAACACGCATTTAAAATTTTATACATACGTTTTTTCAACGTTGAGACGCGAAAATCTTTGCAATTATGGTCAACGTTCGACATCAAGCAAAATAAAAATGAGAAATAAACTGACAACATCTGTATCCTTTTCGATCTTTATCGATTAAAAAACAATTTTATGAAGGATTATGGAAGTTTTTTTACTTAAACGTATACTACTTCTTATATATTAAATTAATTCGCCTATCTTTTAAAGCAGCAAACTTTTCAATTATTAAATCATAAAATTGGCTATTCATTTCAGTTTGTTTTACTAAAAGTTCTTTTTCAATTGATTTAACAATTATTTGAAAAGAGCGTTTTGTAATGTTTCGGGATCGCCGAATGATGGTCCTTCGTTTTGATGATATTTTCCATAGTATCTATACGTTTCCATGTTGAGGAAACGTGAGTTTTTAAAAAGAAATATTAGAGGAAAATTTATTTTTATTAAACGGCCGGCACAATTTTTATGCCACTGGCCAAGGAATAAAATATGCCGATTGTAGGCATTACCTGAAGTGCCGAATTATTGGCACAATCCAGGGAAAGTCTTTGGAGAGTGCCACGAATGATAGGCACAAGTGAAACTCGTTCGCTAGATCTCAAAAGACTATATTTTTCTTCAATGCTTACTTGCTATTTATACAAATTCTTAACACTAAATCATACTCTAATGGCCTAATAAAATATCCTAGTTTATGTATTTAGCCTAATAAAATATTCTAAATTATGTCTCAATTACTTATCTCTAATCGTTCCATATGGCACTCATGACCAAACGGCGATGTCCATGCGCAACCAAAAGGCGATGTCCATGCGCGCAAGGATCACGAGGTGATAAGCACTATCGATACATTCATGAAGCGATGTATTTATTGGTGATAAATACATCACTTTGATGTTGGAAGGATAGCCTTTCATGGAATTGAAGTGATGTATTTATTGGTGATAAATACATCACTTTAATGTTGAAAAGATGTTCTTAAAGGACACCACACCCTAACCCTTTAAGAAATTTCTTTACTTGTGGAAATAAATTTCTAGAATTTAAATTGTTTGACATGACTGTCCTAATTCAAGGTCTTTAACATATTGTTATGATAAATTTTATCTTTATCTTTAATTCTTATTTTAGTATTTACTCCTAGTCTTTCTACTACTTCGTATGGACCTTTATAGGGGCTTGTTCCTTTCTTTCTATTGTGATTTTTGACAAATATAAAATCTCCAATTTTGAATTTCGATTCATTGCAATTTTTATCATATGTTTCTTTTCTAGTTTCTTTAGCGATATTCAATAAATTTCTGGCTATTTTTACAGAGCGTTGCAATCTTATTTTAAGTTCATTTACATAGTTGTCTAAATTATATATAGGGTCTCTATTTGATATTATATCATTGGGTAAAATTGGTAGTTTTCCAAAAATTAATTCATATGGTGAGTAGTGTGTATCTACATGTGGTGTTATATTATATGCGAAGGTATAATAAGGGATCCATTTGTCCCAATTTTCGTCGTTTGCGAAATTCAAAAGATACTCATTTAGAACTCTATGGTTTCTTTCTACGCTACCTAAAGTCTGGTGATGGTAAGGGGTTGAAAATATTTGTTTAATTTTGAGTAGCTCACAAACATTCTTTAGAGTTTCATTTAGAAATTCAGTTCCTCTGTCTGATTTGAGAATTTTAAAACAACCGTATTTTAAAATGAATTGTTCGACTAAAGTGGTAGCTATTTGGTTCGCTTCTTTTGTTTCAATAGGATATGCTACGATAAATTTAGTTAGTTCACATTGTATTGTGAGTATATAGCGGTAACCATTTGAGATTCTTAATGGTCCGACTGTGTCAATCGAGATAATTTCAAAGCTTGAGCTTGGTGTTTCAGTTATGGTTAGTTTTTCTTTAATGTATTTTGTTTGTTTATTCTTTTGGCATAAGAGACAATTTGACACAAATGATTTTACCAATTTTGACATATTTTTCCACACATATCTTTGTTTCAGCTTTAATATAGTTTTTCTAACTCCGAAATGTCCTCCATATGGTGTGTTGTGAAATTCTTCGATAAGCTTTTGTTGTGTTTCGCTATCGGTTATTTTTATGGGTGGTTTATATATAATGATTTTTAATTGAGAACGCTTAAATTTTTCAATATTTTCTTGTGCACTTTTCACATTATTTAGGCCTTTTATATATTTGTCGACGTTTGCTTTCTGCAGATTATTGAATTTATTTTTAAATTCTTGTTTCGTTATGAGCTTGAAAATTTCATTATTTTCGTTTAGTGCTAGCTCTGATATACCTAGTTTTCGCATTTGTAGTATCAGTTTCTCCATCAGACAATCTGGATTGTGAGGATTATCACTGTATCTTACGATTACCTCGTATTCGTTTACTTCAAATCGCATATTCGATGATAGTTTCTTCGATCGATAACCTGGGTTATACGAATTATCACTATATCTTGCGGTTTTCATATTATCTTTAATTTGGCCATAGCGTTCTAGTAAAATGTCAAGTTTCTTAATATTTCTTATGTCCGTGAGGGACGTACATTCCCAAGAATGAAGTTCATGACGCTTCGTTTGGTTAATGTCTCCGTCAGGACCTTTAGATTGTGTGCGTTTTTTGGACATATTTCGTGTAATTGCCAATATGTCAAGTGATTTTGGAGTTGTATTGTCTATCGATGTGGGAATCATTTCTTTCAATATGTTCGAATCTATTTTGATTCTTGATAATGCATCCGCGTTAGTGTTACTTTTTCCTTGTTTGTATACGATCTCGAAATCATAATCAGCTAGATCCAATCTTATTCTCGTTAATTTAGAGGAAGGGTTTTTGTGGGTAAAGAGCGACACTAATGGTCTGTGGTCAGTTACGACTATGAATTTTCGACCAAATATGTAGGGTTTAAAAAAATTTATTGCCCAATGTATGGCTAAAAGTTCTTTTTCAATTACGGGTTTGTTGATCTCATGTCTGTTCAGCGATTTACTAGCGTATGAAATTGGTAGATCAAAACCTATCTCACCTTGTGAAAGTATTGCTCCTAATGCTTGATCAGATGCGTCTGTAGTTATTATGAATGTTTTGTCAAAATCTGGATATTGTAAAATGGGTGGTTTCATTAGTTTTTGTTTTAGAGTTCCGAATGCTGTGTTACATTCTTCTGACCAGATGAAAGGTTGGTTCTTTTTTAGCAAGTTGTTCAAACATTTTGCAATTTGCGCGAAGTTATGTATGAATCGACGGTAGTAGTTGCAGAATGCGATAAATCGTCTGACTTCGTCTGCATTTCGTGGTGTTGGATAATTACTAATAGTATGGAATTTCGATGGATCTGTTTTAATTCCATCTTTGGTTATTAGATGTCCAAGATATACTACTTCTGGTCTTAGAAAACAACATTTGTTTGGATTTAATTTAAGGTTGTATTGTTGTAATCGCTTGAATACTTTGATTAAATTCTCATTATGATTTTGTAGGCTACAGCCAAACACTATTATGTCATCGACATATAGAAATGCGTTGCTATCTAAACCACAAAGTGCTATTGTTAGCATGCGTTGGAAAGTATTGGATGAGATTTTTAGACCAAAGGGTAGTCTTTTAAATTGAAAATGTCCATTTGAAGTTGAAAATGCTGTCAGAGGTCTTGATTTTTTGTTAAGGTTTATTTGATGAAAGGAACTAGTCATATCTAGTGTCGAAAAGTACTTGGCTCTACCTAATTTGTCCAATACGTCTTCAATGCGAGTTAGAGGGAATTTGTCATTAATTATTTTTGTATTTAACTTTCTATAATCAACTACTAGTCGCCATTTTTTTGTATCATTCGATCCTTTTTTGGGAACTAGTAATAAAGGTGAATTGTATGGGCTAATTGAATGTTCTATGATATCATCGTTAATTAGTTTTTGAACTTGTTTATTAATTTCTTCCTGTTGAGTTTGTGGAAGTCTATAGTTTTTTATGTATATTGGATTGGAGTCTGTGACGGAAAGATTTTGTGTATAAAAATTGTTTGTCGAAAGTGGTTCATCTTCTAAGTGAAATATTTCTTGATAATCTCTGAATATTTCAATGAGTGAATTTTTCGCTTTTTCGTCTTTTATTTCTAAATTGAGGAGTTTCAAAATATTTTCAAATCTAGAGTTGGTGTTAGGATATTGTTGCGAAGTTTTAGCAACGTGATAATTTTTAAGTGGTTCTGTGCTTATCTTTATGGTGGATATAGTTATTTCAGTATTGTTTGTATTCAGAATCTTAATGTGACAATTGCCATTTGAAGGTACTATTGAATTAGCTATATAAACTCCTTTTTGGATTTCTTTGTTTAGAATGACGCTATCCTCTACAAGTTTAAGATTTATTGGATGTATGATTTCGGATCTCGGTGGTAATTTTATTTGATGAATGTTTAATGGTTTTGTCTCTAGTGTTAATGTTAATTCATCATCGTTGATGATAATTGATATTGTAAATGTTTCATAATCAATTTTGCACAAATATTTAATTAGAAAGTCTCTTCCAAGTATGCCATCTGTATTTATGGGAAAGTCAGGATCTACGATATGAAATCTATGTTTCAGTTTGTAGTTTTGTATTGAAAAATCTATATCAGCAGTTCCTAACGAGAAGATTTTTTCCGTAGTAATTCCTGATAGTTTGCATCTATTGTCCTCGTTGATGTTTAACGGTATTATATCTTTGCATATAGATATGTCTGCACCAGTGTCAATCAAAAATGTGAATACGTTGTTCGTGTTTCTTCCTTTAAACGTGATATAATTCGTTAGTTTTTCGGTAATATTGTATATCTTAATTTGTTTTTTTAATCCGGAGTGAAACGGTTTATTTTCACTTATGTTTCGACCTCCGGGGTTATTTCGTTTCCCTGGTCGTAGATTGTATTCATATTATGTCTCGGATTGTTCCTACTTCTATTGCAAGCTTGATGTTGCTGGCGATTATTATTTCTATTATTGTTTTGCATCCTATAATTGTTGTTTTGTCTGTTATTGTTATGATATCCTCTGTAATTGCCATTGCTGTTATTATATTGATCTCTATGATTGTTGTTATGTTGTACTCTATGATTGTTATTATGATTATTGTAGTGTCTGTTATGGTTGTTATTGTTGTTACTGTGTGGAATCCTATTGTTATAATTTGGTCTTCCGCAATTATTTTGATAATTATTCTGATTTTTGTTGAAGTACATTATTTTGCTGTTTATTTCGTTTTTCTCCAGTTCTGATGCAAGATTAGATGCTTCAGTGAACGATTTTGGTTGTGCAGCAAAAATTGTATTCTTCAGTTGTTCGTTTAGTCCGTTTTTGAATATGTTTAATGCGTATGTGTCGTTCATTTTTGTAACGACTGTCCTCTCAGCTTCCGTGGTAGTGTTTCCTAATGCTGTTATTTGAAGATTATTTAGTTCCGAAATAAGTGATAGGATTTTTTCTTTATAAATGTTTACGGTTAAGTGTTTTTGCATTATATTTGATAGGATGTTGTGTATTTTCGGGATTGTTAATGTGCTTTTGTATCTCTCATTCAATGCTTTTGAAAGTTCAGCAAGAGTTTTGGGTTTGCTTACTGATCCGATTGATGTTTTCACAGAAGAATTTAATTTGACATGATAAGTAAATTCAATTAATTTTGTGTGCTCAGTTGGCTCTAAACCTAGGCTAAGTATTTCTACTATTTTCAGAAATGAGTCCAGTTCTTTGTAGTTACCTGAAAATATCGGAATAGCTTTAAGAGCAGTATCGATATTAAAATTTGCCATTTTGTATGACTCTAGTTGCTTGTTCAAAAGATAATTGGCTTTAAGTATTTTTTTTTTGAATTCAAGTTCGAGATTGGTTGTTTCCGCGGTTTTCTTTAGGTTATGAAATTTTGTTTTTGAATTTGCTAAAATTTCTAATTTTAGAAGAATTGTTTGTTTTGTATAAATTCGGTTGGGGTTTTTAGTTATACTCAAAAGAATTTTGTCGAGCTCATTTAATATTGCTTGCATTAATGCACCTATGCGTTTAAGTAGCGAAGAGTTCAATTAGACTTGTTTTGAAAATTTTGAGAATTTTTTGGAAATATTTATTTTTTTACGTTATTGTATGTATATATATTTTTAATATTATTATTACTATATTTATTGATGAATGCTTGTCCATTTCTCTTCTTTTTTCTTGTATATTTGTTGTTCCAGCTCTGAAATCCGTTGGTAGGTTGTGGTTGCTACTTCCCAGCTCGGGGGCTGTTCTGAATCCGTGAGCTTTCTTCTTAATGCCGCTATTAATCTCCTATTTTTTACTTGTAAACCTCCCCTTCGTTTTTTTTGTTTCTCTATTTTAGGGATGATGCACTTCTGCTCTTCCTTTCTTCGTGCAAGCCTTGCACGGTAATCGTTTAAGGTAACCGGTTTTGGTCCGATTTTTGTGGGTTTATATTTTATTGTATTTGCAGTTGACCCGGTTTTCGGCTTCGGTACATACTCTTCATGTCGCTTCTCAGAAGGCAGGTTAGAAGGCAGGATCGCCATGTAATGTTTCGGGATCGCCGAATGATGGTCCTTCGTTTTGATGATATTTTCCATAGTATCTATACGTTTCCATGTTGAGGAAACGTGAGTTTTTAAAAAGAAATATTAGAGGAAAATTTATTTTTATTAAACGGCCGGCACAATTTTTATGCCACTGGCCAAGGAATAAAATATGCCGATTGTAGGCATTACCTGAAGTGCCGAATTATTGGCACAATCCAGGGAAAGTCTTTGGAGAGTGCCACGAATGATAGGCACAAGTGAAACTCGTTCGCTAGATCTCAAAAGACTATATTTTTCTTCAATGCTTACTTGCTATTTATACAAATTCTTAACACTAAATCATACTCTAATGGCCTAATAAAATATCCTAGTTTATGTATTTAGCCTAATAAAATATTCTAAATTATGTCTCAATTACTTATCTCTAATCGTTCCATATGGCACTCATGACCAAACGGCGATGTCCATGCGCAACCAAAAGGCGATGTCCATGCGCGCAAGGATCACGAGGTGATAAGCACTATCGATACATTCATGAAGCGATGTATTTATTGGTGATAAATACATCACTTTGATGTTGGAAGGATAGCCTTTCATGGAATTGAAGTGATGTATTTATTGGTGATAAATACATCACTTTAATGTTGAAAAGATGTTCTTAAAGGACACCACAGTTTATATTGACGACCATCTTTTTTATCACTACTTAAAATACTTATCTTAGGTGTGGGCCTATTTGTGGGAATGATTTCGTGTTTTTCATTGGCAGAACGCCTTGAAAAAGGCAATTCTATCAATGATAACACGATGTCATGCAATGGATTCATGCTCTAAATTTTAATTTCAACACTAATCACTTTAAAAAATACGATTATCACACGAACATCGATTGCAATTTTCCTTACACCTACTATATTTTCTTTCCAAATAACAATCAGTGCTGTCCGTGTTGAATTTTGGAAATCGATCAACAACTTTTCATTTCCAGCAAGCATAAGGCTTGATTCACACTATAGTGCCGGTCACAGTTCGGTCTCGGTTCGGTCTCGGTCTGGTAAAATATCCTCAACTAAGAACCAAATGTGTGCATTCACACTATCGGTAACAGTCAAGTCCCGGTCCGGTACCGCTCCAGTAACGATCGATCTCAAAGAAATTTTCGCTGATCGAGATCGAACTTGTGATGGACTGTACCGATAGTGTGAATGCTCTTCGTTCTCGGTTCAGTCAGGTTTTGTTAGTAAAAGAGACAAATGTGTTGATTTGTAAAATTCAATACAATTAAATATAATTTTAATTAGTCAAATGCGTGCAATGTCTCAAATATCTGGGACTTTCGAGAGAGGTATTTACATATGCGACCTCGACTATTGGCGATTCAAGATTGAACCGTGATCGAAGTCAGACCGCTAATGTGAATATAACCAGATTACACGAGATCGAGACCGGACCGAGACCGAACTGTGACCAGCACTATAGTGTGGATCAAGCCTAAAAGTTGCAAACTGAGAGCATTGTTTTGCGCAGAGGCGAACATTTCGTTGCCTCAGTTCTAGCCATAGAAACGAATGGATCGGAGGGCAGCCGTTTCTAAAAATAATCCCATTAAAGCTGCGAAACTGAGGCTCCGACGGTTTCGCCTCATGATCAATTTTGTGTATCGGCAAGAAGTAGCGAATGATACATATGGAAAGTTAGAACACTAGCGTGTATGTTACACTGCTATATAAGTACATGTGGGTGTGCAAATTTATTATTTAGGGATGGGAGCGCACAGTAGTTTGGCGGCTTAGTAAAATATTGAACTATTTATTGTATTAGTAAAAATATAAGGTGAGGCACCGCCTAAGTTGCCTCATCTGACGAGCCGCCACTGCAAGCCAGACAATATTACTTTCACTGGCCGCAAATTCGCTCTGCGGTGGCTGAAAAATTCCACCTTCTTGGATACTAGGCAATTGACGACTTTTTCGTATTCCTCCAGTGAAGATAAAAACAATCGTCTTCCAATCGACATGATTTCCAGATCGAACTGAAATATCCGCAACTCGCCAAGTATCTCAATTATAGCCTCTCGAGAGATAAAGGGGAAGGTAATTGGTGGTATTTTTAACTTTTTAGCAGGCTGAACCGCTATCGATGCATCTTTGTCGGACGCTACGTTAGCGAGCAGTTGGAATCGGTTTCCATTAATTGGAATTTCTATTGAAGCATGTCGTGGGATTTTTAGCTTTTCTCGTAGCAGCATGCCGGTTGGGGAAAGATCCCTAAGGATCTTTTCCTGGACACAGTTGTGATTTTTCAGAGAACACTAATATAAAACGATCGCGAAAATTAGTCAAAGTTTCAGAGGAACTTGATCACTGATGTTGAACAACGTGTCGTAGAGCCAAATGAATTACGTCCGTACGCGCCGGTGGAACTCAGAGAACTGGAATTAGAATATTAAAGCTTTATTTTATACCTGGAAGCGATATTTAGAAATCTTAGGTATAAAGAAAGTACATTTCGTCAGTGTAAAGTGAACTGCCACGATATAAGTTGGAAAAAAATTGGTTCCCAAAACTTTAAACGCGTTTTTTCTCAAAACGGTGTTTTCAAAGTCGGTGAGGAAAATTTCTCCAAAACGGCTAAACCGATCGGCTTGAAATTTTCACACAATCTTTTTAAATACTTGTGTCATGTAATGGTCCAAGGAATAAGGTTTCCGACAATAATTTCGATTTTTTAAGCCCTTTTAAACTGTAAATTTTCTTGAAAAAAAAAAATTCTTTGGAAAGCCGCCATTTTGTCAATAATCAAAATTTTGACTATTTCATCGATCATTACCTGTATTCATCTATCTTTAAAATAAATCTTTTGCTTTTTTTCATTTCCGATCATTTGGATCAGAGATATCTTCCTCACCGACTGACCCCTTTTTGTGGAGGTCCTCTAGGAGATCTACTACAGGAACAACGGAACCGAATATTTTTTGTAATGCATCGCGAATTCCTAAAATAAATTAAACTTGCTATATGTACATTTATTCTATGTATTTATTTAATAAAAAGCCTTTCCACAAAAAATTCACAAAAAACACGTTTTTTCGGATTTACAAGTGTATATAACCCTTTAAATTTCGCGTATCAAATTTTTGAGTGTCATTGTTGAACTATCAATCGCAGCGTATTAACATTTTACTGATTCTAATAAATTTTAAAAAAAGTTTGAAGCCGTTAAATATAAAAATCATTAAAAGTCATAATGACCTTCAAGGTCATTCATCTATTTCGATATATCTCGCGAATCAAATATAGTATTCGCATCATTGAGGTGTCAATCGACGAGGCTTAATATTTTTGTGATGCTTTTAAGTTTACAAAAGCATCGTTGGAGCCGTTTTTAAATTTAATAAAAAAATGCAAAGATTAGGTGTTTTCATAAAACATTAATATTTAACCTGATTTCCACACCACAGTAATAAATGATTATAAAATTTATCAATTACTATCTTTTTTTGAAGAAAACCCAGCAAAATCTTTTTTCGTGATTACAAAAATAAATTGCATAAAAAATAAAAAACCATTCACCATGTAAATTCTGTTCAAAAGAATGATATTACCTGATTACTCTTATTCTAAAGACATTGTTGTTAAGTGTTACGTCAATCAAAGTTTATTAATATTTGCATAATTTGAGTAGATTTTGAATAATTTTAACAGTACCGTGTTTTGATTTTAATAAAGAAACTGCTTAAATTTTGAAAACCAAAAATAAAAATTAATCAAATTTGCATTTGTGGTAATGAACACTTTGAATTGTCAAATGTTTTGTAGTCAATACTTTGCAAGATCAAATGCTTTAAAAACCGTTCATCAAAGAGAAAATTGTAATTTTAAGTGGTTTTGTTCTGTAGTGTTCGTAAGATTTCAATTACTTCCTCCATCATCATTCGTAGTGCTTTTTAGTTTTTACATGCAATCAAACCGATTATTGACTGCACATTATTATTGTGTTTAATTTTTTTATTATTTATGTAAATATTACTGGGAAATTGACCGTTTCAACCTCAAGGGTAGTTTGTATTTTGTAATTATATTTGAATTTGTTTAACCTTTGTAATCAATTTCTTTTGAACCATTCGTGACCCATAAGAAGAAATTTATATTCATAAAAATAAAAAAGAAGTGTAATAAGTCGGTTATTTGGACATATCACTAAATGAAATTGTATTTCCACGATGTTGATATTGTAAGAAGAAATTCTAGTTAATCAATATAATTGTGTTGAGGAAAACTGTATGTTTTTTCTATGTTTTTTTTTCTTTACGCTATATTTACATACATCCTTTTGGATCAATATTTTTGCTGCCAGATGGATGAAAAATGAGAAAGTGTGTTTTTAGTATATTTTCGAACGCTATTTGCAAGGTATTGATCTATGTATATGATTCAACTTTACCCGATATACTGTTTTCAGCCTTTTTTTGCTAATATTGCTCGTGGTTGCTTATTTTTATTGCGTATTTTATATTGATTGTTCGCGGTTTCCCTTGGAGTTCATATTATTTTCGTTTCATAGAAAACTTTATACCTGGCTCGAAATCAATCACTGTTTGAATTGCTTTGTGGCAGTTTCTGTACCTGTCACCGCCCTTCTTTGTGCTGTTATTATTTTCTGATTCGGAATATATGGTTATTCTTATTGGTTTGAAATACAAATGTGCTGTATTAACTTTGACAATTTAGGACCTAAAAATAGTGTTGGAATCTTTAAAATCGGCAATATTGGGGTGGAGAGTTTCACTAAGTGCATCCTTGTCAGATGATTCTTTATAACATCAAAATAGCGTAAAGGATTGCTTAGTCCAGTACGTTTAGGAATGCGCACCAAAGAAGAACAGCTTTTCGCGCTACTTTGACACCACTACCCGGGGTGTTCTGACGTAAAAAAGAAAAGCTGATGTTAACAGGTTTAAAAGAACTACGAAGACGAACGGAGTATTGTAAATATCCGTAAATTCGTTATTGGGCGGTGAGATCAATTTTGCCTTATAAATGTTCGGGACTGGATGGCATTAATGCTTCAGAAGTCTCTTGAGCACAACTCTCCCTGGCTGGAAATTTTTTTCATCAAACATGTTTATCTTGGCTGCATCCGAAAAGCCATGCAACAACGAAGGGTGGTTTTTATTTTTAAAGTGGGAAACTGAGCTACAGCTCAGTAAAGAGTTTCAGACCGATCAGTCTGGCATCCTTTCTTCTCAAGATACTAGAAAAGCTAGTGTACACCTTCATAAAAGGCGAAGTTGGGGATAAACTATCTCAGGCATAGCACTTCTATATGAAGGGTAGGTCCGAAGAGACGGCATGGCACTTCGTTGTTGCTAATGTTGAGGATGTGTTCTACTACAAGAAATATGCACTAGGGGTCTTTCTGGTCATAGAAGGGGCATTTAATAATGCTAAACCATACGTCATTTGGGATGGGTTTATGTGAAAAACGTGTAAATATGAGCTTATATACCAGAATTTACACACTATTTAGAGATTAGTGAGCTCGTCCATCAGTGACCTGACTATCAGGAAATACATGGACAAGGGAAGCCCTCAATACGGAGTTAGGGAGTGGCTTATAGAAACGCAGAATTATTTCTCGGTGCTGAAGGGAGATAGTTTCAATGTCGTCACATTGTCCCAGACAGAATTATCAACGTTTTATCCAAACAGATGCAGTTTTCCTTAAATATTATCAGTATGTTGGCCAAGGGCTGTGACTTTGGTGTAAATCCCACTTAGATGGAGCTTGTCTTATTCACAAAAAAGCGTAAGATCTCAAACTTCAAGCTGCCCATAATTAACGGTTAAAGTCGAATACTTTTAGATCAGGTGAAATAATTAGGGTCCGTATTGGATCATAAACTGACTTGGAAATCGAATTTTTAGGAGATGACAAGGAAAGCAACACTAGTTTTCTTTACTTGCAAAACACTATTTGAAGCTAAATGGGCTGTTACCACGAGTCGTACACTGAATGTAAACAGTCACAATCAGGTGAAATTTAGACCTATGAGACTAAAGAGAAGTGGAAAGCATTGAATAAGAAATGCAACACGAATCAGGATCCGAAGAATGGCGTGCTTGGGAATATCCAGTGTATTGCGTACCACTATCATAGCTGCACTAGAAATAATCTTGTATTTATTACCATCAGACTAAAACTGAAATATTGTGGCAACTGCTATTGCTGCGCGTCTCAATAGAGAAGATTGGTAGAGAAAAGACCTTATAGGTACTTCATCATACTTTAGGCCTTATAGGTATTTCATCATCTGGTGAACTAAAAACTACTCTTTCGGCCCATGTGCATTTTGGTGAGCATGCAATGATAATCAAGCTCTCCGCTAGTGACTTATGTCAGAGCTGTGCCAATGAAAAAGAGACTAGGTCGATAGCGCACCTTTAATGCGAATGTTTGATTCTAGCTGCTAGGAGGCATAAACACTAAGGGATTTTTTTTCGGGGAGCTCTGTGAGCTTAGTCACATTAAAATGGATCAGTTCCTGGATTAAATTAAAATTTTTCTATGTTTTGCACAATAGATCAAATATAGTGTCGGAAGCCGTTTAGAGTGAGCACCCTTATAACCTAACCTAACCTCAATATATTCATTTCCTGCATTTTTGAATGAAATAATGATGTGTGCAAACTAATTCGTGACGATAATACAAGTCGATGAGACTTTCGTCTGACTACATGGACGTTCAATTCTGAGAACGTGGCAAGATACCCTTTGGATCTTTCAGACTATTATTAGTTAGGCCTTTATCAATCTAAAAAGGTGATAGCTGCTGTAGCTAGAGTAGAATTTGAGGTAGGGCAGCATTGGTTACAGGTAAGGCGGAAGTAAAAAATTTATCATACTTTGTTTGCCCTCGAAGCACGGGCTCCTAAATCGATCACCATGTATATCACTAACCTCTAGGTATTGATGTACATTCAATAGCTATTCGTAAACAAATAATTTCTGTGACAGAGCATGAGCATGGATCTAAGAACTATCAAATCCTCAACGATGAAGAACAAGCGAACAAGATGGTTGATCTAACAGATTTGGATGTAGAGATCCACGTCTGAGTGAGAATGAAGTAATAATTAATTGATGTGTGGGATGATACGAGTAAATAGATACGACCAAAAATACCATTTAGATCATATTGTTTCTGCAAAATTATTATAATAATTATCATAATAATAAAAAATATTTAAAACAGCTCAAGTCTACGAAATGCGAAGAACTTAGTTCAGATCAACTGATTTTGTTCTTTTTTTCAAAGGCCAGAAACACCATACCAGTCATTCTCTCGTGACCAATTGACAACCTTTGAGGCCTATTGATTGCCGTTAAAGTTGAAAATGTAGATTCGCACACTGCAGTGGTACATCCTATGGTCGCCACAGAAGCAAAAATTCATATGTATCTTTGAACGCCTCTCGTTGCCTATACAAAACTTGCAATGTATTTTCCATTTTATCCTCGTTACGACTCAAGTAAGCTTTAGCCACACTAGCCTTTTCTCTTGATGGAATTTTCAGACCTGAAAAATCAGTTACAATGGTAAATTGAACATGACAAATTATTTTAATCATTAAATTCTTCAAACTTACCCTCATTTTCCAGTGAAACCATTTTATCTACATCCACTTTATCGAGACTTGCAATCGAATTGATGAGCTCATCGTTGTACGAAAACCTTCTTTGTAATTCAGCAATGTTTTGAAATACTCAGACTTAAATTGCTCGTCTTTCTTTTCTATATTTTGTCTGGCGGAAGAACAGGAGGGGCCATACATCAAATAGGCATCCATCCGATGGGTTTTGTTTACTTGCCTCTTCGAGGTCTGTGTCCTATTTTTAGATTCGCCGCAGTCGTCGCTTGTTAAAGACTTGCGCTTCGGGCTTGCAAAGCAGCGTCTGCAGGTTATGGATAAGATTTTTTTGGCAACAACCATGGCCATTCGGAATTCCAGATCAAGCACGACTTTTTTAATACCGATAATCTTGGCGACATCATCACCATTGAACCTCCCATTTTTAATTTCTTTCAAAGTCTGCAACATTGATGAATAATTAAGCGTCACGTCAAACTGATAGCATGTATGGAAAAACGTTCAGTCAAGCAAGCTATCGATAAATTAGGAGAAGTCTGGCCCATAGCAAAGTTTGAAGCTGTCTCCAGGTAAGACATCCCGAATCGGCCAGGGTATGGATACCAGCGGAGCCATTCACACCAGAAGAAACTGTTGAGCTAATTAAGCTAGGCAATTCTGGCCTTCCGGTGGATAATTGGAAAGTAGCTAAGGTAAGCAATCTCAACAATGGAGTGCGAGAGGCTCTTATAATCCTCAATGACGAGTCGTTAGCTCTTTTTGAGTGTATAGGTGGGTGATAAGCTAGAGTTTCTCGGCTATCACCCTGTGAGTATACCGGAAGGATTGTACTGAGAAATCAGTATGGCAACCAAGCAAAAAGAGTGGAAGTAAGGTGACTGAAATAGCTTCGTCAGACCCGAACGCGGACCTTTCCGAATCAGATCTTCTCTCCAATGACGGAAGAAGCAACACTCTCATGACGGAGTTGCCTGGGGACTTTCTGCAATCCTTTGACTTGGCTTAAGAAGAGGGGATGTCTCCTTGTGTCGTGATGTTGAGGTTTCTTAAAATAAACATCTAACTCTAAGGCGGCATCTGTCGCACTTCTTCGTAACCTGTCCCAAAAAGGAGAGAAGCTAATACTGCCCCAGGAACTTGACTTGTAGTGAAATAGGTTTCGAGTGGGCAGGATCGCTGAGAAATGGGTAAGCGTTTGCATTTTTGTTTACATCTTAAAGTTTACCTGCGTATCGGGTTTGTGGGCTCCACGTGAAGTGATACAAGACAGTATCCCCCAATATAACAGGTAAGCCAAGAGCTTGCATAATCATAAAAGAAGGCTCGAAGTTTTCAACCTTGCTTGCTTTCAGTGACCAGGTCACCGTTGCCATAGCAGTGGAAAAGCAGCCCAAACCCTTTTGGGCCCATCATCGTATTTGGTATAAGGGCGGGTGGGGTGGGTGGGGTGAGTCATTATTTGAATTCATTTATTGCATGACTAGTTAAAAAAGCTGAGGATCCTATCTTTAATATGGCAAGCAGTAAAGAAGTTCTGCATATCACTCTTACGAACGAGCACTTGCATAGGCCTATCAGAGGATGGCATGTATCACATGAGTGCTCGTTCTAACTGATGTGGCTTTTGAAAGCTCATTAAATCAAACCTTCATTAACAAAACGGAGGTGGATTAGATCAAATATCAATCAGTATTCGAGTCTGCGCTGGAAGATAGACCTCCGAAGATTGAAGACATACGAGTGTTTGGACTTGAGGAAGCCGTTGTGACCCTTACATTGGCCTTCAATGTGGCAGCAAGATCTGGATGTAGTCCAATGAACCCTAGGTGGAAGTATAACCCCGATGGTGAAGCAGTGACATTGCAAAGCTGCGAAAGGAATGTATAAAGTCCTTTAATCGGTCTAAAGAATTCAATGACTGGTCTTCCTAGAAACACACACTGGAGGAGTTGAAATGCTCCATCAGAAAGGCTGAACGCACATGCTGGAGAAGTTCCTGTGCTGAAATAAAAAAATCCAAGGATGTCGGTTGTCTGAGAAAAGTCATGACGAGCTGTCTCTCATTTTTAGGGTCTGTCAAAGATGCAAATATAGTCTGGACGTAATCCAGCTCCGAGATGTGGCTGACAAATCAGATCCATCCATCCATTTGCTAACCAATGTCATTTTAAATGACAGGATACTACGCTGCGCAATCAGCTCATTTCAACCTTTTAAAACTCCTGGCGTGGACAATATCTCACCTATTGAGATTTAGCAGGTAATCTATACAGCACTTCCATGGTTTAACGCCATTTTCAAGCCATGCCAATGGATGGGTGCTATTTCCCCTTCTATGGAACTTAGTGGTGGACAAGTTAGTGTCAAAAATTGAAGCGATTGGCTGCAAAGTTGTATCCTATGCCAACGATATTGCAATAGCAATATCGAGCAAATTCATTAGCACCCTATCTGAAAGACTAAGCTTTGCCTTAGGTATTCTTGCCAAATGGAGCAAAAATTGCGGTCTAAAGATTTATTCGCAGAAACCGGAATTTGTTCTCTTTACGAGAAGGTACAAAATCACACGATTTGTCGCACCTTAACTTGATGAGGCAAGTCTCTATCCATTCCATCAGGTCGAACATTTTGGTCTTATTCTAGATTCCAAACTCGCGTGGAAAGCAAACACAGCAAAAAGAGCCCGCAAAGCGGCATACACAATGTACTGCTGCAAAAGTGCCATTGAAAAAAGCTGGCGATTGAAACCTAAAATTGTATCATGGCTTCATACGGCGATATTGAACCAATCCTTCTGTTAGGCGCAGTTATTTGGTGGCCTGCTATGATGAAAACATCAAATGTAAACCTGCTAAACAAGGTCAGAAGGATTGCAGCTATTGCAATGACCGGGGCTCTACGCACCACCCCGACATAGGCATTGTTCATGCTATTACTTTGGCTCCCAACTGAGCTACTCACGAGACTGCAGGCCAAGTGCTCTGCGGTTCGGTTTAAAGCTCTACGTCTCTGGCATAAAGGGGACAATGGCCACTCCACAATATTACGGAGGGATGGACCAATGCCATGGAAAGTAGACCTCGCTTCTCCAATTTCCTGTTTTGACCATGGTTTAAGTCAATCATCCCGAGAAGGGATGACTGGACCATAGAAAGAACTGAGATACAGGAATCGATCGACCTCTACAATGCTGGATCAAAAATGAATGGAAGAGTTGGCTGTGGCGTTTTTCAGAACAGCTAGGCCTGAAACTATCCTTCCGGCTACCAAACAACTGCAGTATTTTTCAGTCAGAGGTGATTGAAATATACAAGGCAGTAGACTGACTGAGAAACCAGAAAATTCCCATAAAAAATTTGTACCTTCTCTCAGACAGGCAAGCTGCTATCCAATCCAGCGTGCATACCAGAACCAAAATTGCAATGGTATGCCGTTCACAACTGAACGTGATATCGCTTCACTGCGAAGTGACTCTTTGCTGGGTACCAGGACATAGTTATTTACCAAAAAATTACAAAGCAGATGATCTAGCAAGAGCTTGCACTGAGCTCCAAGAGTATACACTTACACCCCACGTCGACCCATCTCTAGCCTCCATAAAGCAGTATTACATTGAGGCTGTGAATAGGGCCTGGCTACTTGAATAAACCTGTAGGACAACAAGGGCAACTTGGCATGCACTGTGCACCAAACGCACCAAGCGGCTTCTTAACACGAGCCACAAAACCTTGAGTTCCATCGAATCCATACTGACGAAGCACTCTCTGATTGGCAGATACGCAGAAAGATTGAGTGTTCCTTTCAACGATTTCTGTCGAATTTACAGATCGGAGGACGAGGGAAAAGCAATCCAACGTTTTCTGTGCAAATGCTCAGCACTATCCAAGAACGCATGCAAACTTTAGGCTCACCTTTCTTAGACAGTCACACGGAAGTAGCTGATTTAAACAGTAGCTACATACCTGGCTTAATACGAGAGTCTAAGTCATTCCGTCGGTTTAAGTGCCATTCCATTTTTTTGTAGTATAAAAATGGGTCTATAGTGGCGTAACTTAGCCATTTTCGGATAAAGGAGGCTGCCGCTACAACCAATCTACCATCTCAGGCTAAAGTACATACATTTTTGATTTTTTATAGCCAAATTCTTCTCAATTTGTCGATAAACGTATTCAAGAAAACTTCATCTGTTGGGCATTTACATGCAAACATAAATTTAATTCTATTATTAAGTCACTTTTTTACTGCACTTCACTGTTCAGTTTTCCACTCGCGTTGTCACTTATAATCTCAAATTGGAAGCAAGGTTACCTTCTGGCAACTATTCCAGGAATCACTCAACCATAGCTATGTATTGCTGTGTAGTGTAGTTGTGTAGTTGAGTACGTATGCATAAGATCATTCTTCTCTGTACTCTTTCTACACACTGATCAAATGCGTGGTGGAGTGACTCAGTCTTAGAGTATAAAATTGACCAATGAAAATCAATGGGTTCGAATTTTCTTGGTAGCCTGGGTGCATTCGCATGGTACGCATATTATCCTCAGTAACCAGTCCACAAACTGTCATCAAATGCGTCTTGGTTTGGTGACTCAGGCTTGAACACGTACTGTGGGCGTACTCATCTCATGGACGCTATTCACGTACCTTGCTGGGTACGGATGTTTCCAATGTAGGCTGCGTGGATACCCAAGGAACGCATACCATTCTCTGTAACCAACCTATACATTCAAACAAACTATATAAAATGCATTTATATTCTTTGGAGCAGTGAGGTGCTGACTAAGGCTGTTACTTGTAAGATGCGTGCATACCCATCCTGTGAACGGTATTTAAGTGACTTGTGGGGTGTGGATTTTCGCTAGGAAGTCTTTTTTTGACATTCATGGACTTTGATACAGTAAGAGACGTATAAATCACGACCATGTAATACCACCAAATTCCATTTTTCAATATATTGCGTGCTTACATCCATAAAACATGATCTATTAAATGAAACTTTTATACAGTAATCAATACAATAGACATAATATGTGTCTCTCTATAACTTTTCACAAAATTTTACCAAACCATTATGCTTACCTTGTGCATGTTCCAAACGACATCAATTAGCGCGTCCTCGACATATCAATACATCAAAGTGAATGAGCGCACACCAGACTAACTGATGCACGTGGTAGTATATCAACTGCCACGGCCTGAGACCTGCCACGAACTTTTTTAAAAAAAAGTTCACAGCAGGTGAACTTTTTACACGATACTGATCCTGAAACCTGCTGTGAACTTCTTACACGGACCATTAATGATAAAAGAAACGTTAACATAGTCTAGTATCTGGTGATCGTGAAAGCTTAAAAATACATCTGAGATTTTGCCTCAGTTTCACGACACGTCGCGTCCTTCCCCCACTGACCTCATCTCCAAAAATTAATTCAGGTGTCCAACGCACAAAAAATCTTTCAACGTCTCGTCATCAACGCCACAGTGTATACAATACACAGTGGGAAAACTTTTGGCCGGGAAATGTCACTTTAAAATTATACTTAAGTAATTAAGAGAGCATTAAGAGAAATTTAAGAGAGATCTCAACCAAACAACTAGAAAAAATACAAGTGTTAAATCACTTTTTACTTAAAGTTTAACTACTAGACTATCAATGATGTGATCTTGACTCTTGATTTTCTTAGACTTCCTTATTTCTCTGCACAGTCAGCCTGTGACACCTTCAACCTATCAACGCCATCAGCTTGCGTTTGCTGACGTTCCGTTGGTCAACTTTTCTAATCGCATTCCGCTGTCACACTTGTTTTCAAAAGCATGGCGACGAGGTTCAAAATTTCTTATAGTTGTTTCACTCTGGTCTCTATTAAATTCCTCTTATTGCTCACTTAATTTCTGTTTTAGTCTTATTGCTCTCTTAGTTTCAGTTTTAAAGATTTTTCTCATCACCAAGAGTTTCCCGTCTATTGTATACATTGTGTTTCGGAACAAACAAGCTTGACGAGTTTGACTTAGGGCCAAATGTCCTGCCCTTGGTGGAGCCCCAGCAATTTGATTCCCGAATTCATCATTAGAAAACGCACGATGAATATGGTGGCCTTAATAAACCTATAATTCACCTCGCTTTATTCGAAATTATGAAAGTAGACTGTGCCCTCTATCTTGAAAAGAGGCTCTTGGGAGCGCAAAGTGCTGCTTGCTCTTTGGTGATCAAGTTCAGAAAAGAGAATATGTAAGAGCATGCTTAATTATGCCAAAAAAAATTATGAAAGCAAAAGACAGTGGAAGAGATAAAAAACTCCAAACTTCATTTCACATTGAACACTGCAATTAAATTCAAGGTACCTAATATTTAGCACACGATAACACCAAACATATTAATTTGGCTTCGATCATATTGCAATATTCCGAGCAAGTATAGACTTGACAATTCTCTTTCGAGTGATGCGTACCACTAGAAAGCTCTGTACGCGGAGGCGAGCCTCATCAGTAAATACTTTGTATGAAAAATGTTCTAACTATTTTATCAATGAATAATTGAAATTATTTAGGCACAATGTGTAAAAAACTTGTGCAGTTCAAACACGGAACCAATGAAACCCAACTATGTCTAATATAAAAGATGGCTAATTATATGCATTAATATTAACGAAGAAATGTAAGGAAACCAGTTTGAGATGAGGAGTTTGTTTAGTGGAGTATCTAAGTTTTAACGGATAAGAATAAGCAATTTCTGCCTTGATTTCTTTAGCTTGTAATTGAAAAGTTATATACTATATACGAATACATTTTTTTCAATTATGTCAATATGAAATCCTGTCTTCGTTATTAGCAATAATCTCCTAAAATTTTTTTGTGCAGTTCTAACTAAATTTTTGTGCGTACATATTCCATAGTAAAACGTTGCCATATCCTCTTGGGGTCTGACCATGTGCTGGTTATAATTTTGCCTTTTAGTTTCTTCTAAGTTAGTGACCAAAAGTTTTCTATCGGATTTACGTCTGGACTTTGTGATGGCTAATCCAAAGTTGTGGCTTCGTTTTTTGCTTTCCAGGGAGTACAGAGACGAATCTGATGTCTTGAATCGTTGTTCTCCAACAGAGTCCAACCGCGATTGCCGGCTCCATGTAAACTCTCAGCAGATTGAAGCAAACCATTTTTATAAAGTTTGCTCATTAGTTCAGCATTCTGGTTTTCGCATAAACGATTAGATTCCCGAATCACCTCCCAAGAAGCATCTGTACACGTAGCTCAAAAAAATTATCCCAGGAACTCCAAAAACGAAAATCGTAAAATATTTATTTTTCGGGAAAGTCCTCAGTTAATTTAGTTATTCCCGTGTCGAGTCGTTCAGAGAAGACATATTTAGGTGGAAAGTCTATATTTTCCATTATGTAAACGTTGTCAGTGAAAAATCTTGAGCACGGCCCAAAAAGATCCATGTACGAGAGTTGAATGACGCGCTCTGGTGTAGGGTGCGGTCTCATTGGTACTCGTAAAATTTTGTTCGGTGCCTATTTTCTTGCAGGTGCTGACATACTTCCTTACTTATGGGGTTAAATATGACCAAAATATAGCCAAAAAAGTTATGATTTGAGATGTTTTAGTTTTTTTCGATATCTCTATCAGAGCACATAAGGTGATCGTGTTCCCGTTCAATCGTCTCTGTGGTTTTAATTCAGCACAGAATTTTAAACCAGATGTCTCCAGATTAAAATTTTATCAAGGGATGTATTCACAATAATCTCATTTTGTAAAAACATATGATGCAATATTTGATTTTCGTTTAGAACTGAATGTATTATGTGAGCTGAATTGTAAAAAAAAACGTCAAGTCAAAAAAAACTTTCGTCCCGTTAACCTCATGAACGTTCAATCCCAAAAATAAGGCAAAAAACATTTTGTCATGCAGACTAATTTGGGTTCGGCGTATTCTTATATATAGGTGCATTGGCTGCTGGAAAGCCACTTTAGCTCGACGCCATATATTTGCCCAACTATAAAACTTAGATAAAAAATCGATCAAATCAACTGCTTTAGGCTATAATTTTTTATTTTCCTATACTTTACTCCATCCAAAAAAATCTCTTACACTCATGTCAAGAAAAATTTCGCGACCAAAGCCTACCTGAGAGCCAAATATCAAAGAAAAATAGTCAAAACGGACTAACATTAAAAATTACGAATGACGGGTCATAAAACTTTTCTAGCAAACATTCCCTCTTGCGGCCATGCTAGTCCCAACCAAGTTAAGCTCTCCAGACACAAATGTCACTAAATATGCTCACCTTAACATGAACAAGTTGGGAAGTTCGCATATTTGAACTTGAAAGGCTCAGAAATACTTAACTTAGTTGGTTCGGCTTCTTTACCTACTAAAACTTTAAGTTATAGCAAAAAAGTCCCTGAAGAAAAGAAAAAAATCATAAATTTAAATTGGAAATTAACAAGCCGTGAGGTGCGACCCATGAGGTCAACACGGTCAACTTCCCAGTAATATCTAAAAAGATATTAAAAATATGAAACACAATAATAATTATAGAAATAATACTACTTCAAATAATAAAAATGTACCTCTCATAAAAGTTATTGGAATATTAATCGTAACATCTACGCGAGCGTCGATTGATTACGTAAGGATTTTGGTGCACTGGTTTGATTGATTATTCACGCGGATCAATCGGAGGGGGGACAGGTTACAAAGCAGTTTTTTCATTAAAGTTAAAACATGTTGCTGTGAAGACTATTGAAAATATGCTCAAATTATGCAAATATTAATAAACTTTGATTGACTTTGCAACAATGTCTTTAGAATAAGAGATTTAAGGTATTATGATTCGAATGAACCCTTTTTACATGGTGACTTTGAATGATTTTTTATTTTTTATTAATTTTTTTGTAATCATGAGAAAAGTTTTTGCTGGTTTCTCTACAAAAATTGATAAAATTTTATAAATTCTACAAACATTTATTATTACGATGTGCAAATCAGGTTGAAAATGAATTTTTTTATGAAAAAAAAACACTACTTTTCCAATTTTTTTTTAAATAAATTTAAAAAAAACGCTTTAACGATTTTTTTAAA
Source organism: Oxycera nigricornis (assembly GCA_963942545.1). Lineage (NCBI taxonomy): Eukaryota > Metazoa > Arthropoda > Insecta > Diptera > Stratiomyidae > Oxycera > Oxycera nigricornis. Next base: position 67,636,251 of record OZ012661.1, on the reverse strand, counting down.
ATATAAAAACATCATGTAAATGATAACACGCGTCGATTGACACCTTAATGATGAAAACATTATATTTGGTTCTCGAGATATAATGAATGACGTAAATGACCTTGAACGTTTAATGATTTTTTATTTTTATTTAATTAACTTCCCAGTACATGGGAAGTTCTTGTAATCACCTCGAAAATCGAAATTGAAATTTTCAACATTTCTTTACGTTTTGAGGTCTTACGAGTATATTTTAAGTGTTTTTAGAAAGAAGTATGTATGTGTGTGTGTGTGTGTGTATGTACGTACGTCCGTACGTACGTATGTGCGTTCGTGGACAGTTTTTTCTACGAGCATAACTCACGTAAACAAAGTTGTATTGACTTCATTAAGATATCAATCGAAGCGTCTTTGCAATCTTAAGAGCTGATTAGTTTTTGGAAAACTTCAATTGGGGGGTTTGCTGTTTTGCCCGTTTGAAGGTCATTTCTGTCATGCGTTATATCTCCCGAACCAAATACGCGATTTTCATTATTAAGATGTCCATCGACGCGTATTAACATTTATGTGATTCTATAAAGTTTTTAAAAAAATTCATGGATTCGTTAATTAATTTTTTTGAAAAAAGTGCAAAAAAATAGGTTTTTGTCATAAACAGTAAATTTTTAACCTGATTTTCGAAACACAGTAATCAATATTTATAAAATTAATATATTCCAAACAATTTTTGTGCAAAAACCAACAAAATTTCCTCTCATGATCACAAAAAAATTAAATTAAAAATCAAAAATCATTAAAAGTCATCATGATTTCAAGGTCATTTCTGCCATTCACTATATATCACGAACCAAATATAATATTTACATCACTTAGGTGTCCATCAACGTATATTAACATTTTTGTAATGTTTTTTCATTTAAAAAAATCGTTGGAGGCGTTTTTTAATTTAACAAAAAAAAAATGCAAAAATTTAGGATTTTTTCATAAAAAATAAATTTGTTAACCAGATTTGCACAACACGGTAATAAATGTTTATAAAATTTATAAATCCTTATCAATTTTTCGAGACAAACCAGCAAAACGCTTTTCCATGATGTTTAAAAAAATTAAATTAAAAATAAAAAATCATTCAAAGTCGCCATGTAAAAAGTGTTCATATGAATGATTTTACCCGACTACTCTTATTCTGAAGACATTGTTGTTAAGCCAATCACAGTTTATTAATATTTGCATAATTTAAGCAGATTTTTAATAGTCTTCGTAGCACCGTGTTTTAACTGCTTAAATTTTGAAAATCAAAAAAAATTAATCAAATTTGTATTTGTGGCAATGAACGCTTTGAATGGTAAAATGTTTCGTAGTCAATACTTTGCTAGATCATATGCTATAAAAAAAGCTGTCATCAATATGAAAATAACAAATAACGTAGAAAACCCCCCCCTCCCCTCCCTCAATTAATCCGCGTGAATATTCAATTAAATCAATCTGTCCCCCATCCACCAAAAACCTAACGTTATCAATTGACGCTCCCGTAGATGATACGATTAATATTAAGTCATTCCAGTTAATGTTATGAGAGGTACATTATTATTATTTAAAGTAGTATTATTTTCATAATTATTATTTTGTTTAGTATTTTTAATATTTATATAAATATTACTGGGAAGTTGACCGTGTGGTCTTCAAGGGTCGCACCTCGCGGCTTGTTTTTTTCTGTAATCATGAAGAAAACTTTTGCTGGTTTTTTCACGAGAACTATTTGGAGGATCTAAATTATATAAACATTGATTACTTATGTTTGAAAATCAGGTTAAAAATTTTGTGTTTTTGAAAAAAACCTAATTTTTTGCATTTTTTTTCTGCAATTAAAAAACGGCTCCAATGATTTTTTTTTCAAAATTTGATAGAATCACATAAATGATAATACGCGTCGATTGACACCTTGTTCAAAAAAATCGTACGGATGGTTCACGAGATATAAGGCATGACAGAAATGACATTCAAACGGGCAAAACAGCAAACCCCGCCGACCGAAGTTCCCCAAAAACTAATCAGCTCTTAAGATTGCACAGACGCTTCGATTGACACCTTAACCAAGTTGATACGACTTTGTTTACGTGAGTTATGCTCGTAGAAAAAGTGTCCACGAACGTACGTACGTACGTACGTACGTACACACACACACACATACATCTCCCTTCCTAAAAACACTTTATATATACTCTATAGACCTCAAAACGGAAAGAAATGTTGAAAATTTCAATTTCGATTTGCGAGGCGATTACAAGAACTTCCCATATACTGGGAAGTTAATAATGAAATTAATATTGGATAAAAAATATTAATGGAAATTACAAACCGACACAAAATGCCAATTATGATGAAAAAAGTTTATCCCATGCAACTTTTTTTCTAAACGTGAAATTTATTTCGAATATTATATAAATATAAGACTTTATTTCTGCATCGTGGTTTGGTAAAAATATTTTTAAAAATCTTAATCTGCTTGTTTAAAAGCTCACTGCATCCAATCCCTCAAACATACCATTGTATCCTATAGAAATGGTGTCCTTTTTACATCCAAATGCAATTCATGATAAAAAAAATCCACATGTGGAATGCAGGAGACGTCTACATGGCCCCGAAAAAAATAAGCTAATTCACTAGCCCCAGGCAATACTTGAACTTGGAACAACGTTTCCGTGAAACTCAGTTCAAATTGGTAATTTCAAATTACCTACTCCATCGTTCAGGGAATCATTTAACGTTGACAGCAAAATTAACTCGAGCTACAATAGATAAACAAGCAAACAGCTTGCGTTTCTTCTAAACATCTGTTTGCTAAAGTCAACAAAATTCGTTAACATAAACTATCCGAAATCATAATTAACTTCCCAGTATATGGGAAGTTCTTGTAATCGCCTCGATAATTGAAATTTTCAACATTTCTTTACGTTTTGAGGTCTATAGAGTATATATAAATTGTTTTTAGAAATGGAGATGTATGTGTGTGTGTGTGTGTACGTACGTACGTACGTACGTACGTTCGTGGACATTTTTTCTACGAGCATAACTCACGTAAACAAAGTTGTATTGACTTCATTAAGATATCAATCGAAGCGTCTTTGCAATCTTAAGAGCTGATTAGTTTTTGGAAAACTTCGGTTGGGGGGTTTGCTGTTTTGCCCGTTTGAAGGTCATTTCTGTCATGCGTTATATCTCCCGAATCAAATACGCGATTTTCATCATTAAGATGTCAATCGACGCGTATTAACATTTTTGTGATTCTATCAAGTTTTAAAAAAAAATTCATGGAGGCGTTTTTTAATTTTTTTGGAAAAAGTGCAAAAAAATAGGTTTTTTTTCATAAACAGTAAATTTTTAACCTGATTTTCGAAACACAGTAATCAATATTTATAAAATTCATATACTCCAAACATTTTTTGTGCAAAAACCAACAAAATTTTTTCTCATGATCACAAAAAAAATTACATTAAAAATCAAAAATCATTAAAAGTCATCATGATTTCAAGGTCATTTCTGCCATTCACTATATCTCACGAACCAAATATAATCTTTAAATCACTTAGATGTCAATCGACGTGTATTAACATTTTTGTAATGTTTTTTCATTTAAAAAAATCGTTGGAAGCGTTTTTTAATTTAACAAAAAAAAAATGCAAAAATTTAGGATTTTTTCATAAAAAATAAATTTGTTAACCAGATTTGCACAACACGGTAATAAATGTTTATAAAATTTATAAATCCTTATCAATTTTTCGAGACAAACCAGCAAAACGCTTTTCCATGATGTTTAAAAAAATTAAATTAAAAATAAAAAATCATTCAAAGTCGCCATGTAAAAAGTGTTCATATGAATGATTTTACCCGACTACTCTTATTCTGAAGACATTGTTGTTAAGCCAATCACAGTTTATTAATATTTGCATAATTTAAGCAGATTTTTAATAGTCTTCATAGTACCGTGTTTTAACTGCTTAAATTTTGAAAATCAAAAAAAATTAATCAAATTTGTATTTGTGGCAATGAACGCTTTGAATGGTAAAATGTTTCGTAGTCAATACTTTGCTAGATCATATGCTATAAAAAAAGCTGTCATCAATATGAAAATAACAAATAACGTAGAAAAAACCCCCCTCCTCAATTAATCCGCGTGAATATTCAATTAAATCAATCTGTCCCCATCGACCAAAAACCTTACGTTATCAATTGACGCTCCCGTAGATGATACGATTAATATTAAGTCATTCCAGTTACTGTTATGAGAGGTACATTATTATTATTTAAAGTAGTATTATTTTCATAATTATTATTTTGGTTAGTATTTTTAATATTTATGTAAATATTACTGGGAAGTTGACCGTGTGGTCTTCAAGGGTCGCACCTCGCGGCTTGTTTGATTTTTTAGTGTTAAAGCTACTTCTCGAACACGCCGTGCTCAAAAATTGTTGAATGACGATTTGGTCCGATATTTGAACGAAGGCGAATCAAGCAGTGACATTGCTTTGACATTGCTCTCATACAAACCTAAGCCTACTAAAGTTGTATACTTGCTTTCGTCTTGTTAAGAAGAGGGAATTGTGAATACAGAGACAAAGCTACGTCATATATTGTGAGAATAAAGTAAATGACAAAGAAAATCCATTGAATGGGAAAAAATTTATGAAAGAATTGCACATGGGTCTTGTAAGCCCCTACATGGAGAAACGCCTTTCTTTTAAAACATTGCATAAGAGACTTAGGACTAACTTAGAAAGAATTGATGCCTGGAAGTTCCAGAAAAAGTAACGATCTATCCACTGACCTTGAACCCAAAAAAAAGAAAAATTTGCGCCTATTGCCCTTACGAAATACATCGAATGACTAAGGCGACGTGTTCTAGATGCTTGAAAAGTGTATGCGGTGAACACAAACTGTGTGTGTTAATTGTACCAAATATTTTTTAAAAATTATTTATTTACAATGCTTATGTATCCCTAAAGCAGGTTTAAATTGAAAACAAGAATTTTTTTATATTTTTGTTAAACTTTTTATTACTACTTGAAAGACTGATGATTTTGATCTCAAAAAAGTACTGAAAATGTGAAACATGTTTTATTTTAAAATAGAAAAAAAATACTACCTTTTTTCTTTTTTTATTCTTAAGAGATGTTAACAAAGCTACTTATTAAAAGTCTAATATACCAATATTATCAAGGAATTTGTCTTTTCATGCATTTTAAAAAGAGTTAGTCAAAACGACTAATGATTAGTATTTGCGTTCGAAAAATAAGATTAGTATACTAGGGTTAATCAGTTAAGTCAATTTTCATTAGCTCAAGTTAAATAAAGTGTTCATAAAAAAATATTGTATACAGTGTTTCATTTAAAAACCAAGTGTGCGAAATATTTTTTTTATTCAATATTACATGGAATATAGCTGGCGCAGTCATTATTCTTGGGTGAGATAAGCCTTTTTGAATATAACGAACCAAAACTGAATTGAATAGGAAAACAATTCATTCACAATCGAAGAAAACTTTATTGCTAATAAAAAAGTGTTTAGTGAAAAACCTATAAATCAATCATATGAAGAAAATTCATATGATCTTTAAAAAACAAATTGTTAAAGTGTCAAGATTTCAAGAGAGTAAATTAAAGAAAATTTAATTGAAAACTGAATTTAAACCAGAACAGCAGACCATAGTAACCAAAAAACGAACAGTTTCATTAAAATAAAAGTGAAATGATATCACAAAAAAACTTAAAGCAACGAAAAGTATCCCGACAAAGTGTATCCTGTAGACAACACAGCAAGTAATATTCACAAGTTTTCTAAAAAATGGCAAACGAGGAAAATCAATTTAAAACGGAACCAATTGCGAGTATGATCTCAACACATACGAAGAGGATACAGACAGTCTTTTTACTCTAACCCAAGGAAACCATCAAACCTATATATGCAGACTATGTAATTCTCGAAAACTCCAAGGTCCTGCGAGAGCAGCCGTTCAAAAACTCACCAATCCCAATTGGGCTACTTTTAAAAATCTACTCATCTTTACTTTTGGCATAAACGAAAGCTATAATAGATTTGTCTTCAACATTCATAAAATAAATAATAATCATATTAATAAAAATATTGATGACATTCATTAAATTACTTACTAAATAAATGAAATACAAAATAACTTTAAGGATCCTTAAAAACATTTACATACTGAATTTTCATCTATTAGAAACGAGAATCTTGTTCTAAATAAATTTAAATCTACCATACCAGAATATCAATCATATCTATTAACAAGCCGCGAGGTGCGACCCTTGAGGACCACACGGTCAACTTCCCAGTAATATTTACATGAATATTAAAAATTCTAAACAAAATAATAATTATGAAAATAATACTACTTTAAATAATAAAAATGTACCTCTCATAACAGTAACTGGAATGACTTAATATTAATCGTATCATCTACGGGAGCGTCAATTGATAACGTAAGGTTTTTGGTCGATGGGGACAGATTGATTTAATTGAATATTCACGCGGATTAATTGAGGAGGGGGGGGTTTCTACGTTATTTGTTATTTTCATATTGATGACAGCTTTTTTTATAGCATATGATCTAGCAAAGTATTGACTACGAAACACATTTTACCATTCAAAGCGTTCATTGCCACAAATACAAATTTGATTAATTTTTTTTGATTTTCAAAATTTAAGCAGTTAAAACACGGTGCTACGAAGACTATTAAAAATCTGCTTAAATTATGCAAATATTAATAAACTGTGATTGGCTTAACAACAATGTCTTCAGAATAAGAGTAGTCGGGTAAAATCATTCATATGAACACTTTTTACATGGCGACTTTGAATGATTTTTTATTTTTAATTTAATTTTTTTAAACATCATGGAAAAGCGTTTTGCTGGTTTGTCTCGAAAAATTGATAAGGATTTATAAATTTTATAAACATTTATTACCGTGTTGTGCAAATCTGGTTAACAAATTTATTTTTTATGAAAAAATCCTAAATTTTTGCATTTTTTTTTTGTTAAATTAAAAAACGCCTCCAACGATTTTTTTAAATAAAAAAACATTACAAAAATGTTAATACACGTCGATTGACATCTAAGTGATGTAAATATTATATTTGGTTCGTGAGATATAGTGAATGGCAGAAATGACCTTGAAATCATGATGACTTTTAATGATTTTTGATTTGTAATTTAAATTTTTTTGTGATCATGAGAAAAATTTTTGTTGTTTTTTGCACAAAAAATGTTTGGAGGATATGAATTTTATAAATATTGATTACTGTGTTTCGAAAATCAGGTTAAAAATTTACTGTTTATGAAAAAAAACCAATTTTTTGCACTTTTCTCAAAAAAATTAAAAAACGCCTCCATGATTTTTTTTAAAACTTGATAGAATCACATAAATGTTAATACGCGTCGGTTGATTTCTTAATGATGAAAATCGCGTATTTGGTTCGGGAGATATAACGCATGACAGAAATGACCTTCAAACGGGCAAAACAGCAAACCCCCCCAACCGCAGTTTTCCAAAAACTAATCAGCTCTTAAAATTGCAAAGACGCTTCGATTGACACCTTAACAAAAACGATAGGACTTTGTTTACGTGAGTTATGCTCGAAGAAAAAACTGTCCACGAACGCTTATACGTACGTACGGACGTACGTACATACACACACACACACATACATACTTCTTTCTAAAAACACTTAAAATATACTCGTTGGACCTCAAAACGTAAAGAAATGTTGAAAATTTCAATTTCGATTTTCGAGGTGATTACAAGAACTTCCCATGTACTGGGAAGTTAAAAATGAAGAACTGCAACACATTAAGTAAAGCTTACAAAATATTAATGGAAATAAAACAAACATACGATGATAGAGAACATTTTGCCGTTAAACATAATAACTCATACCAACAATCGGTATTACGATATACGATATAACAATATTTCTAACTACAATAATAGAACTTTTAACAACAACCGATATTCAAATAATAGTAACAACTATAAAAAACAATATAATCATCCAGAGCCAATGAAAATAGAAAATTCTGATAGGTTCAGACAACGATTTAATAACCATAACCAAAACCAGAACCTATTAATATAAACTTTCATCAAATTGCCTCGGAAGAAGTCATTTACCAACAATAAATATTACAATTATTAACAAAATTATTTCTGCCTTAATCGACACTGGTGTATCCGTATCTAGTAAAGGTACAAACTTTTATCCTGAAATTCCTAAAATCATATTAAATAAACTAATAACTATCCAAGGATTAGGTAGAGAATTTCAAATAACTGAAAAAATAAAAGCAAATATGGCTACTGAATTTGAGTTACCCGAAAAGCATAACATACTTTGGAACATAATAAACTTTCGAAGTAGAAATTTCAAAGCTTTAATTGGACGAAACTTCTTACATCCGCTAAATGCAAAACTAGTCCTAGGTGGAGGTAGTATGGAAATAAACGGAAAACATTCACTTTTTTCATATGCCGTTCTTAAAGAAATTAATCTTCAATACAAACTAGAACCATCAAGCGATGTCAAGGATAAAATCTTCAAAGGATTGAACCAAGAAGAAATTTCCGCTTTGAGAAACATCTTCAAAAAATAAGATGATTTGTTTTACAACGAAAGAGATACTTTACATGTACAACACAAACAAAGCATGAAATAGTAACTAAATCTAACAAATAGTAACTAAAACTATGCAAAAACTTATCGGTTTCCTCACATACACGAAAATGAAGTTAACACGTCAATAAACGATAGGCTGAAAAAAAGTACAATTCCACCTTCAACATCCTCTTACAATGCTCCAATAAAGGTTGGGCCGAAAAAATGGACAACTCTGGTAAAACCAAGTGAAGAATTGTAATCGATGAAAGCAAAATCAATGAAGAAAACATTGATGACAAATTTCCTATTCCAACATTGAAAGAATTTTTGACAAACTAGGAAAATCTCAGTATTTCACAACTTTGGACTTGGCGGAAAGGTTTCATCAAATTGAAGTCAGCGAATATGACCGACATAAAACAGCCTTTTCAACTCTGCAAAGACACTACGAGTTTATTCTTACGCCCTTTGGACTCAAAAACGCCCCTTCAACATTCAAGGGAATGATGAACAAAGTACTAAAAGAACACATTAATAAAATTTGTATCGTATATCTAGACGAAATATTAATTTTCGCAACCTCACTCCAGGGAATAGAGGATAATGTCAAAAAAACTAATATATTGAGAAAATATAATTAAAAATGTAAATTGACAAATGCATTTTATTCAAACAAACAGAATATCTAGGACATATTCTGTGAACGAGGGTGTTAAAGCAAACCCCCCCAAAAATCGATATTATAAAAAAATTTAAAATACCAGATACACAAAAAAAGTCATTAAGTCATCAACGACTATGCAAAAACTGCCCTTCCACTAATTGCTAACACAAAAAAAAGGAAAAGCAATTAATACTGCAGACCCTAAATATAATGCAGCTTTTGACAAACTAAAAAACCTAATTATTAATTACCCCATTCTTCATTATCCTGAATTTAACCAAAAATTCATTTTAACAACCGACGCATCTGTTAAAGTAGTAGGCGCAGTTTCATCCCAAAATTGACATCCTCGTTCCTTTGCAAGTCGTACAGTTAATGAACATGAGAGAAATTACTCAACCATAGAAAAGGAACTCTAATCAATAGTTTGGGCAACAAAATATTTCAGACCATACTTATTCGGAGTAAAATTTGGTATCAAAACTGAGTATAGGCTTCTAGTTTGGCTTAACAACTTCAAAGAGCCCTATATTAAGCTTAAACGATAGAAGATACAACTAAATGAAAACAACTTTCCAATAGAATACGTTAAACGTAAACAGAAAAAAGTCGCAGATATTCTAAGTCGCTCAAAGAATTATCAAATAAATGCATTAACTACAAATATGGAATACGAAAACATAAGAGAAAATGCAACAATATATGTATTCGCAAGAAGATCATCACAAAGATCTTATACCAATTAACGAAGGTAACGTAAATATTTATGGAACCCAAAAAATAATTGTCAGGAAAAAACAGAACGAAATTCAAAATAGAAAAATATACATCGACGAAACTGACTTAAATAGCAAAAATTCAATCATTGACATATAAAGGAGATACATTGCAGAAAAAGGAATTGTAACGATTCCAAATAGTAACAAGCCGTGAGGTGCGACCCATGAGGTCCACACGGTCAACTTCCCAGTAATATGTAAAAAGATATTAAAAATATGAAACACAATAATAATTATAGAAATAATACTACTTCAAATAATAAAAATGTACCTCTCATAAAAGTTATTGGAATGACTTAATATTAATCGTAACATCTACGCGAGCGTCGATTGATTACGTAAGGATTTTGGTGCATTGGTTTGATTGATTATTCACGCGGATCAATCGGAGGGGGGACAGGTTACAAAGCAGTTTTTTCATTAAAGTTAAAACATGGTGCTGTGAAGACTATTGAAAATATGCTCAAATTATGCAAATATTAATAAACTTTGATTGACTTTACAACAATGTCTTTAGAATAAGAGATTTAAGGTTGAAAATGAATTTTTTTATGAAAAAAACACTACTTTTCCAATTTTTTTTAAATAAATTTAACAAAACGCTTTAACGATTTTTTCAAAATATAAAAACATCATGTAAATGATAACAGGCGTCGATTGACACCTTAATGATCCAAACATTATATTTGGTTCTCGAGATATAATGAATGACGTTAATGACCTTGAACGTTTAATGATTTTTTATTTTTATTTAATTTTTTTCTGTAATCATGAAGAAAACTTTTGCTGGTTTTTTCACAATACCTATTTGGAGTATCTAAATTATATAAACATTGATTACTTATGTTTGAAAATCAGGTTCAAAATTTTGTGTTTTTGAAAAAAAACTAATTTTTGCACTTTTTTTCTTAAATTAAAAAAAGGCTCCAACGATTTTTTTTCAAAATTTAATAGAATCACATAAATGTTAAAACGCGTCGATTGACCTCTTGTTCCAAAAAATCGTACGATTGGTTCACGAGATATAACGCATGACAGAAATGACCTTCAAACGGGCAAAACAGCAAACCCCCACAACCGAAGTTTCCCAAAAACTAATCAGCTCTTAAGATTGCACAGACGCTTCGATTGACACCTTAACAAAGTTGATACGACTTTGTTTACGTGAGTTATGCTCGTAGAAAAAAGTGTCCACGAACGTACGTACGTACATACACACACACAAACACACAAACATCTCCCTTTCTAAAAACACTTTATATATACTCTATAGACCTCAAAACGGAAAGAAATGTTGAAAATTTCAATTTCGATTTTCGAGGCGATTACAAGAACTTCCCATATACTGGGAAGTTAAAAAGTTCAATTAATACCTACCAGCTTGTACTCTAACAAAAGTGATTTACGTTTTATAGAATGTAGCAATCATGCTTTTGATCTCTTAAGTGAATATCAATGTTATGATGATACGAAGTACATACAATAAGCAAGAATGGAATTAATAAATAAATTCTTAAATAATTGTGAAGTATGTAATCATGCTAAATATGATCGAAATTCAGTAAATCCGGAATTTAAACTTTCCGAAACACCCAATGATATTAAACAAATTATACATATTGATTGGCAAAAAACACACCTCTGGAAATACAACAAGGTATTGAAAAAAAATGCTACATATTTAAACATCTCAGTGATGAAAAACGAAAACTAACAGAGTATCAAAGAAAAAAACGAGAACTTCGAAAAGAAATTACTCAAAAAGAAGTATACAAGTGACGACTTATCGATGTAGGTGAAGTAAAAACCACGAAAGTTTTGAATTGAAACGTTTTTATTTTTCGTTAAAACAAGAATGGAACTCGTTACAAAAGTAGGATGAATTCAATAAAACGAGGTCCCTTTGTGACCTGGCTAGTTTGACAACTCAATATCAAAAGGCCCCGATTTATTCGAGTCCATTTCTTATATATCTATCTTATCTTCTAAACCCAAAAGCAATGAAATATTATAATACATAAATTATCTTTGAATTCTACGAAGGATCGTAAATTTCGATGATACAGGAAATTTACTATCGTTCTAGAGTTTTGAAATCCGAGATGCGGATAAGGTTTGTGAAATTCATGTAAACAAGGTGTTTTAGAAATTCATAAACAAAGTGATTTATGAATATAAAAAAAAGGACAAATCGCTTGTGCGTCGATAATCAACACTTGAAGAGTTATTGAATAATGTATGGAGGGTTACCGTAACTAATTAAACGAGCTTAAACATTATTATTAACTTCCCAGTATATGGGAAGTTCTTGTAATCGTCTCGAAAATCGAAATTGAAATTTTCAACATTTCTTTACGTTTTGAGGTCTATAGAGTATATATAAAGTATTTTTAGAAAGGGATATGTATGTGTGTGTGTGTACGTACGTACGTTCGTGGATACTTTTTTCTACGAGCATAACTCACGTAAACAAAGTCGTATGGAGTTCGTTGAGGTGTCAATCGAAGCGTCTTTGCAATCTTAAGAGCTGATTAGTTTTTGGGATACTTCGGTCGGGGGGTTTGTTGTTTTGACCCTTTGAAGGTCATTTCTGTCATGCGTTATATATAGTGAACCCAACATACGATTTGCATGATTAAGGTGTCAATCGACGCGTATTAGCATTTGTGTGAATCTATCAAATTTTGAAAAAAAAACGTTGGAGCCGTTTTTTAATTTAAGAAAAAAAGTGCAAAAAGTTAGGTTTTTTTTATAAACAATAAATTTTTAACCTGATTTACGAAAGACAGTATTCAATTTTTATAAAATTTATATATTTCAAGCAATGCTTGTAAAAAGAACATCAAAACTTTTCCTCATGAATAAGTAAAAAATTAAATAAAATATAAAAAATCATTAACAGGCATCATGATTTTCAAGGTAATTTCTGACGTGTGTTATACATATCTCGTGAACCAAACATACGATTTGGATGGTTAAGAAATCAATCGACGCGTATTAACATTGGTGTAAATCTATCAAATGTTGGAAAAATCATTGGAGCCGTTTTTTAATTTAAGAAAAAAAAGTGCAAAAAATTAGGGTTTCTTTTATAAACAATAAATTTTTAACCTGATTTACGAAAGACAGTATTCAATTTTTATAAAATTTATATACTTCAAGCAATGCTTGTCAAAACACATCAAAACTTTTTCTTATGATAACAAGAAACATTAAATAAAAAATAAAAAATTATTAACAGTCATCATGATCTTCAAGGTCATTTCTTCCATTCACTATATCTCACGAACCAGAAAATTTGCATCATTAGGGAGTTAATCGACGTGTTTTAAATTTTTTTTGATTAATTTAACATTATAAAGATCCGTTTCAGCGCTTTTTTCAATTTAATAGAAAAAAATGAGAAAATTTAAAGTTTTTTCGTAAAAAAATATATTTTTAACCTGATTTGCACAACACAGTAATAAATGTTTATAAAATTTATACATTGTTATCAATTTTTGAAGAGAGATCAGCAAAACTTTTCCATGATTCTGAAAAAAATTTAATTAAAAATAAAAAATCATTCAAATTTACCATATGAAAGGGGTTCTTCCGATTGATATTACCTTATATCTTCTATTCTAAATACTTTGTTGTAAAGTTAATCAAAGTTTCAAAATGTTTGGATAATTTGAGCAGATTTTAAATAGTTTTTGCCGTCTTTTAATGAAAAATAGCGGCTTAAATTTTGAAAACCATCAAAATTTCAATCAAATTTGCATTTGTGCTAATCAATCATCATCACCCATCCACCAAAAGCCTTACGTAATCAATGGACCCTCCCGTAGATGATATGATTAATATTAACTCATTCCTGTTACTGCTATGAATACCTTTCATTATTATAATTTAAAGTAGTAGTATTTTCAAAATTATTATTGTGTTTAATATTTTTAATGTTTATCTATATATTACTGGGAAGTTGACCGTGTGGACCTCAAGGGTCGCACTTCGCGGCTTGTTACTTATATACTATATTAAAGTTACCACCTTAGGAATAATTAATCTAGGTCACCAGCTTGAGTGCGCATGGACGTTGCGAAATTGCCTTTGTGTGTAATGTGATAACTCCTTCCTCCTTAAAAATCTGTGTCCCACAGATCAGAATGATAATCTAATAGGATTCGGATACACGTAGGGTGAGTTATGAGTATTATCTAGTGTGACTGAGGTCGTTCGCCTTCGTCGGATATAGACGCAGATTGTCACTAAGGTCACCATTAGAAGGAGTACTGTGGCATTGGAAGTGATGGATACAACGTTGTTATAGGGAAGGCTTTCTAGTTTGTCGACATTGTCTAGATGAAGTTTATGCAACTACTCCTGGTCCAATGTCATTTCATTTGCTGTAAGATTGCTTTTGGGAACAGGGGGTAAAAGGTGGAAAGTTTCGATTTCCTTGTTGTTTATTTTGCCAAAGACAATTCTCAGTGTCATCAAGGGGCTGGTATACTCGTAAACGTCCACAGATCTATGAACATTGTATGAGATTAGTCTGAAACAGAAAGGATATTTTTCAAGTAAGACTTGTGAATTCTTTTTCCAGTGGTAGTAGTGAAAGTAACGCGATTATTCCTGGCAACTACTTCCTTTGCTAATAAAGGTTTAGTTTTTGATTTTATTTGCTTATTCAATTTATAAACAATTTCTTCGGGCTTGTAAGCCTTTGGCGGGGTTCTTCTGAGATTACGGTTCTTTATTTGATTCTTTTGCTTGCGCAAAATCTTATGCTTAAGGTCTTCGTTTAGCTTAGTTCTAAAATCGATCAGGTTTTGTAATTCAAACGTTCTGATCTTCCAAGAAAAACGTCCATCGGTTTCACCATGGTCACGGAGTCATAGGTGTTATTATACCTATCCACAGCTACAGTAACAAGTTCTTTTGGCGGGAGATAAGGAAACTCTCGTTGGAGGCATCTGAAAATTTCTAATAAAGTCGAATGAAGGCGTTCTACTACACCATTTACTTCACTTTTTTGCGGTGGCGTGAGATAATTTGATATATGAATCATTTCCAAAAAAATTAAAATTATCGGGCTGATAAAGTTTCACTCATTATCTAAGACTATAACTTTTGGAGCGGAAAGTAATGGATTGCTTTAATAAGTTTATCCCGAAGATGTAAAACCGCTTTATTTTTATGTGGAATAATTTTGTGAATTTACTAAATTTGTCAATACAAGAGATGTATTTCTCGCCGCCAATTTGTAAAATGTCAATATGTAAAGTGTCGGTTGGATATCGGGGTACAGGTGTTTCCTGTAATTCTGGCTTCAGTGGATGGCGATCATAATTGCTAGTAATACAGACATCGCATGTTCTAGTGTAGGTTTTAATTAGCTTACACATTTTCGGGAAATAATATTTTTCGAGCATTTGCTCTTTGTTTTCTCTATAATTCCTGTGCGCTCGGCGATGCTCTTTTTGTATTATCTCGAACTTGTTTTCCTCATTGGTAATATCTCGAACCATTCTTTGAGTGATGCGAATCTTGAATTTAGAAAAGTGTTTTTGTAAGATTTGCTGAAGTAGCTGAATGAATTGCTCCGGAATTTTAATGCCATGAATTATGTTGGGATTAAGTTTACCATTAATTATGTTGGGATTAAATTTATCTTCAACGTCTGGATAAAAGTCTCTTCGTTAATTTGCTTCAAACGAATATAATGCCTTTGAAAAGAGGGATGTGGTTGTTCGTAAGCGCTCACTTCTTTTCCTTCCGAAAAAATTATTTGATTTCGAAATACATTTAACGGGGCCTCGCAGTGTGGAATGAGATCAGTATTATCTTCCTCAGCACTATATACTGTTCCTGAGTCTGATGTTAGCATGTTAGCTTCCACTGGTAATCTGGAGAGTGCCTCAGCTACTACGTTAGTTTTCCCTGGTCTGTATATTAGTTCATAGTTGAACTGCTCAATCCTTGCCTTCCAACGTTTGAGCTTAGCGTTATGATTTCTATTACTCAAGGCGAAAGTTAATGGCTGATGATCGGTTAAAATTTTGATCTTCTTTGCGCCATAAAAATATGATCTTAGTTTATCCAGTGCCCAGACAATCGCCAACATCTCCTTTTCGTTGGTTGCGTTATTTTCCTCTTTCCTGTTAAGAGATCTGGAGATGTAGGTAATGGGTCGATCTTTACCAATCTCGCCTTGCGATAAAATTGCTCCAATCGCAGTATTTGACACATCTGTTGTGAGCACAAATGGTTTTTCGAAATCAGGGAAAATTAGTATTTCGGAAGAAGTAAGAGGTGTCTTAAAATCGTTGAACGTCTGTAGTTCAAGCTTTTCAAGTTTAATCTCCTTTTTCTTCGACTGGTTGGCTCTTATTTGAGCGTTCTCGCCTCTGGTTAGAATAGTCAACGTTTTCGCGATTTTGGCAAAGTCTCTTATAAATTTTCTATAGTAAGACGCTAAACCAAGGAAGGATTTCAGCTCCTTTAAATTTGTGGGGGGTTTAATTTTACTGATTGCTGATATCTTTTCAGGATCTGGTAGAACTCCTTCCTGGAATATAAAATATCCCAGAAATTCAACGTGCGGCTTTAAAAATTTTGATTTTGAAACGTTTACTTTTAAATTTGAGCTTCTTAGTTGATTGAGAACGATTTCTAAATTTTTCAAATGTGTTTCTTCAGTTTCGCCTAAAATGATAATAAATAGTTCCCCAAACGGTTTCAAGTTGTCGTCTATCATTGTTTGGAAGATTGACGGTGCGTTCTTGAGCCCAACTGGAAGTCAAGTTAATTCGAATTTTCCGTTTGCTGTGGAAAATGCGGTTTTTGGAATGTCCTCCGCGAGCATTTTAATTTGATAAAAACCCGACGTTAAATCGCTTACTGGTCCAAAAATCGGCGAAAATTTATCAAGTGGTTGTTTTAAATTCATTTTTGTTTGACTAGTCAAATGTTTGCAGCCAACGTGCTCAATATTGTTCACCTGCTTTGATTCCTTTGCTTTAAGTTTTGATTAAGAGTAAGTTATGTTTTCTATCTTTAAGAGCCTCTAGTTCCTTCAAAGTGTCGTCTACAATGATGCCATTGAATGACACAAGTCCCAGTAAAACAAAGAAATCTAAAATTATGCCATTACCTATGCTTTTAAAAAAAGGCCACTTACTTTTCCAGTTACAGATAGTTGTCCAGCGCCAGATCGAATATTAAAGGTATTTCTTACGGGTTTGACGTTAAAGGCGATATTGGGGGAGATGAAATTCTTGTTGGCACCAGTGTCTACAAGAAATTTAGCACCTTACCATCTCGAATGGTATATTCTATGTATGGTACGCTAGAGAGGCGTCCATCATGAAATTTATATGATTTTCCTCAGAATCATCAACTACGTTAGAGTGATCTTCGTCTTGTTGGTTTTGCCATTCTAGACCAAAGTCATTCTCAAATTGATTGCCATGGGTTTCTTCAGATTCTTCATCTAACTCGAGATTGAATAATCGTTGTGATTTCCTAGGATAATTCCAAGAATCATTTGAACGCTTGTTCTGTGGAAACTGAGATAGTCGGTTCATATAGTCAACCTGACGGGTCTGAATAGATTTGTCTTTATCCATCGGAACTGGTGGTGTAGGCTGAGTTGGTCTGGGTGGTGGAACACTTGCGTTAGGCTGGTACCGAAACTTATTTTGGTAATTATGTATTTGATTTTTATCGTTCACTGGTAGTTTTTGTTTGTGGAGTTCGAATTTTGGGCTGAAAAATTGATTTGCGGGAGCTGAGATTACATAACTTGAATTCCTGTTATGAATTTGAAAATTCCTAAAAAATCAATTAACTTGTTAAACTGAAAATTGTATTATTCAAATAGCAAATAAAACTAAGATTAAAGAAATAGAAAAAGGTCTACTTTTGTTAACAAGTGTAAATAATAAAATAAAACATAATTGTGTTGAAAGAACATATCACTTAAGTGGAACATATATAATTAGATATAGTAACTGTAAAATTGAAATTGAAGGAAAATTATATAAAACTACAATAAAAAATTTCAACAAGTATTAACGTTGAAACCAATCCAAACTATTTCCAATTATAATTATCAATAAAAAATAAAAAATGTACAATTAGATAATATAAACAATTTGAAACAAATCGTTGAAATAGAATTTAAGCATTAAAGAAATCATAATAATAATAATCATAATCATTCATAACGTTACCAATATCAACAACAATTGTATTATCTTCAACAAGAACAAAAATATCGAATTACCTGTAATAAAACTTGTTGAGGACAACAAAGAACTTAAGGATGGAGGAGTTACAATAGATAAACAAGCAAACAGCTTACGTTTCTTTTAAACACCCGTTTGTTAAGTGCAGATCAACATCAACATCATTCGTTAACATGAACCATCCGAAATTATAATTTCATTATGATTCATAAATTCTACTAATTGTTCACACATCTGCATCCATTATGATTGATAACTTGTACTAAATGTTTAAACAGCTGCATCCACCCATTGTTTATGCTGATATATCTTTCGTATCCAATTTCATTAGATGCTGATTAGCTGATCTTATTTACCACAGACATAATGCAACTAAGCAATTATTATTCAGATCACAAAGGAGTCAGTTGTCATTCAGTTATTATTCAGACCACAAGTCAATCAGTTGTAATTCAGTCATTGTTCTGTTCTCGAGTTTAATTTATTGAAGTGAGTAAAGTGTTCACCTAAACCATTAAATTAAGTGTTTAATTTATAAAACCAAGTTTGGTAAAATATATTTTGTTTTGTAATTTATATTTACAAATATTATAACTCTCGCAGTAGGAGTCGTGCCAGCACTGAAACAAACACGCTAACAGTCATTATTATCAATTATCGCCTACCATTTTTATATGCAACTCTGATTGAATCTTTGTGCGTGTCCCATATTAAAACCCTGTCACATCCTATTGAGAGCCCGCGTGAGCTGCCATAAGCTGGTTATAATTTTGCCTTATAGTTTATCCTTCATAAGTGAACAAACGTTTTCTATAGGCCTTACATCTGGACTTCTTTTTCCCAGCTGGTACAGAGACGACCCTGTTTTCTTCTTGCAGAATGATGATTGTCAGATCAGTATAAGCTATCAGCAGATTTAATCAAACCATTTTTGTACCTTTTGATCATCAATTCGGCATTCAACGTTTTCGTTAAAGCGATAAGCTCCCCGAATCCTTTTTCCGGAAAGCATCGGTAAACGTGCTCCTTTGTCAGGTGTTTTACTGTACGCCGCAACATTCTTTAACCATTTTTGCCCCGGCTTTCTACCAGTTATTACAAAAAATAAATGAAGATTCATCCTTTAAAATCACGTTGCTCGAATGACGGTCCGAATTTCGTTTTACTCAACTTGGTCTCTTTTCGATATGCTTTTCGGTCAATAATAGATTCGCAAGTGTGCTACTACTTTTGTTGCCATATTTTTGCAATTTCCGCCTCATCGTATTGGTACCTAAACTCCTTTGTTCAGCAGTTTGTGTCTCGCATTTTGTAGACTCAGTGGCGGGTTATTCTCAGACAAGCTGCAGATGAACTTCTCTTCCTTTTCAGAGGTCGCTCTGTTAGGACCTCTACCTGACTCGTCAACATTACCAGACTCTTTAAATATCTTCATCCACTTTGTAACAAACGAAGCAAAAGTCTAAGTATATTTTGGCGCTTCTAATGATTTACCAATACTGCCTCACACCTATTTGTATATGAGACTCACATTTTTCTGACCCCTAGTCCCCTTTATCAGGACTAAACGTGCAACGCATATATAGTGCAAGCAATTAAGTTTACGAGTTAAAACGGATATATAGTTAGCGACACGTTTTTTGTGAAAAACAGTGTATCACATAACTTATAAATATTAATGTTATCTTCTGATATGCGTTTGAATTTGAACAATTATTGAAAGGATATATTTTTAATTTTTCGTAAACGCATTTTAGTTGATTTTTGAACGTACTAACGTTGCTTCAATTTTTTAAATTAAATATCCTGAAACTCAATGAGATTCGTTACTTTAGCGTTTGAATGAACTTGGAAGCAATGTAGTTCGTTTAAACCAGGGATGAGCAATACGCGGCCCGCGGGCCGCTTGCGGCCCGTTAAACATCCCCTTGCGGCCCGATAAACATGAACATGAATTTATTTTATCGACTTTCTCCCATCAATATGTTGTTATAAAATTAATTATAATAAAATGGTAGTACATACTAACTAACGAAACGATTTTTTGTGACGAGTTACTCACTTGTCGGCGACTTGTTCAAACATGCAATACGAACGCGCCGCGTCTGTGCTTGTTTGTGTTTGCTTCTGTCACACAATCACTCAGACTGCTAAGCTGACAACTACCAATTTTAGCAATTCTTGTGTTTCTTGAAAAGCGTGAGTGCAATATTATTGTCAAAAAGGTAATATTAGAGTTTTTACTTTAAAGTTTAGAGTTTAATAGTGAAACTAAGTGAAGAAATCTTCAATTAGATTGTAGAAGAGCTACTTTGAAATCCATGAAATGCTTTCTTAGCTTCTGTAAACTAGAATTTGACGTTCGGATGAAATGGCTCAAAGCAGGGTTTCGACAGTTGCTTAAAATTGATGACAGTAAAGATGATGTTGTACCGCAGGGATGAGCAACACGCGGCCCTAAGTTTTCCTACAAATTTTTTTAACTTTCAAATTTTTAATCCATAATAGCATGTCGGAAAAGCAAACAAAAAAACGGAAGGTTGCGGATGAGCACAGGCATTTCCAAGAAAAGTGGAAGTTTGATTATTTTTTCACTTTCGTGAAAGATGAAGCTGTATGCTTAATATGCTCAGAGACAGTGTCGACATTAAAAGAATATAACATAAATAGGCTTTACGATACAAAACATGAACAACAATATAAAAACTTAACAGGACAACTCCGGATGGATAAGTTTAATCAAATGGAGAAAAACTTAGAAAAACAACAGACTATTTTTAAAAATCAAGCCATTTTATCAAATACGGCAGGAAAGGCTAGTTTTGTTGTCAGTCAAATACTGGCAAAAAAAATTAAACCCTTCGCGGATGGAGAGATGATAAAAGAATGTCTGACTGCTGTTGCAGAAATAGCATTTCCTGATAAAATAAATATTATTCCAAACATAAGTTTATCAAGATTCACCATTGCAAGGAGAATTGAAGACTTGTCCGAGAACATAGCAGCAACGCTTCGTGAACGCATTGCAAAATTCGAATACTGTTCTTTGACACTTGATGAGAGTTGCGATATTAGCGATACAGCACAACTGGCTATATTTTTACGTGGTATTGACACCAAATTTAATATTACTGAAGAATTATGTTCACTGATTCCAATGCAAGGGACTACAACCGGCAAAGACCTGTACGATGAACTAAAGTCTGTGTTGGAGAAATTTTCAATTTTATTAGAAAAGATTATTGGTATTTCGACAGATGGAGCACGAGCAATGTCAAGCATGGAGGTAGGAGTATCGGGAAGGCTATTTCAAGACATTAAGAAGATCACAGGAAGGGAAATATTCGTTAACCACTGCATAATTCACCAGGAAAATTTGTGGTACAAAAGATTGAGCTTGCCAAATGTCACAGTACCAATAATTAAATTAATTAATTTTATAAAGTCACGCGCGTTAAATCACCGTGAATTTAAAGAATTCCTGAAAGATCTAGAAACTGAATATGACGACGTGGTTTTTAATACCGAAGTACGTTGGCTTAGTAGAGGTGCAATGCTAAAAAGAGTATACAACTTAAAAAGCGAAATACAATTGTTCTTGGATATGAAGGGATATGCCTTTCCTCATTTTGGTAATAAAGAATGGATGTGCGATTTTGGGTTTCTTATCGACATGACTCAGCATCTCAATGATCTTAATGTGGAACTTCAAGGCAAAGGACAGTTTATTCACAATTTGTATGATAAAATTCAGGGCTTTGAGCGCAAATTAAAATTGTGGAAACAACATCTTTTGCAGAATAATGTGTCTCACTTTCCACATTTAGAAAAAGAAAACGTTACTACTTCTCAAAAATACGCACAATATATAGACATTTTAATTAACGAATTTCAATTACGATTTCAAATGTTCAAAGCTGAGAAGACAGCGGTTTCCATGAAAATGTTTTCCTCGCCATTTAATATCAATGTGGATACAGTTCCCGAAGACTTTCAAATGGAAGTGATTGACATGCAGAAAAATACCGATTTAAAAAATGCATTTTTTTCAGTAAACATCGAAATTTTTTATAAATCTTATGTGTGCCCTGAGAAGTTTCCGTTTTTGACGAAAAATGCAAAGCAAATGATGTCGTTGTTCGGAAGTACGTATGTTTGCGAACAATTATTTTCAACCATGAAATTAATCAAAAATGACCACCGATCTAGACTGAGTGATGCACGATTAGAAAGCTGCGTACGTTTAGCTACCTCATCAATTCCCGCTGATATTGATCAGCTTGTATCGAAAAAACAATGCCAAATTTCTCATTAAAAATTTCAAGTAAATTTGTTTTTCTGTTCTTTTCTTGTTTGTTTTTATTTTGCATTAAAATTTGTATATGAAATCTTTACATTTTTTTAAATTTTATATTTTTTTATTCTAATGTTTATTATAAATAAAGTTTTGTAAATTGTTAATAAGTGTTAGTTTATGTGCGGCCCGCCAAAAAAATTAAAAATTTAAATTGGCCCATTGAATAAAAAGGTTGCTCACCCCTGGTTTAAACGATAATCTAAAATTATGGAATGAAAACCGCAACATAAGAAGAAAATAACTCAATACTTGAAGAAATTTTAAACATTATGACACTTGAATTTGAAATCAGACTTAATGATTTAGCAGCTCTACTATTTTATAGATAATTGTATCTCTAAGATATAAGTTTTTGTAGGAGGATCGAAGCCCGCACAACAAAAATTGACATACAAATACTTACTAACATTTTATTGACATGCATGCCTTATTTGCATAAGCTTGTGAGTTTAAGTCCTTTTAAACATTCAAATGAATGAAAGCATTTAGTAGAAATAAATAAGCCAAAGATTATTTTCGAAAGTAGCTCTTATTTCTGTTGGAAAACTTGCTTAAGAATTTTCGGTACCCTGCAGCTGAGCAATGCAATGTTCTCTTCGATTGCTATATGAAGGCAAAGGTTAATGGTATGTGATCCGTTCTGATTCTGAATAGAGACGCCAGCACCTGAGTCAACAAGAAATAGAAAGCCGGAATGTTGGTCGTTAACTTTCAAACGGTGACTTTCCAGCTCATCGCCGCTTTCGATTTTCCAAATCGAAAAATCGATTTTAGAAGCCAATATTAATAGACCGGGGCGGATCTGTAAAAAACGACTACGTTTGGCTGTTGAAAGGGGCACACTGATTTTTGCAGAAAAAGTTGTTAACTAACTTGTATAACAGTAATTGAATTATCCTTCTTCTCAAAAAAGTCGGGAACATTGACAAATAAATCGAAATGTTTAAATATTATAAAAAAAATCGATTATTTCCTACTTTTCTCACGTCTAACTTTCAAACAATTCAGTTTAGAGAAAAGTTGCGAACAAATAAATTTTCTATAAGATATGATTGATTAAAAATTTAAAAAAGACTTTACTCTTGCCGCAATATAGCAATAAAGAGAAGAAGAAGAAGAAAGATCTAAAAAAAATTGAAATAATAGAAATAAATAAAAAAAAATTTTATACCATTTAGAATGCACTAACGACCTAAGCATCTAAGGACGTTGTTGCAAGAACCACAACACGAATTTGGCATTAAAGATGAATATGGCTAACAAAACAATTTTTTTTCTATGCTTGAAGTTGAAAAGATATCGCCAAATTAATAGCAATCAAAAAACAAACGATGCAGACCTTCCCACATCCAATGCAAATTGAAACGATCAAATTTTGCAAGAGTTCAGAAAGTGTCATCATCGATTCTATGGATGAGTATGCTTAAGCTCGAAATAAAAAAAATTAAGGACAAACGATTTAAATTTAAAATAACTTAAACATCAAAGCAAATGAAAAACTTATTTATATTTATAACATTTTAAGTTATTCCACACGTATGTTTTACTTTTTCCTTTGTTAGTTGAAAATAAATTGAATTTGAATAAAAATGAACTATTATATTAATACACCACTTAAAAATGTATTATTTCAAAACCTAGAATGTTCAAAAACTATAAACAGGAAAATATAAAAAACATGTTAAACACAAAAAGAGTAGTGATCATTGATATTTGAATAGAAAGAAACAGGACTTTCAAATTTGAAAAAAAAAATGAGCAGCCGACTAAACCTACTTACCAACTAAAGGTAGACATTTTCCATTCTTTATTTTTCAAATTTACGGTTTTGGCATATCCGATCTTGTGGGAAAAATTTTTAAATAGCATCGCCGGCGATTTTTATTGATCATAGTTTACATTTGTTCACATGAATAAGCATATTTAACTAAAACTACAAAAAAGCATGTTAGCGATTTCGGCACACTCCTGACGATATGAAATTTATTATGATGAAAAGATTTTGTTACAGAGAGTAACTTTTTTCATAAAATACCGATATAACATGGGGCGGTTGACTGTAGTATTTACTTTTAAATGGCTGTGAAATAAAGCCAGGTCGGACAGTTTTATTCGTGATACAACTACAATTCTACTGTAAAATGAATCTTATTGTGTATAGGTCGTTTTAAGAAAAACACCTCGTGATGACATGCGCAGAACTTGCACCAAAAGGATGCGTGTTTATGGTTACATTCTACATATTTTATAATCTATTTGTTTTTCTAGTTTTTCTAGTTTATCCAACTATTAGGCTTGAAAGCAGACACAATGGAATCATTTTTTAAGTATTTATAAAAACCAATTTCTCATATAGTACTTTTCTAGTGCAATGCTATTAAAGTGACAAAAGTTACCTTTCTTGTTTTTTATAGGGTACTTTGATTTATGAACGCAGTGCGACTGAGGATAGACTAATTGTTGTTATAAATCATAAGAATTGAAAAAATCCAGGAAAATAATTACTCTTAAACACAACAATTAAAATGTTCAACTATTACTACTCCATTTTGGAGTTAAGTTGAAGGAGAACCAGGCACTATTATATTTTTTACGTTACATGTTTGTTGACATTTTCGAAAAGCTCTTATTTGAAGTCATCGCAATAAATTAATCGCATGCACTGGTCAGTTTGATTATTTGACACAATTCTTTGAATTTCAATTTGAAAACTACTACTTTCAGCTACCTAGTTTTTGAACTAGCTAACTATTGAATAATTAAATGTTTCCCTTGGACAAGATAATGTTTTTCAGGCATAAGAAAATCGCAGATTCCAGCAAAAAATTGTGATGCATTGTAAATATAAAATAGTTTCGAACATTTATGTCAAATATTTTGTACTCGTTAATTGATGAAATGCATAGAACAGATCTGAATTCTGTCTAAAACCAAAAAATAAGTAATGAATGAAGTAATATTATTGAATTATTTAATCAACATATCTTGACACACATAAATTTTATAAATTTAATATTCACTGCCAATCCAGATATTATTAACATTAAAGAAAGAATCAATAAAGGTTTTTTAGCATATTTCTAAAAGTTAAGAGAAATATTTAATCAGGAACGAATAACACCGTACTCACACAATTTCAATGAGATAACTTACATGTGCTAGATCAGCTGTTAGTGACTCGCCTATAACAAGTAGATTGACAATGTCAAATGACTCTTTTGACGATAAAAATGACTGCAGTTTCCAACGAGTAGATCGTGCTACGGCAACTACCTTGCTTTCCATTTGTGGCCCTATGATATTTCTAGTTTTTAAGGGATCCGACAAAAACAGTATATAGCTCCTGCAGTTTGTATCATTCTTGCTCATTAGACTATTGTTAGACAGCATATAGTTTTCGTCAATCTTGGCTTGGACGAACGAAAGCGGAAATTCCTGTAATATAATTGAACTTATTCTTTCGGTTTGCTTGGAGAGTTTAGCGTGAGATTTAAAAATATATCATAAATTATCATTCAATGTTGTTTTGAAAGTATTAATCATAATACCAGGTAATGAATACATACATATTTTACCATGTCATAATTGAAACGTCATGGAACGCATGATCCAATAAAATTTTAACACGTTCAGCTAAGCACTTTCCTTAGCTTTGAAGTAATTAGGTACACTTTAAATCAGTATTATTCGACTGTGATAAAATGTTATCACATAAAATTTGTTTGTTTCTTGTTTATTGATTGCATCTCAATAACATGTTATTTGATATTTGAACTAAATATTTGTATATATACAAATAACTTGTACACGAAATTATAAGAAGCAAGATGCAGTTAAGGAACCCTTGGAATAAATTTGACATAAAACACTTACAATTAAGTGAATTGCTGGGAAAAAAATTATTTCGTGTATAAAGGATTAACATATGTGGTTGGAATGTCTCACAATTTTATTCTTGTACACAACTAGATACACATGTCATATACTTACACGATACTTCCATGAACAATTAGCCATCATTATGTCTCCATACAGAAAGCACAATTATGTACATATGTAGCTTACTTTATCATTTATTGTAATGCTTTTGCCATTATTTTGTTCTACTGGGACAGTACTCTTTCTTAAACAAATAAGCGAGATGAAATTTTCATTGTGACTGTTTCCTGTCTCTTTCGAATTGATTCATTGCAGAGTGTTCACTTACAATCACAAATATATAGGATTCAATATTATATACATATCGTCGGCGTCAATGCAGGACTTTGTAACAGCCAAAAAAAAATGTTTACAGGAGGCAATAAAAACCTTCTCAAAAGCAATGCAAACATTAAAATTTACCAAAAAAAATTTTCACCAAAAATTGTAGTTACAAGGTCCTGCATTGACAACGACAATATGCGCATCTAGATATTTAGTACAGTCAATTGGGAGTTTAGCGTGCATTTTCAAAAGGCAGAAATTTTTTTATCGCAATGCCTGTGGAATGCTATAATTAGCTTAATTTCAATTTCCTGGGATCCCCCATAATGGCGTTTGGGCTCCATCTTCAAAACAAAAGAAAGTGGGACACCCCCATATCTCCCAAACGGTGGCTTCTACAAGAAAGTTGTGTATGGCAAACTTGTGTAGAATATAATTTTTAGCAAGTCGTCCATACATAACTTTTGCGTCGTGTCAATAATAAAAAAGATACAATCGAAAAACCGTACCCAAAAAGGGGGAATAACTTTCGGGCGCCACAACTTTTTCAATTCCACGTTTAACGCGAAACATGTTCGGATACTTTTCTAAGATAATTTTGTCGCAAATCGTTTGCAGTATTGATTGTGCCAATTACTGCACATTAACGGGAGTTATTCCATCACAAAGGGGAGAAAGTCGCGTGAAAAACCCGTTTTTAGGCCAAATAATCGACTTTTGGTGGCGAAACCCCCGTTGCGAAACTTGCGAAGCACTTGGAAGGCAGCCAGATTTTTGGCGCAATGTGTAGTATGTCTTACTGTGAGCTTAAATCCAAGTTTCTGGGGTCGCACCCTCAATCCTCTGGGCTACATCTTGGAAACAAAAAAAATGGGACATCCCCCATATCTCCGAAACCATGGCTCCCACAAGAAAGTTCTATATGGCAAACTTGTGAAGAATTTTATTTGCAGCAGGTCATGCATACATCACTTTTACGTGGTTTTAACAATAATTGAATTGATGAAATGAATTTCACACAAGTTTGTCATATACAACTTTTTTGTGGGGGCGGTGCTTTCCAAGATATGGGGCTGTCCCACTTTTTTTTTGTTGTCAAGATGGCGCCAAGGGGATTGGAGCTGCCACCCCAGAAACTTCAATTTAAGCTCCCATAAAGGCATACTACTCATGGCAATTAAAAGAATTCTGCCCACTAAAATGCTCCGTGAGTTTTGCAATGGGGGGTTTGCCATCGAAATCAGATTTTTTGGCCTAAAAATGCATTTTTCACGTGAGTTTTCCCCCTTTGGGATGCAATAGCTCCCGCCAGTGTACAGCGATCAACACGATCAATACCGCAAACGACTTGCGACAAAATTGCCTTAAATTTATTTTCAATGTGTTTTGGGGTTAAAGTGAAAACAATGAAGCTGTGGCGCTCGAAAGATATGCCCCCCTTTTTGGATGTCGTTTTGAGCTTGTAACTCTTTTATTGTTAAAACCACGTAAAAGTGATGTATGCATAACTTGCTGCAAATTAAATTCCTCACAAGTTTGCCATATAGAACTTTCTTGCGGGAGCCATGGTTTCGGAGATATGGGGGATGTCCCACTATTTTTTGTTTCCAAGATGTAGCCCAGAGAATTGGGGGTGCGACCCCAGAAACTTGGATTTAAGCTCACAGTAAGACATACTACACATTGCGCCAAAAATCCGGCTGCCTTCCAAAATGCTCCGCGAGTTTCGCAACGGGGGGTTCGCCACCAAAAGTCGATTATTTGGCCTAAAAACCGGTTTTCACGTGACTTTCTCCCCTTTGTGATGGAATAACTCCCGTTAATGTGCAGTGATTGGAACAATCGATACCGCAAACAATTTGCGACAAAATTATCTTAGAAAAGTATCCGAACATGTTTCGCGTTAAACGTGAAATTAAAAAAATTGTGGCGCCCGAAAGTTATTCCCCCCTTTTTGGGTACGGTTTTTGGATTGTATCTTTTTTATTATTGACACGACGCAAAAGTTATGTATGGACGACTTGCTAAAAATTATATTCTACACAAGTTTGCCATACACAACTTTCTTGTAGAAGCCACCATTTGGGAAATATGGGGGTGTCCCACTTTCTTTTGTTTTGAAGATGGAGCCCAAACGCCATCATGGGGGATCCCAGGAAATCGAACTTAAGCTAATTATAGCATTCCACACGCATTGCAATAAAAAAAATTCTGCCTTTTGAAAATGCACGCTAAACTCCCAATTGACTGTACTAATTACCTCTACTCTAAGTATTTATGATTACATTAAATGTTTTTAATCACTGCAGGTACAATGAAATTCATACGATGGCTGAGAAGTCTTATTATAAACTCGAAAATATTTCATATTCTAATCAAATTTTAAGGCAAGTAAAACGAATTTCATTTTGAAAATAAGTTGAGAGATTTTTAAAATTAAATTTGGTGACGTTATTATAACACACTTCTTCTTTTTCAATTTAAAGTCTCTTATTTTAGGTGAGACGGTTTGCCTTTCTGATCTGGTCCAGATGTTTTGATTTTTTTCACAAGTAGTACTTCTCTTTCCGTCAATGAAGAGTCTAAAATGATATTTTCTTCATCGTGATCGTTGTAATTTGAAAAGTCACATGCTTAATTCTCTCTGCCTACGTACGACGGGCGAGTTTGAAATTAACTCCTGCTATCGGTGTATCCCTCATCTACTGAAAAAAGGTTTAAATATCCAAATTTCATTTTTGACACGTATCTTGCATATTCGGCTACTTCGAAAAATCGGGAATAACAATCGATTACAAAAATATATCATTTATTCTTTAGTTTAAACAGGTCGATAGTGGCTGTCTGTTGACTGTAAAAGTTAATTTCTGTGTTCTGAATTCGGGATACATATCAAAGCAAGCATTTACATTTTTTTATGGCATTTGACCTTCCTGGTAACTGTTTTGCTTGTAACCACGTTTTTGTTATGCCAAATTTGCCTTGGGGAAGTTTGATTAAAATTGGCTCTTGGAACCTTAGGTGTAATTAAACGATTTCCTTTCAAAAGTACACCGTCGATTACGATTGGCACGTTTCTTATCAAACAGTATGCAATCAAATTACTTCCTAGCTTTCCGTAAGATCATCTCTTCTCTTCATTTCTTGTCGACCTTGCAGATCCTTACACCCATTTTTGCATTTAGTATTACGACAATATTTTTTTTAAATATGATTTTTGTGCATTGAAATTTCATGGATATATGCATCTACTTCTTGATCTCGATAAGTTCTCGTGATATATCCGCAATCCAATAAACGTAGTGCATCATCCTCATTTTGTGCCACTGGAACTTGGTTGATTTTCTTGTGAGAATCTGCAGGAGAAGCTGATGGTCTGTTTGTGTTGTAAATTCATTCCCAATCAGATTCAGGTTCAATTTCAGTTTCAGTTTTCCACAGGTCCCTTAATAGCAAGTATCCTGGGTACATATGACACTATATTAGAATCCCATAGTAGTGAAGAAAAACTGCTCAAAGATATACGGAAGATGCATGATAGAAAATTTACGTTGGATAAAATATTTTAAGGTTTAGTAGTGAAGATAGGATTCTATAAATTTTTAGAAAAACATTGCCTTTTGCATAGCTCCGGAAAAAGTCGTTTTTCTTACTTAATAAACTCGTTATTAGTTCCCGAATAGCTAATTGGTTAGGAATGTGTTTGCCTTCGAAGTTCACCATTCTTATCTTGGAGCTTCTGTCGTGTTTTTTTGCCGGTTCCGTTTCAGTATTCATTTTTGCTTTTTCTGTATAAATGTATATACATGTCCTAATAGTTTTATCTCTCGTTTGGAAAATTCAGACTTGTTTCTGGAGAATCATTTTGTTTTGAAGATTTTTTCAGATCTTCCTCTATAAATCTGTCGTGCTCTTGAATAGCTCTATCGCAAATTAATAAGGCATCCATGTTAACCACAAATGTTTCCAGGCTAGACAAAAAATGTATCATTTTTCCTTTCGAAGAATCCTAGCACTAAGATGATGCTAAATGTAAGTCTCCTGAGCTTGAACCTGCCGAAGCATGTCAAGAAAAGCTACTGTGATTCTCTTTTACGTAACTTGCTAAAACCTACTATTGACATCACACTTGCTGGAGATTTTTACTCGGATTAGGCGCAGCAATTAGTTTTCGATATCAAAAACAGAAGCTTAACACTTTTATTAAGCTGGGGCAGGCCAATACAAATCCCAATATCCATATTCTCGGGCACGATCATCGTCGAGGCGGTCTATTATGTTGATCTCTTTTCTTTGGTAATTATTCCTTTATAAACCATCTTTTCGGTTCAACCTTAACTGTTTTCAATGTATCGGGTGTTGATATTCAAAATGTAAAAGTTTAGCTTCAACTTTTAGCTCCAAACCATATTATTCTTTGTAGGTTTAAAAAGTTTGCAACATTTCATTGAATTCTTTTAATCAACCAATTTTTTTGTTGAAAGTATTGTCTTAGTCAGTTCAATTTTTTATCCCAGCTTTTTTCAACTTAGGTCCCTTTTTGCAGTTAGTTATGCATATATGCTCATCAACACCCTTATCGTCAAAACTTTAATCCATTTAAGCTTTTCCTATTAGCTTTGTTCTATGTGTTAATTGTTTCTTCAATATTGATTTTCATTCTGGTGGAAACCGATCTCCTTGTCAACAGCGTTCAAACCGCACCAGTGCTTATCCGTACATAACCAGTTCTCTACTTAGTAACAAGCAGATGATCCACAACTCTTCAGTATCGTATATCACGCTTACATTTTAGGGTTGTGCTCTAGATTTTGAAGTCCCGCATTTGGCCTTTATCAATCACATAGTGCACACATAGCTGCCTAGTAATTTTAATTACAATTTCCGTTAAATGGTAGTCAAACCGTGCAATTTGGGTTGGTAGGCATAAGCTCAAGTTTCTGGAGTCGCAGACCTCAAAATTTGGGAGCCATTTTGCAAATAAAGTAAAAAACAAACCCATTTACCTTGAAATCCACAGCTCTCAGCAAAAAGTTGTGTAAAACAAACTTGTATAAAATTTAATTTGCAGTATTTTTTGTCCACGTTACTTTTCACTGGTGTCAATAATAAAAAAAATCGAACCTAAAAACGACAACGAAAATGGAGGAGTCATATTTCGAACACCACATCTTCTTTATTTTCACTTTTAACGCAAAAACACTCGTAACTTGCTTTTAGGGATAAAATACGTCTTGGATCGTTTTTTAATCATAATATTTTTTTGTATTTCAAGAATTTTTTGAAAATAAAATCATCAAAAAAGTGACGTAGTGACAAAGTTACAGCAATTCAACCTCGCAATAGCGTGCCATTTTTCTCGGAACAACTTTTCTCGTCACTGTCAGCACGATCACTTTGAAATTTTTCAATTTATTTGTTTATGCTTTATTAATAAATTTTTCTTATTGCTTTCCCAATAGCCTGTTAAGCTATGTTTTTAGCTTCCCAATATATGGAAAGTTCTTGTAATCCCAAAGAAATTTTCAATATATACATTTACAGTGGCTCAAAATTATAATGGAACAGCATGGATATACAAGTTTATACCTTAATAACAAATTAACTACAAATTTGTTACTAACATTGTTTTTTATTTGAAGTAGTATAATTGATATACATTTATTATCAACAACAAAACTTCAACAACAGTTACATTAAAAACAAAAGAAATTGCATTACATAACAAAACATAATACTTCAGCCTTAAAGTTATAATGAAAGACTCCTTAAAATTATGTGAAGCTCACAGTTGCAACTTCAGCCAACTTCATTTAATTTATGAATCTGTGTCGTCAAACTGTGTGGTTCCCCTAAAAGTCTCATTTTACAAGTTTAGTTTATTTTTCTGATCAATAGCAAGTACAATGGCACTGCTCTGTAAGCAGACATCGGTTGAGCAGAGAGAAATAATAATTTCGATCATCAAAAGCGGGTAAATCTGTAAGAGATATAAGTGCAATTGTTAATCGAGCATCAGCATCTGTTTTTGACATCATCAAGCGGTACAAAAATACCACAAAATTTAATTATAAGTCAAAACCGAGTGGTTGCAAAAAGTTTTTAGAGTCAGATGAACGTTGGCTACTACAAACTATTTGGGTGTTTTGAGCGTCTTCTGGTGGTGTTTTAAGATTATTAAAAAGTCGTGTTGTTGCTTTTTACCAAAATATTTTTTTTTTGCATTTTCTCAAAAACGTATTTCAGTAGCTACTCCCAACCTTCTTCAGTGTTTTGTACACGACTGAATTTTTCCATGCATTCTGTATTTTTTATACATAAACACTAAACTAATTAATTACTAATTTGATCTTATCCTAACCTTAACTATATTACTCATTTTATTATTAATTTATTAGGATGTTCATTCGTGTTTTCTTTTGTGATACAGGTATTTAAGAAGCCATGAATGTCCGTTGCCTTGGTCTGCGTTTAGAAGCTGTGCCCTTGGGCTCTTGTCGATGGCGATGTTATCTTCTACATCCAGATGTCTGCTGTTGATGATGCTATTTTTGTACTCTCCACGTTGAAGTTATGCTTTTCTTTTACTATGTGCTCTGCTTCTTTGGATCGGACTTCTGCTGTTTTCTTGCTGCGATGTTCCTTTGTGCCCTGATTGCTTCACTTGTGTGCTCCTTGAATCTGATAGCTAGTGATCTTCTCGTTTGTCCCTTGTACTTCTTGTTGCAGTCGTTGCAGCTCATCTCGAAGACTCCACATCTTTCTCGCTTTTCGATAGGATCTTTTGCGTTTCCTAGCTTATTTCCAAGTTGGTGTCTTCTACTAGTGTACAGCAAATCCACGGTTTCTATTTTGTTGGTTAGCTTCTTAGTGATAGAGTTGTACTCTGCAGCTATCCTCAGCTTTATGGTTTCGGTGCTTTCGAGGTTGGTTTTGGCTTTTGCGATGTTCCTTTCTTTTCTTTTCATTAGCTTTAAAATGTCTTTTTCGTCGTAGCCATTGATTTCTGCTATTTTTAAGATGTGTTTATGTTCTTTTTCTTTTCCTTCTTCTTCCATTGGAATCGTTAGCAATCGGAGTATTAGATGATGGAAAGCTGCCATTTTGTGTTGTCTGCTGTGGTTCGGTGTATTTAGTATAACTCGCATTGTGGTTGTTGGCTTCCTGTACATTTCTACCGTATCTAGGTTTTCTCTGGTAAGTAGGACGTCTACGAATGGCAATTTTCCTTTATTTCAGTTTCGTATGTGAATTTTATGTTTGATGGGCGTCATTTAGTTCCTGAAGCGTCTTTTCTAATTCTCCTTTTTTTATTATGGCAAAGCAGTCGTCTACATATCTTATCCATCCTCTCGGTAGCTTATCCTGCTTTTGTAGTGTCTGTTCTAGGTTGCCCATGAATATTTCGCCGATGAAAGCTGACAGGGAAATTCCCATGGATGCTCCACCAAACTGCTTGTACAATTCTCCTCTGAAAGTGAAGTGATTTTCTTCTAGGCACAGTTTTGGCATTCTCACGTATGCTTTTACCTTCTGTTTTGATACTTCTTTGTTTTGTTGCTTAGGCCAATCTTCCAACATATTGATGGCTTCTTTAATTGGTATGCTCGGAAACAGTGCTTTGACGTGGAAAGAGATTAATCTATCGTCTCTCTCTACTTTTCCGATTTATTTTAGTTTTTCGGTAAACTCCTTGCTATTTTTAACTGAGTATGATGTTGGGTGTTTTTTCATTACCTTGAATTTCATCACCAAACATCTTCCGATCTCTATCGCCGGTGACTTTTCTGCTGGAATAATTTCTCTCATGTCTTTTCCTGGTTCGTAGATTTTCGGCTGTCCTTTTATTCGTGGTAGCAAGGGATTTTACACACGTAGTTTATTTACGTCGCTATCAATTATGTTCTTGCATTCTTTTATTGTTTTTTCCACTTGTTTCATTAGTTCTGGAAACGGATCTTTTCTTAGTTGTCTGTATGGTCCATTGTTGATTTTTTCTTTAATCCTGTTGTTGTAATCTGAGATTTCAACACCGCAGTTGCCTGATTTGAATTCTATCGAGCACGTGTGAAGTTACTTGGAGACAAAATATAAAATCATCACATAAGGAATAAAATACAGTTGAAAGCAGCCTTAAAAGAAGTTCCGCCAAATTCCGGTATCTTTCCGTCGAAAATTGGTGGAGACGGTGCCAAAGCGCATGACAGTGGTCCTACAACAAAAATGGCTCCTAACTAAATATTAGACCTCAATTATTATTTTTCCAAACCTTATACTTTTTATGAATTCATATTGTGTTTCATTATAACTTAGAGGCTGAAGTACTATGCTTTGTTATGTAATGCAATTTCTTTTGTTTTTAATGTGGAAGTTGTTAAGGTTTTTTTGTTGATAATAAATGTACATCAATTATACTACATAAAATAAAAAAACCATGTTGGTAGCAGATGACAGATAACTTTGAGCCATTGTATATACGTTTCTAGGTCTTTTAAGTATATTTAAAGTTTTCTTGAAAAAAGTGTGTATGTTTCTCTGTGTGTTAACGCACGTCACGAGCATCACTCACGTCTTAGTATCAATGAAAGTGAATTCGCAGTTTTAAGAGCTGATTAGTATTTGTTTTGACCTCTCCAAGGTCATTTCTGTCATGCGCTATATCTCGCGAACCGAATTTTCGATTTGCATTTTTAAGGTATCAATCGAAGCGTATTAACGTTTTAATGATCCAACGCGGAAAAGAAGAGCCATTTTTTAATTTAATAAAAAAATGCAACAATTTGATTTTTTTCCTGCCTCGCACAACAAGCAATCTATAATTTTAAAATTGATATACACTCAACTATGTTTGTAAAAATACAGTGAGACATTTTTTCTTGAACACATAAAAGTTAAACAAGTCATCAAAAAACTATTACAAGCCACTATATAAAAAGTGTCGATACGTGTTATATCAAAGCCCACCTGCTATAAACAGAAAATGGCTGATACAGCAAATCTCAGTAACAAAGTTGCGAAATTCGATACTGTGTAAATGTTTATACAATAAGGAGACGGCAGAAAAGATTGAATTCAATTAATAAATACAGTCGTGTCCAATTTTGTAAACATCCTCGCTTTATTGGAAATTTGCTGACCAATTGTTATGTATGTGGTGAGTTTGGTGCTATGCCTGCTCCGTGCAGGTGAGGGTTCCGCTTTCTATACTCATCTATAGATAGAGTTTCTTCATGTAGAAATACAGACTTTAGTTTTGGGAAGGAGGAGGAACAATTAGAACCTACGAGCAATCTTTGGATTGCATCGTGTTTGGCGCTGAGCAATGCTCGTGCAGCCGATATGTACCGAGTTAAAGGTTGCTAATGTAGAAGCAACACTTTGCCACTGTGAGGCAAGGGTTTTATTTTGCCGATGATAGGC
Source organism: Oxycera nigricornis (assembly GCA_963942545.1). Lineage (NCBI taxonomy): Eukaryota > Metazoa > Arthropoda > Insecta > Diptera > Stratiomyidae > Oxycera > Oxycera nigricornis. The sequence goes on along the minus strand of OZ012661.1, from coordinate 67,599,944 downwards.
AAAGTATCGCAAGAGGTGAGGCTGCCGATAACAAGGCAGGTATTAAATTAATCAACACACTTTTTGCGAGGTCTAAAAAGACTGTCTTTATTTTCTTAATTCTTTTCCTTTTATACAATTTAAACTTACTCCCTATTCTAAAATCTATAACACAAATTTCCAATACGTAATCGAAACTCCCTTACTTTACATTTTAATATCTATAAACAATCCAACACTTATCATATGGGTTCTCATGAATACAATTGCCCTAATTAGAACTCATTTTACTTGTCGAGGGCATTACTCTAGAATTTATCGTTACTAGTATTCATGATTCATATCCATTGTAGGATCATATTCATTTCATTGATAACCATTAGAGCTAAATATGACAGTGTAATGAATAGATCGGTTCGTGTACGTGTTACAAGCTTTGGCTCAATGCATTGTTTGTGTACATGCTACCAAGCTTTGTATGTTCATTTACCTATGGTTTATGACCATACTACACCCCCATCGTTTTAGGCGATGAGAGTTTGGGAACAAATTCGAATCTAAATTTGGAATGAAATTTGAATCTAGTTGGTAAGTGTTTGGATTTGTGTATTACAATTACTTTACATTATTATTATTTTTTTTTTTTTTTTTTTTTGATTATAGCGATCTTATGATTACTTTAATTATTTACTAATACTATGTTCTATATTATTACAGGGTTATATAACAATTACTACTGATTTAAATTTTTCTGTTCATAGCTCTTCAATTTATATTATTTATATAACTTTTACTACTTTAATTGTTTCTTTTCATAAATCTTCAGCCTATTATTGTGTATCCATTTATTAACTTCCCAGTATATGGGAAATTCTTGTAATCGCCTCGAAAATCGAAATTGAAATTTTCAACATTTCTTTCCGTTTTGAGGTCTATAGAGTATATATAAAGTGTTTTAAGAAAGGGAGATGTATGTGTGTGTGTGTGTGTATGTACGTACGTACGTTCGTGGACACTTTTTTCTACGAGCATAACTCACGTAAACAAAGTCGTATCAACTTTGTTAAGGTGTCAATTGAAGCGTCTGTGCAATTTTAAGAGCTGATTAGTTTTTGGGAAACTTCGGTTGGGGGGGTTTGCTGTTTTGCCCGTTTGAAGGTCATTTCTGTCATGCGTTATATCTCGTGAACCAATCGTACGATTTTTTTGAACAAGATGTCAATCGACGCGTATCAACATTTATGTGATTCTGCCAAATTTTGAAAAAAATCGTTGGAGCCCATTTTTAATTTAAGAAAAAAAGTGTAAAAAATTAGGTTTTTTTTCAAAAACATAAAATTTTTAACCTGATTTTCAAATCTAAGTAATCAATGTTTATATAATTTAGATACTCCAAATAGTTATTGTGAAAAAACCAGCAAAAGTTTTTTCATGATTACAGAAAAAAATCAAATAAAAATAAAAAAAATCATTAAACGTTCAAGGTCATTTACGTCATTCATTATATCTCGAGAACCAAATATAATGTTTGCATCATTAAGGTGTCAATCGACGCGTGTTATCATTTTCATGATGTTTTTATATTTTAAAAAAAATGTTAAGGCGTTTTTTTTTAAATTTAAAAAAAATTGGAAAAGTAGTGTTTTTTCATAAAAAAAATTCATTTCAACCTGATTTGCACATCGTAATAATAAATTTTTGTAGAATTTATAAAATTTTATCAATTTTTGTAGAGAAACCAGCAAAAACTTTTCTCATGATTACAAAAAAATTAATAAAAAATAAAAAATCATTCAAAGTCACCATGTAAAAAGGGTTCATTCGAATCATAATACCTTAAATCTCTTATTCTAAAGACATTGTTGTAAAGTCAATCAAAGTTTATTAATATTTGCATAATTTGAGCATATTTTCAATAGTCTTCACAGCACCATGTTTTAACTTTAATGAAAAAACTGCTTTGTAACCTGTCACCCCTCCGATTGATCCGCGTGAATAATCAATCAAACCAATGCACAAAAATCCTTACGTAATCAATCGACGCTCGCGTAGATGTTACGATTAATATTAAGTCATTCCAATAACTTTTATGAGAGGTACATTTTTATTATTTGAAGTAGTATTATTTCTATAATTATTATTGTGTTTAATATTTTTAATATCTTTTCAGATATTACTGGGAAGTTGACCGTGTGGACCTCATGGGTCGCACCTCACGGCTTGTTTTTATTTTCAATTTCGATTACCGTATTTACACCTTTGGACTCTAATACTCTATATGGGCCTTTGTATGGTTTTTTCATTTTTTTCTTCTATTTTCTGATTTGTACTAGTCAAAGGTCACCTATTCTAGCATTTAGCGGATTGTTGTAAGATTGTTTGTTAATCCTTGCCGTTTTTGTTTTCTCAATTAATTCTTTAGCTTTTGTTAAAGACATTTTGAGTCTAAGTTTCAATTCGTTTGCGCAATTTTCTAAGTTGTAAATTTTTTCAGAATCTCTCAAAATATCGTTAGGTAAATATGAGAGTTTGCCGAAAACTAGTTCATAAGGAGTGTAATTTGTGTCTACATGTGGTGTTGTATTATAGGAGAAAGTATAAAAAGGTAACCATTCGTCCCAATTATTGTTATCAACAAATCACAGTAGATATTCGTTTAGGACACGGTGATTTCGTTCTACTACTCCTAAAGTCTCATAATGGTATGTGGTTGAAAATATCTGCTTAATTTGTAGCAAATCACATATTTCCTTCATTAAACTGTTAGTGAATTCGGTTCCTAGATTCGTCTTGAGAATTTTAAGATGACCATATAAAAGAATGAAGTTATTTACAAATGCTTTCGCTACAGTAGTAGCATCCTTACTTTCTATGGGTATAGCAGTCACATATTTTGTCAACTCACACTGAATAGTGAGAATGTATCGGTAATTATTTGCAAATTTTAGTGGTCCAACAATGTCTGCGTTCATAATTTCAAAACTGGTAGCCGGTGTCTCGGTTTTAATCATATTTTCCTTTGTGTGTTTGGTTATTTTATTAACTTCCCAGTAGATGGGAAGTTCTTGTAATCACCTCGCAAATCGAAATTGAAATTTTCAACATTTCTTTACGTTTTGAGGTCTTACGAGTATATTTTAAGTGTTTTTAAGTGTTTTTAGAAAGAAGTATGTATGTGTGTATGTACGTACGTCCGTACGTACGTATGTGCGTTCGTGGACAGTTTTTTCTACGAGCATAACTCACGTAAACAAAGTCCTATCGTTTTCGTTGAGGTGTCAATCGAAGCGTCTTTGCAATCTTAAGAGCTGATTAGTTTTTGGAAAACTTCAATTGGGGGGTTTGCTGTTTTGCCCGTTTGAAGGTCATTTCTGTCATGCGTTATATCTCCCGAACCAAATACGCGATTTTCATTATTAAGGTGTCAATCGACGCGTATTAACATTTATGTGATTCTGTCAAGTTTTTAAAAAAATTCATGGAGGCGTTTTTTAATTTTTTTGAAAAAAGTGCAAAAAATTAGGTTTTTTTTTCATAAACAGTAAATTTTTAACCTGATTTTCGAAACACAGTAATCAATATTTATAAAATTCATATACTCCAAACATTTTTTGTGCAAAAACCAACAAAATTTTCTCTCATGATCACAAAAAAAATTAAATTAAAAATCAAAAATCATTAAAAGTCATCATGATTTCAAGGTCATTTCTGCCATTCACTATATCTCACGAACCAAATATAATATTTACATCACTTAGGTGTCAATCGACGTGTATTAACATTTTTGTAATGTTTTTTCATTTAAAAAAATCGTTGGAGGCGTTTTTTAATTTAACAAAAAAAAATGCAAAAATTTAGGATTTTTTCATAAAAAATAAATTTGTTAACCAGATTTGCACAACACGGTAATAAATGTTTATAAAATTTATAAATCCTTATCAATTTTTCGAGACAAACCAGCAAAACGCTTTTCCATGATGTTTAAAAAAAATAAATTAAAAATAAAAAATCATTCAAAGTCGCCATGTAAAAAGTGTTCATATGAATGATTTTACCCGACTACTCTTATTCTGAAGACATTGTTGTTAAGCCAATCACAGTTTATTAATATTTGCATAATTTAAGCAGATTTTTAATAGTCTTCATAGCACCGTGTTTTAACTGTTTAAATTTTGAAAATCAAAAAAAAAATCAAATTTGTATTTGTGGCAATGAACGCTTTGAATGGTAAAATGTTTCGTAGTCAATACTTTGCTAGATCATATGCTATAAAAAAAGCTGTCATAAATAATAAAATAACAAATAACGTCGAAACCCCCCCCCCCTCCTCAATTAATCCGCGTGAATATTCAATTAAATCAATCTGTCCCCATCGACCAAAAACCTTACGTTATCAATTGACGCTCCCGTAGATGATACGATTAATATTAATTCATTCCAGTTACTGTTATGAGAGGTACATTATTATTATTAAAAGTAGTATTATTTTCATAATTATTATTTTGTTTAGTATTTTTAATATTTATGTAAATATTACTGGGAAGTTGACCGTGTGGTCCTCAAGGGTCGCACCTCGCGGCTTGTTCCTTTTACATATTTCGCATTGGCTTACGTGCTTCTTTACCATTTTGCTCATATCCTTCCAACAATATCTCTGTTTTAGTTTTAATAAAGTTTTATGTACTCCTGTTTGTCCTCCGTGAGGCGAATTGTGATATTCATAAATTAATTCTTTTTGTTTATCGACGTTTAGAATTCGTAAGGGTGGTTTATATATTAGTATTTTCAATTCATCTTTCTCTTCCCGTTGCAACGCATTAAATAGCTTCTTGAATTCGTCTTTCGGTACGTACCTAAATATATCATCGCGAGTGCTAGTGCCTTTATGCTATTGTTCTGTGAATAGGTTAGCAATTTCTTCATAACAGAAACTAATTTCGTGTATGAATTATCATTACTGTTTTCACGAACTATCAGCTTATCGTTGACGGAAACGGATTTCTTGTCATCTTTATCACTGTAGCGCACTATAATATTATCTTTCTCTCTAGCTATGTATATATCATCATTTTTGATTCCACTGCTGCGCAAATTATTAAATTTCAATTTTAGAGCTCCTTTAATATCTGACAGTGAAATGCATTCAAACGCATGGAGGTGATCAATCTCTTCGTTTTTGTTATCACTTTTGTTGCAGATTTCTGAATTATTAGTCCCTTTTTTTGTTTTACTTCTCGTAATCGCCAGTAGCTTTTTGCTAACATTATTATCATTTGTCGGAGGTATCATTGATTTAAGTATATCAGAGTTAATTTGTATTTTCGATTTCAGTTGCTAATGTAATAGCTTCGCTGAAATTTTGTGGTCGTGCTGCGAACACGATGTTTCTAATTTGGTCATTTAAACCGTTTTTAAAGACAGTAAGTGCATAGGTATTGTTGAGGGTTTTGATTGCTTGCTTAGCAATGTCGTTAGTGCTAGTACCTAACTCGCTGATTTGTAATTGGTTTAAGTCATTTACCAAGTTCAAAATTTTGTCTTTGTACGTCGCAATGGACATACGATTTTGGGTGATATTAGCAAGTTGTGTATGGATCTGAGGTATTGTTTTATTATTTTTATATTTGAGTCGTAACTCAGTTTCTATAGAGTTTATACTACCAATAGACGTTGTGTTCAGGCGCGTTCTTACATTGGGACTCAGTTTAATATGTATAACTAGATTCAGCAATTCTCTTTTACCTTCGAATGTTAATTTATTCTCTAGTATATTTATTATTGTCAAGAATGTGTCTAACTCTGAAAATTTCCAGTCGAAAGTGGGTGTAATTTTCATTGCTGTCTCAATATTGAATTCCGCCATTTCTGTGTAGATTACGTTGTCTTCTATTTTTACTAAGATATTTGCAGCTTTTAGCCGATGTATTAGTTCTGTAATTAAGTTGTTACAGGTAGATGAAAAGATTGTTTTTAATTCTAGTTCTTCACCTTCTTTAAGGTTGTTGAAAAGTCCTATACATTCGTTTTCTACATTAGTTGTATTTTCTAATTTGTCTTTTAGAGTTTTTACCGTATAAGTTTTGGCTTTTTTTTCAAATTAGTTAAATTAGTTTGTAATTCAGTTATAATTTCTTTTATTCTATCTGTCGAAATTTGGAAAGTGAGTTATACCTTCGTTTTATATTACATATACATATTTGTTTTTTTTAAACATTGTTCCGTCCTAACACAATATTCCTGTCAACAATTTTTCTCGCATACTTCTTTTGTTTGTTGTTATAGATGTATACAACAATAAATATGATGAAAAAATAGCAGAAGTACTGATTGTTTGTTTATAATCCTCGAAAATATTCGCATTGTTACTGCAGCTATTGCCCATTATTGCTTAATTTATTAGAAGAGTGTTTTAAAGATACAATATTTATATTTCTTTTAATGATAGAAACTAATTTCAACAATTTTTATTTTTTTCTAAGGCTATCTAGTCTAGTTTTAAATGTTTTGCGTAGCTGTCCTGATGAGATGTGGATCATGCGATGAAGAATTGCCTTGTCGCGTCGCAATTTGAATGCTTGTCCTCCACGTTTTCTGCGTAGTACTTTTGGGATGAGTGGCTCCTTCTGGTGCTTTTTCCGGCAAAATTCTTCAAGTCTTCTCGGACGTGGGCCAGGATTTGGCGATGGCGTATATATTGGTGTCTGTTGATTAGATGCCGCTGGTGCTACATATTCGTTTCGTCTTTTCTTTGTCGCGAATTCTTCTGTGAGGACTACGCACTTTTCGGAAACTCGTAGAAATTCATCCTCTGTAGTAATTTCTCCGTCTTCGATCTCTGTCACTGTCGTTATATTTGGTCCGTGATTAGCAGGATCGCCATGTGGTGAGTTTGGTGCTATGCCTGCTCCGTGCAGGTGAGGGTTTCGTTTTCTATACTCATCTATAGAGATGATGAGTTTCTTCCTGTAGAAATACAGACTTTAGTTTTGGGAAGGAGGAGGAACAATTGGAACCTACGAGCAATCTTTGGATTGCATCGTGTTTGGCGCTGAGCAATGCTCGTGCAGCCGATATGTACCGAGTTAAAGGTTGCTAATGTAGAAGCAACACTTTGCCACTGTGAGGTAAGGGTTTTATTTTGCCGATGATAGGCAAAGTATCGCAAGAGGTGAGGCTGCCGATAACAAGGCAGGTATTAAATTAATCAACACACTTCTTGCGAGGTCTAAAAAGACTGTCTTTATTTTCTTAATTCTTTTCCTTTTATACAATTTAAGCAATTATTACGTTCGTTATGACAACAAAAATGCTCTAATCTAAAAGTAACAGAAACCAGAGGCAATATTTAAGTCCTACAAAAAATTTAAGTCAAGCAGTGCATGACACCTTCCCCCTCAAGTGTGTTTACGGATATCTGGAACGTAAACATCCGGACAACGGCTCCAATCCTAATTCTTGTTACCGTCATTACTGTGTATTTCCTGGTTTGATTGCCTTTCGGGTATAGTTTCTAAGGCCCAACATTTCTTTAGGCAGAAAAAGGAAAATATTTTTGTAATGTTTTTAAAACAAGAACATCTATAACATGTGTATGCAACAATTAGAACGAATATCGTTAAAAGCACGCCTCCCACTAATGATCGTGAATCTGGTGGAATTGACTATAAGGCCGTTTCCTAAAAAAAGGTTGGAACGTCGAATTTCCACAGTCAAATAATGAAGATCCTCCAAGTTTTTATTTCTCAATTTGGTTAATGGTTTGTCGTCAAAACTAAATTCGTCTGATCTAATCCGTTCGCAACAATCAGATACAAGGCGCATCCTGTCGCGATTTTCAAAAGTCAGATCAACATTTATCCCGGAACTACGAATGGTCGCGTCAATCGTTTCGAAAATACAATTTGGTGTCAATGTTAAAATATCAACGCCCATCAATGCGATTTCTTCAGAGCTGTTACAAAAAAATTTTCCAACTACTGTCGGATATACTACAAATAAATATTTGTTTTCATCTATAGAGTGATAACTTTCTTTGTCAATATTTAACCCTTTAACATTACAATTTTTATGTGTTTGTCGCAAAAATACGTTAATTCTACAATCAGAATCCAAGGCAGTTTCTCTTAAAATTAAAGAATTACATATAAAAATTGTGTTTACTTTCTTACAATTACTTAAGTTCTCAAATGTAGTGTGCTTTTCTTTATCTTCTTGAATGATAAAGAACTTATTCGTGAGGTCGATCAAAGCCAACCCGTTCTGGAACAAAGTACAGAAATCATTTTAAAAACATCGAATGTTTCTTTCCTGATAAGATTTATGGATAAGAGAATGACAAGTTTCTTATTTTTAGTAAAAGCTTTAATATCCATGGAATCTATTATAGCGGCATAATTTTTGATACGCGGTTCAAATACCAAATTTTCTTCTTCTTGCGATTTAATAAGTGTTTTTAACACATCCTCAGGCTCAATTAAATAGGGATGTACTTTACCCAACTGCAAAAGGATAATACCATTGAGAAATTGCTCAATTTCCATGTGAATAAACTCAAGTTTGTGATTAATTTTTGTCATAGATTCTTCGAAATAATTTTCAAGTTTGTTATAACGATCTGATTTATTGTTGTTATTTTTAGCTTATTAACTTCTTCTACGACCGAGTTAACTTTTTCTTGCGTTAAATTTGAATACTTAGCAGTGTTGAAAACTTGCTTATTCAAAGATTCCATAAGTGATAGATTTTCAGTCATGCCGTCTTTGATACGCTTCCCGTTATTTTCGAGTGTCTGAATGACATTATTGTAATAATCAGCGTCATTCTGGTCATGTGTACCAAATAAAAATTTGAATCCGCTTCCAATAAAATTCAAACGTCCCTTACGAATACGTTCAGCTTTTGTTTCCCCCAATAATTGACAAACCAATTCTAGTTTGTGATTCAATCCCCGAATCTCTAATTTAGTTTTATGTTGATATGCTGAACATTTGGGTAAACTAGTCGCATACAAATCGTTAATTCCCGAAACTTAATTACTAATTTGATCAACAGCTGATTCTTAATCTTCTAAATGGATAACATATATTAAAGTAAGCTTATTACTAGTTTCCTTAGCCTTTCCCATGTGTTTAAAATAAATTCCCGCGTCGCCATTTAACTCATCAAGCCGGAAGTTCCGGGCATTGGTGACTGAGAACGAGTTCCTGTAACATGAAGCTTAACATTAGTCTTGTTGTATTTCTTAAGTTTGGTTTTTATTTTAACTATAACATGGTCATTGGTTGCGTCGAAAACTTGAAAAGGACCTTCATATAAAGGTGCTTCCTTATCTAACCTCAAGGAGTTTTTAATCAGAACTTTATCCCCTATTTTAAATTTTGGAACTTTTTCGATATGCTCGTCGTAACGTTGCTTCGAAGATTTTTTCCTTTGTAGTTCCCTTTCCTTTGCTATTCTATTAATTTCAATTAAACTGGCTCTCAGATCATCAATATATTCCAAATAAGTTTTTGATTTGAATAAGGATGTGAGATTGGAGAGAGGGATATGGAATGGAGAGCACTTCACACTTATCTGGTTGTAGTGTTCAATGATGAACTTTACTTCGTCAATCTGTCACGGTCCCGACTCTGCGCACAAACCTGAGGATCCGAAATCGAGTGCTCCACTATTTTGGACGCTCCTCGACCCCGGATGCCTCGTGTTAATCCGCGCCGCCGGGACCGGTACAAAGTCGCTCGCATAGTGGCGGTACCGATTTAACATTTATTTTATTTCCCCGACTAGCTCACCGAGTCGTGGGTTTTATGGACAAAGAGAAACACCGAAACGCATCACTACACGCGTCACCATTGCAAAAAACAACAACAATCACATCACCTTCTGTTATATAATTATTCCATTATTTATTAAAATTTGTTTTCTAATATTCAATGTATTTTAATTTATTCAATTTGGTGCTAATTATTTTGAATCAATTTTTTTCATCTAATCATAAAATATTTATCGTCGGAATTATTAAGACAGCTTATTGCAACCAACTCTTAGTTATCAAATTTTAAATGTAATTTATTTTATGACAAGCCGCGAGGTGCGACCCTTGAGGACCACACGGTCAACTTCCCAGTAATATTTACATAAATATTAAAAATACTAAACAAAATAATAATTATGAAAATAATACTACTTTTAATAATAATAATGTACCTCTCATAACAGTAACTGGAATGACTTAATATTAATCGTATCATCTACGGGAGCGTCAATTGATAACGTAAGGTTTTTGGTCGATGGGGACAGATTGATTTAATTGAATATTCACGCGGATTAATTGAGGAGGGGGGGGGGTTTCGACGTTATTTGTTATTTTATTATTGATGACAGCTTTTTTTATAGCATATGATCTAGCAAAGTATTGACTACGAAACATTTTACCATTCAAAGCGTTCATTGCCACAAATACAAATTTGATTAATTTTCTTTGATTTTCAAAATTTAAGCAGTTAAAACACGGTGCTATGAAGACTATTCAAAATCTGCTTAAATTATGCAAATACTAAAAAACCGTGATTGGCTTAACAACAATGTCTTCAAAATAAGAGTAGTCGGGTAAAATCATTCATATGAACACTTTTTACATGGCGACTTTGAATGATTTTTTATTTTTAATTTAATTTTTTTAAACATCATGGAAAAGCGTTTTGCTGGTTTGTCTCGAAAAATTGATAAGGATTTATAAATTTTATAAACATTTATTACCGTGTTGTGCAAATCTGGTTAACAAATTTATTTTTTATGAAAAAATCCTAAATTTTTGCATTTTTTTTTGTTAAATTAAAAAACGCCTCCAACGATTTTTTTAAATGAAAAAACATTACAAAAATGTTAATACACGTCGATTGACACCTAAGTGATGTAAATATTATATTTGGTTCGTGAGATATAGTGAATGGCAGAAATGACCTTGAAATCATGATGACTTTTAATGATTTTTGATTTTTAATTTAATTTTTTTTGTGATCATGAGAGAAAATTTTGTTGGTTTTTGCACAAAAAATGTTTGGAGTATATGAATTTTATAAATATTGATTACTGTGTTTCGAAAATCAGGTTAAAAATTTACTGTTTATGAAAAAAACCTAATTTTTTGCACTTTTCTCAAAAAAATTAAAAAACGCCTCGATGAATTTTTTTAAAAACTTGACAGAATCACAAAAATGTTAATACGCGTCGATTGACATCTTAATGATGAAAATCGCGTATTTGGTTCGGGAGATATAACGCATGACAGAAATGACCTTCAAACGGGCAAAACAGCAAACCCCCCAATTGAAGTTTTCCAAAAACTAATCAGCTCTTAAGATTGCAAAGACGCTTCGATTGACACCTCAACGAAAACGATAGGACTTTGTTTACGTGAGTTATGCTCGTAGAAAAAACTGTCCACGAACGCACATACGTACGTACGGACGTACGTACATACACACACACACACACATACATACTTCTTTCGAAAAACACTTAAAATATACTCGTAAGACCTCAAAACGTGAAGAAATGTTGAAAATTTCAATTTCGATTTTTCGAGGTGATTACAAGAACTTCCCATGTACTGGGAAGTTAAAAATTAACTTACTGCACATTGCCAACCTAACCAGACGCATACACCATGGGACGCGCAATTTGAGCGCTCAATTTCGTTGTTTTATCCATAGCCGCTTGCTCCTCGAGCTTCGTTAGTTCGGCCTCCTTGATAGCCGGCCGCATAACAGTGAAATCCGTGTAGACACGCATTCCTAAAACGCCCGTTCCGAAAATCGTGACGCCGACACAGATGATAACAGCGCCTCGATGTACTTTGTCTAACAGTTGACTGGGCAGCGGTGCTTTCTGCCGTTTTGCAGAACTCGGCATTAATTCACGTTGAACGACGCGGACGCTACGAAACCGTTTTCTGCAAGATGTTTAGATTTCGCTTCTCTCCATGCAGGCCGCCTTGTTCTTCCGTATTCCGTTTAGTTCTGGCTACTCAGCAATCTCAATATATTCGACAAAATTCACTACACCCGTTCGAAGTCGGGTCGCAACTTATCCTCCCGATGGTCCACCTCCTACTTTTCACTCTCACTCCCAATTTCCGGCATGTCGAACATCGAAAAGCTACTTTTCGCATAGCGTGGCGTGATCGATCACTCGTATTCGCGAAAGCTTGAACACGATCCGAGGGTTGGAGCGAGATGACCCGCTTGAATAGCTTTTTCGGTACTTGGCGAGTTTTACACTTTCAAATAATCATTGCCAGGTAGGTATTTTTATGATTTAGTTATTTCGGGCAGAAAAGGCGCGAAGATAATTTAAATTGAGTTTATGGTACGTAACAAACGTGGGGACGACCCCACCCTGAGAAGAGTCTCTCCACGATAAGCCGGGCTATGAATGAACTCTAAGTAACGAAAGAACTCATGGTTGGTATGAGGCTAGGCAGATGTAGTCAAAACGTCTAAACGTCGAAATCATCATGCTCGCTCAAACGAACCAGGAGGGTTTTAACAAAGGGAAGTCTTACGTGAAGCTCAGCAGATGTAGTCAAAACGTCTTTACGTCGAAATCATCATACATGTTCACGCGAGTTCCTCAATACGGTCTTACGTTAAGATAACCGTACTCGATCGGCAGTTTTACCCGAAATAAGCCTTCAAAACTAACTAATTAGTCGAACTTGCCTAAAACAGAAACGGAACCAATCGACGGCGGGTTGCTGAGTTTTCAAACAAAATGAAACACTGGCGTGTTGGGAAGATGATTATTGGAACAGACCGAAGATCATGAAACTATGGTTAACAAAAAAAATGTTCTCACTTCGTGTGAGCCTAATTATTAAATCTGATAAATACACACCTATATACTACACCAAAATATTTACACTATATACAGACGTCAACGCTCAACGCGGACTAGTTAAGGGACCCCAGAGGTCGTCAATTCTCTAGCATTTTATGACTCCAAACCCAAATATTATACGGACCAAAGAATTACTGAAAGAAAGCGTTGCAGATATACCTAATTAACTTTACTTTTATAAACACGATGAAGCATTTACGTCCACACTGATGCAACCAACACTATGCACGAGGCCACCAGGAAAACTCATTGGACCGTTAATTTCAAACCAATACTTGAGCCTAACCATAACGAAAAGAGCAACATCCATACTGATGCAACCAACACTACGCGTGAGGCCAACAGGAAAACTCATTAGACTGTTACTCCTATAAGGGACTTACGCCCTACCCAATTTACAACCACAAATGTTATATCTGCAAACTATTACTCAAACTAACCTAACACTAATCCAAAACTATTAAAGATAATTAGAAGAAATGGGTATGTAGTACTACCTACGATAAGATACTATAAGATACAATATGATATGAAGGCTAAAATAGATATGATACAAAAGGATTTGATTTGATGGCGCTGTCTCGCCCTAACCCCAACGAATGGCTACTTTTAGACCGATTGTTAGACGTATTAGGTGTAGACACTTTATTAGGCCAAAATGCCATAAGAACGTCCATGTTGTTATTGAATATTATTTATAAAAATTACGCTAATACGACGACCGATATACTAATTTAGAATTATATAAGAAACGATATACGATACGATATATATTAAATATTTACGCAAGGGAAGTTAAATTTGACGAAATTATATTTTACACGCGATGATATTTGTATACAAAACTAATATGGCGAAACTGATTACTCGCTAATAAGCGAAACGCCCCAAAAGCTAATACTAACTAAAGTGATCAAAATGCGTTATCACTACGCCGACGATAGATTAAAGAAACGATATATTAGATACGCGATACCGGCACCGATTAGTGTGTGTGAGGGTGTGTGTGCGGTTTACAAAGGTTTTACAAAGTTTTTACATAAGTTTTTACATAAGTTTTTACAAAGTTTTTACAAAGTTTTTACACATTAGAAATTACAAAGTTATACTTTTACTTTAAGGTACCTTAGCAGGTTTGTACAGACATTAAACCTGATTAAATGGAATATATTGGTTCTTGTTTGTACTTAAGTTTTATATATTTATGATATTAAGGTGTGTGATTGCTTTTCTCCACAAAAGCAGCGATGTAGGAACGGGTAACTTTCAGATTTTACGTTAATATATTTTTGTACTGGGACCGGATGTCGAACACTCAAATTGCGAAGTACATGTATAAGGAATTCACCCATGAATCGAACAATTTGCGCGACACTACCAGTTTTCAGTCAAAATTTACTAAATGTAAGAAGAAGTTGGTTTAGATAAGTTAGAGAATCGTTAGCGACGGAATCAAAACGTATGAAGTGACAACAAGTGCTGCAAAAGCTTACTTGACTCAAACTACCACGCGGCTAACACATCACAACACGATTTTCGAATTTACGAAGAAAAAACTTGAAACACGAAAGAATTGCAAATATACTGCCGTAGAATAGACACGAAGGAAAAGAATATGGGTAAGGTCCCATAGATTGGGCGCCATTTGTCACGGTCCCGACTTCGCGCACAAACCCGAGGACCCGAGATCGAGTGCTCCACTATTTTGGACGCTCCTCGACCCCGGATGCCTCGTGTGAATCCGTGCCGCCGGGACCGGTACAAAGTCTACCGCTTAGTGGCGGTCCCGATTTAACATTTTTTTTATTTCCCCGACTAGCTCACCGAGTTGTGGGTTTTATGGACAAAGAGAAACACCGAAACGCATCACTACACGCGTCACCATTGCAAAAAACAACAACAATCACATCACCTTCTGTTATATAATTATTCCATTATTTATTAAAATTTGTTTTCTAATATTCAATGTATTTTAATTTATTCAATTTGGTGCTAATTATTTTGAATCAATTTTTTTATATATAATCATAAAATATTTATCGTCGGAATTATTAGGACAGCTTATTGCAACCAACTTACTGCACATTGTCAACCTAACCAGACGCATACACCATGGGACGCGCAATTTGAGCGCTCAATTTCGTTGTTTTATCCAGAGCTGCTTGCTCCTCGAGCTTCGTTAGTTCGGCCTCCTTGATAGCCGGCCGCATAACAGTGAAATCCGTGTAGACACACATTCTTAATACGCCCGTTCCGAAAATCGTGACGCCGACACAGATGATAACAGCGCCTCGATGCACTTTGTCTAACAGTTGACTGGGCAACGGTGCTTTCTGCCTTTTTGCAGAACTCGGCATTAATTCACGTTGAACGACGCGGACGCTACGAAACTGTTTTCTGCCTTGTTCTTTCGTTTTCCGTTTAGTCCTGGCTACTCAGCAATCTCAATAAATTCGACAAAATTCCCTACGCCTGTTCCACGTACTGCCTCTGCTCGCTTGTTATTGATGTAGAACCTTTTCCCAAATATGATGAATGAACGATGGTAGTACGTTTTCTCGGATTATATCCGGCTCGAAGGACCATGTGTTTTTTCGTGTTCTTTGGCAAAACCCTGTATCGAATTTATTCCAGGCTCTTGCAGAACTACTCGAATAATAAGCAGTTAATTCCCTTTTTTGTTTGCGAAAATTTACTTTTATTTTGATACAGAAAACAGAACAATTCAGGACCGATTATGTTTATTCATTGAAGGCAGAACAATTTATATTTTTGTTTTATTGTTGTTTGTTTTTCGACAGCTATAGCTTGACTACTGTGAGAAGTTTAGTTAATACTGAACACTTACCTTCGTTTGAAATGAAGCATGATGAAAGTTGGAGTAAAGCTAGATTCAAAGTTGACTAGCTCGCCATGATGGTGTGTAATTTTGATTAAGATACTTTCAATAAAAATATTCCCAAGTGTACAGTACTCTACATGATCAAATCTGAAAACGCTATCACAACCTCCCAGCGGGATTGCTCGTAGACTTCTTACCAGTTTACTTCCAGTTATTCTGGGTTTAATGATATTCACACTCATCAACAGCTTTGGAGGATGTGTCACAAGTGTCCTTTTTTCAAGTACAGACAATGATTTTTCCAGCTGACTTATACTGTCCAGCATTATTGATTTAACAAACGACTCTTTTATTGTTGCATCGATCGATTCGGCGTCGCGTTTCTCAACGGGTGGCTTTAGAAAAGCGTCGATGAATAAGCCAGCAATATAATCGGTTTTATTCACTTTTATTGGAACAGGAGCTGTAGCATTTGATCCATCGGCTGTTTTGTATGGCATGTTAATAATGGTGTGAAAATCAGTTTTAATCCACTCATCGAGACATATTTTAGTGCCGGACTCTTTAGCGGTGCGGGATATAGATCCTTGGATTGCTGACGCAATTTTGTTAAACACCTGCTTTCGTAATTGCTATGTTGTGGCTCCCAATGGTTTTTCTTTACTAAGTAGCTCTTCGTCACTAAATTCAATACCGCTTAGTAACAAAGCTATAATATCTGTTATGTTAATCGCTGACGCTATAGGCAGCTCTACATTAAGTTTCACACCATAATCTTTCAGCTGAAATGTATGGGTGGCCGGTTGAATACCCGCTTCTTTATCCCGCTTTTTTATCCCGCTTCTTCCTTAAACTATTTGACGGATAAATATATTGATCAACCGTCTGTAATAATTGATTGTGGTTTCGTTTTCTACTTGGTATCTGTCCAATTATGTAGTCTATAAGCGCTCGGAATGATTCAAATTTTGCATCTGACTTTAAATCCGTTCTCTTTGTGGAAAATTAATAAAACACGGAAAATCACATCTCTTAATCAAATACTAACCAAACCAACAATTTCCATTAGCTAACTACATCAAATTACTGCCAACGGCAACCGGCGACTTGATCTCATTTTCCATTTTCTTTGAACCTATTTGCGCGCTTGATCATGTGCACCGGCATGTATATGTGTATACCGCACAATATATCATGGAACCACGTGGGAGTCAGGTAAACAAAGTTCATTTACCCACTTTAGCACCACAAGGCAGATCATGTTCCTGCCTCGTCCCACCATTGAAGATTGCTCACGATGATCCGAAGATACCTTGGAAATGCACGAGCCAAATCATAAACAACATTTACATGACTAAGCGAGATGCACACAGGACTCGGAGATGATCGTGCAAATGTCCACTGGTTTCCAATGCATCGATTACCAAGCATACAGGAACGACAAGTAACACATAATCCTCAAGTTAAATTCATCCGAAATCCCGCCAAGTACAACAGCACCAGAAGATCTCGCTACCATGCGATCCGATACCTGGAGTATCGCACTTTTAATCCAAATGTCTCACATAAGCATATCTGGCATAGAAATTTGCATGCAAGATCTAACCCGTTCGCGGCATAAAAAGAGCAAAAATTTTAGTTTGCAAAGTTCGTACTTTTTATACCGTTTGTACGATAGAAGGATCGAAAAAACCATGATATTTCCGTATTGCTACTCTTTACGCACACCTGGGTTAATAGATGGTAAAGTGTGGTTCTTACTCCTGTTCTTTATCATCTCACTTCTCTTTAGTTAAATCAACTTGGATCTGAGTTCAAAAAAAATATCATTGAAATATCGATTCGGCAGAAGTCAAAACTGCTACTTCAAATGAAAAGCAATTTGTTAACGCAGCTTGTCTACAATACATCTTTACAAGAGCATCAAGCAGCCAGGTCGTCATCAACGTAAATTTTGTGTAGATAATCACAAGTAAGAGTTTGTGGCGTGTATTACTTTGAATTACATTTTGCTAAACACGCCGGTGTTTCGTAGCAACTTCGTTTCTAGCCATCTAGAGTTGACGTTTGTCAATATTTCAAGTGCACGTTACCGAATTAAAACAGAAACGTGGATAGAAAAACCTCGTGAGTGAAATTCACACATAACCTCCAAAATATCTTTGATACACGTGTCACGCTCATCTGTCCGTCACTAAGCCTCTTAATATTCGTCAAATTGCGCAGAAAAAAATTGGATTGCGTGTGTTGGTTCTACTGAATGCGCCAAGTAGCACGAGAATCGTACTAAAGGAGTGTAGCAGATTGAAACTGTTTAAGCATAAAATATTCCCAATTCATCAACATCCATCAGTAAAAGTCTATTTTGTTGTCAACCGATGGATAGATGTACACGCAACCAAAAATAACAAACCGCAAAAGTAAATAAAAATTAGTGACTAAATTTATTTTTTTAATTCTAAAAGAAATAGTCGCGTTTCAACCAACCAAACGCTTTTGAAACACTAGTTAACAAAAACCGAATGACTAAAATGAGGACAATTTGATCAATATAATATATATATATATATATATATACATATATATATACATATATATATATATATATATATATATATATATATATATATATATATTATATATATATAAGAATAGAAGAAAATATATTTATATATATAAATATATATATATATATATATATACATATATATATATATAATATTCAAAGCGGATGCGATAAGAATTCATTGAAAAAAAACAAAAACAAAAATTGTTTAAAATCTTTTTTCTCTCGAAATTTCACGTTTAAAATTTTTAAACCAACTGAAATATTTCACCATACCAAATAAAAATTAAACATCCGTTATAAATTTGTACCACTAATCCACAATTATGAAGTGTGCATTGACACATTTTCATTTGACCAGAACGAACAATTATTGAATTAAATTTTAGACGAAGAAAAAAAAAATTTGTTGGATTTCAATAGATTATTTGTTCATTGTCGTCATTTTTTGGACTAGGCGATAAAAAAATACTCGAAACGAAAAAAAAATATTGATAGTTGCAGAATGAATTTAAAAAAATAAAAACTGTAGCGAAAGTTCGCGTGATTTTTCTATTTCTTTGTTTGGGGACCTAGGAGCCCGGCTGAGGTAAGTTTTTATACATGCCTACTTGGCAAGCGCTAAGCTGAGGCAAGGAGGGCCCGGACAGTGACATAGATGTCCAGCGCACCTTCATTGACGTCTCCTTTCCACGAGCAGTGGCTCAGCTACCCGAGAGTTAATTTGATCGCGAAGTTTCCCTTTCGCTCGTTTTCCGTCGGGTTCTCTCGGGTATTTTGCTAGTAACGTAGGTGTTAGTTTAACACTCGGGTTGGCGTTGCATTCACGGTTTGTTTTTCGATGCGCGCGCGAGAGCAATCTTAAAGTAAAGTAGGAGGTCAAGCCTCAGAAAGTTTTGTTGTTTAACTTGGAGTCCTTAGGAATATTTTTGTCGAACTTGTAAATCGGGCAATTTAGACGGCTGAATCTCTTGGAAATGAGATTCGAGACTTAGTCTAGGCAATCTTACCCACGAAAATACGCGCCAAACTGAGCGAGTCTCGTTGTCTTGAATTTTCGTAGCGATATCGTACGCTATTCACAACATTTCATTACAAATGAAGAAAAGTATTTGGTGCAATGCTGAGGAGCATGCAATACCAGCACACATACATTATAATAATAAAGAATATATGAGCTTTATTCCTAAGGAATTTCTAAACAGTATGAATCAACTGACGCTAATTATAGTGGACTACATAATGTTAGGTGCATTTTCAAGACAGGTATGTGAGTTGTTTTCAAAAGGATCGCATCATCGTAACCTTTCTGTCATCTTGATGATTCGGATTATTTTCGCCGAGATATTTCGCTAAACTTTAAGTATCTAGTATGCTTCAAACAGTCACGAGACAAGAGTCAATTTCGTCATCGCACTAAACAGGTATACCCTGAAAACTGTCTGTAGCTCAAGAGAATAATTGAAGAAATAACTCAACAACCTCATAGCTATTTGTCAATAGACCTTATACAGAATATAAATAAAATCTTACGTTTTTGCGCCGAAATAAAAGTTTTTGGCGTTTTACTGCTCTCCAGATAGTTTGAAAAAAAATAATGATGTCACGAATGAAATGATTAAAGGACAAAAATATATGCTGAATGTTCTTAAAAATGCAAGTCCGTGTTAAAGAAAGGCAATACTGAAAACAGACGATCCTGAAGTAATCAAAACAATTTAAAAGCAAGACAAATGGGAATTCATTTATGGAGACGAAAGCTGAAATTCTTCTTTTGGAAGGTCAAAAACATGAAAATCTGCACGACAGCACTACTCAGACGAAAACTTTTCTTAAAAATGAGCAACCCACGTAAACTTCACCTGCACGGGTGAGAGAGATATTTGAATAAGTATATGAAACGACACCACTTAAGCAGGGATTACTTCATGCTTCACAGCGGCGTTTATCAGCAAGTGGAGTAACAAAAAGTCTTAACCAAGCTTTCAAAATAAGAAAAAGTATAGTCGCTTCATATATGAGTCTGGCAAGGACTATAGGATAATAGCCGCTATTGATGGGATTGCACAGTGTAAGGCTTGAGCAGATATGAGTATAAATAAACTTGACAATGTCTTCAATGACCTGGATGAAGCAGATGATAAAGATTCTGTAGCGTCGGATGTCGACTTTCAGCATGAAGTTGCAAAAAAACTGAGAACCTGTCTATACTTACACCCTCTCGTCTAAACTTTCCTCAATTTGAAGCTGACTTTCACACAAAAAACCCACACGACAAAGTGAACGGTTACGGTTAAGAAACGAGCGTAGTTCCAGCGTGTCAAACTTGAATTGGGATAAGATTTCAAAACGCCTGTAAACATAATAGATGATGAGTTATACGTGTGTCTCTTGAGTAACAGTTCGTTAGGTACTTACCCGGATAACACTTCAGAATAGTACCTCTAAATGTTCCATATTCTCTGAAGATGAAGATGGAGAAACTACAATAAAAACGTAACGCCCTTCAACCATCCCAAAAGAATCAAAATTTCACCCTCTAGAAATAGTAGCTAAAGTGTCAGGCCTCTACCATTAGTGTGCGGTTGAAATGGAACAATTCAGACTCACGCAGAATGTGCTATGACAAAGATAAAAACGACATAAACTTTCATCTTTTTTTGTCTTTCTTGTAAGCAGTGAAACCCGATTGGTACACCTAATATCTAAATGAAATTAAAAACATAATTTGCAACCACATTGAGCATGATAGGGATTAAATGAAGTCAAGAGCGTGGGGGAGTTTTGTTTACATATTCATCAAGGAGGAGAGGAAGCTGTTAAAGCTTATTCAAATTTAGACACAGAATTTGATACGCTTCAAAACTTCATTGACCATATAATAAAACAGATACCACAAGGGAGGAGAAATCATGCAGAATTGCTGAGAATTATTGATGCATACAAAAACCCCGTGCATAGTATACGAAAGAACTGTGAAAAGGAGGCAGGGATTAAAGCCAGCTCTTACTTTTAACCTCAAAGATCATGGAATGAAACCTAACGAAGAGCTTCTGATACCATCCCTAATTACCCTCAATCATTTTATCACATTGTTACTAAGTGAGAGAAAATTCGATGAATATGAGCTTAAAAAAGCAAAAATTCTCTTAATTTGAATGTATACTAACGAAAACAAATTTTCAATAAAATTAGCTGGGAGATTTGACAGACGATAGCTCGCGTGGCTGCAGATTACGCTGGTGAAATATTACCAGATCAGTGGGCGAAAAGTGGCTCCGATCAGATTTTGAATATTACATACAAAAAATAATGGGGGTATGGATGTTACTCAAGTTCCAATTGTTTGGCAAAAGCTGACGACATTTCCGAGCTGTTTGTTGATGCGTTCCTTAAAACATACGATGTGAAACGGGATCCGGGATTGACTTTTCTTACAATTAAAGGTTGGTTTGATGAGTCAATGATTCTATGAAATATAAAGCAGCTGGAAAAATCCGTTTATGTGTTAGAAAATAGAGCACAACCTGAAGTAAAGACGGGAAATCTTGACGGATTTATCAAAACCAGTCTATTACACATTTACACAGATATTATCAAACCGAGAATAACAGGTGAGAAGTTGATAAAGAATCTCCGAATAACACCGTTAAAAATTATGACAACGTGCTCAGATTTTATCACGTAGAGTACTGTTCGATACGAAAACTTTTATCGAAAGCATCTCTATCAAGATTACAGACCATTAGGGGGAACTGTTTAATTTTTAACCAGGCTTTACACCCACCTATATAATGTCGCATTTCAAACGAGGGTTACAAAATCACAAATAAACACTGTTTGTATCTGGTGCTAAAGTTTAGGATAAACAGATGGTGAATATATGGAAACCAATACTGAAATGAGTTGGAAATAAAACCATCAGGCAGGTGTTAAACGAGCAAGGAAAATCAGCAATGAGTGAATTAGCCCCAAATGGAATAAATAAGATATTTGAAAAAATGTGAGGCAGCGGAAATCGAACGACTATAGAAAATAACCCTTCACAGGCTTACAGATAAAGCCACCGCTTAAACGTAAAAGGCGTTCTTCAACGCGAAAATCATCATCAAATGATACTAAGAAAACCATAAAAGTAAAGCTATTGAAAAACGTAAACACTTTAAAAACGCTTATTAGATATGTTCAACAAATAACATGGCACTTCATAAAGAGCGCATGAGCTCTGAATTGGATTTATTCATCACAACCCCAGTTCAAAGTAATATTCTTAAAACAGAGGAAGTCTCATACAAGCCAATAGCATCATTGGATAATTTTCCAGTTTTTGATTTTGTATCCCTTGGTCATGAAGATACATATCGGGATTTATTCAGCGTTTACTTAAGCCTCACATTGCAGCTAGTAAAGATCAAGAATGGTAAAGAAAAGAATTTTACAGGCGGTGAGACAATCAAGAAGGCTGATGGAACTGATGTTGAAGCTTGTCCAATACGTGGTGCCAACAATCTGATGCATTCACTCTTTAGACAATGTACGGTCCAATTTAATAGTAAAAATATAGCACAGACAGACAATGAGTATTATTATCGTGCATATATTGAAAATTGGCTGAATTATGGCAAAGATGCAGTTTCAAAGCATCTCAAATCTGTTGGCTGAAATTTGGAGCAGATTGGAATGGAGACGATTGAAAATAAAATGGATATCAGTGGTCCTCCAAGTGAAATAAATAAAGGGTACATCACATGATCCCTACTGTTGGAGAAAAGCAATGTGGTTAAGCTTGTGGTGACAACCTACTGTGACATGCTTTATCAAAATAAACTTTTGTTAAATGGTGTTGACTGGCGCTTAAAACTCCCTTTGGAAAAACCAGAATTTTATCTGTATTTGAAAGAGGATGACTTCAACCCCCGCATTGAAATTCTGGACGTATCACTGTACATGAACTATGTAACCGTCAACCCATCTATGTATATTCCTGGTACGTAAAACTGTTCTTTAACGTTCAAACGCCGTTTACCTTTACAATTGTGTACAAGTAAAAAACTACACGTTACCCGCCAACACATTCATACGTTCACTTGACAATGTGATTAAAGGACAATTCCCGAATCTGTTAGTTTTAGGTATAGTTGATAATAATTACTACACAGGCAAGCATACAAAGAATCCATTCAATTTCTGACGAATTTCAGCTTATCGATAATTGGCGTGCAAATTTCAAATCAGCCAATAGAATTCAATTTTTCTAAGCAAAACCCTATCATCACTAGAGGCTTATCATTACCCAGTGCCCTTGACCAGTGCTCAACAATTTCGATAATGGTGAAAAAAGTTTTTCGATGATAGTTGCTTGCTGTTAGCATTTGACTTGACTGCAGATAAGTCATATGACTCGATGTGTGGAAGTTTGTTTAATCAAGGCGTGATAAGGATTGAAATACGATTCAGAGAAGTTTTGGAGAAAAGTGTAAACTGTATCATCTACGCGGAATATGATAGGAGTATTGGAATTGATAAGAATTGGAATATTTTAATAAGTTTCTGATAAACTATATATATACCGAAATATCAAACAGATTTATATCCACATCTGTTTGATATATCAAACAGATTTATATCCACATCTGTTTGATATTCCGGTATATAACTTTTCGTAAACTTGCCCAAGTATATAGCAGACAACATGGGACATTTCCCAGTATGTGGTATGTTGAATACTTCCCAGTACGCCACTTAACCTTTTTAAGAAAGTATCATTGGCTCGATTTACCTCACAAAACAAACTTTACTCGAAAGAAGTTACGTGCAAATATCCTACTTCCTCGGCTATAACTATAGATCAGACAGGTGTATTTGGAAACTTGGAACTCAAGCGACCCGATGACGATCTTTTCACATCTTTGGGAGAATATTTCAACAGTGTTCGTGATCGGCGAACCGAGAAAACAATCCTTACAAAACTACATCACATACTAAAGTTGTAAACCTTGAAAACATATTCCTGAAAGGACCGAAATGAACCCAATAAAGATCATCAACACGTTAAGAAGTAATATTATAACCAAAAAGTTTTTTCAAGTCGAATATCCTTGCGATCGTTTACCTCAGAAAACCAGAAAACCGGCATGCGTCATAGCCAACTCAGATCCGTCCCAAAAGAGCGGCGCTCATTGGGTGGCGTTCTACAGCCCTGAAAAAAGACCGGCTGAATATTTTGATTCGTTTGGAAAATATTCAAGTGAATAGCACTTTAAAAAATTCCTAAAATCTAATGGTAGAGTATTTATGAACAAAAGACAACGGTTACAAAGCACGTTTTTGACAAATTGTGGACAATATTATTGTGTTCACCTTTATTCACGCTGCATCGGTAACAGCCTTCGAAAATTTCTAAAGCGTTTCTCCCACCTTAACTTTGAATTGAACGATGATTAAATTGTGAATCTATGCCGAAAAATCTATAAAACAGGTTTACTACAAAATACTGGTGGCTACTGCATTCAATCTTCCAGATCTTCAACTTTCTAATTTAAATTTTTTATATACTTATGAATAAATGGATTTTATCTGTCCATTGTAATATCTAAATAAATAAATAAACTGTCTTCTGAAGGAGGGTAAGAGGTACGAAAGCAGAGATTTACCAGCTTATTAAACCAGTTCTGATTCAATTACCGGTAAAAGTGAAATAATATCAAGCGTAAGTTAGCGAAAAATCAGCCGGCCAAAGTGTTTATTAATATATTAGAGAAAAAGCGAAGTATTTTTTTACCTACGAAGCCCTGTGGAGATTATACCGATAAAGCAGCTGTTCGGAATATTACAATATCCAAAAATCAAAAAAAAAATGTTCAAAATCTCGAGTGCCGTGTGATAATATCTTGCCGAACTATACACACTACGTTGATGGATGTCCACTAAATAGAGTTTGAAGTATCAACGTTTGAAGCAAATATTGCTTTCGGGTTGCACGAACGTTTTTCAGTATCAACTGTTGCGCAGGTAAAAACATGAAATCTTACAGCCGATGCAAACAGATAAAAGTCAAGAAGCAAAAGACGGAGTGTTCTCACGACACGATGTATTTCTAGAGGAAGTACCGAGTGACAGTTCCTATAGTTCAGTAAACATAACGATTAGTACTACATAGTGATTAGTACTACATAACGATTAGTACTACATAACGATTAGTGCTAGAATATTTCATCTCAACACCTCCACTAAATATTCAATTTAAGTTAACCATGCTACGATTAAATATATGCTACTTCTCAGTAACAGGTTTTGTCAGGAAGTCTGCTGTCATTTCACTTGATTTAACATAGTTGAATTTGATGACACCCTTGAGTTAATTCTCTCGCAAAAAATGATCTCATACGTCTATGTGCTTCGTGCGAGGATGATGCGTCGCTTTACTTGCCAAATATATAGGTCTTTTGTTGTCACAACTGATAGAACAAGCGATATCTTCACTGAAAACGTTATGATGTAAATGTTGAATCCACAGCGCTTCTTGTGTACATGCACAAATTGCCATGAAATCCGCTTCGGTTGTAGATAATGCCACAGTTTGGCTGTTTCTTCGAATTCCATGAAATGGCTCCATCCTTCAGAAGAACTGCATATCCTGTGACTGAGCGACGATCTGTAAGATCACTAGCATGATCAGAACCACAGAAACCATGCAAATCGATGTTTGACATCTCGTTTATACGATAACTTCATACCGGCTGTCCCCTTTAAAAACCTTAGTATTCGCTTAACAGCCATTCAATGTGTTTTGCCAGGATTATTGTTAAAACGGATAACACTGTTAACTGCATACTGAATGTCAGGGCGTAGACACAAATCAGTGGTTGGTTTGTGACTTACATCCATGGTGTAGAGATTGGGTTGCATACGTCCATTCCAACTTCTTACGACGACGACTATATTGATTTTGGTTAATTGAAATTATCCGGCACTTTCGATATCGAGTCGTGGTTTGATCAAGCTATGTGTTTGGCAGAGTCTCAATCCTTCATTTTAATATGCCTTTCAGGTAATTATTTAACGTTATTTTTCAGCAGTTCACGATTCAGTTGAAAAAATGATTTTGTCATCAACGTACACCGCCAAAATATATATTCGTCTGTTTCGTGCAAAATAATATATACAAGCATCAGTCTTTGAATGCAATGAACTGAAATCTTTCAAAGCAGAGTCCACTTTCTAGTTCAATACTCTGCTCGCCTGCTTCAGTGCATAAAGCGATTTATTGAGCCGACAAACGCGTTCAGTCCCGTTATCAAAACATTCGAGCTGTTTCATGTATATTTCTTCAGTTAGATCACCATAGAGAAATGCCGTAACTGTATCCATTTGGTCATTTTCCATATCATACCCTGCCGCCATGGCAAGAAGATAACGAATCGACCCATATCTCACAACTGGAGAAAAAATTTCTTCGTAGTCGATGCCCAGTCTCTGGGAACAGCCGTTTGCAACGAGTCTAGTTTTAAACTGCACAGTGTCCTGGTTTCCATTGCGTTTGGTATTGAATATCCATCGATTGTTAATTGCAGTTCGGTCTTTTGGCAGTTCTACAAGCCTCTACGTTCCGTTTTCTAATAAAGAGCTATACTCTTCATTCATAGCATTTTTCCAGTTGTTGCTTTCTACACTTTCTAGCGCTTCTTTAACTGAAACGGGATCATCAAAACTCATAATTGCGTAGTATGTCGCATGGTCCATAAGCCTTGGTGATTGTCGTCTGGTAACAGCTTCTTCACGTATTCGTCGCTTTACATATGATGATGGATGAAAAGATTCATCGTCCAGATTATAGTCGACTTCTTCATCAGATCCTTCAAATAAACTTGCAGACGTATCGTTTTCTATCTCTTCCCGTGAGGTGTACGCTACCGTAGCTTTTGAAGAAGACACTTTATCCTCCACTTCAATTTGAACCTCTTCTGAAGAGATATAAAATTGACTTTGGTCGACATCTGGTTTTTTTAGACCAAATTTCTTCTGGGGTTGTCTTTGAGTCCTTTATAGGCAAGCAGTTGACCAAATGCGTAGCTGTATTAACTGCCTCTGCCCGAAAAGCTGCTGGTAGATGGCAGTCAATTAGCATGCATAGTGCCTTTTCCACAAGGGTTCTGTTCATCCTGTCGGCTTTGCCATTCTGTTCTGGCGTGTATGCCGTAGTTGTTTGATGAAGTTTGCCGTGTTCATGGAAAAAATCACAAAATCTTTAATTTTTATATTTGCCGCCATTATCCGATCTGAGAATTTTATTCTTCTTTCCAGTTTGCTTCTTTGCTACAACCTTAAACTCTACAAAATTCTGAAAAACATCAGACTTACGCTTTAGCATATACATATGTAAACGTTTTCCCACAAAGTTCGTCGATGAATGTGACGTAATATAATGCGTTTCCAATCGAAGGCTCATGCATCTGCCCACAGACATCTGTATGTACTAATTCCAAAAGTTCCGTTGTCTGACTTTCACTTTCAGGAAACGGCTTAAGAGTTTGCTTACCTTGCAAACATATATCGCAGTTACGCATATTCTTTTTCGGAAAATTGATCGCACTTACTATTTCGCTTCCACTCAATCTGGTGAGTTTGATTTGACATGTCCGATTTTCCTGTGCCATGTAAGAATACTATTCGACGCCGTTGTTAGTAACGATGTTTCGTTTGTGCATACTTTTAGCCTGTACATGTTATTTCTCAGAACGGCTTGCGCAATAGTCTCGCCTTTTTCACTGGCAATTTGACAGCCTTTGCTAGTGAAATTTACGAACTGTCCTGTTTTCGCTAACTGCGACACAGAGAGGAGGTTTATACAAAAACCCGGAATATACATCACGTCTTTTGCATATAATGATTTCAATAGTGCTCGGCGAATCTTCTCGCTCAAGCTGTAGTTTAACGTCGCCCAAACTTTTGACATCTAATGGACAATTATTGGCTACGGTCACAATTTTCGTTGATGGTTTTCGTAAGTTGCATCCAATCGTCTCGATTCGTCGTGTGCACGCTTGCGCCGGAATCTATAAACCAGTCATCTGAAGACGTATGCGCAACTGTCAAACAGAACAAACTCGCTTCATACTTTGACGTCCGTTTCAGACAGTTTTTGGCAGTATGCCCACGCTGATCACACTCAAAACATTTCACCTTTTTGCCTTTAATCGAAGACTTACCGCAAGCATTGTTATTTTTGGTAGGTTTCTTCTTTGTAAATATTGCATTATTATTTTGATCGCCAGGCTGTTGTGTCAAACTATTTCCAATGTCTTGTAGGAGTTTACTTTTAACAAAATCAAATAAAATTTTCTGACCGCTACTCTCGATCGCCATAATCATGGGCTTGTACTCCTCACCGAGACCAGCCAGCAGCGATGTTCCAGTCCACTCATCGTCAATAGTCATTCCCGTGTCCCGCAATTTATGCATATTGACTAAAATTGCGTTGATAAATTGTTCCATTGATGAACAGTTGTCTAATTTGGTGTTGTTTATAGTGTGTCGTAAACCAACTCGGCGCATTAATCCACTATCGTCAAATGCCTTATTGAGATTCTGCCAGATTTCTTCAGCCGTCGTTGCTGATTGAATGTGGCTATAATTTATCGGTTCAATCATTAGGGTCAATTATGCCTTCGCTCGCATTTCACCTTCTGCGGCCGTTGACACATCTTTCTCGGAGCTCGTACCCTCGATGTAACTCCACAGGCCATGCAGCTCAAGATTCGCCTGTGCTGAAATCTACCAGCTATCGTAATTTTCGCGACCTTTCAAGCACTCGACACACCTGATTTTCGAAAAAATACTCTGTGCCGGCATAGCTGCCTATTTGCTGGACACTCCACTTGTATTGCACGTTTGCAACTTTTTGCGAAGGATTAAATTTCGCTGAATTCGAACAAAATAATTTCGCACAAATATTTATTTCGCTGCTCTGGGCCCATAACCTGTTGCGCAGGTAAAAACACAAAGTCTTACAGCCGGTGCAAATGAATAAAAGTCAAGAAGCAAAAGACGGAGTGTTCTCACGACACGATGTATTAGAGGAAGTACCGAGTGACAGTTCCTATAGTTCAGTGAACATAACGATTAGTACTACATAACGATTAGTACTAGAATATTTCAATTCAACATCAACAACATACGCAGAGTGGAATGCAACGTTTGAAGACTTGAGAAATTTGAGAAACGAAAAGCAATATATGCAATGTGTGTGTGTGTGTGTGTACGTACGTACGTACGTTCGTGGACACTTTTTTCTACGAGCATAACTCACGTAAACAAAGTCGTATCGACTTTGTTAAGGTGTCAATCGAAGCGTGTTTGCAATCTTAAGAGCTGATTAGTTTTTGGGATATGTCGGTCGGGGGGGGGGGGGGGGGGGGTTTGCTGTTTCGCCCCTTTGAAAGTCATTTCTGTCATGCGTTATATCTCGCGAACCAAACACACGATTTGCATTATTTAGGTGTCAATCGAGCATTGGTGTGAATCTAACAAATTTTGAAAGAAATCGTTGGAGCCGTTTTTTAATTTAAGAAAAAAAAGTGCAAAAAATTAGGTTTTTTTATAAACAATAAATTTTTAACCTGATTTATGAAAGACAGTATTCAATTTTTCCAAAATTGATATATTTCAAGCAGTGCTTGTGAAAACATCATCAAAACTTTTCCTCATGATAACAAGAAACATTAAATAAAAAATAAAAAATCATTAACAGTCATCATGATCTTCAAGGTCATTTCTTCCATTCACTATATCTCACGAACCAGATATAATATTTGCATCATTAAGGGGTCAATCGACGTGTTTTAAAATATCTTTGATTATTTTAACATTATGAAGATCCGTTTCCGCGGGTTTTTTAATTTAATAGAAAAAAATGAGTAAACTTAGGGTTTGTTTTCATAAAAAATATTTTTTTAGCCTGATTTGCACGACACAGTAATAAATGTTTACAAAATTTATACATTCCTATCAGCTTGTGAAGAGAAACCAGCAAAAATTTTACATGATTCTGAAAAAAATTCAATTAAAAATAAGAAAAATCATTCAAAGCTATTATTATTATATTTATTTTATTCTAAAGACTTTGTTGTAAAGTCAATCAAAGTTTTAAAATGTTTGGATAATTTGAGCAGATTTTTAATAGTTTTTGAAGTCTTTTAATTAAAAAAGCGGCTTAAATTTTGAAAACCATCAAAATTTCAATCAAATTTGCATTTGTGGTAATCAATCATCATCACTCATCCACCAAAAGCCTTACGTAATCAGTGGATGCTCCCGTAGATGATATGATTAATATTAACTCATTCCTGTAACTGCTATGAATACCTCTGATTATTATTATTTAAAGCAGTATTATTTTCAAAATTATTATTGTGTTGATTGTTTTTAATGTTTATCTAGATATTACTGGGAAATTGACCGTGTTGACCTCAAGGGTCGCACTTCGCGGCTTGTTTGCGATGTTTTCAATATAACGGGTATATAATAAATATCATTTTTGATACGAAACCATTCCTTTTATTTCACAAATGCAAAAAATTCATTAGATAGTATATTTAAATGTTTTTAACAATTCTATGTGGCGTATCTAGTTGAAGAAGCTGCATCATGACCTGGATAATCTGTCTTAAAATTCCTGATTTCCCCTATTTTCAGTAGTTCAAGCTGAACGATATTGGTCGTTGATGAATATTTTCTAATGAATTTCACCTTCACACCTCACGCATATATTGTTCAGTTCGAGTATTCCTGCATGATTTCAGGTATCGTTTTGTAATTAGGCTTTCCATCATTCCAACTAAGTGAGGTTATGAAGGTACTGATTCTGTTTGAGGCCTTCCGCTGACAGTTCTTGGTGCAAAAATATGCACGATAGATTGCACCAAGCCAAAAGCTAATATGGCTTTTTTTCTGAAATATTATTTATTACTAGCAATTAGAAACTGAATATCAAAAATAACTCAGCCATGAAAGCTAAATGAGATGTCCACAGAGAATGAAAAATTTCTTTTCGGTTTTACGGTATTGTATACTTACTTTTCACTTTTTGCAATTGTGTTTTGGTATATGAGCTGACAACTTTAAATATTTCTGCTGTTTTAATATTTGAAAACCGCAAGGGTCTAAAAAATGATCTTCGACCACAACCCGTTATTCGGAGGTATATTGGAGTCGTTTTTTTAACTCGATAACAACAGTTCCAAAAAATTTATGCTTAATCTCAAGATCATTCGTCACACAAATTGCGTCATCTCTAATGCAGTCAGTTACCAACAATTTCAGACTTTCAAAATTCACCTTTTCGCATTTCTTAAAATTAATAGTTATTCGCTGACAGTTTGTAATATACTTAGCTTGATTTCCTGTTTGGACCTTTAGACTGTAAGTTTTAGGGCCAGTGCTTACATGTTCTGAAATTTAGACATTAGGACCGAAGTTTTCAATCTTATTAGTTAAATCGCCAAGAAAATTTGATATTTTGAAGGGAATAGGAGAAGTTCTATCATCTATATTAATTAAACTGTCAGTGTCACAATAAAGTATCCTTCTACCAACCTATTGTTCCACTTCGTAGAGCCTAAGCCTAGCGTTTGCTGTAGTGTAGGCAGCTATAAGTTTTTTCACGTGTGGTGGCCTATTTAAATATTCTTCTTTGCTTTTCAAAATCATCCATAAAGTGTTTTTGGACACTGGTTATAAGGAACAAATCTCTATACCAGGGGTATGAATAGCATCACATACTTATTTAAAACTAATTACTACAGTGGCGATAGAACGATTTTCACACTAAGAGAATTCACTCCAAAAGGAATAAACACATATTTTTGCAGTGACTTCTATTTTGTCTAAGATAATATTTTTCTTAATGTGATATCACTTTATAAATCTATCCTTTTCTTCTTTGGTCGTACATTCTTCACCCTACCTGCTAGCACCCTGCTTAATCTTCAAGAAAGTATCGACGTATGCTATAAATATGCCTGCTGATTTTGAAGTGAGATCATACACCTTATGATTATATTTCCAATCCTCATACACAGTTTTGATTTCAGATCCTTTCTTTACAGCTAAGGCTACTTCAGGTATAACTCTTGTAGCAGTAATTTCCCGCCACTCTCATAATGCTGGCATCCTGACTATATTTTCAGATGCACAAGTTCTATATAGTGTAAAATACCGCTTTTAATTTTTCTTGATGGGTAATATGGGTGGGAATATGTCTCATGGAGATACCATAGTTCGGATGATAGAACCATGCATTAAGGGTAATTCTGATTTCATGGCTATGTTTCCGGATGACAAATGGGGTATGGAGCATATTCATTAATGTAGGGGTACATACTTGTAGATTTCAGATATCTTATACTCGGAAAAGCAGTGATCATAACCTAAGGCTATGTGTTACTGACCAGTATGTTTATGGGGGCCTTGGTGCGAGCCTATCGTTACCCGTAGCCTGTGAAGCTCGTGGTGTGGAGATCAATCCGGTCAGGTAACCACGTAAAACCTAGGAACGTCTGAACGCTTAAATCCCCCCGTTTGATCAATAGGTAGAACCATGGCCTCTCAATTAACTGTACCACTAATATGTTTTATTGAGAGTTTCTATACCAGATTTTATGCTACTCTTTTCAAAATAACTTCGTGATAGTTTTTTAGGCTGTAGGGGGAGATAGCGACATAATGGTTACGACTAGCTCCTTAGAGGTTGGAAGGGAGCACCACAAAAAAATTTTCAGCATGGTTTAAACAAAGTGTTACTTAGGCTAGCGGTTCATCTGGACGGAGATGTTTTTGCTTTCTCCCATTCAGATTTTCGGACAAGATAAAAACCCAGCGTCAGTTGTACGAACTAAACAATGCTTCCAATCAACATCTCATGTTTGACGGCTTAGATGAGCTACGGGGGATTCGTTAGGTTACGCTTTTAAAAAAAATGCAGAAAAACTGTTGTTCCACTTTTAAAAAATCAATAAAAAATCTTCTCCTAGAGCTTTTTGTTGTCCTTTTCTTAATCGTTGATTCCCACGGCTTGTCAACAACAAAAAACAATCCGAGACATATTTCACTACGTTCGAAAAATTTTCTTTTCATAATCTTTGTAAGCATAAGTCTGCTCATGAATTTCGCTTGAGATGCTGCTTGATAACTGCCTGTGGGAAGATTAATGAAAGGAAAAGACAGATTGATGGGGAGATGCTGTTATCTGTAAATTGCAATAACACGTGGATGCAGATTTGCATATTACGACGGCAACACGTGTCGAATGCAGAAGCTGCGAGTTTTTTGTATGTAATTTACGATTTTCGGAAGATGAATGAAAGGAAAAGGCAGATTGAAGGGGATATGTTGTTATCTGTAAATTGTAATAATTGCTTGAACATGAATATTGTTCACTTATGCTAATATTGAAGATAAAAAGACCGAGATTTGGGAAAATAATTTGTTTATTATCAATGAAATATATATTCTATAAGCATATTCGCAGATGTAAAACGAGCACGTTTATAATATGGAGACGAGATCGTAGAGGTTGACGAATTCAATCACCAAAAGCGATATAAGAATTGTTAGCATAACAATTTTCAATATAGTAGAAAAAAATGGTATGTGGTATTTGTCTGATTTTTGAAGTGGTTTATCATACTGGCCGCAAACGTGTTTACCGCTAGCAAACACACAATCTGGAGACATACTTAAATGTTCTGCTTAAACATCAGATGGTGAAGTGAAGGCACTCATTATCAAGGAGCAGAAGAAGAACTTGACGTAGTCCTTCAAGTTGGTGTAAAAGAAACCAGTTTTCACTAGGTTCAGTACCTTCTTTTCCTCAAGATCCAGATTCTTGAATGTCTTTAAATGGTCGTATTCGTGCCTTAAGCTGAACATATTGACTGAAAGTAAGAGTGCTACAGAACATATTTTATATCAATCCAGGAGCTATGAGATGATGGAAATCCAAGCCATTCTACAGACACGCGATCTTCCTTACGTTTCGAAATCCTCTCCACAAGGTAAACATCGGTGTACTTGACCTTTGTCAATTCTGCCTCATAAAAACCTCCTTTGATGATATTACTTTCATAATCCTCAAACAAGTATGTTCGTGGTTCTGTTTTCCTTACTTCATTCACCTCAAATATCTCTGTCGACCAGTTCAGCGTGTAGCCTTATTGAAAAACATGTTTGTGCTTGCTTATGCGAACATGATCACCGATTTTATATTTAGGCTTACAAGTGACTTTTGACTTCCAACACATTTTTGACGGTAGATAAACCTCATTTGATGAATAAACACGGGCAGGTTGCATATTATTGGTAAGATGCCTTGTTGTATTTTATTTATTCACCAGTTTACTGATAAGACTGAGCCAATGGTAATTTCCGTACATGCTGAATTTTTTCCACATTTTACTCTTCAGAGTGCATTCAATCTCTCGACAATTGATGCTTTTCATGCACTGAATGTAGAATAATGGTTTATTTCATAGTTTTTTTTTTCATCTGATGAAATATTTTATTATAAAATTCTTTTTCATCATCAGTTTGTAGATTCTGGGTATACCTCTTTGTTTGAAAACTGATTCCATGCCTTAACCACATTATTTGAATTTTTACTTTTGAAGAGGAGAGCCAAAGCGTACTTGAAAAATGTATCAACTGTTGTCAATAGAAATTCATAACCGTGTTCTTCAGATGCAAACGCTCATATCAAGCATATCTGCCTGCCAAAAATCATCGATACCCCTTATAACAACACGTCGACGTTTAAAGTTTTTTCGCGCGGGTATATGAAGTTCATCGACAATTTGTCTTCTACTCATCTTGAAAAAGTATAAATAAAAGTTCTGTAATAGCTTTTATAAGAAGTTCTTCTTCTCCAAACACAAAATGATGCTACACCTTAAACACCCTTTTACAATGATAATAGCTAAACCGTCTGGTTGTGGGAAGACGACATTTATAGAAAATCTTCTTAGAAACGGTGCGATGATACGCCCATCAGTGAAAAGAATTATTTGGTGCAATGCCCAGAAGCATGCAATACATTCACATATGCTCTATAAGAATATAGATATATGAGAGTTATTCCTGAGGAATTTCCAAACAGTACGAATCAACCAACGATCATTATACTGGACGACATGCTGTTGAATGCATTTTCACGACAGGTATGTGAGCTGTTTACGAAAGGATCGCATCATCGTAACCTTTCTGTCATTCTGGTGACTAAGAATGTTCTCCATCAAGGAAAATTTTGCCGAGATATTTCGCTAAACTGTAAGTATCTAGTATGCTTCAAGAACCCATGAGACAAGAGTCAATTTCATCATCTCGCTAAACAGGTATACCCTGAAAACAGTCCGGAACTCATGAGAATATCTAAAGAAATAACTCAACAACCTCATAGCTACTTGTTAATAGACCTAACACAGGATATGAATGACACCTTACGTTTTCGCACCGACATAATTAATTCAACGTTTTTAACGTGTTATTGCTCCCCAGATAGCTTGGAAGAAGTCAATGGTGTCACGAATGAAAAGATTAAAGGACAACAAGCATATGATATATGTTCTTGAAAAAGCAAGTCCATGTTTAAGAAAGGCTATACTGAAAACCGCCGAACCTGAAGTAAATTAAACTCTATGCGAAATCACACACAATACATTGAAAGGCAATCATACCCCATCTCAAAAAGTAACAACTGCGCAAATATAAGAAGAGCTTGCGTAAGCTTTCAGGGGCACGAAAGTCTGTTTTGCGACACCGTAAAGTGTTAGTAAAGCAAGGAGGATTTTTGCCTGTACTGTTAGGAAGTGTTTTTTCAGGTGTGATAGGGTCTTTAATTGAAACGAATGCAACGAAATAGCTGTCTTAATAAAATGCTTCTATTATCCCTGGAAGTATATGAACGATTAAAGGAGACAGTTGAGAGCGCTAGTACACAGACTCTGTTTAACAGAACCATGAATATGATACTGAACAATAAGCGCCAAGATGATATAACAAAATGGTATCAATACCGAAAGGTACGAACACAATTTTTAAATGCAAGACGAAGAAAAAATCATTTATGGAGACGGAAGCTGAAAATCTTTCATCCAAAAACCGCATGGATAGTCAGAAATATAAGAATTTGCGTGTAAACAGCACACAGACGAGATTCCTATTTAAAAACGAAATACCCACACAAACTTCGCCACGACGACCGGAGGAGATATTCGAGTCGATATACGAAATAACACCAATGAAACAAGAATTGCCTGCTGCTTTTAAGCGACGATTATTAGCAAGTGGAATAGCAAAAAGTCTTAAACCTGCTTCCAAAATAGGGAAAAGTGTGGCTGATTCATTTGAAGGAACCAGCAAAGACTACAAGATAATAACCAGCGAAGATGGTATAACGCAGTATAGAATTCCAGCGGATATGAGTGTGGATGAACTGGATGACGTTTTCACTGATTTAGATGCAGTAGATGATAGAGGTGCTGTAGCGTCAGATTTCGATGAAGTAGGTCGAAGGTCTGGCAAGCAATCTATATTAGGACCCCCTCGTCTAAACCATGATCAATTCGAGACTGACATTGCCATAAGAAAGCCTGCCCGGCAAAGTGAACGGTTAAAATTGAAGACCGAGCTTAGTTTCAGAGTTAAAAACCTGAATTGGGTCAGAATTTAAAAAAAGCCTATGAACATAATAGATGACGAGTTCTACGTGTGTCTCTTGAGCAACAGTTCCCTAGGCATTTACTCTGACAATACGCTATCATCTTTCGAAAATATATGACCGAGTGTGTTTAAGTGTACCGGCAATTGGTATGTCGGAATAACGGAGATTGCTCTAGCAAAACGTAAAAAAGAGAAAAGCGAATCAGGTAGCAGCGGAATTTCTAAACGTTCTATACCTTCGAAAGTCATAAGCGTTACTGAAGTACCACAATTTTTACCAGTCCAAAAAGATTCAAAAGCAAAATTTAATGGATTGGGAAAAAAATATGTTCCTTTTAGATGAGATGCTAGTGATTTGCAAAACTTATGTTACAAGGAACATGATATTCATGTCATTTTCCTTGCAACATAAGTTCACTTTTCATCATTTCTTTCGTCATTTCTCTTAGCAATTAGACCTGACTATTATAACTTATACCTGACCAAAACTAAACAAATAATGTACGATCGTATTGAAGAAGATAGAGATGGAAATGTGATATCCGACCTAAGAAGTATTATAGAAGAAAGGATTTTTGTATACATATTTATCAGTCCAGCAAAATTGCTGAGAAATTTTTTTAAAGTCAGATGCAATATGTGAATCATTCCGAGCGCCTATAGACTACATAATTGGACAGATACCAAGAAACAGACGTAACCAAAATCCATTATTACAGACGTTTGATCAATATATTTATCCATCAAATAGTTTAAGGAAGAAGCGGGAAAAAGAAGCGGGTATTCAACCGGCCACCCATACATTTCAGCTGAAAGATTATGGTGTAAAACTTACTGTAGAGCTGCCTATAGCGTCAGCGACTAACATAACAGATTTCATAGCCTTGTTACTAAGCGGAATTGAATTTAATGACGAAGAGCTACTTGAAAAAGGCAAGTCATCTAGGATCACAACA
Organism: Oxycera nigricornis; assembly: GCA_963942545.1. Lineage (NCBI taxonomy): Eukaryota > Metazoa > Arthropoda > Insecta > Diptera > Stratiomyidae > Oxycera > Oxycera nigricornis. The sequence goes on along the minus strand of OZ012661.1, from coordinate 67,561,990 downwards.
TCTCAATAACGAACATCTCAATTACGAAAGCAGGTGTTTAACAAAATTGCCTCAGCAATCCGAGGATCTATATCCCGCACCGCTTAAGAGTCCGGCACTGAAATATTACCCGATGAGTGGTTTAAAACTGATTTTCACACCATCATTAACATGCCCTACGAAAGAGCCGATGGTTCAAATGCCAATCTAATAGAAGTGGATAAAACCGATAATATTGCTGGCTTATTCATCGACGCATTCGTAAAGACACCCGTTGAGAAACGCGACCCCGAAACAATCGATGCAACAAAACAAGAGTCGTTTTATAATTCAATAATGCTGGATTATATAAGTCAGCTGGAGAAATCATTGTCTGAACTTGTAAAAAGGACACATCGTGACACCCTCTGCAAAGCTATCGGTGATTGTAAAGGAAACAATTTGATATTTGTTTATACGGATATCATTAAACCCAGACTAACAGAAAGTAAACTGGTAAGAAATCTACGAGCAATCCCGTTGGGAGGTTGTGGAGGTTGTGATTCAGAATTGATCATGTAGAGTACTGTCCACTTGAAAAAACTTTTATTGAAAGTATCCAAATCAAAATTACAGACCATCAGGGCGAGCTAGTCAACCTTGAATCTAGCTTTACTCCAACTTTCATCATGCTTCATTTCAAACGAAGGTAAGAATCTATAAATATTCGCAAGTTCAAATTAACAACATAGTTTTGATACAGGATTTAACCCACCTCTATGCTAATGAGATGAATTCACACTTCGCACGTTACTACCTTGGCCAGAGTGGGGGAAAATTATCTGACATTGGAGAATTGTATCGATCGCCACCACCGAGGAAGGGATGTTGGTAGTTTTTTCTGTGGATTGGTAGGCTATCTTCAACCATTATTTTCACATGGAGCAAAATATATAAGCAAACAAGTCGTCGAAACAGGAAAGCCTATTTTTAAAAAGGCAGGAAACAGACCACTGAAACAGGTACTAAAGTAGCAATGATAATTTGCAGTGCATGAATGAGCCCAAAAGGGTATAAATAAAAACTTTGATAAAATGGAGAGTAGAAGAAGGAGATTAGCTATAAAAAGAGCTAGCCCTTACAAAAGTAAGATGCTGAAATCAGTGTCTAACCGTAAAAAAGGGAGAGAAGTGAGAAAGGTGTCATCGAGCAGAACTAAGAAAACTATAAAAAGACGACGTCCACTAAGAAAGCGTGCATTGCATTTATTTGACAAGTTGATAGTACCATCACGATGCAGATATAATGAAGGAAGTCTGAATTGGATATTTTTGCCTAACCACCGATTCAAAACAGAAATCTGAAGACCGAAGACGTTACTGACAAACCCATTGCATCATTGAAGAATTCTTCGGTGTTGAAATTTGTCTCACTCGAACAAGGGGATATCGCGACTTATCCAGCATTTACTTACGACTCAAGGTGCAACTGATTAAACTATAGAATGATAAAGAAGAAATTTTCACTGCGAAGGAGAAACTTAAGAAAGCTGATGGGGGTGAAGTTTTAGCTGACCCCGTTAGTGTAGCAAACAACCTTATGCATTCACTTTTAAGGCAATGCACTGTACAATTGAATGGCAAGAATATAGCTCAGACAGACAACAGTTACCACTATCGCACCTATATTGAAAATTTAATGAACCATGGTAAAAACAACACATCTCCAATCAGCCGGTTGGTATCTAAGTCAGAATGAGATGGACATGATTGAAGATCCAAAACCTGGCGATGGTCCTACTGAGTTGAATGAAGGCTATCTTAAATGGACTGCATTGAAGGAAAAGAGTAACGTCGTTGAACTGATGTGCACAACTCACAGCGACCTGATAGGTCACGATAAACTCTGAATGAATGGAGTTGACTTCCGTTTATCACTTTCATTGGAAAAACCGGAATTTTATTTGTACTCGAAAGACGATGTTTTTAGTCCACGCGTAAAAATTCTAGAAGCGACATTGTTCATGAATCATGTTACGGTCAATACCAGTACTACGGTAGCGCGTAGCACATGAACCTGTATTACAGCGCTCGAATGCAGTATACCCGTACATGCGGGTGGAGGTGAAAACCTATACACTACCCACCAATACCTATACTCTATCTCTTGATAACGTAGTCATCGGCCAATTACCGAACCTGCTTGATTTCGTTATGGTGGATAATGACCCCTACACCGGAAAGCGCACAAAGAATCCATTCAACTTCAAACATAACAAAATTACCAACTTCAATCTATCAGTAAATGGTGTTCAAGTAACACACCTTCCTCTAGAGTATGAATATTCGCACGAAAAATCAGTTAGCACTTAAGGATACCTTTCTTTGTTCAAGGGGACTGGAATCAATTATTTCGAAAAAGGTCATCAGATTTCTAAGAAATTCTTTGATGATGGCTGTTTTCTGTTAGCATTTGATCTAACAGCGGACAACTCAAACGATTCGTGATGAGCGCTAGTTTGTTAAACCAAGGTGTGGTAAGGATCGAGGGAAGATTCGGAGAAGCTTCAAAGAAAAGCGTCACTTGTATCATTTACGCAGAATATGATGGAAGGCTTGAAATTGACAAAATCGGAATGTATTTACAAGTTTTTAAAAACTTTTTATATATCGCAATAGCAATCAGATTTGGATAGTATCTACTCTAGCACAAAGCAAAAGACTTCTCAGAAGGTCAATTAACCTCCTTTTAGAAAGTATCGCTGACTGGGTTCGCATTACAGAGAAAACTTTACTCGAAAGAAATTATGAATAAATGTTCTACCTCCTTGACCAAAAATCGCCATGCGTCAAAGCCAGATACGTCCCAAAAGAGCGGTCAGAATTGGAAAACAACTTCATCACCTAATCCCTCATAAAGTCCCCCAGAGTATACGGAGAACACATCTAGGAGCTACCAAGCGTTTTCGACGAACTGTTGTAGACACGCACCTACTGAGTGAACCCTGGCATCAGCAAAGAGGCCAAGAGTGGCGGATGGCTCCGGGTGTGCCAGCATGGTTACATTGGCGAGGTTGTCTTTGCAAGCTTTGAATGCGAGCTCCAATTTGGATGTGCAGAGGAAGGGTTGGTATTCTCGCGTACCGGATCGTGCCATGTCGAAGGCTGACTGGTATTGCGCTGCATGGGGTACAAAGTAGCGGTAGAAGTTTATCATACCGTGGAAGCAGGACACGCCCTTTTCCGTCGATGGTCTGAAATACGTGCAAAGGTCTGCGATGCGATCTTGAAGAAGGCGTGTACCCTGTGTGGAGACTTCGAAGCCCAGGAAGTAGACTTCGTCGGCTCTTTTGTGCGTTGACAAGAAGTCCGTTGTCGCCCAGCCGTTTGTGTAAGATGCGGAGGTGTTGGTCATGTTCCTCGTGGTTGGCTGCGAGTAGACCGTAATGAGCGTCTAGGTGGCGTCCAAGTAGAAGTAGAAGTAGCTTGCGAGGATAGCAGCTTAAGTCGGATTCGGTCTGCACGAAGCTGCTCTCTGCTGGTTCTATAGGTTGCAAAGACATGGCTATTACGGTAGGTTGACAAACGGCCACTGCTAGCCTCGGTTGCAGTAGAAGTTTGACAGAAAACTGCAGGGAACCGAGCATCTCTTGGGCTTGAGACCAAATTTGTGGTATTACCATCACTCGCCGGAATCATTGGATCTCGTAGAGTTGGTGGACGAACTTCTGCGAGGAGGCGGTGTCATGCTGTGGCGTTACGAACGACGAGATATATCCTGAAGCATGGATTGTATGAAGTCAAACAGTCGGGTTAGGTCTTTCAGGCGTGAGTATGTTGAATCGACAAAAGTCGTGGCAGCAACGACGGCCAGTGTAGAAGTGGCAATGAGGGTAACTGATTCATTGACGGAAGCATGGGTGGTTACTGATGTGACGGCAGCAAAGATGGCAGGAATGGTGGACGACACTTCCAAAATGTTGTCAGCGATGGAAGCGAGCCGGCCTATAGTAACGGCTGGGTCAATGGCATGTGGTTGAATGATCCCTTGTACATGGGACGGTAGACGCTGCGTCCAAAGTGTGCACAAAAGTTGGTCAAGCACGCCGCTGGATAAGAAGCGGATGTGTCGGTGGTACTGCGATGGTGTGCAATCTCCTAGTTCCTTCCCAGTTAGGATCTGTCGAATGCGTTGTTGATCGGACACGGCGACGCGCCTGATTAGCTCATCCTTAAGGGTTGCATATGGTGTATTAGTGGGCGGCATGCCAATGATGTCTTGCATCTCCCTACCTCCGTGTGCATCGAATTGTCCGACGATGTGCGCGTACCTGGATTCGTCTTTGGTGACTTTGTAAAGCCGAAACTGGGCCTCGACTTGAGAGAACCAGAGTTGTGGGTTCCTGCTCGAAAATGGTGGCAGTTTAATGATAACGCGGTTGGGTTATTGCTGCTGATTGTTCTTTTCATGTAGAAAGTTAATTGCTGCTTGCTGTTGTTGAGTTAAGGCGAGTAATTCTAGTACGGCATCGTGAAGTTGTGTCAGTCCGTTGGCTTCGCCCGGTTGTGGATGGTTATCTGGTGGTTGCGATTCTTTGTACAGGTGCTGTTGCGGTTGCTTGGTGGCACGCCATGTGTCATCGCGGGTAACTATCATCGGAAAGATCACGCCATGATCACCAATATTAGTCAACTGAAACGAGGCACTATATACAACTCAGTAGTTGAAATTTTGTGGAGTGCAGTGAACTAAGTGCTGAGTCTTCGACGCCGTAGACCTATAAAATCATCATATTGATATTCACAAATTATACATGTACACTCGATATTCAAAAATTATACATGTACGCTCGACAGATATATTTCCCAGTTAAAGGCGAAGATTAATGATCCCTACAAGAAGTCATTCAACATGCTAATAAAAATTTATGTCGACACATGTCTATGATGCAGAGTAGTTACTCACGTTCACGAGGTTGACACCTCTAGAGTATTTTTCGAAATTCTCTTGGAAAATAATCCTAGGCGACTGGTATATAAGATTGAAATCCTTTGTAGGAACATTGGTGTTTTTTTGGAGATCTTTTTTTTGGCTGTAGGTGGAAATGACAAAACAATTGTTCCGACTAGCTCCTCCTTACAAGATGAAAACCCAGCGTCTGGTGTACGAACTGGACAATGCTTCCAATCAACATCTCATGTTTGACGGCGTAGATGAGTGATGGGGGGATTCGTGAAGTTACGCTTTTAAAAAACTGTGGAAAAGATGTATGTTCTACATTTGTAAAATCAATAAAAATCTTCTTCTATAGCTTTTTGTTGTCTTTTCTTAATCGTTGATTCACACGGGTTGTTAACAACAAAAAACAATCGGAGACATATTTCACTATATTCGTAAATTTTGTAAACATAAGTAAACAATGTTGATATTCAAGCAGGCGTTGCATTTAACAGACAAAACTCCCCATCAATCTGTTTTTCCCATTAATTCATCTTAACAACACAAAATACACAGTTGGCAAGCATTTTACCGCGATGGTATCATCCAACAACATAAAACCACAAGAGACATATTTCACTACGTTTGTAAATAACACACAATACAGCAATTTCATTATATACGTACTAGCGCCGAAACATGCAAATCTGTATGCACGTTTTACTATGCACCTACATCCAGCCCCGCAAGCAGGCAGGACACCGCCTGCTAAAACCCATCCAAAACATCTCAAGCAAATATCATCACCCGCTGTCACACAAACGAAAGTCATCATCCACCGTCGAATTGCAAACCAGAATCCACATTTCCATTTAAAACAAGTGATTTTTGATATTTTGCTAAAACTATATTTCTCGCGATTCCAACACAACACTTGGGTCCTTCACCCCCTTCACCATATCTAATGTCAAACCACCTCTCAGCCAATCAGTGCTCTCAAAAACCCAGCTCACGATCCATTGTATAATATACTCGTACGCTTACACGAATCAGTATTCCGATAATCGCTGGTCTGTTTACATCTGTAGCTCTTCATTTGTTCATCTTTCGGCTTTCATGTGTCTATCTTACTACTGTTGCTACCTATTGAGATGATTTAAAGCCACGGGTTTGTATTAAATGAAACAGAAAAGTGAAGCATTATGAGTTTTTGGCGTTTTATGCAAAGCTAGAAAACCAGCTGAACCAGAATATCAAGAGTCAACGTATTTACAATGGTAAGTGATTCCGCAATAAAGCATTCGATGATTATTTAATCCAAGAGAGTAGTAAACACTATAAATCCCATATATACACACCTAATCATAATGGGTTAGTCGAACGATTTAACAGGACCATTACTGAAAAACCTAAATATCTTATATTTGCTGCTTACTTGGGTAACTTTTTGGGGCAGAAGCCAGTAATACGGTGGGTTAATTACAAGACCTAATAGTCTCATCAATTTTAAATGGAAAACCACCATTTCAGCTTTGGACAGGGACCAAGCCAAATATAAAAAAAGTCGCAGTCATGGCCCACGTGCCCAAAGAAAAATGGCTGAAATGGGACAAAAAATCTGAGAAATGTTGTTGCGAATAACTTGCAACAAGCCCCTTCAATTTTAAGTTAAACAACTGCACCTTTTCAGTTACCATGATTCAGTAACCTTCAGGGAGCATCGCTACCTCAAAACCATGAGGTGGTCGGTTCGATCCCCAGAGCTGCCTCGATTTTTTTCCATCCATTTTTTTCCTGCTCGGATTGTAGCTTTCAGTTGGAATGCGGATGAAAGATCAATGCCAAGTAGCGGGCTGATGCGACCTGGCACCTAGGAAAAATCTGGAATCCGCATCCAACTGGAAGCCAGCGGGACCTTTTGCACCCGGCCCCAAAAAGATAGCAACGTGGTGGAAGAAAAACTGAAGGACTTGGGGTCAGTTGATTTTAGAAAGAAGATGGAGTAAGGTGGGTTTAGATTTTTAAGAAAGAGATCACGTGAGCTAGAAAAGAAAAAGAAGCCGAAGTTTTCAAAATGAAAAAAAACACAAAAGAGATGGAGTGAAACAGTGAAAAACAAAAAAAGGAGTGATGATCATGCGATTTGGGCGGGAAAAAAAGGAAAAGCTGAATGGATTTTAAAAAAAAGGGGATCGACGAGATATGTTTGGCACCATGGAAGGCCATGTTCAATACCGTTGGTGCGTGGCGTGTTGATGACGGGATTGCATACGCAAAGCACGGATTGCAGTCTAATACGAAACCAGCGTGTTCATGTGATTAATTTTATCGACCATTCTATTGTGAAGCGAGTTCACTGCGCCATTTAACTTGGACTAGATTAAGTTTGTATAACTTGCTCCTGATCCATTCAATTCAGATCACGAAAATAAAACTGCGATTGTACCATAAGATTTTTTTTTATAAATTATTGTTTTTTTGTTGTAAAAAGGCGAATAGGGGAAATTAATGAATTAAACATTGTGAACAAATAAATCCTAAATAGGAAACACTAAAAACCATTTGATTACACACACTTGATGTGAAATTTTGAGTTGAGCGGGAAAATGTGTAGTCAAGTTTAAGAAAAAGAAAAGAAAGCCTAGTGAGTGGAGTGAGGCCATCGTGTAATTTTTGGAGTTTTCAGAACAATTTCCAGCGGTAAAGAGCGCTCATGATCAGCCAGAGTATTACTAGTTCCGTTTGTATTTAGATAAAAATTGATTTTTTCTGTAGACTCCACTTCACTCTCCCGTTTTTTTTTCTTCTGTTATTATAGTTTCCTTTTTATCATAATAATTTTTTTTTGGATTATTATTTTGTTATCATAACTTTCTTTTAATCATAATTTTTTCCAAATTATTATCTTTATTATAGTTTTCTTAAAAAGATTAATTTTTTTTTATTATTTCTAAATATATTTTTGTATTGTTATAAGTTTATTATAAGGTTATTTTTTATTTTAATTATTTTAAATATATCTATTCCTTTTAACCGTATTATGGCCTAAGCTTGTTTTTCTTTCTTCACGCTCAGTACTAACACCCAATCCTGATTTCCTTTCCTTGTCTATGTTATTTGGATCGACACGGGCCTAGCCTAACCTCCTAAAGAACCACACCTACGCGCTGAGCTTTAGGTTAAATAAATTTTTCGTGATCGCAGTGTCAATACGCTGAGGTCGCAACAATGTATTCTAGTTGGATATGTGGAAGATGTCCAGGTATACAAAGTTTATAATCCTCGAACAAATGCTATATCTACCAGTTAAGATATCATTATAATTGAGGCTAGTCAGCCAGGCACAGAGGCCATAGTAGAAGGGGGATAGACCAACTCAAACCTCAGATATATTGTCAGATTCATTGGGAACGGGAGCTAGTTGACAAAAACTTAGGATAATACACAGACACACGACAGTGATGAAACTTACCTGCTTCGATAAGGAACATAATACTACTGACAGCCCAGACGACACACAGAATGCCAACACGGTACACAGTTCTAAAAAGCAAGAAACCCACCCCAAAAATATGGATTTACAAACGCAATGTTTTGATGTCAACAAAAATGAGAGCTCGAAGATGCACCTTAAAGTGGTACAAGAGTCCAGTGTAAGTGAATATGACAACAAATTGCGTTATAGTGCAAGGCATGTGTCCACAATATTTTCACAAGGACAAGGTGTGGAACTCATAGAGACTTTTCCTTTGCGGTAAGGCATATAATCTTTGAATAATGTCTTGCGTTGTCGCTTCAGTTCGGACATGATGTTTTCCATTTAGATTTCCAGACTGCATTTTGGAGTGCCACTGAAAATCCAAATTAACTGTAAAGTATACTAGAAAGGGTACTTCCATAGTCTTAAACAGGCTTCAAGAGCCTGGAATAAAAAGGTCAATATTTGTTTACGGAATAATGGATGCATACAAAGTTGGAGCATGCATGCATATATGGTATATTAAAATTTCAGATAAATGTATAACTATTGTAACAATGTATAAAACACTATATACTGCTATGAAACACTACATTCTCATGGAATCATTTGCTTCAATAAAAGTATAATAGTTGAAAGTTTGTTTTATATTTAAGTATGTTTTATATCTCAATAAAATAGGAGAAAAATTTAAGTCGTAGCCTATGCCAATAATGCTGCAATAGCAATATCTGCGAAATTCGGTAACAATATACAAAGCAGTAGACTGGCTGAGAAACCAGAAAATTTATATAAGAAACCTAAATATTTTCTCTGACGAGCTGCTTTCCAAGCATTATCCAACGCGTACATCTTATCCGTCGTTGTAATGGAATATCGTAAACAACTGAACGTTATGCCGCTTAACTGTGAAGTAATTCTACACCGGGTACCGGGACATAGTGATACACCGGGAATCATATACATACCAAGTCTACCAGCCTCTAGCCTCCATAAAGCTGAGATTTAAGCAGCTTCACATGAAGGCTGCAAATGGTTGTTCCCTACAACGATTTCTGCCGAAGTTGCAGATCGAAAGAAAAGGAGGAAATAATCCAACATACTCTGTGCGAATGCCCAGCACTATCAAGGAAATGCATGCAAACTTTAGGATCACCCTTCGTTGACAGCCGTACGGAAGTAGCTGATTTAAGGTATAGCCAAGTGTGCACGGCTTCATCCGAGAATCTTATAGGTGCTCGTCATCCAGCAGCTAGGTTATAGTGCCGTCTCAATCTTCTGTGACGGGCCTATTGTGGCCTAAGTGAGCCATATTTTGATAAAGAAGGCTGTCTCGTCAACCATCCAACCTATTTCGTGTTTTGAAATGAAAACATATATAGATATAGTGAAGGTATTGCATCCTTTTCTAAAATTGAAAATAACTGAAGATTGAAATACTAGTAGCACTTTGTGTGGGCAGCTTTGGTAACCTGTTCTGTTAAAATGCTTTTTTATATAAAGTTCAGTTATCTGGTGATCTCAGCAGGAGGTGTTCTATTAGAAAAGTAAAAAAATTCTTTTGATAGCAGATTGTCTCTCCCCAAAATTAGAAAGCTAAAAAAAATTATGAAATCGTGACTTTGAAACTGACTCATTCTCAACCATGTAAACTGTATTCATGATTTAATCTTGGAGCCTGAAGATGAGTATAATTATGTCGAGATTGACGAGCAAACGTTTTTCCGCCGGCTCAATCTTGTAACTTTTTGAATTTAAAAAAAACACCCACATAATACACAGTAAAGATCCAAATCGAACTTTAGATCCAGTTAATTTTTTCCAATACCATCTGCCTGGTTACATTTGTATGCTTCTTTTTAAACATTTGAAGGAGCCATTCGTTTAAGATACACTGTTTTTTCGGTGATGTTTCGGGTCCGTAGTCTTTCACAGACATAAGTTATCTTGGTACTCGTTATTTTTGTCACAAGTTAATGGTTGTATGACATTTTCTAGCTAACGTGAAAATGCCTACTATAAACATAAATCGACGTTTAATTCACTGCACTGCCTGCATTTGCAAACGCGAGATTCTTCACTATCAATACGTCGTTTTCCAAAGTATTTGAAGTCTCAAATTGTGTGGCGGAGTGGCGCGATGCTTTTCCAAACTTTTGGATACTCACCGCGCCACCTCACTCTAATGAAATCAAGACTAATTTTGACATTCACGGAATTTTTTTTACAATGTCAGCATTCAATTTGGCAGAACATAATGTTTGTGAATGGTTAGTTGACATCCATTTCTTTGTAATAAGCCATTTTGATGGTGTACTCCAACATTTTTGTATACACAAAAAGCCCATCGATAATTTTTTTTTGTACTGACCGAACGACAAAGTGTTCTTCATAGTGCAAAACATGGTTCTACATGACTGATAGATTTCTGTTGCCACATCAGCCGAAAATCGCTAATTGCTGACTGTGATTTGGCAAAAGTTTTTATTACAGCTATTAGAATGTGACTCGTCTTCGGTCTTTATACAGCAATTCGTTTTAAACTCGACATATTTTTATAACTCCTTTACTGAAATGTGTAACCTATCTGCTATAAGGAGTGTTTTTAAAGGTAAAGAACTATCAAGAGCGATATTTGTCTTTGCAACTGTAAAATTTAGCTGTCATTTACTGAATTTAAAGAGCGCTTCGTACAATTAACGGTGCTTATAATCGTAAGTCTGAGCTTCTTTTACGCAAAACAAACTGAGAATTGTATTTTTTGAGCTAGTGCTCAGGCACTCTGACTCCTTTTATCTCTGTGACCATTTGATGGCTCACTCGCCCCGAAGAGGCTTTAGTCTAGTCTGTCAGTTGTCTCAGTGTTTTGTATGTGATTTCTTACAGGTTCCATGGTAATATTATTGTGATTGTCGATTTTGTCAAAAAGCTTAAGGGCGTACGTATTTGTCTACAGTCTCGATTCGTAAGTCATTGTGTATGTCTGTGTTTCTAGCATACCATGTAGCTTGGAAGATTTTTCGAAGCGCAATATTTTGGCAGATCCGCACCTTGTGTCTGTTTGTTTTGACGCTGCATGTGTGGTTGTCAATCCTGACAGGTACTTTTCTGCCCCTTAAAAAGTTGGCAACAATTTGTATGAGGAATGGCGGTAGTTACAATTTATGCAACTTGTAAATAAGACCTGGATTCTAGACTTTGTTAAAGGCCTTGGGTATATCGAACATCACAAGGCCTGTTGACTTTCTTTTATTCATGCCGTTTCTGATGTGTTGTCTCACTCTAGCAAGCTGGAGTTCGCAAGAGTCAAGTCAAATTGCACTTCCGGGATAAGAGACCTACTTGAAACTTTATAGCTTAGGCGAGAGACAATGATTCGCTTATTCAAGCGATGGATGGGTAGAGACTTATCGGTCTCTAATTTTGGGGAAACGTCAGATTTTTACCTGGTTTGGGGAGAACTACGATGGGTGCATGTTTCCAAGCCTTCGAGTACCACCGAAGTTGGAAGATTGCATTAATGATGTCCGTGATTAGTCCGTAGTATGTTGTCCGTGGTATACCTGGGGCATTCGTTTTTATTGTCGTCCCAGCCAGGCGCTTTTCGTTTGGTCTGTCCTATCACCAGACTCTTAAGTTCCGAAAAATCTGACCCCAAAAGGAAATTATTGCACGGGTCGTTATCGTTTGTCATGAGAATCCTATAGGTTCGGTGAGCCAGTTTCCTCGTCCTCCGCGTCCCCGTTCAGAAAGATGTTCTCCCGGAGCTGGAGTATCAAGGTATCTACAAAGGCCTCTGTCATGCCTTCTCGGTTATATTGTAGAATTTGCGGACTATGGATGGATGGAATAAACTTGATGGTTTTTCTTCTGAAGTAGAATCATCGTGGAAGGCTTTCCAATTGGTCTTCTTCCTTAGTAATTGAGAATCGTCAACGAAGAGATCCTGCATAAGGAAGAGAACCGGCTTGTGGTCTGACAATAACTCATTTAGCACGGAGATAGTTACATGCTATTGGATGTTATCAGCAATCGCTAGGTAGGAGGTTGCCATTTGGGTCGCGGCCGTAGTGTGCCAGTTTATTTGGGGCGTACGTGTCTACTTGATTCTCGGCGATGAATCAGCTGAGCTTGTTACCAGCTTGATTACTTCTCTCCACACCCCATTGGCGATGCTTCGCATTCAAATCTCTTGTAAGAAAGATAGGTATTTGTTGGTTGAACAATGTGTGAAAGTCCGGGATGTAGTCTGCGACACTGAGAGGTCTGTAGGCGGAGATCACCACCAATTTGATTGAACTTGTCCGCACTTTGATCGTCGAGACCTTCATGCCATTCAGTGTGGGGATTTGGATAGGATGGTGTTGGATGTTCCTTCTCATGACGACTACCGTACCCTTCCCCCCCCATCGACCAGACATTCTATCGTTACGATAGATTGTGTGGTTGGGGATGCGTAAAGGGTCTTTGGGGTTTAGAAAAATTTCCTGGATGAGCATGATGTCAATTTTATGCTCAAGCAAAAAATGCATCAGCTCACCTCTTTTGGGGCCTAGGGAATTAGCATTCCAAGTGAGAATTGAGACATGATTAGTGTCTTCCATTGAATGGGAAGGGTGCTGAGACGGGTAAAGTGGTCTGGGCATTGAACATGCTTTGAACCATTCTCGCCATCATTCCTTGCATCATGGACTGAAATTGGAACTGCATGTTGGCAAAAAACTGATCCATGTGCCCTGATCAAGGCATGGATGTTGTAATTTTGGCTGGGACCGTTTACGGAATAGGTTTCGGGGCTATTGGTGGTATTTGCGTGGTATTTTGGGTTGTTGGTGCAGCCTTGGCGACCTGCGCGAACATCTTTCGGACATTTTTAGGACTACGTGGGCAACTTTCTCCGGATGATCTCCGCCAACAATTCGCGCAAACCGCCATGTCTTCCACTTTTTTCGTAATGGAGGCCATCACACTTGACGCAGCGTGGCTGTGCGTGACAGTTATTTGTCGAGTGCCTAAACTGTTGACAATTGTGGCACTGGGCCTAGCCAGTGCGGGTTTTTTGTGCCTCGATTTTTACGATCAGCTGGCAGATGGTCTTGCAGCTGTAGATTTTGGTCTCGGAGCGGTAGAGGAGGATTTTAACTAGCTTCTGTGCACCATTCTGGTGCTTGAGGAAGAACCACTTGAGTGGATGGAATCCCTTGCTTCGCTATTATTAACTTCGGGCTTAGCCTGTAGAGCCCACTGGCAATGATATTTTAATTTTTCTGCTCTGGGAAAAGGTACGTGTGGTACTAGATTTTGCGGTCCGTGAATTACCTGGTGATGCGATGATGGTATGTGGAGGTATCAGAGGTTATCTGCATATCCAAGTTTTACCCGTTTGGCAGCGAGAACTCTAATTTTTAGAGATTTGCACTAGCACTGTGCCTGAGTCCATCTGTCCGTTTGTCGTAAAATAATGGGCAAATATCGTGAGTTTTTAGTCGGGTGTGTGTCTGTATTCAGTTGGGACCAGTTGGATGGCTTCGGCCAGCTAATAGTGGGGTTGGTTTCGATGGACCGGGTAGGTGTTGGTTTCTGGTTTTCAGTTTTGGGAGTGGGGGGAAATCTGACACCAGCGCAGCCTCCTCCACTTCGCTGACCACCATAGTAGTGTCAGATTTATTCGTCGTTGACTCGTCTGAGCAGTTTACCTATTCGGCCATAGGGGTCGAAGGTACAGCCTGCCTCCTTTTGCGCCTCGGTGGTTCGCTCGATTTTGTTTTGATTTTCATGTGCTCGTTCAGATTGTCCACAGTGTTTTGTAGTCTTTGTATTAACGGCTTCAGTGCTTCGTTCGCTTTGCGCTGCTCCACAACCTCGGCTTGCAAGGCAGCCATCAAAACTTCTTTATCCACTCCTATGTGGACGCCCGGGAAGGTCCCTCCTGATCCATAACGAGATTCGCAATTTGGTTTCCTAAAAAATAGTCCTCACTATTTTTTGCCACACACTGTGGCCAGCTGATAGTTTGCAGTCACGTGACAGTGCACGCAGTCCACTGAAAATATCCTTGGTAGCCGATGTCTTGTATCAGTTTCGCAACACTGTGCCATTACGAGGTAAAACGACAGAAAGTTTCTATATCACTTAAAACTTGCTAGGTTGTCACAATCGCCTTCACCGACAAAGCGTTCGTTTTGGCAATATTTCTCGGGACAAACTTTTAATATTAACATTTCAGGCACTTTACTCAACTACAGTACTTAAGATTTCAAGTTCTTTGGCACGTCCGCACGCATCAGCAGCCAACACGCAAAGCTGTAAAGCTGAAAGGTTAATATTACATGTCAACGTATACTTATCATCAAAGGCGAGGTCGTGCAGTGCAAACCGAGGCAGCTATCGCTGCTGCAGATGTCCACTGCGTACACAACTTTCAAGAGAGATCATTCACTTAAGCCCTATAAGATGCAATTAATGCAATAATTGAAGTGTAGTACATGTACAAACCATACAACATCATAGCCACCAATCATACATATAATTCTTACATGCACTACTTTTCGATAAACTCATAGAGTACCCCTGTACTCAACTTATGAGCATCGATATTTAGCTATGAACTCAGACACGACCCACCTCAATGACTCATGCATACTGGAAGATATGGTGTAATGTTACTAGTTTAAATGTTACCGCAGCGTCGCTCTCTCGCTTCCGTTGCCTATACTCCTCTAGGCTGATGCGAGGTATATCTCTAGAATATGACCTTTAAATTGTTATGGGCTCGATAATTTCAGGTATACCTACACGCAGTGAGTCTGCCACATATTTGGCGCAGAAACAAAGTTTCAGGCGGCCGATATGTCTATTTGTTTAAATTGCCGAAAACAGAGGCAATTTATTTTCTGTCGAACTTAAAAGGCAACCTTAGCCCAGTTAACCAGAACTTAAAAACTTTGCCGCTGATAGGCAATGTCGCTAAATAAAACAGCAACCTTAGTTTCTTGCTCCTGGATTAATGAGGATGAGCCTAAGCCCAACTCGTTCTTTTATTCAAAATTTTTCTTAAACTAATACATAACACATCCCTACTCTAAATAACTAAATTAATAACCAGAACCAATCACGCGCGCCGTGTTTAAGTTCTCATGGTAACGTATTTACCCAATCAATATACATATCCCATTCAGTTGCAATCATGACCTACATTTATTGCACTGAAATGCTTATGGTCAGCAAAGGGCATTAGCCCGTACCCAGAACAAACATTAATTAGATCATTATTTAAAACACTTCACCATATCTTCCAGTATGCATGAGTCATTGAGGTGGGTCGTGTCTGAGTTCATAGCTAATCATCGATGCTCATATGTTGAGTACAGGGGTACTCTATGAGTTTATCGAAAAGTAGAGCATGTAAGAATGGTTCGTATGATTGGTGGCTATGATGTTGTATGGTTTGTATGTGTACTACATGGTATGTATATGTACTACAGGTGGCTATGATGTTACATGGTATGTACATGTACTACAGGTGGCTATGATGTTACATGGTATGTACATGTACTACAATGGTCAAGTGTTTGAAATACTGATCTAATTAATGTTTGTTCTGGATACGGGCTAATGCCGATTTTGACTACTGATGCATCGAATTTTGCACTAGGCGCGATTCTGTCACAAAGAGAGATCGGTTCTGATTTACCAATCTCATACGCGAGTAAATCATTGAACAAACATGAACTGAACAAGCCAATCATTGAAAAGGAACTTTTGGCGATACACTGGGGAATAAACTTCTTCAGACCATGTTTGTATGGACGAAAGTTTACAGCATTATCGGACCTATCCTCCAAGTTGACGAGAATAAGACTAGACCTATCGGAATATGGTTTTGAAATTGTGTATAAAAAAGGTAACATAAACACAAATGCAGACGCATTGTCAATGATACAAATAGACTCAGAAATCTTAAAATCTATGATACCTCCAACGAAGGATGAAAGTATCAGCAAAAAACTTATGGCGATAACAAGAAGCAAAGCGATGAAACAACCGAATAATAAAACAAGTAATAAAATCGATAACGACAACGACAACTGAAAAAGAGAGACTGATCACCTCTACGCATTCGATTGCACTTCGCTATCCGATATAACAGGGGCATTAAAAGAAAAATTTAATATGTTGCGCAACAATGAACAAAATATAATAATCTCAAAAGAGAAAGATTATTTAATGGTCCACTTTAGTGATAAAGCTCGCGAGAAATACGTTTCCGCCAGCGATAAGCTAAGTGTGAAAACTCGCGATAACCTTAACGACAAATTGAACATGAAACTAGTTTCTGTATTGAGGAAGTTAATGAATTATTCGCAGAATAATAATATAAATGAGCTGGCTCTATCCAACGAAGATATATTTAGGTACGTACCCAAAGAAGAATTTGAAAAGTTATATAATACGTTGCAACGAAAAATGGATATCCAACTAAAAATAATGATATATAAACCCCCTAAAAGAATAGATAACATCGCTGAACGAAACAACCTTAAATAACAGACACTACTCCTTATACACGATTTCCAATTTTTTTATTTCAAATATATATTTCGGACATAAGTTGTGTCCTTCTTCAGTGTTACACTGTGTCTGAAGACGAAAAAAAATTGGAAATCGTGTATAAGGAGTAGTGTCTGTTATTTATTATAGAAACACGGTTTAGTATAGCTCGTCGAAACTTTATTGATTTAAGAACAACCTTATTAAAGAATTCCAAGAATCACCACATGGTGGACATACAGGAATACGCAGAACGCTTCTTAAATTAAAACAAAGATACTGTTGGAAGAACATGCTTAAGATGATAAAACATTACATCAAAAATTACGATAAATGCAAATTCAATAAAATAACTAAGCACACAAAGTAAAGAATGATCAGAACCGATACACCCTCTACTAGTTTTAAAATAGTGAGTGCGGCCAATATTGGTCCCTTAAGACTCTCAAACAACTATCGATATATATTTACCATAAAATGTGAATTAACAAAATATGTCACAGCTATACCCATAGAGAATAAGGAAGCTAGAACAGTAGCCAAGGACTTAGTAAATAAATTCATACTGCAGTACGGTCATTTTAAAATTCTGAAAACCGATTTAGGAACAGAATTTACTAATAATTTATTAAAAAACATTTGCGATTTATTACAAATTAAACAAATTTTTTCAACCCCTTATCACCATGAGACGTTAGGTGTAGTAGAAAGAAACCACCGTGTCCTCAATGAATACCTGTCAGCATTCGTTGTTGACAATAACTAAGACGAATGGATACCATATTGTACATTCTCATATAATACAACCCCACACGTGGACACTAACTACACACCATACGAACTAGTTTTCGGAGAACTTTCATACTTACCGACCGAAACTTTTGGACACAGAAAAAATATATGACATGGAAAACTACGCAAATGACTTAAAACTACGATTAGAAATTTCTTCATCAAAAGCGAAAAACATTATAAAACAAGCCGCGAGGTGCGACCCTTGAGGACCACACGGTCAACTTCCCAGTAATATTTATATAAATATTAAAAATACTAAACAAAATAATAATTATAAAAATAATACTACTTTTAATAATAATAATGTACCTCTCATAACAGTAACTGGAATGACTTAATATTAATCGTATCATCTACGGGAGCGTCAATTGATAACGTTAGGTTTTTGGTGGATGGGGACAGATTGATTTAATTGAATATTCACGCGGATTAATTGAGGGAGGGGAGGGGGGGGGGTTTCTACGTTATTTGTTATTTTCATATTGATGACAGCTTTTTTTATAGCAAATGATCTAGCAAAGTATTGACTACCAAACATTTTACCATTCAAAGCGTTCATTGCCACAAATACAAATTTGATTAATTTTTTTTGATTTTCAAAATTTAAGCAGTTAAAACACGGTGCTATGAAGACCATTAAAAATCTGCTTAAATTATGCAAATATTAATAAACTGTGATTGACTTAACAACAATGTCTTCAGAATAAGAGTAGTCGGGTAAAATCTTTCATATGAACACTTTTTACATGGCGACTTTGAATGATTTTTTATTTTTAATTTAATTTTTTTAAACATCATGGAAAAGCGTTTTGCTGGTTTGTCTCGAAAAATTGATAAGGATTTATAAATTTTATAAACATTTATTACCGTGTTGTGCAAATCTGGTTAACAAATTTATTTTTTATGAAAAAATCCTAAACTTTTGCATTTTTTTTTGTTAAATTAAAAAACGCCTCCAACGATTTTTTTAAATGAAAAAACATTACAAAAATGTTGTTACACGTCGATTGACACCTAAGTGATGTAAATATTATATTTGGTTCGTGAGATATAGTGAATGGCAGAAATGACCTTGAAATCATGATGACTTTTAATGATTTTTGATTTTTAATTTAATTTTTTTTGTGATCATGAGAGAAAATTTTGTTGGTTTTTGCACAAAAAATGTTTGGAGTATATGAATTGTATAAATATTGATTACTGTGTTTCGAAAATCAGGTTAAAAATTTACTGTTTATGAAAAAAACCTAATTTTTTGCACTTTTTTCAAAAAAATTAAAAAACGCCTCCATGAATTTGTTTAAAAACTTGATAGAATCACATAAATGTTAATACGCGTCGATTGACATCTTAATGATGAAAATCGCGTATTTGGTTCGGGAGATATAACGCATGACAGAAATGACCTTCAAACGGGCAAAACAGCAAACCCCCCAATTGAAGTTTTCCAAAAACTAATCAGCTCTTAAGATTGCAAAGACGCTTCGATTGACACCTCAACGAAAACGATAGGACTTTGTTTACGTGAGTTATGCTCGTAGAAAAAACTGTCCAC
Organism: Oxycera nigricornis; assembly: GCA_963942545.1. NCBI lineage: Eukaryota > Metazoa > Arthropoda > Insecta > Diptera > Stratiomyidae > Oxycera > Oxycera nigricornis. Next base: position 67,542,716 of record OZ012661.1, on the reverse strand, counting down.
GAACGCACATACGTACGTACGGACGTACGTACATACACACACACACACACATACATACTTCTTTCTAAAAACACTTAAAATATACTCGTAAGACCCCAAAACGTAAAGAAATGTTGAAAATTTCAATTTCGATTTTCGAGGTGATTACAAGAACTTCCCATGTACTGGGAAGTTAACAATCACATCACTTGATTTTACTTATTCCATTATTATTATTATTTTTTTTTTTTTGAAAATGCATTTACATAGACTAAGCATACAGGCAGGGATGTAGGGTAGATCGCCTCCTCGCGGTGCATCCTGGGTAACGCTAAATGATCTATCACGGCACGACTCTCGATTGTTTTTGGACAACTCTCTCGTCTTAACGACTATATCTGATGCTTTGGGCTGGTAGTAGTGGTATTCTGTCACCTGAGTACGCAAGAGTGACATCTTTCGGAAATGGCTTTCAGGCTAATGCCAATGCTGCCTCCGTCCCGGTAAAACCCTGGCAGGCCTCACGGTACGTACAAAACTCGTCGCCACTAGTCTGGCCGTGTAGTTTCAGTTGAGTTTGGACTCCTGATTACTCCCCGGCCCGGCTCTGAGCACATATCCTCATAAGGGAATGTGCCAACCCTCGCATGGCCTCCCTGCTTCGGCATAGATAACCATGGGGTCTCAGGGGAACTGCACAACGAGTGGAGATAGTGGCTGTGAGGGGGGACCCAAATCGCAATGAATCCCGATGAATTTAAAAAGGACGATCCACTCGGCCCGGAAGGGAAGTGGACGAAGGTGACGCGTCCTTCTAGTGGGAAGAAGACCGCGATACTCAGCCAACCCCCTACTTCTTCGAGGGATGCATGCTCCAAGGCAGCTATGCCAGGGGCAAGTACTCCCTCAGTCAAGCCTATTGGCGCTAGCGGTAACACCAAGGTAACGGCGAACAAGCCGGCCCGCACTGTTTCCGGAGCGCCCTCCAACACCGCTTCCACTTCAGGTGTTAAGAAGCAACAAAACCCCTCAGTCACGGCTTACAGAGACAGAAGGTCTGCCTTCAAAGTCCTGAAAAGGGTGAAAGATTTACCTCCGGATGGTCTTTCCCAGAAGGATAAAATCTCCCTGAAATGGGCAACCACCACGGTAGAGGCTTACAAAGCCTCTATTCCAAAGAAAGAGGCAACTCATAAAAGATGTAGATCTAATGAGTCTGCCCCAATTCAACCGAGCGTCCAGCTCCCGGTTAGTAAAAGACCAAAACTGGTCACACCCAATCCTGTTAAGGGCAGGAGTTTCAGTGAAGCTGCCAAGGACAGCCTGGTATGTGCTGTTATCGACAGAAGCAGTAGCGATGGTACCATCTCACCGTCAAATTGGAAGATGGTAGAAATCGCGCTTCTTCGGGTGTACAAGCCCATACTCGAGGCAAATCCTGGCCCTCCACCAAGTTGTCGTGATGGTGGCTGGTACCAGGGTCACGTTAAATTGATAGCCTGTACAGATCAACGTTCAGCGGATCTTAACAAGCAGGCTATAGGTAGAGTGGGAGAAGTCTGGCCTGGAGCAAAGCTGGACGCTGTCTCCAGGGAAGATATCCCGAATTTGCCTCGGTCCAGGGCGTGGATACCAGCGGAGCCATCCACACCGGAGGAAATTGTTGAGCTAATCAAGCTCAGCAATGCTGACCTCCCGGTGAACAACTGGAAGGTAGCTAAGGTTAGCGAGCCCAGCAATGGACAGCGAGAGGCCCTAATAATCCTGAACGAGGAATCGCTAGCTCCATTGGAGTCGAAGAGCGGGGTGATTAGCTGCGGTTTCTCGGCTATCACCCTGCGAGTATATCGCAAGGACCATACTGGGAAGGCAGTACGGGAACCGAGCAAGGAGAGTGGAAGCGAGGGAACTGTGGAAGCATCAGTAGACCCGACCGTAGACCTCTCTGAGTCAGATCTTCTCTCCGATGACGGAAGAAGCACCACCTTCACTGCGGGGTTGGCTGGGGACCTTCTCAGATCCCTCGACCTGATCGAGGAGGAGGAGATGTCCTTATCTGACGAGGAGGCGGATAAAACATTGTGTCGCGATGCTGAGGTTTCTGCAGATTAACCTCCAGCACTCTAAGGCGGCATCCGCCGCACTGCTCCTCCACCTGGCCAAAAAGGAGAGAAGCTAATACTAGCCCAGGAACCTTGGGTTGTAGTAAACCGGGTTTGCGGGCTCAACTTGAAAGGATACAACACAGTCTCCTTCAACACAGCAGGTAAACCGAGAGCTTGCATAATTGTAAAGGAAGGCTTGAAGTTTTTAACCTTGTATAATTTCAGTGCCCAGGACACCGTTGCGATAGCAGTGGAAAGACAGTCCAAACCCCTTTGGGCTGTCTCCTGCTATATGGTGCATGATGTTCTGCCACCTCCAACTAGCCTGCAGAGGATCACAAGGGAAGCCACTGCAAGAGGCATCCCTCTAATAGTCGGAGCGGACGCCAATGCCCATCATCGCATCTGGGGTAGCACCGACACGAATAAACGGGGTGAGTCACTATTTGAATTTATCTTATTACATGACTTAGCCCTAGCTAACAAAGGTGAGGATCCTACCTTCATCACGGCAAGCTGTAGAGAGGTTCTGGATATCACTATGACGAATGAGCACTTGAACCAAGCTATCAAGGGATGGCACGTATCGCAAGAGTGCTCGTTCTCCGATCACCTATACATAAGGTTCGATTTGGCATCTGATCCTCCGACAAATCCAACCTTCATTAACAAAAGGAGGATGGATTGGGTCAAATACCAATCGGTATTCGAGTCTGCGCTAGAAGGCGAACCTCCAGAGATTGTAGACATACCCGGTCTTGAGGAAGCCGTTGGGACCCTTACATTGGCCTTCAATGAGGCAGCAAGGTCTGCATGTAGTCCAACGAAGCCTAGAGGGAAGTACAAACCCCCATGGTGGAATAGTGACATTGCGGAGCTGCAGAAGGAATGTAGGAAGTCCTTCAATCGGGCTAAAGAATCTAATGACTGGTGTTCTTTTAAAACAAAACTGAAGGAGTTCAAATCCTCTATCAGAAAGGCTAAACGCACCTCTTGGAGAAGCTTCTGTGCAGAAATAGAACACTCCAAGGATGTCAGTTGCCTGCAAAAAGTCATGACGAGCTCGCCCTCATTTTTAGGGTCCGTTAAGAACGCAAATGGAGTCTGGACGAAATCCAGCTCCGAGACTCTGTCCGTTCTCGTAGATACGCACTTCCCGGGCAGTGAGGGTGTGGCTGACAAAGCGGATCCACACACGCTCCCGGAGTGCATGCCAACTACTGTGCCTGTAAATGACAGGCTCCTACGCTGGGCAATCAGCTCATTTCAACCCTTCAAATCCTCTGGCATGGATAACATCTCACCTATCGAGATCCACCAGGGTATCAATATAGCACTGCCATGGCTGAACGCCATTTTCAAAGCATGTGTACGGATGGCTTACATTCCACAGCAGTGGAGAGAAGCAAAAATAGTTTTCATACCTAAAGCGGGTAAAACATCCCACTCCTCACCTAAGGATTACAGACCTATCAGTCTCACCTCTTTTCTGCTAAAAACTCTGGAGCGACTGATAGAGATCCATCTGAGAGCTATTCTGAAAACACTCTCTAACGCGCAGCACGCATACACAAAAGGGAGATCGGTTGAAACAGCTCTTCACTCGCTCACCAGCTACATCGAAAAATCGCTAAGCGTCAAAGAATACACGCAAGCAGTTTTAAAAGACATAGAAGGGGCTTTCAACATTATCAGCCATAAGGCTATTGGTAAAGCACTCGGGGGAAGCAATGCCGACGACAACCTGATAGGGTTCATCGGTCAATTGCTTAGCAGCAGGAACATCAACTCCACGCTAGGAAACAGTACCTTACGAAGGAGGGTTTGCAGAGGCACACCACAAGGTGGGGTGCTATCACCCCTTCTATGGAACCTAGTGGTGGATGAACTCCTGTCAAAAATAGAAGCGACTGGCTGCAAAGTCATAGCTTATGCCGACGATGTTGCAATAGCAATATCGGGAAAATTTGTTAACACCCTATCGGAAAGACTAAACTATGCCCTAGGTATTCTTACCAAATGGAGCAAAGAGTGTGGTCTAAAGATAAATCCGCAGAAAACGGAACTTGTGCTCTTCACGAAAAGATACAAAATTCCAAGATTTGCTCCACCTAAACTTGGTGAGACAAGTCTCAATTCATCTCATCAAGTCAAATATTTAGGTCTGATCTTAGACTCCAAACTCGCATGGAAAGCAAACAAAGCGGAAAGAGCGCGTAAAGCGGCATGCGCAATCTACTGCTGCAAAAGAGCTATTGGGAAAAGATGGGGACTGAAACCCAAAACTGTATCATGGCTCTATACAGCGATAGTGGAACCAATCCTTCTGTATGGCGTGGTTATTTGGTGGCCAGCAATGGCAAAAACTTCAAACGCGAACCTGGTTAACAGGGTCAGGAGGACTGCAGCTATTGCAATCACCGGGGCTATACGCAGGACCCCGACAAAAGCATTGTTTATGCTATTAAATTGGCTCCCGACGGAGCTCCTAACGAAACAGCAGGCCAAGTGCTCTGCTATTCGATTGAAAGCTCTAAATCTCTGGCGCGATGGGAATATCGGCCACTCCACCATATTAAGGAGGGATGGACCAACGTCAGAGAAAGTAGACCTCACTCCTCCGATTCCCTGCTTCCACCACAGTTTCAAGTCCGTCATCCCTAGCAGAGATGACTGGATCATGGAAGGAAAAAGGATACAGGAATCGGTCAACATCTACACTGATGGATCAAAAATGGATGGAAAAGTTGGCTGTGGTGTTTACTCCGAACAGCTAGGTCTGAGACTATCCTTCCGGCTACCAGATCACTGCAGTGTCTTTCAGGCAGAGGTCATCGCCATACATAAGGCAGTGGACTGGCTGAGAAATCAGAAAATTTCTATAAGAAATCTCAACATTTTCTCCGACAGTCAAGCTGCTATCCAATCATTATCCAACGTGTATACCTCATCCAAAATTGTAATGGAATGTCGCACACACTAAGCTCAAAGCGCACCAAGCAGCTCCTCAACACGAGCCGTGAAACATTAAGTTTCATCGTATCCGTACTGACGGGGCATTGTCTCATTGGCAGACACGCAGAAAGACTGGGTGTCCCTTTCCACGATTTCTGCCGCAGCTGCAGATCGGAGGAGGAGGAAACGATCCAACATTTTCTGTGTGAATGCCCAGCACTGTCCAGGAAACGCATGAAAACCTTAGGCTCACCCTTCCTGGACAGCCTCACGGAAGTAGCTGATTTGAACATTAGCTGCGTTGCCGGATTCATACGAGAATCGAAATGGTTCTCGTCACCCAACAGGTTTTAGTGCCGCTCCCTATTAAAATGTGGTATCTCAATGGGCCTATCTTGGCCTAAGTGAGCCGCCTTTTGACAAAGGGGGCTGCCACTACAACCAACCAACCAAGCATACAGGCAAGACTATAACTGGGGCCGTTTCAATAATTTTGAGCTTATTTTCTATTATTTACATTTTTACATATATGATCATAATTTTTGAAGGTTTTTTCTTTCTTCTGTAAGATGGTCAGCCATTTTAGCATCTAGGGGCGCTGTAGGATCGCTCCACTGATTGAAGATCGCATGACTCGCAAGTCCGCCCACCTGGGCAGGCCACCAACCACACGATCAAGAACTCCGCTCTGTCTCGAACACGACGCAGAGCCTCCAACGGGCTTCCACTTCTCCTGGAACGGCACTTTGCAGTTTTCAGCACTTATCGCCACAAGAAAACCACGCCAGCGCCTTGAATACGGCAACGAATCTCCATTTGTTGCTATGCGGAGGTCGGAACGGCAAGCTCGGTCGGCTCAAGAGTTTTAATCCCAAGTTCCAAACTGGGTTCTTCTCGTCTCGAAAAAACACTTCTTCACTCGCTGCTGAGAGCTGGTACTAAGTCCGGCGGGGTCGACAGTCAAATTCCAACCCCCGGGATGCAGTCCTTGAACAGCACCTTCTGGTACAGCAGAACGTTATCCCTCGTTTTCGAGGATACTCAATCTTGATTTTTCTTGTGCAACACCGCACGCAAATACGTCCGGCCGGTTCGACCGTCTCTTCGAAACTCTCCTTACACTCACTTACCATTTCCGGCACGTCGAACATCGAAAAACTACTTTTCGCGTAGCGTGGCGTGATCGATCACTCGTATTCGCGTAAGCTTGAGGACGATCCGAGGGTTGGAGCGAGACGACGTGTTTGAACAGTTTTTCTCGGAACTTAGCGAGCTTTACACTTTTAAATAATCATTGCCAGGTATGTATTTCTCGGATTTAGTTATTTCGGGCAGAAAAGGCGCGAACATAATTTGAATCTAGTTTTATGATAGGTACGTAACAGTTTTTAAACATAACAAAACCATTCTCGCGAATTTTATGAAATTTTATATTTACGCGTCATGTCATACAAATAAACGTGTTAACACCAATAGGAACATATGTGCCATTTTCATTCATTTGGTACACAATTATTTATCAAAAAGAAAGAAAGAAAATAGTCAAAACATATAATATGATTTGTTGTTTTTAACTTTCCAACACATTTTTTGTGATTAGTTCGAAAATCCAAATCGGGATTTATGTTTCAAGTTCTCAAGGTTTCAATTCGTAGAAACATCAATCGCAAAAGTGACACGTTATAAAGCATTATCTACGGAACTTGTGATTTTCATATGGATGCTTGGACGACAAAAAGGTGCTAGGGAAAATGTTGGCGATTTCTGGGGTATTGAATGCAGTTTTTGTTTTTACGCCAGCTGATGAGGTTTTGAAGCGCGAAGGCCAGTTTTGAATAGTTGCGTCCAAAATTTTCATGACTGCTGCATAACCACTGAATTCGTATATTTCATAATTTTACATTAATGAAATAACTATTTCTTATTTCCAGTTTATCTTGAAAACATTGAATATGCAGTAAGTTTTCAATGCATGTTAAAAGTATAAAGTATTACAAAAGACGGAATGAGAAGTAATTGAAATTCTGCGAACCACTACAATTAATGAACTACAAACAGTAGTGAACACAGTCAACGAAATTAGCAAAATTGCATCGAGGCGCTGCGCTAATCTGTGTTGGCGTCACGATTTTCGGAACGGTCCTATATACAACAAACAAAAACTAGCATTTTTTTTGATGATCGAACCGTCGAAATTATTATCTCCGAATTGATTTTGCCAAAAGGCACTGATAGACAAATTGTTGTGGCGATATTCACTGTGCAAATCAAATTCCTAACGGAATGCGTGTCCGCCGTGACTTCGCTGTGGTGCGGCCGGCGATCAAGGAGGCCGAACGAAAGAAGCCCGAGGAGAAAGCGGCCGCCACAAGATTCCGACGCATTGCAACCTCGTCGTTGTTGCTGTCGTAAATATGGGATAACACGAGCTAAACAATCGAAAGCTAACCCGAAGATTTGCACAGTGAATATCGCCACAACAATTTGTCTATCAGTGCCTTTTGGCAAAATCAATTCGGAGATAATAATTTCGACGGTTCGATCATCAAAAAAAAATGCTAGTTTTTGTTTGTTGTATATTATATAATCAAAGGTGTTAGTCAGTCAGTAAGTATATATTAATGAGCTATGTATATGAAAATGGAATAATATAATCTAAAAAGTGATGTGATTGTTTTCTTGCGCATGGGTGACGCGTGTGCGAATGTGGTTCGTGGTTCTTCTTTTTTTGTACTAAACACACGACTCGATGAGCTAGTCGGGGAAACAAAAATGTTAAATCGGGACCGCCACTAGGCGGCGCGGGTGCACACGAGGCATCCGGGGTCGAGGAGCGTCCAAAATGGTGAAGCACTCGATCTCGGGTCCTCGGGTTTGTGCGTGAAGTGGGGACCGTGACAAAACGTTACCACTACACACACATTTCAATCTTTCTATTTTTGAAGTCGGTTTACAAGGGACTGTTTGAAGTCGATCCGGTAAAATTTTCTGATCGACTCGACTCGAGCTTGTTTGGTTTATATGGCGACTTGAATTATCCTTGAAGTATGCTTCAAGTGTCCATGAAAACCCGTCTATTGTTTATTGTTTCTGTATGAATATCTTTCAAGTATAACAAAACTATGCTGTATTAATCGGTCATAACTTAAAACATCTGATTTTGAAAAGCAATGATTGACAGAAGTGCAAATAAGATAGGAGAGACTCTTTCAGAAACCACGCCAATAGAGTAAGTGAAAGAATATATGAAAAATGGTTGCTAAAAATAATTTAAGCAAAATTTTTCATTATAAATATTAACGCGTATTATTTTTGCATGAATATGTTTTGCAATCATGAAAAATGTTTTTTTTTATTAATAAAAAAATTTAAAGCATTTTTTCATTTACAGAGTTTTAATTTGATTGAAAATATAATAATTTTTATTTAAAATTTTAAGCGTTTTTTTTTAATAAAATAAAAAAAAAACGGCAAAATGGAAGTTATTTAAAATTAGCTCAAATTATGAAAATAATAATACGCTTTGATTGACATAACAACAATGTCCTAAAAGTAAAAGACATCAGGTAATGTTATTAAAAATTACAATGCGCAATGGATAGATACGAATCATATTACCCAGTTTGAATTACTTCAACGGCGTGGATGTTATGTCGATTGAAGCGTATTATTAATTTTAATATTATTATCAATTATAATATTTCGTAGCATCCACCATTTATGTAAGAATCATTTGTGAAATTTCGGAATTCATTTATTGTAAGGATTCGTAAAATTTCAATTATTACTTTCTCTATTTTACTTCAGATTTTAAATATTTTACATATAACATCGTGTGACATGTTTTACATATAACACAGTGTTATTATTTATGAGTTTAATATCTTTTTAATATTTATATAGATATTACTGGACAATTGTTTGAGTAGACTTGAAAATTCACACGCTGCAGCTTGTTTTACTTGCCTTATTAAGGTCTTATTGCAGTATTATGAAATTTGGTAAATATTTGGAGTGACATTTCAAAAAACCTGTAAAAATATAAAATACTAGCTTTTGAAAGATAAACTATGTTTTATAATAATTTTGTAACAAAAAATTAAAATTACAGACTAGAATATCTGCACCTTTCATGGGTGGAGTAGGATGGTGAATATTCCAAAATTTACCCATCGATTCACAGTTTTCTCTGTGTTCGTTAGGTTCATCTGCTTTTTGTTGTTGCTGCACATCAACAACTCTTTGATTTACTCAAGTGAAAGAACTTCTTCAGTTTTATTCCTGTTTGCTGTATTCTTGATTTATTACTGTTTGCTGTAATTTTCCAGTTAATTTTTCCTTTAATTAGTACAAAATCGCCATGATCTGGATTGCCTGCAATCCATTTCAAAGCCTATCCTACGAAGTATAGAGGTCATTTGGATTTCTTAGTTTATAGGTATGTTACCTAATAAATTTTGAATATGTGTCAATTCATGCTCTAAAAGGTAATAGACGGGATTACTTGCAAGGATGTTTTTTTTCGGAATTAGGAGGAGAGTTTGGTCAGGAAGATTTCATATTGGTCAAATTTTATGCTGTTAATACGCTTAAGACTATTACATTGGATTTTGGCTATTCTTTATTTATGACTGCCACTTGGGAGTTGTGTAATCAATTATCACAGTTTCCACGTGGACGAACATGAAAAAAATGTCTGGAATGGAATTAATTTCTGATGTCACTTTTATAAATATTTCTACCTGTTTCTATTAGTATTGTTCTGTGCTTCTTTTTCTTAACTATTTCCTTGTTAAAGCTTAGTGTCATTTTGTATCTACTCTTATATTATTCTTAACATAAACTTGCTGCCCTGCTTCATAATTTTTTATAGGTTATTTATCTTTGTTGTTGAATTGCATGTCTTTTTCTTGTTTTTTATTCCAATATTATCCTTTCTTGCATTTTGTAATTGCTTCGGGATAGTTGAGATGGTTTTCGACTAGAACACTTCGATTAGTTTCTTCAATATTGCTGAATGAATGCTACAATTATATTCATACACTGTTCTTTTCAACATGTCGAATGCCCTGTGAATACCATCCATCTTCAGGCACCTCATCAATTCAGTGAGTGTTGCAAAAATTGATATATTTACCCATTCACTTCAGTTTTGTATGCGAGGGTTTTATAAACGTTTATGTTTAAGGGTTGGTTTTTTACTTATTTCAATAGTAAGTACTCTCAAAAAAAACGTGTTAACATTTTAGAAAGATCTAAACGTTACTATTATAGTTATGCTCGATTTAATGTGCGCCCTGTGTATACTCGTAGACACAGGCGGCTCTGTAAGGCATTGCCTCTCTGTATAGTATTTACTATATACATATGTACAAACAGATGTTCGAGTGATATATGAAAACGAGTAAATTAACTGTAGTATTGAATTTAAAATGAATTCGTTGGTCTCATAACATTGTCTAGCCGATATTTAGAATATGAATGACGTTTAGATTTTCGGAGGAAAATCATCTCTCTCAAAAATTTAAATGCATTTTCAGCAAAACAACTGTTTTCATGCCATGACAGTGATTCTTTTGAAACTACTGGAACGATACTTCTGAAATTTTTACCATTTATTGAACACATGTGTAGTTATTGTGTGAACAACGGGCGTCACAAAATTTTTTTTTCAGTTTTTAAACCCAAATATCACAAAAAACTCGAATTGCGAAAAGCTATTTTTAATTGTCTGCTATTTTATTATAGAATATAACATAACTATATAATTTTGATTGAGACGATAGCCACTGACTTACTTGATAAAACCTTTTTTGAAATTTTTGGTTGCGACCTTTTTTCGTTTAAGGATCACTGTCACCATCTAATACGCATTTTTTATATGGCTAGAAAAATGCCACCATTTTGTGTAAAATAATAATCACTCAATGAGATGAAATTTTTGGTACGTTTCGACAGTGTAGCTAATGAACCCAAAATGAGTTACATTAATATCTACCCTAGGATCGTAATAAATTCTTAAAAATAGGTCAGTTTTTTGTAACACCTTAATTGATCTCGCACCATGAACAAAATAGAAGGTGTGTTCAGTGATTTCCCCCTGTTGATGACAACCCACTTGGGAACGCCATAGAAAAGAAGTATTTTCCTGAATAAAAATCGTATTGCCTCGATAGCTCTAGAATAAATTTTTCAACCTTGTGCAAACTTTGAAAATTTGTCCACTGCTGTGAGAACTAAGTGTCTCAGTCGAATAGATATCTACATGTAATGTGTGACCTAGGAATTCTGGTATGGAAGTAGATTTTAAGATGGGCTTGTGGAGATAACGTTCGTTCTTATTCTCTTTGCATACCGAACATTAATTGATAGTTTGTTTGACTTTATTTATTTATTTATTTCGCCAAAGCAAGGCAATCACATATCAACATTTAAAAATATAAAAATATAAAATATAAATTACACAATATTCTTAACACTAAAATACGTGCTACATTCAACGTTAATTTATACTGTTGTATGTACGTCATAATTTAGGGATGAATGATGGAAGGGCTTTAGAAATGCTGGATTTAAAATTGAACTTGGAGATGGTAGGGGAGTAGTGTTTGCTCAAAGTGTTAAAGATTTTACAGCACCTATTAACTGGTTCATTATCCGCATACCTAGTAAGATGCTGATATTCAGTTAGTAAACGTGTATTACGCGTACTTCTTACAGGCACATTAAGCTTTATTTTATTCCTCAAATATTCCATTTTGATGTGGCTCCTAATCACGTCAAAGGCGAAACAAGAGGACAACACTGTTCTACTGATTTTAAGAGTAGACAAATTCAGAAGCTCCAATCTAACTTCATAAGGAGGCAGGATTTGATAGTCATCAGGGCTATAAAGGTCTCTCAGAGCAAACAACAAGAATTGTTTTTGGACTGATTCTATTCTCGTATCATGAACTCCGAAATGTGGGTTCCATACGCAGGCATATTCAAGTAATGGGCGAACCAGTGAGGTAAATAATGATTTAGTTACCCACAGATTTTTAAACTCTTTGGCTCGTCTTTTAATAAAGCCAAGCTGTTTATGAGCTTTGGAGAGAATAGTATCGTAGTGCAAATTGAAGCATAGTTTCTTGTCTAGGACAACTCCAAGGTCAACAATGTTTTCTTTCCTATCCAATACCGTATTGTTGAGAACGTATGCATTGTTCAATATTGTGGTTTTCCGGGAAAAAGTCATTACAAAACATTTCCCAACGTTTAGATGAAGTGCTTAATTTTGGGAAGAAAGCTGTTGGAAGATTTGCAGCTTATTTTCTTTAGCGTTCCTGTGCGCTATTTGACGGCAATTTGAAAAACTGTTTCCATGCTCTTGTTCGGTTTGAACTTCTTTTACTTCCCTTTGCATTAATATAATCCGATGGTTTTTGAAGGATAATCGGTAAATTTCCTTAACCCTTAACTGGTCAGCGGGGATCTGACAGACCGCTTGAAATTGCTAATTATATTTTTCCTAGAAATATCTAATTTTCAGGTCTGAGACTCCGGATATTATCTAGTTTCTATATCCTCTTTGATATACTGTAGGTAAAAATTAGCGAATTCCTTCCAACTCCGAGATAATATCATGCAGCGGTCTAGGCGACCGGTGCTGACCAGGCACGTAACTTTTTTTGGAAGCGACATTGTTTTGCGCAAAGCAATTTTCTTTGAGAAAATGCAGTTAAAAAGTTTCCCACCCCTCAAAAGGCGAGATAAACTGATGAAACTGTCTACTGGTTATTGTGACGACTTTTGTTAGTTTTTTTTGAAGGTGTTAATCTATGCACATCACATCACAAATATAGTGTGTAAATATTGTAATTCTAGTGTTTTTCCAATGTGTTATGTTACAAAAGATTTTAAAATGTTACGAAACAGTATAAATATATTCACCGATAAAATAAATATATTTCTTCCATATTTTTAGTGTTTTGTCTACATTATTCCAATAGCAACTTTGAACAAAAAATGTTAGGTTCTCAAAAGCCGGATTTATAAATTTCTTGTATTTTCTGTTTATGTTTTATGTTTGAAGCTCAAATCAATCAAACATATAAACAAAAAGTCGTTCACTTTCTCATTTTTGTTGATTAACCAGCAAAGCAGCTATTTTTGACAGCTTTTAAACAATAAGCTGTAAATTATGGCAAATTCTTTTAAAATTTTTATTTTTAGGATTAATTTTAAGAAAACTATTGAAATAAACTGAAAATTTACTGCATTTTGCATTCCCGCCTACCTGGTCGACAAAGCATGAAATTAAGTATAGCGGTCCAACAGATCGCGCTGGCCAGTTACGGGATTTTTAGCCTACTGACCAGTTAAGGGTTAATCAACCCGACAACAGTTTCTTCTGTCTCGATTGCATTTATTACTTCCGGATTCAAGTATCTTTTAAAAATGCATTTGAGGTTTTACCTGTTGTATTCTAGTGCAGTGAAAGTATGTTCAGAAGAATTGGGAAAAGGCTTATCGAAACGATAATCAGTTTGCTCACAAATTCACAGAAGGGATGAGCTCGTGCGAGAAACTAACATCGCCGTGTAAGCTGCATGTTAAGGAATTGATATTTGTTTCCTGTGTGATTCGGGGAAGAGCTCTGCTACAACATTTGCATTCTCTGGCTTATATTGTATTTCGTAGTTATACTCTTCGAGTATGAACTTCCACCGCTTCATTTTTACGTTCGTATTTTTGTTGGTGAGCACATACAAATCGACGTGTTCTTGTTTCGCTACTTTGCTATTTCTGAAGTTAACGTGTGTTTATTCCGAACATCGCTAATCCAACTGCTTCCTGTGTCCTCGCTGGCTATCGTGTGTGATTTTTCGCGGTCGGCTCATACCTTCTCACCTTAGTGTCAGTGAATTTAAGTCTTTTATAATCATTAGAGCGCCTTTTGTTCGAACTATCAGACTTTTACAAAGGATAACGGCTCTTGAAGCTCATCTTCTCACCTTAGTGACAGTGAAAAGCGCCCTTTGATCGACCTATCAGATTCTTACAAAGGATAACGGCTCTTGAAGCTCCTCTCTACTTTTAAACTTTATTAGTGAAAGTTCGGTTTGAACCACGAATAGAAATACTCCTGTTTTTTTTTCTTTTTAGCCGAAAAGTAGGCAATTTTTTAACTTTTCATCATGGCTCTCAACTCGCCACCATATGGTCGTACGTGCTTCATATGCAAACTTCCCGAAACAACTCTCTCTAAGTTCATATACTGTGATGGGTACTGTGGGAACTCATTTCATGCTAAATGCACCAATATCATGTCAATTTTTATTCAAATTTAGGCAAAGCACCCTAAAGACATTATGTATCGTTGCGATACCTGTAAAAACACGTCGCTATGCGATGTTATGCGCATATTGAACCAGCAATCCACATCTCTAGTAACTTTAAATCAGCGACTCGATGTTATTTCCGGGATGTCATCAGCAACAATAATTCCATCACCAACTCCATCAGTGCCTGTAATACAGCAGTCTGCTCCAGCTGAAACCCATGGTGCAGATAGTGACACAACAACTCTCCTACTCTCAACTTACCGGAGATGCTGAGCATTCCCGCTGTTCCTGCTACATCTGCCTGTCCTGGGTTGCGAGTCGTTGCTCCAGCTAAAACCCATGGCGCAGGTAGTGACACAACAATTACTCCTACTTTCAACTTACCGGAGATGCTGAGCATTCCCACTGTTCCTGCTACATCTGCCTGTCCTGGGTTGCGATTCGTTGGTCCTCCTCTGCAAATTTTTATTTCGCGACTGACATATCCTACATCTAAGGAAAACATCAAAGCCTTCATTTCCTCTAAGCTTGGATATGTTCCTGCATTTTTAAATTGTAGGAAGCTAACAAAGGACAATATTCCCAACAAGATTGTTGCATCTTTCAAGATCACCGCTCCACCCGAGCTGAAACAATTAGTAAGGACTGATTTCTGGCCACCAGGTACGTTGGTAAATCCTTTCTTGTCCCAACGATCTCGGGATTTTCATCATACTCGTTCTCATCGTACACTGCAGTAAGTAACTCTTCTTCGCTCAATGCCTCCGCACAGCCCCAACACTGTAGTAGCCTAAGGATCATACGGCATGGAACAGTGACAAACTCTATGAACTCTCCGGCAACTATAACCAACGTTAGATCTCTTCCTAGTCTTAGTATTCACTATCAAAATGTTTGTAGGCTTAGATCCAAGCTTGAGGATTTCAAAACTTCTGCTTTCTCTCGGGTCACAATATCATATGCCTTACAGAGACTTGGTTAAATAGCTCAATTGCTAACGCTGAACTTTCTACTGAACATATTTTCTACCGTCGTGATCGTGACCGTTCTCGTTCGGCTAAATCTGATGGTGGTGGCGTTCTAGTTGCTACTAGCAAGTCTCTCCAGTCTTCTCCTTACCTGCAATTTAATCCTTCCCCTCCCGTTGAAAGTATCTTCGTGAAGGTGTCAACTTCATCGCATTCGCATATATTAGTTGGCTCTGTCTACATCCCTTGTAACTCACATTTATCTGTTTTTGAAGTTTTTTTTGATGAAGTTTCAACCTTCATCTGCTCCCTCAACCACTCTCCTAGTCTTGTTATCTGTGGTGATTTCAACTGTCCGTCAGTTGAGTGGCCGTGTAGCGCATCTTCTAATACTAACTCCTCAAATGCACTCTCCATTCTCTTTTCTTCATTTCTTTCCCACTTTTCTCTACTCCAATACAATTCAATATTTAATATAAATGGTCGTTTATTAGACTTTGCTTTAATTAATTTACCTCCTCAACTTGTTACGCTGTCCGCAAATGAATTTCCTTATGTTCTTATCGATCTTCATCATTCCCCCTTCAATATTGTGCTTTCACTACTCATCTCCAGGCCTCATTCCTTTCACTTTCCCCCTACTTATAATTTCCATAAATCTGACTACGCTGCGTTGTCCCTTGAGTTATCCTCGTTAGCCAATTTCTATGAAATTCTGTCGAATCTTATCTCTCACTTTACTCCACTTTACCGTCCCTCCAAAAAACGAATCCTCCTTGGCTCACCAAATCGGTTCTAGATGCTATCAAGCTGAAAGATAAAGCCCGTAAACAGATGAAAGTGTGTAATACTCTTGAAACGCTATCAACATTTCGAAAGCTTCGGTGTACTGCTAAGCAAAAGATACAGCAAGCTATTCGCTCTTACCACAGTTCCATTGAGAGCTCGTTGCTCTCCAATCATCCTAAACCGTTCTGGTCGTACATCAGATCCCTTCGATCCTCTTCATCTATTCCTAGTTCCATGCATTGGGACAATAGATATGCCTCTTCTCCTGTTGACATCAACAACCTTTTTGCCTCATACTTTTCATCAACTTTTTCATCTTCCATGCCCTCATACTTCTTTCCCAGCATGTGTTCTCAAAACTCGGTGAAATCGTCCATAGTTATTGACCCTCTTTTGGTGAAATCTGTTATTGATTCCTTGGATCCCAATTTTGGTCCAAGTCCTGATGGCATTCCTAATTTTTTCATTAAATCCTTACCCTCTTCCCTGTGTACTCCTCTCGCCTTCATCTTTAATTTGAGCTTATCCTCTGAAGTTTTTCCACAGTGTTGGGGGGCAGCCAACATTCTTCCGATTCTCAAATCTGGTGATCCTTCTTCCGTGGCGAACTATCGCCCTATTTCTCTCTTATCTGCCTTTCCTGAAATTCTTGAGCGTTTAGTTCACACACATTTCAATACGGCCTTAGGGCTTGTTATTGTTCCTGAGCAACATGGTTTCCTCCCTAACCGTTCCTCAACTTCAAACCTACTCGTCTTTTCTAACGCTGTTGCTTCATCGCTCGATAATCAGTTACAGGTTGATAGCATTTATACTGATTTTTCTAAGGCTTTCGACACTATTGATCACCTAATTCTATGTCGCAAGCTGGAGCACTAAGGCATTTCTGATTCCCTTCTATTGTGGCTGTCTTCTTTTGTCTTCAAAAATTTCCCAAGTTTCAGTTTTAGGTACACGTTCTAATCCCTTTTATCCTCAATCGGGTGTACCACAAGGGTCCATTCTGGGTCCTCTTCTTTTTAGTCTTTACATAAATGATCTTCCTCCTTTATTTAAACCTTCCTGCCTTCTTTATGCAGATGATCTAAAGATTTTTAGAGTGATTCGTAATCTTGACGACTGTGAAGCTCTTCAAGATGATCTACACTCACTGAGTCAAAACTGTCGGGGTTTGTCTTAAGACATTCTCTTATTTTTTCCAATCCACACTCGGCAGTCCATTTGTTTGTAAGTATTGTTCGTTCTATACTGGAATACGCATCCCAAATTTGGTCTCCTTATTTTGAATCTCATATTAACCTTATTGAATCTGTCCAGCGTAAATTTACCCGCCTCCTCCTTTTTAAATTTAACATACCTTATAACGCCTTTCACTTTTCAACATACCCTCCTTATCATCGCGCAGAACATATCTTGATCTTGATCTTGATCTTCTTTCTTTACAAGCTGTTTAATAATTACATGGCTGTGAACTTTGATAATCTTGCTTCACAACGGCAATCCACTAGACCCTCTCGGTCAACAGATGTTTTTGTATTGACTTTTGCTACAACGGATGTCTATTATCACTCTCCGCTTCTCCGTTTACCCAGGACTCACGATAGACTCCAGCTTGGGTCTTTTCCCTCTAGCCTCGTAGTTTATAAAAGACTTTTGCAAAATGTTCTATTTAATTAAGCTCTAATTTATCTTTTAAGCCTCTATTCTGTATCTATTTTTCCCACATTTTATAATTGGAATGTTCTGTTAAATGTGTTGAATAAATAAATAAATAAATAAGGGACTGGTGGTCGGTATTGAAGTTATCACATTGCACACACAGGTAATTTCGCAACTTCCATGCGCACTCAAGGTGGTGACCTAGATTAATTATTGCTAAGGTGGTAACTTTAATTTAGTATATAAGTAATAATAATGTTTAAGCTCGTTTAATTAGTTACGGTAACCCTCCATACATTATTCAATAACTCTTCAAGTGTTGATTATCGGCGCACAAGCGATTTGTCCTTTTTTTCTTATGCTCATAAATCACTTTGTTTATGAATTTCTAAAACACTTTGTTTACATAAATTTCACAAACCTTATCCGCATCTCGGATTTCAAAACTCTAGAACGATCGTAAATTTCCTGTATCATCGAAATTTACGATCCTTCGTAGACTTTAAAGACCATAATTTATGTATTATAATATTTCATTGCTTTTGGGTTTAGAAGATAAGATAGATACATATATAAGAAATAGATTCGAATAAATCGGGGCCTTTTGCGATTGAGTTGTCTGTCAGACTAGCCAGGTCACAAAGGGACCTCGTTTTATTGAGTTCATTATGTAACGAGTTCTATCCTTGTTTTAATTAAAAATAAAAATTTTGAATTCAAAAGTCTTCGTGGTTTCACTTCACCAACAAGGAGAAGTTGTAACTGGCGCCCGAGCAAATTAAGAATGGTTCCCTTAAGAACACAATTCCGGCCGGAACAAAAGATCTGTTCCCGTGAGAACACGGATCTGCCCAAGAAAATTAGGAAGCTGTTCCCGTGAGAACACAATCGTCTACAAAGTTTGAGGATATTAACGATCCTACGTGGAAGTGTTCGTGAAACAACAACTTTTATGAAATCACCTGCACATCAAAGTTCCTGACAGTGAGGAAAGATAATCTTGCGAAGGAGTTTCATAGTGACCAGATCCCGTACCGCATTAAGTACATCACAATTAATTACATTCAACGTTTGCACCAAAACGGAGCCATACGGACTGTTCGAAGATTTCAACGATGCAATCGCCGACAATTACCTTTTTTATGTAAGTCAAATATTTTCTTGTAACATTGGAATTGAACCATTGAACCAAAATAAGAAGTTAATTAAGTATTTAAATTGTTTTTGAACGAATAGAGATTTGAAATAATATATATTAATTAAAAGTAAATTTCATCAAGTATTACTATTGATTTAAGTAGCTATCGCATGAAATTGTCAAGATTTGTGTAAACCAACTTGAGTGTTGCGAAAGTGAACGCGGTTTTGATACAAGTGAATACTGTGTGTGAAATTTTTACGGATCTATTAACGTTAAATTTAATATTTTGTGTGAGAGAGATTACGGGAGCCGTAAATTCGCAAATCGAACTAGCAAAACGATTAGAATTTCGAATTATTGCTCTCGAGGAAATCTTTAAATCTATAATCCTTCGGTACCATTGGATACAACAATCCCCACAACTGAACAAGATTTGGATAGCATAAAAAAACTTCCAGATGGTGTGAGGGACCTCCAAACTTTCGACGGAAACCCTGTGCAGTATATTTCATGGGTGCACAGTGTCGGAATGATCCTTGACGATTACAAAATCGTTCGACAGAAACCCATATACAGTGTGATACTCCGACATATTCGGCAAAAGATAAGGGGTGCCGCCGATTCCGCCGTTATCTCCTACAACATCTTTGACGAAGACTGGCCTTGTATTAAAAAATGCCTTTCTCCCCATTACGCGGACAAGCGAGACGTTCGAACCCTGAAACACCAATTGCTTTCTATGGTCCAGAGTAATAAAACAATCGATGAGTTCTATGCAGCCGTGAACCATCAACTCATTAATAATAAACAAAATTAAAACGGAGGACCGTTCCCCTGAGACTATCTCGAATTATCGGAATAGGGCATTATTAGTCTTTATTAAGGGCCTAAACGGAGACATCTCGAGGATGCTGGTAATACAAAAACCTCAAACACTTCCGGAAGCCTATGCTTCATGTCTTGAGATTCAAAAACTCAATTTTAGGAATTTTCAGATTCATAACAAGAATACAAGTTATGTAATCTCAGCTCCCGCAAATCAATTTTTCAGCCCAAAATTCGAACCCCACAAACAAAGACTACCAGTGAACGATAGAAATCAAATATATAATTACCAAAAAAAAAGTTTCGGTACCAACCTAACGCAAGTGTTCCACCACCCAGACCAACTCAGCCTAAACCACTAGTTCCGATGGATATAGACAAATCTATTCAGACCCGTCAGGTTGACTATATGAACAGACTATCTCAGTTTCCACAGAACAAGCGTTCAAATGATTCTTGGAATTATCCTAGGAAATCACAACGATTATTAAATCTCGAGTTAGATGAAGAATCTGAAGAAACCCATGGCAATCAATTTGAGAATGACTTTGGTCTAGAATGGCAAAACCAACTAGACGTGATCTTCTAACGTAGTTGAAGATTCTGAGGAAAATCATATAAATTTCATGATGGACGCCTCTCTAGCGTACCATACATAGAATATATCATTCGAGATGGTAAGGTGCTAAAATTTCTTGTGGACACTGGTGCCAACAAGAATTTCATCTCCTCCCAAATCGCCTTTAACGCCAAACCTGTAATAACCCCCTAAATAATCGATCTGCCGCTGGGCAAATATCTATAACTGAAAAAGCTAGTGGCCCTTTTTTTAAATGCATAAGTAATGGCACAATTTTAGAATTCTTTGTTTTACCGGGACTTGTGTCATTCGATGGCATCATTGGGGACGACACTTTGAAGGAACTAGAGGCTCTTATAGATAGAAAACATAACTTACTCGTAATCAAACCTAACATAAAAATTCTTCTTAAAGCGAAGGAATCAAAGCAGGTGAACAATATTGAGCACGTTGATTGCGGACATTTGACTAGTCAAACAAAAAGGAATTTAAAACACCTACTTGATAAATTTTCGCCGATTTTCAGTCCAGTAAGCGATAAAGAATTAGTCGACACAAGCGTTCGTGCCGAAATCAGAACCATTTCCTCTGATCCAATTTATACAAAATCCTACCCATATCCAGTTAACATGAGATCAGAAGTAGAAAAACAGATCAACCAAATGCTCGATGACGGAATCATTCGCCCCTCAAAAAGTCCATACAATTCGCCAATATGGATTGTTTCGAAAAAGTCAAATTCTGCGGGCGAAAAACAATATAGGCTTGTAATCGACTTTAAACGTCTCAATGCAGTAACGATCCCAGATACGTACCCCATCCCAGATATAACAAACACCTTAGCTAGTTTTGGCAATTCAAAATATTTCACCACCCTCGACTTAACGTTGGGTTTTCATCAAATTAAAATGCTCGCGGAGGACATTCCAAAAACCGCATTTGGCACAGCAAACGGAAAATTCGAATTTACTCGACTTCCGTTTGGGCTCAAGAACGAATGATAGACGACGTTTTGAAACCTTTTGTGGGAGCTATTTGTTATGTCTACATTGATGACTATATCATTTTAGGCGAAACTGTAGAAACACATTTGAAAAATTTAGAAATCATTCTAAATCAACTAAGAAGCGCAAATTTAAAAGTAAACATTTCAAAATCAAAATTTTTAAAGACGCAAGTCGAATTTCTGGGATATATTATCTCCCAGGAAGGAATTCTACCAAATCCTGAAAAAAAATCATCAATCAGTAAAATTAAACCGCCCACAAATTTAAAGGAGCTGAAATCCTTCCTTGGTTTAGCGTCTTACTATAGAAAATTTATAAGAGACTTTGCCAAAATCGCGAGACCGTTTACTATTCTAACGCTCAAATAAGAGCCAACCAGCCGAAGAAAAAGGAGATTAAACTTGAAAAGCTTGAATTACAGACGTTCAACGATTTGAAGACGCTTCTTACTTCTTCCGAAATACTAATTTTCCCTGATTTCGAAAAACCATTTGTGCTCACAACAGATGCGTTCAATACTGCGATTGGAGCAATTTTATCGCAAGGCGAGATTGGTAAAGATCGACCCATTACCTACATCTCCAGATCTCTTAACAGGACGGAGGAAAATAACGCACCCAACAAAAAGGAGATGTTGGCGATTGTCTGGGCACTGGATAAACTAAGATCATATTTTTATGGCGCAAAGAAGATCAAAATTTTAACCGATCATCAGCCATTAACTTTCGCCTTGAGTAATAGAAATCATAACGCTAAGCTCAAACGTTGGAAGGCAAGGATTGAGCAGTTCAATTATGAACTAATATACAGACCAGGGAAAACTAACGTAGTAGCTGATGCACTCTCCAGATTACCAGTGGAAGCTAACATGCTAACATCAGACTCATGAACAGTATATAGTGCTGAGGAAGATAATACTGATCTCATTCCACACTGCGAGGCCCCGTTAAATGTATTTCGAAATCAAATAATTTTTTCGGAAGGAAAAGAAGTGAGCGCTTACGAACAACCGCATCCCTATTTTCAAAGGCATTATATTCGTTTGAAGCAAATTAACGAAGAGACTTTTATCCAGACGTTGAAGATAAACTTAATCCCAATATATTTATGGTAAACTTAATCCCAACATAATCAATGGCATTAAAATTCCGGAGCAATTCATTCAGCTACTTCAAAAAATCTTCAAAAAACATTTTTCTAAATTCAAGATTCGCATCACTCAAAGAATGGTTCAAGATATTACCAATGGGGAAAACAAGTTCGAGATAATACAAAAAGAGCATCGCCGAGCGCACAGGAATTATAGAGAAAACAAAGAGCAAATACTCGAAAAATATTATTTCCCGAAAATGTGTAAGCTAATTAAAACCTACACTAGAACATGCGATGTCTGTATTACTAGCAAATATGATCGCCATCCACTGAAGCCAGAATTACAGGAAACACCTGTACCCCGATATCCAACCGATACTTTACATATTGACATATTACAAATTGGCGGCGAGAAATACAACTCTTGTATTGACAAATTTATTAAATTCGCAAAATTATTCCACATAAAAAATAAAGCTGTTTTACATCTTCGGGATAAACTTATTAAAGCAATCCATTACTTTTCCGCCTCAAAAGTTATAGTCTTAGATAATGAGGGAAGCTTTATCAGCCCAATCATTTTAAATTTTTTGGAAATGATTCATATATCAAATTATCTCACGCCATCGCAAAAAAGTGAAGTAAATGGTGTAGTAGAACGCCTTCATTCGACTATATTAGAAATTTTCAGATGCCTCCAACGAAAGTATCCTTATCTCTCGCCATAAGAACTTGTTACTGTAGCTGTGGATAGGTATAATAACACCTATCACTCCGTGACCAGGGTGAAACCGATTGACGTTTTTCTTGGAAGATCAGAACGTTTGAATTACCAAAACCTGATCGATTTTAGGACTTAGCTAAACAAAGACCTTAAGCATAAGATTTTGCGCAGGCAAAAGAATCAAATAAAAAACCGTAATCTCAGAAGAAACCCGCCAAAGGCTTACAAGCCCGAAGAAATTGTTTATAAATTGAATAAGCAAATAAAATCAAAAACTAAACCTTAATTAGCAAAGGAAGTAGTTGCCAGAAATATTCGCGTTCCTGTCACTACTACCACTGGAAATAGAATTCACAAGTCTCACTTGAAAAATATCCCTTCTTTTTCAGACTAATCTCATACAATGTTTATGAATCTGTGGACGTTCACAAGTATATCAGCCCCTTCATGACACTAAGAATTGGCTTTGGCAAAATAAACAACAAGGAAATCGAAACTTTCCACCTTTTACCCCCTGTTCCCAAAAGCAATCTTACTGCAAATGAAATGACATTGGACCTGGAGTAGTTGCATAAACTTCATCTAGACAATGTTGACAAACTAGAAAGCCTTCCCTATAACAACGTTGTATCCATCACTTCCGATGCAACAGTACTCCTTCTAATGGTGACCTTAGCGACAATCTGCGTCTATATCCGACGAAGGCGAACGACCTCAGTCACACTAGATAATACTCATACGTGTATCCGAATCCTATTAGATTATCATTCTGATCTGTGGGACACAGATTTTTAAGGAGGGAGGAGTTATCACATTACACACACAGGTAATTTCGCAACGTCCATGCGCACTCAAGCTGGTGACCTAGATTAATTATTCCTAAGGTGGTAACTTTAATTTAGTATATAAGTAATAATAATGTTGAGGCTCGATTAATTAGTTACGGTAACCCTCCATACATTATTCAATAACTCTTCAAGTGTTGATTATCGGCGCACAAGCGATTTGTCCTTTTTTTCTTATGCTCATAAATCACTTTGTTTATGAATTTCTAAAACACTTTGTTTACATAAATTTCACAAACCTTATCCGCATATCGGATTTCAAAACTCTAGAACGATCGTAAATTTCCTGTATCATCGAAATTTACGATCCTTCGTAGACTTTAAAGACCATAATTTATGTATTATAATATTTCATTGCTTTTGGGTTTAGAAGATAAGATAGATACATATATAAGAAATAGATTCGAATAAATCGGGGCCTTTTGCGATTGAGTTGTCTGTCAGACTAGCCAGGTCACAAAGGGACCTCGTTTTATTGAGTTCATTTTTTGACGAGCTCTATCCTTGGTTTAATGAAAAATAAAAACGTTGAATTCAAAAGTCTTCGTGGTTTTTCTTCACCAACAAGGAGAAGTCGTAACTTTGATCGTAACCTTTATGGGTGCGTAAAGGAAAGTTCTTAAGGTCTTCAGAGCCCAAATTATGGCCAACATTTACTTTTCATTGACTGCGGAGTTCCCTTTAGTGGAACTAAGTTTCCGAGACAGGAACGTTATGGGTCTTCCTTTTCGTGACAGAGCTGCCAAGATTGCGTATTTTGATGCACCAGTCGTGGTTTTAAGTTTTTATTAAAGTCAAGGGGTATTTTTTATCTTTTGGAAAGCCTCCATTGCAATGTTGTCGAGGTGAACTTTTACCTTTTCTGGAGGAATTCGGAGGAGAGTTCAGTCAGGAAGATTTCATATTGGTCAAATTTTATGATGTTAATACGTTTCAGACTAGTACATTGGATTTTAGCTTTTCTTTATTTATGACTGCCACTTGGGAGTTGTGTAATCAATTATCACAGTTTCCACGTGGACGAACATGAAAAACATGTCTGGAATGGAATTAATTTCTGATGTCACTTTTATAAATAACTCTACCTGTTTCTATTAGTATTGTTCTGTGCTTCTTTTTCTTAACTATTTCCTTGTTAAAGCTTAGTGTCAATTTTTATCTACTCTTATATTATTCTTAACATAAACTTGCTGCCCTGCTTCATAGTTTTTTATAGGTTTTTTATCATTGTTGTGGAATTGCATGTCTTTTTCTTGTTTTTTATTCCAATATTATCCTTCCTTGCATTTTGTAATTGCTTCGGGATAGTTGAGATGGTTTTCGACTAGAACACTTCGATTAGTTTCTTCAATATTGCTGAATGAATGCTACAATTATATTCATACACTGTTCTTTTCAACATGTCGAATGTCCTGTGAATACCATCCATCTTCAGGCACCTCATCAATTCAGTGAGTGTTGCAAAAAATTGCTATATTTACCCATTCACTTCAGTTTTGTATGCGAGGGTTTTATAAACCTTTATGTTTAAGGGTTGATTTTTTACTCATTTCAATAGTAAATACTCTCAAAAAAAACGTGTTAACATTTTAGAAAGATCTAAACGTTACTATTATAGTTATGCTCGATTTAATGTGCGCCCTGTGTATACTCGTAGACACATGCGGCTCTGTAAGGCATTGCCTCTCTGTATAGTATTTACTATATACATATGTACAAACAGATGTTCGAGTGATATATGAAAACGAGTAAATTAACTGTAGTATTGAATTTAAAAAGAATTCGTTGGTCTCATAACATTGTCTAGCCGATATTTAGAATATGAATGACGTTTAGATTTTCGGAGGAAAATCATCTCTCTCAAAAATTTAAATGCATTTTCAGCAAAACAACTGTTTTCATGCCATGACAGTGATTCTTTTGAAACTACTGGAACGATACTTCTGAAATTTTTACCATTTATTGAACACATGTGTAGTTATTGTGTGTACAACGGGCGTCACAAAATTTTTTTTTCAGTTTTTAAACCCAAATATCACAAAAAACTCAAATTGCGAAAAGCTATTTTTAGTTGTCCGCTATTTTATTATAGAATATAACATAACTATATAATTTTGATTGAGACGATAGCCACTGACTTACTTGATAAAACCTTTTTTGAAATTTTTGGTTGCGACCTTTTCTCGTTTAAGGATCACTGTCACCATCTAATACGCATTTTTTATATGGCTAGGAAAAATCCACCATTTTGTGTAAAATAATAATAATAACTCAATGAAATGAAATTTTTGGTACGTTTCGACAGTGTAACTAATGAACCCAAAATGAGTTACATTAATATCTACCCTAGGATCTTGTAATAAATTCTTAAAAATAGGTCAGTTTTTTGTATGCATAAAGCCCATAACACCTTAATTGATCTCGCACCATGAACAAAATAGAAGGTGTGTTCAGTGATTTTCCCCCTGTTGATGACAACCCACTTGGGAACGCCATAGAAAAGAAGTATTTTCCTGAATAAAAATCGTATTGCCTCGATAGCTCTAGAATAAATTTTTCAACCTTGTGCAAACTTTGAAAATTTGTCCACTGCTGTAGGAACTAAGTGTCTCAGTCGAATAGATATCTACATATAATGTGTGACCTAGGAATTCTGGTATGGAAGTAGATTTTAAGATGGGCTTGTGGAGATAACGTTCGTTCTTATTCTCTTTGCATACCGAACATTAATTGATAGTTTGTTTGACTTTATTTATTTATTTATTTCGCCAAAGCAAGGCAATCACATATCAACATTTAAAAATATAAAAATATAAAATATAAATTACACAATATTCTTAACACTAAAATACGTGCTACATTCAACGTTAATTTATACTGTTGTATATACGTCATAATTTAGGGATGAATGATGGAAGGGCTTTAGAAATGCTGGATTTAAAATTGAACTTGGAGATGGTAGGGGAGTAGTGTTTGCTCAAAGTGTTAAAGATTTTACAGCACCTATTAACTGGTTCATTATCCGCATACCTAGTAA
The DNA here is from genome assembly GCA_963942545.1 of Oxycera nigricornis. Classification (NCBI taxonomy): domain Eukaryota; kingdom Metazoa; phylum Arthropoda; class Insecta; order Diptera; family Stratiomyidae; genus Oxycera; species Oxycera nigricornis. The sequence continues at coordinate 67,515,684 of OZ012661.1, read as the reverse complement.
GATGCTGATATTCAGTTAGTAAACGTGTATTACGCGTACTTCTTACAGGCACATTAAGCTTCATTTTATTCGTCAAATATTCCATTTTAATGTGGCTCCTAATCACGTCAAAGGCGAAACAAGAGGACATCACTGTTCTACTGATTTTAAGAGTAGACAAATTCAGAAGCTCCAATCTAACTTCATAAGGAGGCAGGATTTGATAGTAATCTGGGCTATAAAGGTCTCTCAGAGCAAACAACAAGAATTGTTTTTGGACTGATTCTATTCTCGTATCATGAACTCCGAAATGTGGGTTCCATACGCAGGCATATTCAAGTAATGGGCGAACCAGTGAGGTAAATAATGATTTAGTTACCCACAGATTTTTAAACTCTTTGGCTCGTCTTTCAATAAAGCCAAGCTGTTTATGAGCTTTGGAGAGAATAGTACCGTAGTGCAAATTGAAGCAAAGTTTCTTGTCTAGGACAACTCCAATGTCAACAATGTTTTCTTTCCAATCCAATACCGCATTGTTGAGAAAGTATGCATTGTTCAATATTGTGGTTTTCCGGGAAAAAGTCATTACAAAACATTTCCCAACGTTTAGATGAAGTGCTTAATTTTGGGAAGAAAGCTGTTGGAAGATTTGCAGCTTATTTTCTTTAGCGTTCCTGTGCGCTATTTGACGGCAATTTGAAAAACTGTTTCCATGCTCTTGTTCGGTTTGAACTTCTTTTACTTCCCTTTGCATTAATATAATCCGATGGTTTTTGAAGGATAATCGGTAAATTTCCTTAACCCTTAACTGGTCAGCGGGGATCTGACAGACCGCTTGAAATTGCTAATTATATTTTTCCTAGAAATATCTAATTTTCAGGTCTGAAACTCCGGATATTATCTAGTTTCTATATCCTCTTTGATATACTGTAGGTAAAAATTAGCGAATTCCTTCCAACTCCGAGATAATCTCATGCAGCGGTCTAGGCGACCGGTGCTGACCAGGCACGTAACTTTTTTTGGATGCGACATTGTTTTGCGCAAAGCAATTTTCTTTGAGAAAATGCAGTTAAAAAGTTTCCCACCCCCTCAAAAGGCGAGATAAACTGATGAAACTGTCTACTGGTTATTGTGACGACTTTTGTTAGTTTTTTTTGAAGGTGTTAATCTATGCACATCACATCACAAATATAGTGTGTAAATATTGTAATTCTAGTGTTTTTCCAATGTGTTATGTTACAAAAGATTTTAAAATGTTGCGAAACAGTATAAATATATTCACCGATAAAATAAATATATTTCTTCCATATTTTTAGTGTTTTGTCTACATTATTCCAATAGCAACTTTGAACAAAAAATGTTAGGTTCTCAAAAGCCGGATTTATAAATTTCTTGTATTTTCTGTTTATGTTTTATGTTTGAAGCTCAAATCGATCAAACATATAAACAAAAAGTCGTTCACTTTCTCATTTTTGTTGATTAACCAGCAAAGCAGCTATTTTTGACAGCTTTTAAACAATAAGCTGTAAATTATGGCAAATTCTTTTAAAATTTTTATTTTTAGGATTAATTTTAAGAAAACTATTGAAATAAACTAAAAATTTACTGCATTTTGCATTCCCGCCTACCTGGTCGACAAAGCATGAAATTAAGTATAGCGGTCCAACAGATCGCGCTGGCCAGTTACGGGATTTTTAGCCTACTGACCAGTTAAGGGTTAATCAACCCGACAACAGTTTCTTCTGTCTCGATTGCATTTATTACTTCCGGATTCAAGTATCTTTTAAAAATGCATTTGAGGTTTTACCTGTTGTATTCTAGTGCAGTGAAAGTATGTTCAGAAGAATTGGGAAAAGGCTTATCGAAACGATAATCAGTTTGCTCACAAATTCACAGAAGGGATGAGCTCGTGCGAGAAACTAACATCGCCGTGTAAGCTGCATGTTAAGGAATTGATATTTGTTTCCTGTGTGATTCGGGGAAGAACTCTGCTACAACATTTGCATTCTCTGGCTTATATTGTATCTCGTAGTTATACTTTTCGAGTATGAACTTCCACCGCTTCATTTTTACGTTTGTATTTTTGTTGGTGAGCACATACATAAGTGACTGGTGGTCGGTATTGATCGTAACCTTTATGGGTGCGTAAAGGAAAGTTCTTAAGGTCTTCAGAGCCCAAATTATGGCCAACATTTACTTTTCATTGACTGCGGAGTTCCCTTTAGTGGAACTAAGTGTCCGAGACAGGAACGTTATGGGTCTTCCTTTTCGTAACAGAGCTGCATCGATTGCGTATTTTGATGCACCAGTCATGGTTTAAAGTTTTTATTAAAGTCAAGGGGTATTTTTTATCTTTTGGAAAGCCTCCATTGCAATGTCGTTGAGGTGAACTTTTACATTTTCTGGCACATTTTTGGATAAACGGCCCTCTTCCTCTTTTAGGAGTTAGGTCAAGGGGTTTGCAATCATAGCAAAGTCACGTATAAAGCGGCGATAAAAGCTAGTCATCCCGAGGGATCGTGGTTCCTTCAATGTACTTGGAGGAGAAAAATCCACGATGCCTTGTATCTTCTCACGATTAGCTTTTATTCCGTCTTTTGAGACAACAAACCCGAGGAACTCTACTTAAGTTTTAAAAAAACACTCTTTGTCCATTTGGACTTTAAAGTAAGAGTCTTCCAGTGTTTTGTAGACTATGTCTTTATTTTCTAGAAGCTCTTCCTCGTTTCTACTAAAATTATGATATGGTCGATTTACGGTTGACATCTCCTTCCAATGTGGTCTCGTACGACATCATCGATTGCTCGTTGGAAGGTGGTTGGTCCATTTTTGAGACCGAAAGTGGGACGAGTAAACTCATATTTGTCTTTATTTACTGAAAAGGCTGTTTTTGGGTTTAGGCCGTTTCAGTTTAGTTTGATGAAAACTGCTTTTCAAGTCTTTTACCGTAAAATAATTACTTTTTCCTAAGTTGGTGAAAATATCGCTTAATCCGGGTATCAGGTACCTATCGGGGATCGTTACTGCATTAAGTTTTCAAAAATTTACAACTGAACGATATTTCTTTACACCTGAAGCATCTGGTTTTTTGGTATCACCCATAAAGGAGCATTGTAAGGCGATCTAGAAGGGTTTTTACTTCCGTATCTTATGAGGTTATGTATCTCACTGTCAACAACAGCTTTTAGTGTCATTGGGGATTGAGACGACTTTGAATAAAGTGGCCTATTGTCAGGAGTACAAATTTTGCCAAAAACATCTTTCAAACATTAAACAACATGTTCTAAACATTGAAGTGATGTATTTATCTGCAATTAAACACATCACTTAAAGTTCTATGAACGACTTTCCTTTCAACCCTAAAGTGATGTATTTTTCAACAATAAATACATCGCTTCATAAGTGGACAGATAGCGCTTATCACCTAGTAAATTTTCCTTTTCCACTTGTTGTAGCGAGCATAGGCATTGCTTTTCTGGTTGCTAGTGTCAAGTGGAGGTATACGAATAGTGATAAGTTATTCTATCTGTGGAATACATAATTTTGTAGAATTAACTAGGTCATATGTGTTTGTTGTTAGCATTAAAAAAAATATAAATAGCAAGTAAGAGTTCAAGAAAATACAATCTTTTTAGGTCATCCAAACTTTTTTCTACTCGGCCCTCTAGTAAGATTTCCCTGGATTGTGCCTATCTATCGGCACTTCAGGTAATGCCTATCATCGGCATATTAATTTCTTGGCCAGTTATATGAAAATAGTGCCGGCCGTTTTGCCATTAACCCTCGGTTGGGTGCAACCGATCTGACAGGCGCAGCCACGTTCTTTTTTCTCTTCCCTCCACTCTCAATGAGGCATAAAGGCAATGCTTTCTAGTAGCTGTTTGTTTTTATCTCTTCTATATATCATCCCTCTCAATTTACACATCGCATTTCACCACGTGCAGTTATACAACATTTGATCTGACAGGCTTATTGCATATTTACACATTTTCTTGTATTTGTTCTTGTCTTTAATTATCATATATTTTTCAACATTTTTTTATTCAATTTTGTACCAAATACATTTTTTAACGACTTCTGTATGTGTAGTTGTATGTGTAGTTCTTTGAACAACCCAGAAAATGTTGCTTACTGTATGTCTGTTATTTTAATTATAATGGTTATCATCAATCACATTACGCCCTAACTCGAGGGTTCATCATTTGCGCCTGACGGAAGGTTAAATCTCCCTGCTGTTTTTATTATCTTTTATATCCTCATCATGCAATCTTATAGACAACATGGAGAGGAAAGACATACCATAGGACCAAAATCAACACAAGGCGATCCAATCTCGTTACATGGCAATCCAACATCGTTACAAAGCGATCCTGCCTTCTGAGAAGCAACAAAAAGGGTACGTACCGGAGCCAAAACCCAAATCGACGGTAACAGTACCAACATGTACCCCTACGAAAATCGGTCCACGACCGATTAATTTAGAAGATTACCGTGCAAGGATGAGCAGAGGTGCACCATCCCTAAGATAATGAAACAAAAGAAACGTAGAGGTGGAATAAAAATTCAAAACATAAGATGTATAACGAAACTTAAAAGAAAACTAAGGGAATCATAGCAAACCCCGAGCTGGGAAACAGCAATAACAATATACAAACCAAACAAAAAAATACAAATATAATATCAAACATTCTCGAAATTTTCAAATGAATTTCAATTAGATTCTCTGCTACTTAAATCCATAGCTGCATTAAAAATCATGAAAATAATACTAATTTAAATAATAAGGTACCTCTCATACCAGTAATTGGAATGACTTGATATTAATCGTGTCATTTACGGGAGCGTCCACTGATTGCGTAAGGATTCAAGTGGATTGGGTACTGGTTTTTTTCATACGGATCAGTCAGAAGGGGGACAGGTTATAAAGCCTTTTGTATGTTTTTGTTTCATATCGATGCTTGATGAACAAAAGAATGCAGTTTTTGTTATCGCCCACCGAAAAGATTTTGTCGCGTGGTGGCCATTTTGGATAGTTTTGTTCAAAATCACCATGACTTCGGCATAATCACTGAATTTGTATTTTTTCACGATTTTGTATTAATAAGACTAAAAGTTATTTCTTATTTTCAGTTGGTCCTGAAAAAACATTGAATATGCAGTCAATAATCGGTTTAATTGCATGTAATAAAATAAATTACAAATGATGATGGAGGTAGTAATTGAAATCTTACGAACACTAAAGAACAAAACTACTAAAAACTACAATGTTTTTTTGATGAATGCATTTTAAAGCATAGGATTTTCCAAAGTATTCACTTCAAAGCGTTGAAGCGTTGACCACATATGCAAATTTGATTGAAAATTTTTTTCGTTTCAAAATTTAAGCAGTTTTTTTATTAAAATCAAAACATGGAACTGTGAAAACTATTCAAAATCTGCTCAAACTACGCAAATATTAATAAAGTTTGATTGACTTAACAAAAATGTCTAAAATAAGAGCTATCAGGTAACACTATTTACATGGAGACTTTGACTAATTTTTTAAATTTAATTTTTTTTTACATCGTGAAAGAAAGTTTTGCTGGTTTCTTTACAAAATCTGATGAGTTATAAATTTTATAAACATTTATCACTGTGTTGTGCAAATCAGGTTCAAAATTTATTTTTTATAGAAAAAATCCAATTTTTCTGTTATTTAATTTAAAAAAATGGATTCAACGATTTTTTTTATAAACGTAAAAACATCACAAAATTGTACATACGCGTCGATTGACATATTAATGATGCAAATATTATATTTGGTTCGCGAGATATAATGAATGACTTAAATGACCTGGAAGGAAGATGACTTTAAATGACTTTTTTTAATTTATTTTTCGTAAACATGAGAGAAAGGTTCGCTGGTTTATTCACACTAACTGTTTGGAGTATATGTATTCTATAAACATTGATTACTTCCTTACGTGAATCAGGTTAAAAACTTATTGTTTATGAAAAAAGCCTAATTGTTTGCCCCCTATTTTAATAAATTAAAAAACGGCTCTTACAATTTTTTTAAAGAATTAAAGAATCTCAAAAATATTAGAACGCGTTGATTGACACTTTAACAATGCAAATTTTATGTTTGATTCGTGAGATAAAGCGCATGATAGATATGACCTTCAAATGGTCAAAACAACAAAATCCACCAATCAACGCGCCCCAAAAACTAATCAGCTCTTAAAACTGCAAAGACGCTTCGATTGACCTCTCAACAAAGTCGATATTACTTTGTTTACGTGAGTTAGGCTCGTAGAAAAAAAACTATTCACGAAGGTTTGTACACACGTACCCATACTTCTCATTGTTTTAAAATATTTAAAATATACTCTAAGGGATGTAAGGTACATCGCCTCCTCGTGGTCTATCCCGGAAAACGCTAAATGATCAACCATGGCACGAACTCGAATGTTTTCCGACTACTCTTTCGTCTAAACGATTCTATCTGATGCTTTCGGCTGGTAGTGATGGTATTCTGTCACCTGAGTACGCAAGAGTGACATCTTGCAGAAATGGCTTTCAGGCTTATTCCCCTGCTACCTCCGTCCGTCCCTGGCTGACCTTGCGGTAATTTCGAAACTTTTTGCCACTAGTCTGGCCATGTAGGTTCAGTTGAGTTCAGACTCCTGATTAGTTCCTGGCCCAGCTCTGAGCACATATCCTCATAAGAGAATGTACAAACCCTCGCAAGGTCTCCTTGCTTCGGCATAGACAACTATGGGGTCTCAGGAAAACTGCACAACGAGTGGAGATAGCGGCTGCGAGTGGGACCCAATTGCAATGAGTAAATGAAAAAATGAAAGGTCCACTCAGCCCGCAAAGGAAGTTGACAAAGATGATGCGTCCTTCTGGTGGGAACAAGACCGCGATGCCCAGCCAAGGGATGCATGCACCAAGGTAGCTATGCCAGGGGCAAGTACCTTTTCAGTTTAGCCTATTGGCGTTAGTGGCAACGGCGCACAAGCCGTCTGGAACTGTTGCTGGCATGCCCTCCAACACCGCCTCTTCTTCAGGTGCCAACGAGCGGCAAAAACCTTCTGTTATGGTTTACAGGGACATAAGATCTGTCTTCAAAATCCTGAAAAGGCTGAAAGATTTAACCCCTGAGGGGGTTTTCCCAGAAGGTCAAAATCTCCCTTGAATGTGCAACCACTACAGTGAAGGCCCACAAAGCCTATTTGTAAAAACAGGGAGCAGCTCATAAAAGATGCGATCACCAAAAGAATAAGATTGGTTGCGCCCAATCCTGTCAAGAGCAGTACTTTCAGCGAAGTGACCAAGGGCAGCCTGATATGGGCTGTCATCGACAGGAGCAGTAGTGGTGCAACCATCTCACCGTCAAACTGAAAGATGGTGGAAATTGCTCTTCTCCGGGTGTATAAACCCATACTGGAGGCAAAGCCAGGCCCTCCACCTAGTTGCCGAGACGCTGGTTGGTAACAGGGTCACGTTGATCTATACAAGCAGGCTATTAACAGATTGGGAGAAGTCTAGCTTGGAGCAAAGCTGGATGCTGTTTCCAGGGAAGACATCCCAAATCGGCATCGGTCCAGGGCGGAGCCATCCACACTGGAAGAAATTGTTGAGCTTATCAACCTCGACAATGCTGATCTTTCGATGCACAACTGGAAGGTAGGCAATCTAAGCGAGCCTAGCAATGAACAGCGGGAGGCTCTCATAATTCTAGACGAGGAGTTGCTAGCTCTATTGGAGTCGAAGGATGGGGTGATAAGCTACGGTTTCTTGCCCTCACCTATGGATATATCGTAAGGACCTTACTGGGAGGCAGTACGGGAACCGAGTAAGGAGAGTAGGAGTGAGGTGACTGTGGAGGCAAATTCGAGCCAACCGTGGACCTCTCTGAGTCAGATCTTCTCTCCAACGACGGAAAAAGCATCACATCAACTACAAAGTTGGCTGGGCACCTTTTCCAATCCCTCGACCTGATTGAGGAGGAGAAGATGTCCTTATCTAACGAGAAGGTGAACAAAAGCTTGTGTCATGATGCTAAGCTTTAAACATATAAACCTCTATCACTATAAGGCGGCATCCACCGCACTGCTTCTCTACCTGGCCCGAAAATAAGAGGAGCTAATACTGGCCCAGGAACCTTGGGTTGTAGGCAAACAGGTCTGCGGGCTCAATACGAAAGGACAAAAAACAGTATCCCTCTACAAAGCAGAGAGTTTGTATGATAATGAAGAAAGACTTGAAGTTTCTTACCTTGTACAATTTCAGTAGCCAGGAAACCATAAACATAGCAGTAGAAAGGCAGTCTAAACCCCTTTGGGCTGTCTCCTGCTATATGGCACACGATGTTCCGCTACCACCCATCAACCTGCAGAGGATCGCCAAAGAAGTCACTGCACGGAGGATCCATCTAGTAATCGGGGCGGACGCCAGTGCCCATCACCAATTTTGGCAAAGCACCGATACGAACAAAAAGTTTCTGTGGAGAAACAGAACCTTCCAAGGATGTCCGTCGTCTGCGAAAAATTTGACGAGCTCCTCCGTATTTTTGGGTCTGTCAAAGATGCAAAGTGGTCTAAACTATATCCATCTCAGAAACGCTAGCCATTCTCATGGACACGCACTTTCCGGGCAGTGATGATATGGCTTACAAAGATGATCCGCATTCGCCCCCGAACTGCCTGTCAGTCGCTGTGCCTATAGACAACTGGCTCCTACGCTGAGCAATCAGCTCATTTCAACCTTTCAAATCTTTTGGCATGGACAACATCTCACCTGTTGAGATCCACCAGGGAATCAATATAGCGCTCCCATGGCTAAACGCCATCTTCAAAGCAAGTCTACAGATGGCTAACATTCCATAGCGCTGGAAATAAGCTAAAATAGTCTTTATACCCAAAGTGGGCACGACATCCTACTCCTGACAGAAGGATTAAAGACCTTTCAGCATCACCTCTTTTCTGCTGAAAACTCTGGAACGACTGAAAGAGATCCATCTGAGAGCTAATCTAGAACCACTCTCTAATGCGCAGCACGCATACACAAAAGGGAGATCGGTTGAAACAGCTCTTCAGACGCTTACCAGCTACATCAAAAAATCGCTAAGCATCAAAAAATATACGCAGGTGGTTTTTCTGGACATTGAAGGGGCTTTCAACAATGTCAGACATAAGGCTATTGGCAAAGCACTCGGGGAAAGTAATATCGGTAACAACCTCATAAAGTTCATCGACAACTGCTAAGCAGCAGGAACATTAATTCCACACAAGGAAATAGCAACTTAAGAAGGACGACTTAACTTAGTCGTGGACAAGCTGCTGTTAGAATAGAAACGACTGGCTGCAAAGTCGTCGCCTTTGCCGATGATGTTGCAATAGCAATATCTAGCAAATTCGTTAACACCCTATCTGAAAGACTTAACTTTGCACTGGGTATTCTTATCAAGTGGCAAAGATTGCGGTCCAAAGATCAATCCGCAGAAAACTTGTGTGTGTTTTTTTTTTTTGATTTTTTTTGTAATCATGGAAAAAGGTTTTGTTGGTTTTTCTTGAAAAACTGATAAGAATTTATAAAATTTATAAACATTTATTACTGTGTTGTGGAAATCAGGTAAAATTTTTCTTTTTTGAAAAAACTCTAATTTTTTACAATTTTTTTTTATCAAATTAAAACATGGCTCCAAAGATTTTTTCATAAGCTTAAAAACATCAGAAAAATGTTAAGACACGTCGATTGACACCACAATAGTGCAAATACCATACTTGGTTCGAGAGATATATTGAATGACAAAAATGACCTTGAAGGTCATGACGACTTTTAATGATTTTTTATTTTTAATAAATTTTTTTCTCACATTCATGACAAAATATTTTGCTAGTTATTTAATACAATCTGTTTGGAGTATATAAATTTTATAAACATTAATTACTGCGTTTTGGAAATCTGGTTAAAAAAAATTTGTTTATGAAAATAACCTTAATTTTTGGCACTTTTTTTAATAAATTAAAAAACAGCTACAACATTTTTTTTAAAAAAATTGATAGAAATAAATCGCACGTACGTACATACATACACACAAACACATACGTAATTTCTTCCAAAAACACTTTAAATATACTCTAAAGACCTCAAAACGTGAAGATATGTTGAAAATTTCAATTTCGATTTTCGAGGCGATCACAAGAACTTCCCATAAACTGGGAAGTTAAAAATATGTGCGAAAAAATAAGTCAAAATGAGTCAAATCATATGTCTCAAGTTGGCATTTATGCCAAATCAATGAACAAACGCAATACAACGAATAACTAACCATAACCGAAACACCAAGCTCAAACTTTAAAATCATCTCGTTTGACACAGTCGGACCATTAAGAATCTCAAATGGTTAACGCTATATACTCACAATACAATGTGAACTCACTAAATTCATCGTTGCGTACTCCATTGAAACGAAAGAAGTGAATTTATAACTCCAAATCATCAAATAAATCATTAGGACAGAGAAACTGAATTCCTAAATGAAAATCTAAAGAAAAAGAGAGGCTACTACTCAAAATTCAACAAATATTTTCAACCCGTTACCATCACCAAACTTTAGGTAGCGTAAAGAAACCATCGAGTTCTAAATGAATATGTTCTAAATTTTGCAAACGAAAAAAAGAGACAAATGGATCCCATATTATACCTTCGCGTATAATATAACACTATATGTAAATAATCAAAGTAGTTTTTGTGAAGTTAGACCTTAGACAGACGAATGAGGTTTGAGCGAATGCTAATTGCCGTTCAATGAGCATTCAGTGGAACAGTGACACACGAAGGAGTGAATGACGTTTGACGTCATTTTTTCGACAAAGTGGTGGAAAATGGACTCGTTACTTAATGAAATATAAATTTGATTCAACAGCTCCTTTACATTTCATATTGTTCTATTAATAACTGCAATTAACTATACTTAAATTTAAAACTCACACACTTACATATAAACTAGCTTAACTTTTATTAATTTTACCAGCCGCAGCTTCTTGTAACGCTAAACTGCGTGCTAAAAAGTTCTTTGTGACCACCATCAACTCATTTTTTTCCTATTTGCTTCTTCAAGCAATTCGTGCGTTGATTTCATGTCTGCTTCCATTAACAGCCGGGTTTTTTGCATCTCTTGCAATATTTCTTGATGTATTCTTACCATGAATACATCAACAGCTTCACGTCGGCATCCGTCCATATCTGTCAAAATGTCGTTTGACAGCTTGACAACTGGAAAACATATGTTTTTTTCATATTTTCCAATCGTTTTCAAATTTTTTACGCTGCATGGCGCTGATATTGAAAGCGAGATGTATTGATTTTACGATCAATTATCATTCGTCAATAAGCATCCGAATGATTGTCTCAATGAGCTTCAAATCGCATTCGCAGAGACACACGCTACGTCTAATTATAATTCGCACGGCAATTATAATCGAAATGCTTCGTCTGTCTAGGGTCTTACCTTTTTCACCCAATGATATAATATCAAATAGAGAACCACTATATAATTTAGATTACTATGTTAACCCTTGGTAAAATAGTGACATTGCGGAGCTGCGGAAGGAGTTTAGGAAGTCCTTCAATCGGGCTAAAAAATCCAATGACTGGTCTTCCTATGAACTCAAACTAAAGTTGTTTAAATGCTCCATCAGAAAAGCAAAACGCACCTCGTGGACAAGTTTCTGTGCAGAACTAGAACACTCCAAGGATGTCAGTCGTCTGCGAAAAATTATGACGTCCTCTCCCGTATTTTTAGGGTCTATCAAGGGTGTAAATGGAACTTGGACCAAATCCAGCTACGAGACGCTAGCCATTCTCATGGACACGCACTTCCCGGGCAGTGATGATATGGATTACAAAACTGATTTACACAAGCTCCCGAAATGCCTGTCAACCGCTGTGCCTGTATATGACAGGCTGCTACGCTGGGCAATCAGCTCATTTCAACCCTTTAAATCCCCTGAAATGAAGAACATTTTACTTGTTGAGATCCAGCAGGGAATCAATATAAAGCTACCGTGGCTAAAGGCCATTTTCAAAGTATGTCTACAGATGGCTTATATTCCACAGCGGTGAAAAGAAGCTGAAATAGTCTTCATACCCATAGCGAGCAAGACATCCCACTACTCACGTAAGAACTATAGACCTATCAACCTAACCTCTTTTCTGCTGAAAACTCTGGAATGGCTGATAGAAATTCATTCGAGAGCTACCCTGCAACCACTCTCTAGTGCGCAGCACGCATACACACAAGGGAGATCGGTTGAAACAGCTCTTCAGTCGCTTACCAGCTACATCGAAAATTCGCTAAGCGTCAAAGAATATACGCAGGCGATTTTTCTAGACATCGAAGGTGTATTCAATAACGTCAGCCACAAGGCTATTGAGAAGGCACTCGCTGATAACAATGTAAATGATAACCTGATAAGGTTCATTGTACAACTGCTAAGCAGCAGGAGCATCAACTCCACACTAGGAGACAGCATCCTAAGAAGGCGGATGTGCAGAGGTACCATTCTATGGAACTTAGTGGTGAACAAGCTCCTGTCAACAATAGAAACGACGATGTTGCAATAGCAATATCGGGTTAACAGGGACAGGAAGACTGCAGCTATTGCAATCACCGGGACTATACGCACTACCCCGACAAAGGCATTGTTTATGCTATTAAATTGGCTCCTGACGTAGTTCCTAGCGAAACAGCAGGCCAACTACTCTGCTATTCGAAATAAAGCTCTAAATCTCTGCCATGATGGGAACATCGGTCACTCCTCCATATTAAGGAGGTATGGACCAATGCCAGAAAAAGTAGAATACACTCCTCCGATTCCCTGCTTCCACAACAATGATGGATCAAAGATGGATGGAAAAATTTGCTTTGATAATTTCTCCGAACAGCTAGACTATCCTTCCAACTAACAGATCACTGCAGTGTTTTTCAGGTAGAGGTCATCGCAATACATAAGACAATGGACTGGCTGCGAAATCAGAAAATTTCTATAAGAAATCTCATCATTTTTTCTGACAGTCAAGCTGCTATTCAATCATTATCCAACATGTATACCTCATCCAAAATTGTAATGTAATGTCGCACGCAACAAAACGAGATGTCGCTTCAGTGTGAAGTGTTTTTTTTCTGGGTACTGGGTCATAGTGATATACATGGGAACTACAAATCTGATGCCCCAGCTAGAGCTGGCACTGAGCTCCAGGATTATACACTAACACCCCAAGTCGGCCATCCATTGGCCTCCGTCAAGCTAATTTTAAAGCAGTATTATACAGAGGCTGCAAATAGGGCCTGGCTGCTGGAAGAAACCTGCAGGACAACCAGGCAAACTTGGCACACACTAAGCTCAAAGCACACCAAGCAGCTCCTCAACACCAACCGTGAAACATTAAGTTTTATAATATCCGCACTGACGAGGTATTGTCTCATTGGCAGACATGCAGAAAGACTGGGTGCCCCTTTCCACGATTTCTGCCACAGCTGCAGATCGGAGGATGAGGAGGAAATGATTCAACATTTTCTGTGCAAATGCCTAGCACTATCCAGGAAACGCATGCAAACTCTAGGCTCACCTTTCCTGGATAACCTCATGGAAGCAGCCAGTTTAAATATTAGCTGCGTAGCCGGTTTCATACGAGAATCTTAATGGTTCTCGTCACCCAACAGGTTTAAGTGCCGCATCGTATCTAAATGTTGTATCACAATGGGCCTATCTTGACCTAAGTGAGCCGCCTTTAGACAAAAGGGGCTGCCAAGACAACCAACCAATGTTAACCCTTAAAACCCAATCATATTGGATGAAATAACGAAAACTTGTTGGTTTGTACGTCGAATCGACTAAGATTAAGGTTTTAGGGTTATTGAACTTAAGATAAGATTGCAACGATCTGTACGAATAGCTAGAATCTTATTGAATACCGCTAAAGAAACTACAAAAGAAATATATGCTAAAAATTGTGATGAGACGAAAATTGAATTCGGCGACTACATAATTGTCAAAATTTACAATAAAAAAAGGAACAAGCCCCTACAAAGGTCCATACAAAGTAGTACAAAGATTCGGAGTAAATAATAAATTCAGAATTAAATATAAACATAAAATTTATCATAACAATATTGTTGCGTTCGCCACGCAACGTGGTCAATCAGCAACTCATACGGGCAAAATATGGGACTGCGCTGTTCTTGAAGATCCCAAACCAATATTTAGGTAAACGCAGTCTTTTGAAAATTGATAATGCTACGTTCGCCACTTCACCCACTCAAGTTATTAATGAATTAAATTGTTATTAATGAATTATATTGTAGGGAGAAGATCAATTTAGGCCAAAGGTTTGCTTTACATAAATATAGGGGAGATGTTTGTATGTTAAGGATATTGGATTAGATAGCTAAGTAGCTAGTAAGGTTTTTATGGAGAGTGTTCCTGACCGTGCGCGTAAGGCTGCGTAAATTAAGTATCTTCAACAGCATAATGCATTTCAGTCAACGTCACAGACTCTGCAGATAAGTTGCCAGCAATCACAACACAAACAACGCTCACACAATCGCCGCAACAGATCCAAATTCAGGCTCCGTCCGGTCTATGATATGCCAATGGAGTCTGCTATGCGTCTGTAATACCCACAACCATTGGCACTTGCAATTCCTCAGCATTCCAACCACATCACTAAGCAGTACCCCCCCTCCCGGGGTGCAACGCTCTGGCCAATCGCACGAAGCGGAAATCGTCAGCTGACGTGCGTCGACAAAACCGGTCCCAAAGCTAGAAAAGCTTCGACGGGTTCCGAAAACTCGTGGGCCGTTGTCCGTCGATGCTGCAAACGGGATCGGATAAACTGCTGGCGGATTATTCTGTGCGGAGCTTGAGTATTGAAAAGCAAGTACGTTTTGGTGTTGGACTGCAGCTCGAGGGTTGAAATTGCGGACGGTTGCTTAACTTAGAATCGTTATCTTGCCTTTGCTGGAGGAACAAAAAGAGGACGACGGACAACAAGCAGGGGAAATAGGCTTAAGATGAAGAAAGTAATTGTAAGTAAAATAAAGTATTTATAGATAGGGATAAATAGGTAGGTTTAATAATAATAATTAAAAAAAAATAGTGCCTTGAATAGATTGGTCATCTGTGTGAAGTGACGAAGCGAACGTCGCGTTGGTCCCTGGTTTGCAATCCTATTTCTTGGAATCCCTCAGTTGGTCAGTGGTTTTGCGTCGTCGCAAATCCTGTTCCGGATTCGCGGACAGGGCAGTCCCGGCGTAGAAACGGCTGGCGCTCTTTTGAAAACAATTCTCACAGTCCTCTTCACGGGTTTAAGCCGAGTGGGACTGTCCAAACCGTGGCGAGGATTGGCTGCGGTGCAGTGGTTGAACGTGACACGAAAAAGGGTTGTAACATGTAGCACCCAACGTGACGCTGTTAAAAAACAGGTCTTTGGCAATTGGGTTCGGCAGCGTTTGAACGGCGAATACGTCGATAGGTTCCGTGAGTGTGTATATGAAATTAAAGTGGTAGAATTCAAAGTGCTTACACGTGCATCAAATATCGGAAGTGTGCTGATTGCGAGTGTGTGAATTTGCGGGTGTGTAAAATCGCGGCGGTGAAATAGCGGAAAAGAAATTTTATATTTAGTAATAATCAAATAAACAAGGAAATGACTTTTGTCCCGTTTAGTTCGTATCTCTTTTCTTTTTGTGCTGTCCTCCCCCTTTCTATATTCAACACGGCGAAGCTCACCAAAGCCCTGGCTGACCACTTTAACAAGGAGAAGCTGACGTATCAATTGAAAGTACCCAGCATTCCTACGGGTACCATCGAGGCCATACGGAAGCTCCGGGACAATTGAAACTTCCAACGCGCTGAATGTAGAACAATGGTTTATTTCATAGTTCTTCATTATTTGATGAAATGTTTTATTGAAAAATTCTTTTACATCGTCGGTGTGCAGATTCCTGGGTATACGCTGTTGTTTGAGAATAGATTCTATAGCCTCACGAACATCATTAGCGCTTTTACTTTTGACTGGTACATCCCAATCAAATTTGCAAAAACTGTCAATTACTGGTAGAAGATACTTATAACCGCTTTTTTCATGTGAGTAAGCATTCATATCAACCAAATCTGCCTGCCACAAATCGTTTATACGTCTGATAGTGACTCGACGCCGATTGAATCTTTAACATGCTGGTCTATATATCTCGCCAACAATTCGTTGTCTACTCATTGTGGTAAAAGCTTGAAATATTACTTGCACGATTATATTTACGTGCAATTTAGCAGAAAAGATGACTCACTTTAGACACCCTTTCACAATGATGGTTGCAGCACCTTCTGGTTGTGGGAAGACGAAATTTTCTTTGCTTTGAAGCTGCCTATTTCATATCTTTGTTATTAAGCGGAATTCAATTTAGGAACGAAGAGCTACTTGGTAAAGAGAAGCAATTGGGAGCCACAACATAGCAATTACGAAAGCAGGTGTTTAACAAAATTGCGTCAGCAATCCAAGGATCTATATCCCGAACCGCTAAAGAGTCCGGCACTGAAATATGTCCCGATGAGTGGATTAAAACTGATTTTCACACCATTATTAACATGCCATACAAAACAGCCGATGGATCAAATGCTACAGCTCCTGTTCCAATCGAAGTGGATAAAACCGATGATATTGCTGGCTTATTCATCGACGCTTTCCTAAAACCACCCGTTGAGAAACGCGACGCCGAATCGATCGATGCAACAATAAAAGAGTCGTTTGTTAAATCAATAATGCTGGACAGTATAAGTCAGCTGGTAAAATCATTGTCTGTACTTGAAAAAAGGACACGTTGTGACACATCCTCCAAGGCTGTTGATGATTGTGAATATCATTACACCCAGAATAACTGGAAGTAAACTAGTAAAAAATCTACGAGCGATCCCGTTGGGAGGTTGTGATAGTGTTTTCAGATTTGATCATCTAGAGTACTGTCCACTTGAGAAAACTTTTATTGAAAGTATCTCAATCAAAATTACAGACCATCATGGCGAGCTAGTCAACTTTGAATCTAGCTTTACTCCAACTTTCATCATGCTTCATTGCAAACGAAGGTAAGAATCTAATAATATTCACAAGTTCGAAATAACAACATAGTTTTGATAAGGGATTTAACCCCACTCTATGCTAATGAGATGAATTCACACTACGCACATTACTTCCTTGGCCAGAGAGGGGGTAAATTTTTCTTTCATTGGAGAATTGTATCGATCGCCACTTGTTTACCAGCGAGCAGGGGTGTTGGTAGTTTTTTCAGTGGGCTGGTACGCTATCTTCAACCAATATTTTTGTCTGGAGCAAAAGCCACAGGTAAACAGGTCGTCGAAACAGGAAACTCCATTTTTAAAAAGGCAGGAAACAGACCACTGAAGCAGGCACTAAAAGAATATGGAAAATCCGCAGTATACGAATTAGCGCAAAAAGGTTTAAATAAAATATTTGACAAAATGGAACGTAAAGGTAAGAGGTTAGCTAAACCTTACACAAAGAAGCAGCTAAAATCAGTGCCTAACTGTAAAAAAGGGCAAAAAGTGAGAAGGTTATCATCGAGCAAGACTATAAAAACTATAAAAAGACGACGACAACCAAAGAGGGGTGCATTGGATATGTTTGACAAGTAGATAACACTATGACAATGCAGAACGAAAGTATGAAGTTTGAATGGGATATTTTTGCCCCACCACCGATTCAAAACAGCATTCTGAAGACCGAAGAGGTTGCTTACAAACCCATTGCATCACTGGACACTTCTTCGGTGTTGGAATTTGTCACACTCAGCCATGGAGATACATATCATGACTTATCCAGCATTTACTCACGACTCAAGGTGCAGCTGATGAAACTATAGAATGGTGAAGAAGAACTTTTCACGGGGAAGGAGAAATTTAAGAAAGCTGATGTGACTGATATTTTAGCTGATCCCGTTGGTGTAGCTACCAACCTCATGCATTCACTTTTTAGACAATGCACTGTACAATTGAATGGTAAGAATATTGCTCAGACAGACAACAATTACCAATATCGCGCCTATATTGAATTTACTAAACTATGGTCAAGACGCTGCATCAACTCATGTCAAATCAGCCGGTTGGTATCTAGATCAGAATGAGATGGACATGATTGAAGACTCAAGACCTGGCGGTGGTCCCACTGAGTTGAATGAGGGCCATCTTAAAAGGTCTGAAATGGTGGAAAAGAGTAACGTCGTTGAACTAATGGGCACAATTCTCAGTGATCTCTTAAATCAACTCTTAATGAATGGAGTCGACTTCCGTGTAACACTTTCATTGGAAAAACCGGAATTTTATTTGTACTCAAAAGACGATGTTTCTAGTCCACGCGTAAAAATTCTAGAAGCGACAATGTTCATGAATCATGTTACGGTCAATACCAGTACTACGGTAGTTCGTAGCACATGAACCTGTATTACAGCGCTCGAATGCAGTATACCCGTACATGCCGTTGGAGGTGAAAACCTATACACTATCCACCAACACCTATACTCTATCTCTTGATAACGTAGTCATCCGGCAATCACCGAATCTACTTGTTTTTGGAATAGTGGATAATGACTCTTACACCGGAAAGCGCACAAAGAGTCCATTCAACTTCAGGCATAACAATATTTCTAAATTCAATCTATCAGTAAATGGTGTTCAAGTACCAAACCTTCCTCTAGAGTTTGATTATTCGCACGAAAAATCAGTTAGCACTTAAGGATACCTTTCTTTGTTCAAGGGGACTGGAATCAATTATTTCGATAAAGTTCATCAGATTTCTAAGAAATTCTTTGATGATGGCTGTTTTCTGTTAGCATTTGATTTAACAGCGGACAACTCAAACGATTTGTGATGCGCTAGTTTGTTAAACCAAGGTGTGGTAAGGATCGAGGAAAGATTCAGAGAAGCTTTAAGGAAAAGCGTCACCTGTATCATTTACGCAGAATATGACGGAAGGCTTGAAATTGACAAAAATCGAAATATATTTACAAGTTTTTAAAAAATATATACATATCACAATAACAATCAGATTTCAATATTATTCACTCCAGTACGCAGCAGAAGCCAAGACACATTGCCTTGTAAATGTTGAATACTTCTCAACAGGTCACTCAACCTTATTTAAGAAATATCGCTAACTGGGTTCACATCACAGAGCAAACTTTACTCAAAAGAAATTACGTATAAATATCCTACCACCTTGACCATAGCAACAGATCAGACAGGCGTAGTTGGAAACTTGGAACTCAAGCAATTCGACGAGGATCTTATCAGATCTTTGGGGAAGTTTTCAACAGTGTTTGTGAACGGAGAATCAGCAAAAGAATTCTTACAAAGCTATGTGACATCACATACAAAGGTTGTTAACCTTGAAATCATATCCCTGAACGACCAGGAATAAACACGATAGAGATTATCAACACATGAAGAAGTAATATTAGAACAAACAGATTTTTTCAAGGTATATACCCCTGCGATCGTTTGCCTTGGAAAATAAAAAAAACCTGCATGCGTCATCGCCAACACCAATCCGGCCGGTGAAAGAGGGAGCCATTGGGTTGCATTTTCTTACCCCAAAAAAGGACCGGCATAATATTTTGACTTGTTTGGGAAATATCCTGATAGGAAGTAATTTAGACAATTCCTTCGACATAATTGAAAAGCGTTTGTGAATAATAAGCTGCGGTTACAAGGTAACTTCTCGACAACATGTGGGCAGTATTGCAGCGTCTTCCTTAATTTTTGCTGAAGTGGCAGGAGTTTCAAAAGATCTTTTTAGTGTAGGAGTTTCAAAAGATCTTTTGAAACTCCTACACTACAGGTAGAAGTTTCAAAAGATTTCTCAAATGGTTTTCTCCTACAAATTATAATTTCAGTGATGATGAAATAATTGAATTATTCCGAAATATTTATTTGAAGAACACTTTTCAAAATGGTGGGGATTGCCAGATCTGTTGACGAGGAGTTGGCGGTATTAAAGCTGTGTGATCAAGAGCTGAAAATTGGTTTTTTGTTTCAACTCTAGCCACAGTAAGATGGCTTCAAGCTCTAAACCTGTATCAGCAGCAAGCAAGCGTTCGCGAGGCACTAAGATCAGCAGTTCACCCAGTCGAAAGAAGCCGAAAGTCAGTGAAATACCTGGAATAACTGACTAAGCTTTTAAAGCTGAAGGCAACACAGCCAATTTTTATTCTTAAAACGAGAACATAACCCGCAGTGCTAAGAAGCATTGCGAAGAAATACTTCTGAACTAAATTTACTAGATGGACTGCAGCCATAAACAAAAAGTCGCTCTTGGGTTTGATGTACCGACGTTCGAGGCGAAAATCATCTTAAGTAGGAATTGCCGTTGTTCCGCCTCAACAACATACGCAGGATGGGTTTCGCTGTCCAAGCATCTGAAAAAATTACGCAGTAAAGTGGAGTACCCCAACAACAAACTCGGATTATTGCAAACACACCAGATACCAGTAGGCGAAGTTTGCTTAAAATTACAGGTGGAAGATCTACTTGAACTGTTTGAAATGATCGACTTCTTCAACCTGGTAATGTTTCACTACAAAACCTCCTCAGACAGTGTTAAAGAATTCTACAGCAATTACGTGAACCGTTGCAAGGAAAAGAAAGTAACAACGCTGTTAACTGACGACACAGTTTGTGATTCACATCTTGTCTCAGGAGCAACACCATGAACACTGCAAGTTGTCTTGAAAGTTTTAAGCTCTTTTAGTTTTGGTATTTCCAGCTGAATGATATTGGCAAACGGTAAGTATTTTCTGATAAATTTCTCCTTCACGGCACCTCGCAGATAAATTTTACAGCCTGTATTATATTCCTGCAAGACTTCTGGTATAGTATTGTAATTCGTGCCGCCGTCACTCCAGCTAAGTCCATTTATGTTGCTAACTTCATACAGATTTTGTCTTCACGCAGCACCCGTAAATTCCTGGTATGAGAACGGAGGTGTAAAGTGGTGGACGATAGGCTGAACAGAATCAAAGGTGAGTATACCCAGTTCTCTTATAAAACATTGCTTATTGTTCCCGCTTACAAACTGGATATCGAAAATAAACTCCTGCATGTTTCCGAAGGGAGAAGAAAACATAAAATAAAAATTTATATTCAAATGTAATCTTTTTATATTTTTCGATCTTAGTACAAAGATTTTCTTGCCTCTGAAATCTAACGCTTACTCTTTTTATATTTGCGCGGTTGTGTGACTACTTTTCTTGATGGTGTATGATTGCCCTTCAATGTATTGTGTGTGATTTCACATAGAGTTTTAGTTACTTGTGGATCTGCGGTTTTCAATATAGCCTTTCTTCAACACGGACTAACTTTTTTAAGAACATATCGATGGTAAAAGTGTGACACTTCGTAACTGACATTTTGGCGAAAATCACTTTTTCTTGGAAATCTGTCACAGAATCGATTCAGAGTCTTCACAAAAATTTTGGTATCTGAAATCAGCTTATATTGCAAGTGCAATGCATTTTAGTGGCAACTTGTAAAATGAAATGATGTGTCTACCTTCGAGTGATAACGCCTATATGCATTTACATGTTGTCACAGACAATTAATCTGCATGGGTTACCTGCGATTTCAACCCACATTATCCTTTACTTGTAGTCACAAACACTTCTTATGATGGTATGAAGATCCAATAGTTTCGTCATTAGTTTGTAAAATCAAACCGAAAAGAATCGTAAATTCCGATGAAAATGCGAGCAGAGGGCAAAGTTCTTTCATCTACCATATTAAAGATTTGCACAGTGTTAAGCTTGAAGTATGCAAGAAATTTTTCCTGTCTAACTTTGCCATTGGCAAATGAAGTGTCCGCCATTGGACTGAAGAAGAAAGTACTGGGATGCACCCTTCTAGTTTAGTAAAGTACTCAAAACGGAGCATCAAAGGTACTACTGTAAATGCGGGTATAGATTTTCTGTGAAAGTTGTTGGATAGTCTACCAAAATTTCCATCACATTACTGCAGAAAAGACACCAGCAAGCTTTATATTGAGCCAATTTTTGGCGATACTATTTGCAAATTACACCGAGAATATTTGCGGGTCTGTTAAAATGCCGAAGGTCAAACAAAGAAGACTTTGTCACTGACAACATTTACGAAAGTGCTTAAAGAGCAGAATATTGCGTTCCAACCACCAAGGAGAGATAGATGCGATACGTGCATTGCAAAAGAAAAAGGGAACACAGTGGATACACACAATTACAATATTCATACTTCAAAAAAGGAATCTGCTCGTAATGAAAAAGAAAACGACAAAACACGTTGCAAGGAAGGTAAATGTTTAGTCTTAACACAAGATTTACAAACAGTAAAAGTGTATCCTATGCTTAATGCATCAGCTCTTTACTATAAAACCAAATTATGCTGCCATAATTTCACTATCCAAAATATTAATTCACTTCACACAAGATGTTATTGGTTTGATGAAACCGAAGCAGATTTAAGTGCGAATACTTTTGCCTCTTGTTTAATTGATTACCTGCTCGAAATATGTAGCGAAAACAAAGACATAATTATTTGGAGTGATAACTGTTGTTATCAAAATAAAAAATTTTTTTTTCCAATGCGATTTTGCATTTTGCTATGGAGAAAAAAATAGCCGTGTATCAAAAATTTATAGGAAAAGGACACACGCAAATAGAAGTAGATTCTGTACATGCAGCTATAGAAAGACAGGCAAAAAACAAACACATTTACATACCATATGACTACTGTAAGTTAACAATGGAAGCTAGGAGAAAGCAGCCATACGAAGTAAAGCTGGTATCTCATTGAATGAGTAAAAACTGTGATACACACAAAATCTATCCATCGATTAGACCAGGTCGGAAAACTTCTGAACCCACTGTGAATGACATTAAAATTATTAAATATTCTCCGGACGGTTCAATCAACATCAAATTAGCATTCAATGAAGTTTGGATACAACTACCAGTCAGACGAGCGTCATTAAGAGAAATCGCTAAATCGTTGTCGTATTTTGATCTACTTTATGAAGAGAGAATTAAAATTAAGTATCAAAAATGGTTGCAACAAATAAAACAGGTGATACCGAAAGATTTCCATGACTATTACGATAATCTGCCTCATGGATTACGTTGTACTTAAGGTTTTACGATCAACGACCCATTATAACTTAAATATAATGTTTCATTACAAAATTTTTCTCTGAATATTTACAATGTTTCCAATGTTGATGTAAATTCCCTAATATTGAAAAGATTTTATATTATATAAGCTAGTGTAGAGATCTTAAATCTCAACCATACTAATAATGCCCAACGTGCCGTAAGCAATTACATATCCTGCATACGGAAATGAGAGCCCACACAAGTTGCGGAATATCCCGAGCAACATGCACACGAGCATTTCAAAGCAAGGAATCCAATAAATTATGTTCAAAGAACACATTCTTTCAACCATTGTCTTTGACCGCGTGCGACATTAAGACAATGCATACAAAAGGCATTGAGCCCAACATAGACAAGTGCGTATGAGCATTGGAATAAAGATAATGCTGATGCACATGTAAGTTCATTTCACTTGTTTTAAATTGCAACCACATGTGCAATATTGAGTATTGAATAGTGCTATGCTGAATAGACTTAAGATCATTTTTTGTAAATAAAATAGTCTATATAAACGACGAAATAATAAAGAAACGAACTGAAGTATTACTGACTTCAAAGAGCGACGTAAAGCTGCTCTGTTCTAAAAAACGAACACTAGTCATTTTATTTCTCATCTTATTACGGCTGATTTGTCTTCGACAAATAACGCCTTTGTACTTGCGGAACCAAGGCCGCTAAGAAAATATACTTGGTAGGTATTTTTGCGCTTCCTGCTAAAAATGCATTTTTACTAATAGTGCATTCGCGAACCCCTTTCTTTTATTTCCCACTCAAACTTTATGTGGCTCTACGACCAACACTACATGGCGATCCCGCAATCAATTAAACGATCCTGCGATTAATCGACCCTTTAAACGGCCATACAATGATGAAGACGCGACAAGATGAACGCAGCGGAGCTAGAAGTCATCAACAGAAAATTTGAAGAGGTGTTTGCCCTATGCGCAGCTAACACTGCCATTAAACCTGTGACGACCCAAAAAAGCACGGAAGAGTATGATCCACGGAATCCTGCGATCAACAAGGAGGAAATAGTATCAAAGAAATCAGGCCCACAACCAATCACGATCGAGCAGTATAAAAGCCGAAACCATCAAAGTTACGCTCCAAGGCCTATTAAACCAGCAGATACGAAAAAGAAGAGGACCAGAGGAGGAAAAGCCTTCAAACAAAGGAAACACCTGAAGGAGCTATACGTCCAACTCAGCATCGAGTCAAGTGCTGAAAATATACAAAAAATTAGGAAGGATATCCACGAACAACGACAAAATGCTAGGCGACACAAAAATTAAAAAGAAAAAATATTTAAAAGACTGTAATCAAGACTGAAGCATTGTAATAGTAGAATAATAATATATATCATGAGCTAGATGTCTGCATTATTTAACTTAAAAAATATTTTATCAAACTTAAAAAAGACACCAAATAGAAATTATACGCATAAATTTCTCATCAAAACTCTCCTTGCAATCGAAGATTTAAGAGTTCAATTCAAAGAGCAACTACAGAATAATAAACAACCAGAAGCTGAGCAACTCTCTGATAAGCTAAAATTCAAAGAGATTTTTGAGGCAATACAATCAAGTATTAAAGAAAAAATGACTGATGATACAGTACCCACATTAGATGACACTTTAAACATGGATATCTCCAATTTTCTAAAAGTAATTCCCGAATTTGCCAACAAATTCAATGATCTACACAGATTCCTAAACGTTGTCGAAATAATTGAAAAATCAGTCCCAGCATATCAAAAGAAGGACTTTATAACCCTTATAATCAATACCAAATTGAACGGTTCTACACGAACAAAATTAAGCCCTTTACCATCCTCCGACAACTTTGATTCACTAAAAACGAATCTTCAACAAATTTTTAGACCCACAAAATCTGCTTCGTGTATATTGACTATGATTACAGATATTCAACAAGGAACTAATGAATCAGTTACTAAATTTGCAGAACGGTTAGATGAATTATTAGCTGAACTAACGTTAACACAAATAAGTGATATCGGTGAACAAGGTCGGGACACGATATCAAAAACAAATGATATTCTTGCCTTGAACAGTTTTAAGAAAGGTCTACGCAATAAATATATTATACAGACTCTAGAAGCTAGTAGAATCTCAAAATACAGAGAAGCAATTTCGTTAGCCGAAAATTCAGAAATGAGCATAAAGGAAAATAGATCAATAATGCAAAATGGAGAAATATACCATTTCTCATCTAATAGATACCCCAGAAATAATAGAGGTAATTTTCATAATAATAGCTATAATCGTCAAAATAATAACATTAACAATAGATATAATAACAATAACAGATATAGTAACAACTATAGGAACCCCAATCCTAGATACGATAATAACAATATTAACAATACCAATAACAGTGGTAGGAATTACAATCAAAATAGAATTAACTATAACAATAGGAACAACAATATTAATAGAAATAATAATAACCGTGCATATTCTCTACCAACAAACAGAAATCCTACAAACCGAAATTATAATCGACAGGGAAACTAATTAGCCCCAGATACCACACAAATGGTCCAAAATATGGTCACTCGGGGAATAAAAACGCAAAACTAGGGAATGTCGAAACATTTAACAGTGAAGGAACTACAAATTATGTCCATATTAAAACAGATAATAAGAAACTAACATTTTTAATAGATACTGGAGCGGACATCTCCATATGCAAATTATCGGCCACATCAGGAATACAAGAAATTAACTCGGAAGAACATTGCAAACTCACGGGCATAACTAAAGAACAAGTTGGTACTATAGAGACAACAATTTTAAATTTTAATATAAATAACCATTCACTACAGCACAAGGTACACGTAGTAAACGATGATTTTCCACTATTAACAGATGGAATACTTGGACGAGATTTCTTTAAAAAACATTACGTTAAAATCGACTATGAAACTTATACTATTTCTCTTAATGTAAACAGTTCTGAACATATTATTCCATTGCAAACTGAACTTTTTCAAATCAAAATACCCCCTAGAAGAGAAATCATTCAACAAATAAATATTAACGTAGAAGAAGACAGTCTAATCTGCGCTGAACAAATTAACGAAAACATATTTATTGGCAACACGATCATCCCTTTCAAAGGAATTAAACACGTTAATATTTTAAATACTTCAGATAAAGAACAATCTATAAACACTTCTGATCTAAAATTCAAAATAAAACCTTTGTCAAAATTTTTCATTTACAATCAAAAGCAAACTTCATATAAAACTCAGAATAAACTAAAGAGATGGGAAAAAGTAAGGAAGCTAATAAAAATAAAAACAACAGATACACATGCAAAAGATACTTTGGAAAAAATTTGTGAACAATTTCAAGACATTTTTTACCTAGATAATGAAAAACTTACGTCCAATAATTTCTATAAACAAACACTTCATACAACCGACAACACTCCGGTTTACGTGAAGAATTATAGATTACCACATACGAGTTATAAAGAAATCAACAAACAAGTACATGACTTATTAGAAAAAGACATAATAGAACATTATATCAGTCCACACAACTCACCACTTCTAATAGTACCAAAAAAGAGTGAAAATGATTCCAAACAATGGAGATTAGTAGTTGACTACAGACAACTTAACAAAAAGTTGGTAAGCGACAAATTTCCATTAGCTCGTTTAGAAGACGTTCTAGATAGAATCGGAAGAGCAAAATATTTCTCAAGTCTAGATATGACAAGCTCATTCCACCAAATAGAGCTAAACGATGAATCAAAAGCGCTAACTGCATTTTCGACCAACAATGGTCATTACAAATTTAAGAGATTACCATTCGGACTCAAAATCTCATCCAACAGCTTTCAGCGGATGTTAACCATCGCACTTTCAGGCCTTGATGCCAATGCATTTTTGTACGTAGACGATATAATTGTCTTCGGATGTTCATTACAACACCATAACGACAATCTGATTAAAGTATTTGAACGTTTACGTAAGTACAATTTAAAACTGAACCCAAACAAATGCAATTTGATGGAAAATGAAGTTGTTTACTTAGGACACTTAATCACGTCCAAAGGTATCACAGCCGATCCAGAGAAATGCAAAGCAGTTCACAATTACCCTTTACCCAAAAATGCAGACGAAACGAAAAGATTTGTAGCATTCTGCAATTACTACAGACGCTTCGTAAAAGATTTCGCAGCAATAGCAAAACCACTCAATGAGTTATCGAAAAAGAATAAGCCATTCGAATGGACTCAAGATTGTCAAAAAGCATTTGAAAAACTTAAAAATACTATTACCGAGAGCCCAATATTGCAATACCCAAATTTCGATAGAGAATTCATTCTCCCAACTGATGCATCTGACTATGCGTTAGGAGCTATTCTATCACAAGGTGACATAGGCAAAGATCTACCTATATCGTATGCAAGCCGTTCACTGAATATACATGAGATAAACAAGCCAATAAACGAAAAAGAATTATTAGCTATTCATTGGGGAATCAACCATTTTCGACCATATTTATATGGGAGGAAATTTACAGTCATTACAGACCATCGCCCACTAGTTTCTCTCTTTACGCACAAAAACCCTTCGTCAAAATTGACAAGAATCAGAATAGATTTGATGGACTATAATTTCGAAATTATTTTCAAACAAGGTAGGATAAATACCAATGCAGATGCTTTATCAAGAATAAAGTTAGATTCACAGCAGCTACAAGATATGATACCAAAAAATATAAACATTGTGACAAGAAGTAAAGCGAAAGGAAAAGAAGAAAACGCTACAAAAGTATCGGAAGTAAGCAAAAAACGGAAGAAACAAAACTCTATTACCATTAATGAGTCTGATCAACCCTACATGTGGAATGGAACTTCTGTATCCGACGTTAGAAACTTACCAATTCTAGAATCCCGAATATTAAAACATAATATACGAAGATATAATAAAAAACGCGCGATTAATAATAATAATTTGCCACGAATTGAAATTATAGATAAAAGGCGGATATATGTAGAATGCAGCGATAATCCTCACCGAGACTTAGGTCAGGAACTGGAGAAACTCATCAACAAACTACATAATAACAATATAAGCAAGGTAGCTTTACGCAATGATGATGAAATATTCAAATATATGAAGAAGAATGAATTGATGAAATTATATAACAAAGTGCACAAAGAAAATATAAGTAAAAGGCAAATGAGAATTGAAGTAATTATTTATGAACCGCCCAAAGAAGTGAAACAAGTAACTGATCAACTAAGGTTAATTAGTGAACATCACAATAATAGTCACACAGGTATCAGACGAACGATAGCAAAGTTAAAACAAAGATATGTATGGAAGAATATGAACAAAATGACCAAGAATTATGTAAGAAACTGTGAAATCTGCCAAAAGAACAAGATTGTCCGACATACTAAAGAAAAATTTGTAATAACCGATACCCCTAATAAATGTTTCGAAACAATTGAAATTGACACTGTAGGACCACTTAGAATATCAAACGGATTTAGATATATATTAACTGCGCAATGCGAACTAAGCAAATATATAAAAGCAATACCTATAACTACAAAAGAAGCTGAACAAGTAGCTAAAGCTATAGTAGAGAATATAATATTAAGATATGGACATTTCCAACAACTCAAAACCGATCAAGGTACAGAATATAATAACGAACTTTTAAAATCTATTTGCAAATTTTTAGACATTGAACACACGATGTCAACACCTTACCATCATGAAATCATAGGTTCATTAGAACGTAATCACAGAGTACTCAACGAGTATCTGCAATCATTCTGTCAAGATCACGAATGGCACAAATGGATACCCTATTATGTATTCGCATATAACACTACGCCACATACTGATACTAATTACACACCATTTGAATTAGTACATGGTTATTTAGCACCCTTAACTAATACCACAGATTTAAATAAAAAACCAACCATATATGATTATGATAACTATCTATCAGAATTGAAAATACGTCTTTATAACGCTCAACAGACAGCTAGAAGATTGTTAATTGAAGCAAAACATCATAGAAAATATAAGAAAGAATTAAATACAAATGAATTAGAACTACAAATAGGTGATGAAGTCTATATAAAAAATGAAAACAAAAAAAACATGAATCACCATACAACGGACCATATATTGTATTAGAAAAACAAGGTGTAAACTCGTTAATATCAATAGACAATAAGGAAAAACTAATACACAACAATAGACTTAAGAAGAAACTGTAGATAAGAATAAGAAGCACATTATCAAAACAATAAATACTTTAATGTTATGCACCCATAGATTATATATTAAACAAATATTTTTCAATTGTACATAAACATCGATAGACCTAGAACAACAATAATGTAATATCAGCAAGCATTGAAATACCCAATTATCATTTTACGAAAATTTCTTATATTCTTCAAATACAATAAATTTTCTTTTCTAAAGGACGGAGGTGTAGAGATCTTAAATCTCAACCATACTAATAATGCCCAACGTGCCGTAAGCAATTACATATCCTGCATACGGAAATGAGAGCCCACACAAGTTGCGGAATATCCCGAGCAACATGCACACGAGCATTTCAAAGCAAGGAATCCAATAAATTATGTTCAAAGAACACATTCTTTCAACCATTGTCTTTGACCGCGTGCGACATTAAGACAATGCATACAAAAGGCATTGAGCCCAACATAGCCAAGTGCGTATGAGCATTGGAATAAAGATAATGCTGATGCACATGTAAGTTCATTTCACTTGTTTTAAATTGCAACCACATGTGCAATATTGAGTATTGAATAGTGCTATGCTGAATAGACTTAAGATCATTTTTTGTAAATAAAATAGTCTATATAAACGACGAAATAATAAAGAAACGAACAGAAGTATTACTGACTTCAAAGAGCGACGTAAAGCTGCTCTGTTCTAAAAAACGAACACTAGTCATTTTATTTCTCATCTTATTACGGCTGATTTGTCTTCGACAAATAACGCCTTTGTACTTGCGGAACCAAGGCCGCTAAGAAAATATACTTGGTAGGTATTTTTGCGCTTCCTGCTAAAAATGCATTTTTACTAATAGTGCATTCGCGAACCCCTTTCTTTTATTTCCCACTCAAACTTTATGTGGCTCTACGACCAACACTACACTAGTTAACTGACTGAACTGAAATGTTATATTATGATGTGTAATTTGATATCCACTTAAATGAATGAAATTGAAGAAAATCGAGAAATTTGCCCAAAGAAAGGATTTTTGTTTTAGTCTACTTATTACCTTTCCGCAGGATTACAACTGAGGTACCACGTATCTTCATAAAAGATGCAAATTTATGTTATGTGACAACGGGTATGTGCTTCAAACTCAGCAATCTGTTACGTTCGCCACGCAACGTGGTCGATCCCAAACCCATACGGACACAATATGGGACTGCCTTGTTTTGGAAAACCCAAACATTCGTGCGGGAAAACGCTTTCTTTCTAAAAATTGATAGTGCCACCTCAGACAATCAAGCCAATTAATGAATTAAATTGTTATTAATTAATTATATTGTAGGGAGCAAGTCAATGTAGACTAGAGTTTGAATTGTATAAATGTAGAGGACATGTAGGATGTAAGGATGTTAGATTAGATAACTAAGTAGGTAGTAAGTTCGTTATGGAGAGTGTTCCTGACAACGTCACAGACCCTGCAGATAAGTTGCCAGCAATTACGGCCACAAACACCGATCACCCAATTGCTGCAACAGATCCTAACACAGGCTCCGCCCGGTCTACGATGCGCCCAATGGAGTCTTCTATGCACCAGTGATACCCACAACCATTGGTACTGGCAATTCACCATGGTTAACGAGGGCCACGAGTATGCCACCAGCACTCCAAGCACGTCACTCAAGCAACAGCTGACGTGCGTCGAAAAAAACCGGTCTCTAATCTTTTGAAAGTTGCATTGAGCTCAGCTACCCAGCTGAGTGGACATTGACCACCGGACGCGGTAAAAACGGGACTGGGAGATCCCATATATAGGACCGAAGGTACAGCTGACGCTTCTTGTTTTCGGTGCGGAGCTTGAGTGTGGGAAGAAAGTACGAGGTGTACTAGTGGTAACGATGGGAAAATTCGGTTTGGAATTGGACGGCAGCTCGAGAGTGAAAATTGTGGACGGTTGCTTGTGTTGGGATCGTTTCTGGACTTACTGGAGGAACATAAGGAGGAGGACGACGGAAAACAAGCGGCGTAGATAGGCTTAAGAAGAAGAAACAAACTGTAAGTAAAATTAAGTAAACATAGGGATAGTTAAGCTTTTTTTAGAGAAAATAAATAGTGTATTAAGGAAAAAGCAGAGTGTTAATTGTGTGAAGTGGCAAAGTGAACGTCGCGTCAGCTCTTGTTACGATAGGAAATTTCTTATCCCATCGGTGGTTTGGTCGTCGTGGATCATATTCCCGTTTCAGGATTCGCGAACAGAGCAATCCCAGCGCAGAAACGGGTAGAGATGGTGACGGACGAGATAAGGGCGCTATCAGTGGATTTTTGGGGGGATGAGAAATCCACTATCTTTTGTCAGCCCAGGCAAAGACGGAGTATGGCCTGCGGAGCATTGATAACCTGCTACGGGAGAAGGAAGCAGAGGATCCTCTAATTGAGAAGTTGCGACGGCAGCTTATGCTGGCTTTTGGGCATATGCTGCTGCAGGCGGAAGAATTTGAGGAGAATCACGAAAACCTCGTGTTGGAGAAGGCTAAAAGCTCTGAAGCCAGGACGTTGCGACTAGACAAAGATGCGGCGACAACAACCGAAATTGTACCAAAGGAAAAGAAGATACAAAGTTGATGATCACAGAGCTGACCAACAAGTACCAGGCAGTCTGTGCTGATCACCAGCAAGCTTTGGACGACACCGAAGATTTGGAGAGGGAGAACGATCGGTTACGCATTCAACTTGGAGATGCACACAAACACCTCGTGGAAGATACATTGGCACGTGAAAACACGGAGGACACACTAGGATTGCTGCGGGCGAAAAACTGGAGTCCAAAGATCGTAACCAAGCGATAGAATTGACCGAAGCTCATTCTAGACATAAGTTAGAAATAAAGGAAATCAATGATTGTTTTACCGAGCAATACGAAGCGAAGCTGCAACAATCCGTCCAAGAGCTTCGCGAACATTATCAAAGGAGCTGGAGGAGATCGAAGTGTTCTATGAGAACAAATTTAAGATTCTGGAAAGTGAAGCGCAATCCAACCGCACCGCGGCTTCGAATATAACGGAGGAGTTAGGAGAGTCCCGAAGAATTGATAGCTTGTTCGCACGACTCGAGGAGTTGGAAGCCTAAAATGCGTCCTTGCATGGTCGAATATGAGACATAGAAGAAAAGCTTCGACTAGATCAGAGGTGCTCACGCATCAAGCTGGAAGATGGTCAGGAAGCTGAGGTCGGGGATAAAGTGAAGGTCTGTGAAGCTAAACCTATTGGAACAGATTTGGAAGAAGATGAGGACACCGATGCTGATGGAAGGGTTTCGAAGGTGATTGAGGAGAAGTCCACATGGGGTGAGGCTATGCCCAGAAGCAGGCAGTCGCGATTGGGTAGGATTGGTAGCAGGCAGTCTCTAGGAGGTGAGACTGGGCCTGAGCGCAAGAAGTCCCAATGGGCTGGGTCTGCGGGAAGGGAGTCTCATAGGAGTGGACTGGGGAAGACAAGTAGATAGCCGCAGCAAAGGGGACCTCATACGAGTAGAATATCACAGGAAGGGGGTACTGACACGCGAGGATCAAGGCATAAATACGGACTTGATAGCGGAAGGAGAGATCATACCGAGGAGGAAATGGAGACATACGATAGTACAGCTACAAAAGCTGTTTGATCAAAGAAAGAACAAAACTCCTTACAGCCAACTGTTGTAATGGAAGAGAAACTTTTGAGGGCTTTTAAGGGGGTTGTATATGAGCGATCACCCTCATTAACTACAAACCACTTTGTAAGGGCAACTGTGGTGTTGCAGGAGGGGTCTGGTTCACCGATCGAAGACGGAGAGGATCTCAACACTAACGATCGAGTGGCCGATACTGAGCATAGACACCGAACGATTGAGAGACCGGGAAGGAAGATAAAAGAAGTTGAGGATGAAAGGGGCAAATAGTAGAGGGGTAGGGCTTGACGAGGCCCTGTATCCCCAACTTCATTCGCATGCTGTTAGGACTCGCTACAGATAGGCACATGCCACCGATAACTATTTGCTTAGGACTTGGATAACTGAGGGGTATATGGATTGCCAGCGGTATTGAATCGTTAGTCTTTACCATTGTTACCTTATGTTTGTAATCCCATCTTTCTTCTTCCTTTCTTTCCTTGTTCTTCCTTAGTTTTAGTTTTTTCCTATAAATAGTTCGGTTGTCAGTTAAGTGATAAGTTCGTTAGGCTAGTGGGTTGATTTTGTGAGTGCGTTCCAAGTGTAAGAGTCGAGTACGGGACCGATGCCGAGTGTTCGAGTTCCCCGTGAGTGCGACGTCGGAAGGTAAATTGTTAGCCATGTGCACGCTGAAGGCGGTGCACAAATCACTCGGTGACTCGTCGGGGGTGTCCGCGTGTCGAACGTTACCGTCCCGTCTATTATTGTTTGGAGTGGGTTTTGAGAAGATCCACTTGAAGAAGGGGGATAGTGTTACGTTACCCACGCTGCGTGGTCGATCCAAAACCCATACGGACACAATATGGGACTGCCTTGTTCTGGAAAACCCCAAACCATCATGCGGGTAAACGCTTTCTTTCTAAAAATTGATAATGCCACTTCAAAAATTCGGTTTGGAATTGGACGGCAGCTCGAGGGTGGAAATTGCGGATGGTTGCTTGTCTTGGGATCGTTTGTGGATTTACTGGAGGAATATGAGGAGGAGGACGGCGGAAAACAAGCGGCGGAGATAGGCTTAAGAAGAAGAAACAAACTGTAAGTAAAATCAAGTGTACATAGGGATAGTTAGGTTTTTAAGAGAAAATAAAAAGTGTATTAAGGAAAAAACAGAATGTTAATTGTGTGAAGTGGCAAAGTGAACGTCGCGTCAGCTCTTGTTACGATAGGAAATTTCCTATCCCATCGGTGGTTTCGTCGTCGTGGATCCTATTCCCGTTTCAGGATTCGCGAACAGGGCAATCCCGGCGCAGAAACGGGTGGCGCCTTTTTTTTAAAATATATTCTCCCACACCCCTCTTCGCGGGTGATGCCGGGTGGGATTGCCCAAACCGTGGCCAGGGTCGGCTACGGTGCAGTGTGGAACGTTGCGCAAAATAAAGCCGTAACAAATCATAGTGAAATATACACACAAAAAATTACATTCACATTCAAAGGCCATTTTGACCTCAATCCTTTGAAAAAATATTCTAAACCATGATTAAGTATAGTTTTATAACGTTTTTCACGTCTCCTGAACATTTTTTTTTGCTAGTTATAAGGTGTCACACTTTTACCATCGTTAACGCATATGCTTGTTGTCCTCCAATTGTTTCATTCGTGACACCATTACACTCCTTCAAACTTTGCGTCGGGCAATAACACGTTGAATATTTTCTTTTAAATATATCGGTGCAAAATCGTGATGCTCCATTTATATCTTGCGTGAGGTCAATTTACAAATAGCTATGTGGCTGCTACATTATTTGCTTATATATTCTCATTTGCTCTAAACTGTTTTCGGGGTATACCTGTTTAGCCAGATGGTGAAATTGGCTCTTGTCTCGGGGGTTCTTGAAACAAACCAGGTATTTACAGTTGAGTGATATGTCACGACAAAACTTTCCTTGATGAAATACATTTTTAGTCACAAGAATAACGGAAAGGTTACGAAGATGGGATCCTTTTGTAAACAGCTCACATACTTGTCTTGAAAATGCATTTAGCATCATATCGTCCAAGACAATAAGTATCGCTTGATTCGTACTGTTCGGAAATTCCTCAGGAAAAGAATTAACATATTTGATATCTTTAAATGGCATGTGATTAGGTATAGCATGTTGTTCAGCGTTACGCCAAATTATTTTTTTTTCACGGACGGCTGTATTATCTAGCTGGTTTTAAGACGATTTTCTATAAATTTCGTCTTCCCACAGCCAGAAGGTCCTGCAACCATCATTGTAAAGGGCGTTTGAAGTGAGTCATCTTTTTTACTAAATCGCACGTAAATATAATCGTGCAAGTAATATTTACATATTTCACCACAATGAGTAGACGAACAATTGTTGACGAGATACATAGACCAGCATGTTAAAGATTCAATCGGCGTCGAATCACTATCAGAGGTATAAACGATTTGTGGCAGGCAGATTTGGTTGATATGAATGCTTACTCACATGAAAATGGCGGTTATAAGTATCTTCTACCAGTATTTGACAGTTTTTGCAAATTTGATTGGGGTGTACCAATCAAAAGTAAAAGCGCTAATGATGTTCGTGAGGCTATAGAATCTATTCTCAAACAACGGCGCATACCCAGGAATCTGCAAACTGACGATGGAGAAGAGTTTTTCAATAAAACATTTCATCGGATAATGAAAAACTATGAAATAAACCATTATTCTACAATCAGCGCGAGTTACACATAGTAAAGATACCCTAATGACCACTAAATTCTCTAAGTCTTTATCCGAAGCATAAGATACAATGTTGTACAAGATACAATGTTGCACAAGATACAATGTCACCTAAACGAAACTTAATTAAAATTCGCACAGACAAAACATCCTGTGGACCAAATTCAATATCGGAGATAAACCGATCGTAGGAAGCTGAAGTCAGCATAACAAAGACTTGGTATTAATGCAACATTGGCATCTTTTTAGTATATAAGAACGAACTCGCATCCCGAGCGAGGTACTTGTAGTTCAGTGTCATTTCGGTTTGGTCGTGGATAATAAACGTCATTTAAAATAGATACTTTTGTGTGTTATTTTTCAAGTTCCACGTAAGAAACTATTTAAATTTTTTGGAGCTAGGAAATAGCCCCAACATAACTAGCGCAGTCGTTATTGTAAAAAGGGAGGAAATTTCTAATTTAGAACGAACCAATACGTAACGCGGTTTCACTAAGTACATTTGTACAAGAAGCAGATTTATTGAAAATACCGGTACGGAAAGAATCGGATATAGATTGATAAATCGCGAAATAAATTTAAAACTTATAAAAAACATTAACGAAGTGTTAATCGTTAATGGTATCTCACAGGAGATCAAAAGCCTTTACGATCTCGCAAGTACCTTGAGAGGCTGCAAGGGATCCTGTTTTAATAAAGCTAAATAACAAAACAAAAGTGAAAGGTGAAAACTGTTGCATCCCAGTAAAAGGAACCAGACACCATAATGGCGGAGCAAAACGACCAACAAATACCTGAACCAGTAGTCCCCTTGGAAATGAGCTTCGAAGACCTTCTAAAAGAAGCAAGACGACTACCGATCTACACAGGGAACAATAAGGAGTACGCACTGAACGCTTGGATGGACGAAGCGAACATCATCCTGAATTTGTCGCAACCAGGAGATCAAAGGACGTACCTTTTCCGGCTCATCATAAACAAGCTTCAAGGACCAGCGCGAAACACCATCCAAAAGATTCCTGAACCAACCTGGCAAAACGTAAAGGCGATCCTCACATCAACCTACGGAGTCAACGAATCATACAACTCGATAGTAAATAAAATTCACACGTTGAGTCCTAGTAGTAGGAATATTGATGACATTTTTCAGAAATTAAATAAATTTTCCATGCCAGCCTCGGAAATCCTTTACCTATAGTTGATATGACCATAGAAAACGAAAAAGTCCCTGTCTTAATAGATACAGGCGCCTTAACGTCCAGCTTAGATTTACACAGCTTTCCGAACATACAGAGAATTAAACTAGACAATCCAATTCCAATTAACGGCCTAGGTGGAACTTCCTTCGTTACACGGAAACTTAAAACTGGAATGCCTACCGAATTTGGACTCCCAAATTCCCACAAAGTTATTTGGAACTTAATGGACTTTTCCCAAAAACAATTTAAAGCTTTCATAGGTCAAAATATACTCTATCCATTAAACGCAAAGCTAAACCTAGGAGAAGGTAATATGGAAATTAGCAACAAAATAATTAGCTTCAATTATGCTATACCAAAAGAAATAAACTTCCAAAACGAACTAACGAGTAACAATCAAACACTGTCAAAACTATACGAACATTCAAACAACGAAGAAAATAGAGCCCTACAAAAACTCTTAAAAGAATTTGAAGACATATTTTATAAAGAAAAAACTAATTTAACGTGTACAAGTCAAATCAAACATCAAATTGTTACAAAATCAAACAGACCTCTATATTCTAAAATATATCGGTTCCCCCAAATCCATGAACAGGAAGTAGAAGTTCAAATGCAGGATATGCTACAGCAAAAAATAATAAGGCACTCGACGTCTCCATATAATGCCCCTATTTGGGTTGTTCCAAAGAAGATGGATAACTCTGGTAAAACAAAGTGGAGAATCGTCATCGACTATCGAAAACTAAACGAAGAAACGATAGAAGACAAGTATCCAATACCAAATATCGAACGCATCTTCGGTAAATTAGGAAAGGCCCAGTATTTCACTACCCTCGATTTAGCGAAAAGATTTCATCAAATTGAAATTGAAGAGCACGACCGTCACAAAACGGCTTTTTCCACACCCCAAGGACACTACGAATTCAATCTTATGCCCTTCGGTTTGGAAAATGTTCCAGCTACCTTTCAGAGGATGATGAATGAAATTCTCCGAGAACACATTAACAAAATTGCTGTCGTTTACCTTGACGACATTCTTATATTCGTTACTTCACTGCAGGAAATGCTCGTCAATATAACAAAAATATTCCAAGCCCTACGTAAGTGCAAACTAAAAGTGCAAATCGATAAATGCAAGTTTTTCACTAAACATACAGAATACCTGGGACATATATTATCCATCGATGGGATAAAACCAAACCCTGACAAAATCGAAGCGATAAAAAACCTTAAAGTCCCCGACACTAGAAAAAGAATTAAATCATTTTAAGGAATCACTGGATATTACCGTAAATTTATCCAAAATTACGCAAAATTCGCATCATTTCTAACTGATGCATTAAAAAAGGAAAGAAAAATAGACATAGACGACCCGAAATTCGTTTCTGCTTTTGAAAAGTTAAAGCAACTTATAACTAACTACCCTGTATTGCATTACCTGGACTTCAAAAAGTTTGTATTAACAACGGATGCCTCTGAAAAAGCAATAGGCGCAGTCCTCTCACAACAAGGACATCCAGTGTCGTTTGCTAGTAGAACCTTGAACGAACACGAACGGAACTACTCAACGATAGAAAAGGAACTACTTGCTATCGTATGGGCAACGCAGTATTTTAGACCATACCTTTTTGGTACCAAGTTCGACATCAAAACAGATCACAGACCCCTTGTCTGGCTTAACGGTTTAAAAGAACCAAACAGGAAGCTACAGAGGTGGAAGATTAGGTTGAAAGAGTATAATTTCAACATAGAATATGTCAAAGGTAAGGATAACAAAGTTGCTGATTTCCTCAGCAGAATTAACATTGACCAACAGGAAATTAATATATCCATCGAAGACAATGCAGATAACGAAAACCTAAGTGACAAAGCAACAATCCATTCAGGAGATGAAGATCACCTTGACTTCATACTCATTACGAAAGGAGTTGTTAACATCTAAAAAACGCAAATACTAATTGTAGAAAGAAAGCAGAAAGAACTTAAAATGATAAATAAAAAACGAAAAATTAAACATGGACTAATCGATCCAGTAGGCAAGGTATACAAATGGTTATTCGGATTAGTAGACAATGATGACTATCAAGAAATATTAGAACATCTAAATATCATAGATCAAAACAACCACGCAGTAATAGAATCTATGAACAAACAAATGCAAATTAATAATATTTTTCAAAGTAATCTCAATAAAATATTAAATAATATTAACCAAACTAATGAACAATTTAAACAAATGGCGGATAATTTCACAAATAACACAAAACATATAAATAAAATGCTAACCACCATGCAAGTAAATCACAACCTAGAGCTAATAAAAAACGAGTTAGAAAAAATTATCGACAACATAAATTCTGCAAAACTGGTATTATGACAAGATCCTTACTTACACACGACGAAATAGATTCCCATAACCTTTCAATCCACGAACTTAGTGAAATAACTGTGAACGTTTTATTTAAGGATGGAATCAAAATATTTGTCATCAACATTCCTATACTAACACCACCATTATTATCATATCACCTAAAAAGGATACCAAATAACAAATCAGAAACTTTAAATATTAGAATAAAAGAAGTAGTATTATATAATGGAAAATATTACGAAGTAGAAAAACAAACAAAATTATTAAAAAATACGCTATCATGTAAGAACAAGAATTGTATCATTAAAATAAATAACAAAACTAGTATAGACAAAATAGAAAAAGGACTATTATTACTAATAAATGGAGGAGAAAAAATAAAACAAAATTATAATGAAAAAACTTACCAACTACAAGGTACATACATAATAAGGTTTAAAAATTGTAAAGTTGAAATAAATGGAAAACTGTTTACAAACCAAATAAAAGAATTCCAACAAATATTAGCGCTAGAACCAATAAAGAATATTACAGAATACAATTATGAAGTAAATACCGAGGACTTGAAACTAGAAAATATAAAAAACCTCGAAAAGATTGAATAAATAAAGTACATTCACCAGAGAAATATAATTACAACGGGATCAACCTTAATGATAATAATAATCAAACTCACCTCCACGTTCATCCTATATCGTTACTGTAAAGAACATGAATCCTTTAAATTAACATTAACGAAAGTAGAACGAAAGAAATAATTGAATTGCCTGTCATAAAACCAGTTGAGGACAACTTTGAACTTAAGGAGGGAGGAGTTACACATAGTAAAGATACCCTAATTACCATTGAATTCTCTAAGTCTTTATCCGAAGCATAAGATACAATGTTGCACAAGATACAATGTTGCACAAGATACAATGTCACCTAAACGAAACTTAATAAAAATTCGCACAGACAAAACATCCTGTGGACCAAATTCAATATCGGAGATAAGCCGATCGTAGGAAGCTGAAGTCAGCATAACAAAGACTTGGTATTAATGCAACATTGGCATCCTTTTAGTATATAAGAACGAACTCGCATCCCGAGCGAGGTACTTGTAGTTCAGTGTCATTTCGGTTTGGTCGTGGATAATAAACGTCATTTAAAATAGATACTTTTGTGCGTTATTTTTCAAGTTCCACGTAAGAAACTATTTAATTTTTTTGGAACTAGGAAATAGCCCCAACATAACTCGCGTTGAAAGCGTCAGTTGTCGAGAGATTCAATAGAACTCTTAGGGATATCATGTGGAGAGAATTCAGTATGAATGGTAACTATCATTGGATTGATATATTACCAAAGATTGTTAATAAGTACAATAGAACAAAGCATCGTACCATTCAAATGAGGCATATAGATGTTAATACATCTAACGAGGTTCATTTACTGACTTCATTCTTTGGAAAAGTTAAGGTTGTTTCAAAGCCGAAATTTACAGTCGGTAATCATGTTTGCATAAGCATGTACAAGCATATCTTTGAATCTTCAAGATAAAAGAAGTGAGGAAGACCCAACCGCGAACATAATAATACTATTCAAGGCGGGTTTTGTGAGGCAGAGTTAACAAAGGTCAAACCCGCTGATGTTTATCTAGTTGAAAAAATCTTGAAAAGGAGGGTGAAATAGGCCTTTGTTAATTGGCCTCGCTTTCCTGCTACTCACAATTCATGAACCCTTATAAAAGATATTGTGTGAAGAGAACCGAATAGAAGTAACAATGTTGACTTTAAGGCTCGAGTTTGATCTTATTAAAATCTTCACCAACCTAGCGGTCGACCAAAGAAAAGCACTTAAGCTAGCACGAAGGGGATTTCTCTACACCAACGTAAAGGATTACGTGAAATGTTACTTTTGCTCGTTGATGATGGCTACATTCACCTGCCATTCTAATGTGGAGGCTGGACATTTGCACAATTCACCAAACTGTTGCTATGCTACCGGAAAGGATGTCTGTGGCATATACAAGTACCTTCCCACAAAAGAACCCGTTAAGAATTCATCTGTGCTACGGCTAAGGTACTTTAATATTATCGGATTAGTTTTCATACAACTCATCATGATGGGATTATGGGCAAAATATTATGATCTTTGCTATGTCCACACCACAAATTGTACGCACTAAAAATTACAACTTTGTAAAACAATTGTAACTGCATATTTTTCAATAGTTAATGTCATCCCAAAGCTGTAAAAGTTGAACTTTTTCAATAATAAAAATGTTATTACCACGATTGTCTTTTATTTCAAAATCATTCACTTCACCTTCACCGAGTAAAGAAGAAGAATTATAAAATCTCAACTTCGATTGGCTTACACATTCTTCTTCTTTGAAAAGATGCATGAAAATATGCCTGTTGATTCAGTGGGCACTGTGCCGGCGGAAACACAATTATGCAAAGCTGATGTAATAACATAATTGACCAAACAAGCCTAAATGCCGTTGTTTGCCGGCATCCACGATACCAGCGAATAACTATCTTCACGTAAAACAAACAAACAAACGCTTCTCGAATGCAATGCAAAACGCAAAAAAAGTGAAAGTAAGATAATACACCCGGCTGCCTCTCAATTTGCGCGATTTACGTTCTCAAAAGAAGCCGCCAAAATACACGTGCATTATCCAGAACTCACTCGTTCTCATCGCGACGGTGCCGACGTAACAGGCTCCGCCCGAAAACTCCGACGTTGGAGCAATTAGCGCTCACGAAATCTGACATCAATGTAATTAGCGCTCACGAAATCTGACGTCAAATCAGGCCTTCTCGCTCGAAACATATAATCTGATCTCTTCCCACCCTACCAAGCCGATGTTTTTGACGGCACCAGGAACCAGTTTTCCATACAAAACAGCATTCGGCATTTGACGGCACTAGAATAAACCTGTTGTTTACTCACTTACTTACTACTTCAGGTGTCCCCTGCAGTCCAAAATCACATCGACTCGGAGCTGAAGGAGATGCTTCAGCTGGGCGTTATAGAGCCTACATCGAGTGCTTGGTCGTCGCCGATCCTCCTAGTGAAGAAAAAGGATGGGAGCTATCGGTTCTGCGTCGACTTCCGAAAACTAAACAAGGTGTCGGAACGAGATGCTTAACCAATATCTTATGTAGCAGCCACCCTGGATAAGTTGCGAGACGCGAGGTATCTGTCGCCACTGGACGGTGTATTGGCAAGTACCCATGGTGGAAGCATCACGCCAATACACGGCGTTCACGGTATCAGGACGTGAGCTGTTCCAATTTAACAGAATGTCATTTGGGCTGCAAAACGCACCTTCAACATGGCAACGTCTGATTGACAGGGTGTTGAGACCTGAGCTCGAGCCCTACGTATTCACGTACCTGGACTATATAGGGGTTGTCACCCAAGATTTCCGGAAGCACGTGGAGGTGCTTTCAGAAGTATTCCGCAGGCTCCAGGAAGCGGGGTTGCGCGTTTCCAAAGAAAAATGCGAGTTCTGTCGACGTCAGCTAAAGTATCTGGGTTACGTATTGGACGAGAAGGGGCTAAATGTGGATCCGGGAAAGTGGAGTGCCTATTCCAAATTCCTTGCCCTACTAGTGTGAAGGGAGTTCGACAGTTTTTAGGATGGTGTCGTGGTACCGGCGGTTCA
This sequence comes from Oxycera nigricornis, assembly GCA_963942545.1. NCBI lineage: Eukaryota > Metazoa > Arthropoda > Insecta > Diptera > Stratiomyidae > Oxycera > Oxycera nigricornis. The sequence goes on along the minus strand of OZ012661.1, from coordinate 67,472,615 downwards.
TTCCAGATTTTGCAACTGTAATGGCACCCTTGAAGACCCCGAAAGAGAACGAGACAGAGCACTCATGCAGGGTCACGATGATCCAAAGACGGGGCACATGGGTGTGAAACGAACGCTGGATCGTGTGGCACAGCGTTTTGACTGGACAGGGATGAGGACAGACATCCGAAAGTATGTCGAAAAGTTCAAAGTATGCCAGGTAGTTAAGGTCGAGCGCCGGGCACCCCGAGGTGCGAAGGTATCCCGAGCGGGACAATCTTTACACCCGTGGGAGGCTACCTGTGTTGATTTGATAGGCCCCCTACCACGCTCGACCCGGGGAAACTGCTATATCCTCAGCGTGGCTGACTACTACACCAAATTTGCGAATGTATTTCCTCTTCGATCAGCAAAGGCAGCATAAGTGGTGCATAACTTAGAGGATTACGTCTTCATGCTGTTTGGAGTCCCGGCGGTGATCATTTGCGACAATGGGGTGCAGTTTCGTTCCAAGGCCTTCGAGAACTTGGCGCATAAGTTTGGAAAGCGGGTGCAATACACCGCATTTTAACCACCCACAAAACTTGCGTCCAAATATATAGGGCCTTTTATAGTTAAGCAGAAGATGTCTGCGGCCACCTACCGCTTAGTGGACGAAAAGAGCAAAGACGCCGGCGTATGGCATGCCAAAGACCTGAAGCCCTACACCGATTAGCCATACGACCAAGTATAGGCTGGTACAGGCCACACCCGTTCAGGACTTTGTTCCCTCTTCCGCGATCCTTTCTTTTCCTGTGTCCCTGCTCCTAGGATTTTGATGGATATTTCCCACCTCTCTGTAGACTTTCCCTTTTTTCCTTTTCCCCCTTTTTTTCCATATCGTTCCATTCTTGTGTGGTGGGTGGGTTAAGTTCTGTTAAGTTCGTTGAGCTAATGGTTTGGTTTCGTGAGTGTGACTCGAATTTGGTTTCGAACTTCAGTAAGCGCGACGTTGGAACTTAAGTTGTCAGCAGTATGCACGATGAAGGCCGTGTCCACAGATCGCCTGGTGGCTTATCGGGGGGTGTCCGCGTGTCGAACGTTGCCGTCCAGCCTATTATGGCACGTTTTGGAGCGCATTTTAGGAAAATCCACTTAAAGAAGGGGGTAATGTTACGTTCGCCACGCAACGTGGTCAATCCACAACCCATACGGGCAAAATATGGGACTGCTCTTTTCTTGAAGACCCCAAACCAACGTGCGGGTAAAAGCAGTCGTTTGAAAGTTGATAATGTAACGTTTGCCACTTCACCCACCCAAGTTATTAATGAATAACATTCTTATTAATGAATTATATGGTAGGGAGAAGGTCAATTTAGGCTGCAGGTTTGAATTACATAGATATAGGGGAGGTGGATGTATGTTAAGGATATTGGATTAGATAGCTAAGTAGGTAGTAAGGTTTTTATGGAGAGTGTGCCTGACCGTGCGCGTGAGGCTGTGTAAATTAAGTATCCTCAACAGCAAAATGCATTCCAGTCAACGTCACAGACCCTGCAGATAAGTTGTCAGCAATCACAACACAAACAACACTCACATAATCGCCGCAACAGATCCAGATTCAGGCTCCGTCCGGTTGACGATATACCAATAGAGCCTACTATGCGCCTGTGATATCCTCAACCATTGGCACTTGCAATTCTTCAGGACTCCAACCACATCACTAATCAGCAACAAGTGGAAATTGCCAGCTGACGGGCGTCGACAAAACCGGTCCCAAAGCAAGGAAACCTTCGACGGGTTCAGCAAACTCGTGGGCCGTCCTGTCGCAGAAACGGGTGGCGCCCTTTTGAAAACTATTCCCACACCCCTCTTCATGGGTTTAAGCCGAGTGGGACTGTCCAAACCGTGGCCAGGATCGGCTGCGGCAAAGTGGTTGAACGTTACACCAAAAAGGGTCGTAACGAAATGTTCAAGACTTTGGATTATGATAGTTACTTCAATCAATTTGGTTTCAGAAATTTATTTCCACAAGTAAAGAAATTTCTTTAAGGGTAAGGGTGTGATGTGCCAAAAAAACATCTTTCTTACATTAAGGTGCTAATACACATTTAAAATTTCAATATATCGATTTATTTTGTTTTGACATTTTTCAACTCCTCACACCTTTGAAAATAACCTCTTTAAACTTTTTTTGAAAGTTCGAACGCTACAATATTTTGAAAACATTTAGTATAAAACGGTTTTAAGTGTGCGTGCGTTTTTGGCTGCTGTCAAATGCCGCATGACATCGATTGTGTATTTCCTTTTTCATAGAATACCGCTTCTTCTATTCATTCACAGTAGAACACAAAATTTCTGTCTACTTATACGTTTACGTTTTTATTCAACCGTATAAAAAAGGTGCAAAAATGTATAGGAAATGTCTAAAAAACGAAACCAAACTTTAAACGCAATTTTCTCGAAATGACGTTTTTCAACTCGCCACTAGTTAATCTCCGGACCTACTCAACCGGTTTTAATGAATCTTAGTGAGTTTTATATATTAACATATTCTACAAAACACTTCACTCCAATTAAACCAAAAAATTTGACGTGCAAAAAAAGACTGAAAAGAGATGGATGTATTGTTGGAAAAAAGTTGCACATTCATACTCAATGAAGAAGCTGGGAAAAAAATTCATAAAAATTCGCTATTTTTGATCTTCTAGTGCATACTAGTACCTTAAAGAACATCTTTCAAACATTCAAGTGATGTTTTTACAACCAAATAAATACATCATTTAAAATTCTATTGAAGGATATCCTTTTAACTTAAAAGTGATGTATTTATCACCAATAAATACATCGCTTCATGAATTTACAGATAGCGCTTATCACCTCGTAAATTTTCCTTTTCCACTTGCTGCAGCGAGCATAGACATTGCTTTTTTGGTTATTAGTGTCATGCGGAGGTTAACGAGTAGTGATAAGTTATTGTATCTGGGGAATGCATAGTTTTGTAGAATTAATTAGGTCATATGTGTTTGTTGCTAGTATTAAGAAATTTTATAAATAGGAAGTAAGAGTTCAAGAAAATACAGTCTTTTGGGGGTGTGTACAACAGCGTTGAGTTCCTTTAAGCTGTCGTTGCCCAGAATAACATGGAACAATTTTAAATTCGGCAGAATGAAGAATTTAAATGTAGGGTTAAAAAGATCCAAAGAGAGTGATCAATGCTTGGTGCGTTATTTTTAACTTCCCAGTATATGGGAAGTTCTTGTAATTGCCTCTAAAATCGAAATTGAAATTTTCAACATTTCTTTACGTTTTGAGGTCTATAGAGTATATATAAAGTGTTTTTAGAAAGGGAGATGTATGTGTGTTTGTGTGTGTGTACGTACGTACGTTTGTGAACACTGTTTCTACGAGCAAAACTCACGCAAACAAAGTCGTATCGACATCGTTGAGGCGTCAATCGTAGCGTCTTTACAATCTTTAGAGCTGATTAGTTTTGCGATACTTCGGTCAGGTTTTTTTTTTGTTTTGCCCCTTTGAAAGTCATTTTTGTCATGTGTTATATCTCCCGAACCAAACATACGATTTGCATGATTCAGGTGCCAATCGACGCGTATTAACATTTTTGTGAATCCATCAATCTTTTCAAAAATCGTTCCAACCTTTTTTTAAATTAAGAAAAAAAAAGTGCAAAACATAAGGTTTTTTTAATAAACAATAAATTTTTAACCTGATTTACGGAAGACAGTATTCAATTTTTATAAAATTTATATACTTCAAGCAACGTTTGTAAAAACAACAGCAAAACTTTTTCTCGTAAATACTTAAAAAATTAAATAAAAAATAAAAAATCATTAACAGGCCTCATGATCTTCAAGGTCATTTCTGTCATGCGTTGTACATATATCGTGAACCATACATACGATTAACATGGTTAAGGTGTCAATCGACGCGTATTAACATATTAGTGAATCTATCAAATTGTGAAAAAAATCGTGCAGCCTTTTTTTAAATTTAAGAACAAAAAGTGCAAAAAATTAGGTTTTTTTAATAAACAAGAAATATTTAACCTGATTTACGGAAGACAGTATTCAATTTTTACAAGACTTATATACTTCAAGCAGTGCTTGTAAAAACAACATCAAAACTTTTTCTCGTGATTACGTAAAAAATTAAATAAAAAATAAAATATCATTAACAGGCATCATGATCTTCAAAGTCATTTCTTCCATTCAATATATCTCACGAACCAGATAGAATATTTGCATCATTAAGGAGTCAATCGACGTGTTTTAACATCTTCTTGGTTATTTTAACATTATAAAAATCCATTTCAGCGGTTTTATAATTTAATAGAAGAAAATGCGTAAACTTTGGGTTTTTTTCATAAAAAAATATTTTTTTAACCAGATTTGCACAACACAGTTATAAATGTTTATAAAATTTATACATTACTATCAGTTTTTGGAGAGAAACCAGCAAAACTTTTTACATGATTCGGAAAAAAATCAATTAAAAATAAAAAATCATTCAAAGTTACCATATGACAAGGGTTCTTCTGAATGATATTACCTTATATCTTTTATTCTAAAGACTATGTTGTAAAATCAATCAAAGTTTTAAAATGTTTGGATAATTTGAGCAGATTTTTAATAGTTTTTGCAGTCTTTTAATTAAAATGAGCGGCTTAAATTTTGAAAACGATCAAAATTTCAATTAAATTTGCATTTGTGGTAATCAATCATCATCACCCATCCACCAAAAGCCTTGCGTAATCAATGGATGCTCCAATAGATTATATGATTAATATTAACTCATTTCTGTGACTGCTATGAATACCTCTCATTATTATTATTTAAAGTAGACCTATTTTCAAAATTATTATTGTGTTTAATATTTTTAATGTTTATCTAGATATTACTGGGAATTTGACCGTGTGGAACTCAAGGGTCGCACTTCGCGGTTTGTTACGTTACCGCTCGCGGTGTTTGCAATTTAGGGTTTCCCGTTCGGGATATGTGTGTTAACAAGATTCGCTTGGATATAGTTTTTATTCGACCCGTGTCGATTGAAAACTTTCTCTAGCAAAGAGCCCGTCATCCAAAAAAAATTAATATAATGTGATTCGCAGTAATCGTCAGCTTTTACAGGCAGATCAGCATCAAAATCTGTCAAAGTTAAATATTCCTCTTCGGTATGCTCGAATCCATGCATGTGGTCGATGTGTTGACTTTTTTTCTTCATTTATTACTTGGTCCAGATGAGAAGTTTCCGTTTCATGGTTTTGGGTCTAGACAAAATATGTCCGTTGCTGGTTTGGCGGGCGATGAGTAACTTGCGGATCCACTCTTTTGAAAGCAAATTGCCGCCTGGGTTGCACTCGATTTTGGTAGTTAACGTTTATTGAACGAATAGACTTATCTACATACATGGGCTGAGGGTGTGCAGACAAAGGGTACGTTTTGTATTTTGAGGGACTTGAGGTCTGTACTGAAGCCTGAAATTCGGAGTATTGTAGGGATAGCCAGGTTTTGGAGGTAAATTTGCTGGATAGTTTAATTCTTGTGTAAAAAAGTGTCTTTGGCTTGTAAGGACTGGAGGTCCTGCTATATTTGGCATTCTGCGTGCATTGCTATTTTTGTTTTGTGCATGCTGTGTCCTGTACCGCTAAGTTACCCAATTTATCGTCATGTATACGTTGATCACCGCCTTGATTAAGGGTTGTACCGGGATTTGAAATTTGATTATTAATACGAAGCAAACCCGTAACTAAAGATTCAATTGGAATTTACACACTTGTTAACAGCTCTGCCTTAACAGCGATAGGATTTGGGGAACTCCTACAGTCCTTGTTCAATATATAAAGAACACTCAACATTTTCATGACTTTTTAAAAATTGGGTTTTGAGCATGTTGTCATTTTGTAATTTTGCCTGTAAGTATTCTTGTGGGATTTTATTCGCCATGGAAAATCCCGATCATTTGAAATTCTTTCAAGTAATTGTTTTTTACTTGTACATCTTCGCGGCTATTATCGGATTATAAGTTCTCCTTATGTAAAGCCGGTAGGAAACTACAAAGTCGTTGGTAGATTTGTGAAAAGTGTTTGGAGGCAAAAGTGATTGATTTGTAAAAGCAAATGATTTTAAATTTTTTCGTGGTTAAATGTATCTTTGCGTGTATTTTATTTTAAAGTTGAATTTTATTGCAACATGAGAAAGTGTAAGGATATATGAGTGCTTGTAAAAACAACATCAAAACTTTTTCTCGTGATTACGTAAAAAATAAAATAAAAAATAAAATATCATTAACAGGCATCATGATCTTCAAGGTCATTTCTTCCATTCAATATATCTCACGAAACAGATATAATATTTGCATCATTAAGGAGTCAATCGACGTGTATTAACATCTTCTTGATTATTTTAACATTATAAAAATCCATTTCAGCGGTTTTATAATTTAATAGAAGAAAATGCGAAAACTTTGGGTTTTTTTCATAAAAAATATTTTTTTTAACCAGATTATCTTCCACTCCCCTTTACGACTAATGCGATACGCATAGTTCCAGGCTATCATGCATCTAATGCAAGCTATATCGGTGACTTTAACATTGTTTACCATTTTAGCAGACTGTAACAGACTTTTAGCACGGTTTCACACTACATCTTTTATATTTATCCATGAATTATGCGCTGAAGAAACACCGAGCCATTTTACAAGAACACGATTTTTCTCGCAGAGTGCTTTACCTTTGATAATTCTAGCTCATAAAAAACGCCTTGATTAGTGTTTCCTTGATAATCCTCAAGGATATATGTTCGCGGTTGTGTCTTTTTTACGACCCTTATCTTGAATATCTCTGTTGACCAATTCGGGGTGTAGCCTTTTTCAAAGACGTGCTTGTACTTGCTTATGCGAACATAATTACCGATTTTATATTTAGGTTTAGAAACAACCTTAACTTTCCTATGCAAAGTTGCAAGTAAATGAACTTCGTTAGATGTATTGACATCTATAGGTCTCATTTCAATAGTGCGATGCTTGGTTTTATTGTACTTATCAATGAGTCTTGGTAAAATATCAATCCAACGGTAATTACCCTTCATACTGAATTCTTTCCACATAAGATTTTTTAACGTTCGATTAAACCTCTCAACAATGGATGATTTCAATGAGCTGAATGTAGAGTAATGGTTTATTTCATAATATTTCATCAGCTTGCGAAATACCTCGTTAAAAAATTTCTTGCCGGCGTCTGTTTGTAGGTTTCGGGGGATGCGCCTCTGGTTAAGAATTGATTCCACAGCCTTTGCTACTACCCCTGCATTTTTTTTTTAGATGACTTTAACCCACGTGTGAAAATACTAGAAGCGACAATGTTCATGAATCATGTTACCGTCAACCATAGTATATTGTTAGCAAATGAAGCTATACTACTGCGCACAAATGCCGTTTACCCATACAAGCGAGTGGAAGTGAAAACTTATACACTACCCACCAACACATTCACACTATTTCTTGATAACGTAGTGATCGGAGAATTTCCAAACCTGCTTGTTTTCGGTATGGTGGATAGTGATTCATACACCGGAAAGCGCACAAAAAACCCATTCAACTTTAAACACAACAACATAACTAATTTCAATCTATCAGTTAACGGCGTTCAAGTGCCAAACCAACCGTTAGAGTTTGATTATTTGCGTGATGAACCCGTTAGTACTAGAGGATACCTTACTCTATTCAGGGGCACTGGTATTAAATAAAGGTCATCAGATATCTAAGAAATTCTTCGACAACGGTTATTCTTACTAGCATTTGACTTAACAGCGGACAGCTCATACGATTCGGGTTGTGGCAGTTTCTTGAATCAAGGTGTGGTGAGGATCGAAGGGCGGTTCAGAGAGGCTTTGAAGAAAAGTGTCACCTGCATTATTAACGTTGAATATGATGGCAGTATTGGAATCGATAAGAACCGTAATGTATTCACAAGCTTTTAAAAGTATATAAATAACGTGGACTTGAGAGATTTTGATAGAGTCTGCTCTAGAAAATAGTCATGACGCTTTGTCTAGTGAATATTGAATACTTCTCAGAAGGTCATTTAACCTTTTTCGAGAAAGTCTCAATTGCGGGGTTCCCCATGCAGAATAAACTTTATTCAAAGGAAAACACGTATAAATATCCTACTTCCTCTGCTATAAGTACAGATCAGACAGGTGTATTTGGAAACTTAGAGATCAAAAGGCTTGATGAAGGTCTTATCAGGTCCCTGGCGAAATTCGCAACAGTCTTCGTAAACGGAGACTCAACAAGGGGGTTCCTACAGAGTTACGTAACATCACACACAAAGGTTGTAAACCTTGAAAACATATTTCTGAAAAAACAGGAATGAACACGATAGAGATCATCAGCACACTGAGAAGTAAAATTAAAACAAACAGGTATCTTAAAGATATTTCCCCTGTAAGCGTTTACCTCGAAAAGTAAGGAACCCTGCATGTGTCATCGCCAACACCGATCCGGCCAGTAAAAGAGGACGCCATTGGGTTGCATTTTATTACCCGAAAAAAGGTCCGGCTGAGTATTTTGACTCGTTTGGTACATATCCTGATAACTAGTTCCTAAAAAAATTCCTTCATCAAAATGGAAAAGTGTTTGTGAATAATAACCAGCGGTTACAGGGTGGCCTTTCGACAACATGTGGACAGTATTGTTGCGTTTTTCTACATTTTCGATGTAGTGGCAGAAGTCTCAAAAAATTCCTAAAACGGTTTTCAACTACAGATTACAATTTCAATGATGGTGAAATTATAAATTTATTTCGCAAAATTTATATGAAGGACAATTTACAAAATGGGGGGAGGGTTGTAACCAGACCTGCATGCGAGAACCAATATAAAAGCAACTTAAAATGACGTACCCACCACAGTTTATTTCTCAAGTTACGAAAGATGTCAACCCCTGTTAACAAGTCTACTAGTAAGCAATCACAAGCTTAACAGATTAGTTATAAATGTTTATAAAATTTATACATTCCTATCAGTTTTTGAAGAGAAACCAGCAAAACTTTTCCCATGATTCGGAAAAAAATTCAATTAAAAATAAAAAATTATTCAAAGTTACCATATGACAAGGGTTCTTCTGAATGATATTACCTTATATCTTTTATTCTAAAGACTTTGCTGTAAAGTCAATCAAAGTTTTAAAATTTTTGGAAAATTTGAGCAGATTTTAAATAGTTTTTGCAGTCTTTTAATTAAAATGAGCGGCTTAAATTTTGAAAACTATCAAAATTTCAATTAAATTTGCATTTGTGGTAATCAGTCATCATCACCCATCCACCAAAAGCCTTGCGTAATCAATGGATGCTCCAATAGATGATATGATTAATATTGTAATGATTGTAATGAGATGGCAGGATCGCCATGTAAAGAAGCTGGATCGCCATGTAATACGTCAGGATCGCCGAGTGAAGATACGCGTTGTCTAAGCGAGGACTCACGTTGTCTTCTGAGTCGATACTCCTCTAAGGTGATGGTCTCCACTCTTCTAAAGATATGACTTTGTCAGCAAGAGAAGTAAAAGAAAAAGATTCGTTTCACCTACAGGCATCCCTTGGGTTGCCACATATTTGGCGCAGTCCGAGTGGACAGGCAGCCGATATTTCTTAAGAAAGAATTGCCAATGTATCAGGCAATCCTTTGTCTGCCAAATTGTATAGGCAGTTGAGTTGCCGAATAGTAGGCAACGTTTACTAATAACAACCAACTTGTTGTACTAGGAGAATACTAACTCTTCTGAGCCTCAGCTCAGTCAGTTCTTTTATTGTAAAATTTTGCTTACTGTTATGTACATTAAATTGCTTATCATATAAAAATCCCTACTCTAGTCTTAAATCTATTTACCCTAACCAATCGATCGCGATTCAAATTAATTCTCACGGAATTCGTTAACTTGCAATATTGCAATATTGCTTACACTAATGCACTTTGCGTTGTCCCAATTATGTTTTTGTTTACTCTAGGTTCAGTGATCCTCTAGAGTTTCACACGGTTGTGAGAAAGGGAATTTTTAAACTGCAATACCGATGGAGGTTGAGATCTTTGCTAAAAGATAATTGAGGATGAGCTGTGGGACATTATATTTTGGGAGCTTCTGGTTTCTGGTAGTTGAGTATAGGCTAGTCCCGGGTTTGGAACTAGGAATACACTACACACCATTCCTTTAGAAAAATATTTGTTAGCAAATACGCCTGATTGGTTGTGGTATTTTGTTTTACAGTTATGCTTATTCTTGTTACAATATTATATTATTTTTTATATTATATATGCTGTTTAATTACAATAGTTTTTACATTGTAATGGTATACAAAAAAGATATTTATTTTGTTTGTACAAGTTTTTTGTGTAATTTAAGTCTATTATTATGTATCCATTTCTCATTATTTTTTTTTCTACTAGTGTATTTACATTATTTATATCTTTTACTATATATGGGCCTTTGTATGGTTTTTGGTGTTTTTTACGGTTTTCAGCTGTTATTAGTACCAGATCACCAATATTAAGCTTAATAGGTTTCGTATATACTTCTTTATTGCTTCTAGCTAATTTAATTTTTTCTATAATGCTTTTTGCTTTTGCTGAAGAAATCTCTAATCGTAGTTTCAACTCATTCGCATAGTTTTCTATGTCATAAATTTTGTCTGTGTTTTCGAAAGTGTCAGTCGGTAAGTGTGAGAGTTTTCCGAAAACTAGTTCGTATGGTGTGTTCTTAGTGTCCACGTGTGGGGTTGTATTATACGAGAATGTATAGTATGGTATCCATTCATCCCAGTTATTGTCATCAACGAATGCTAACAGGTATTCATTGAGGACATGGTGGTTTATTTCTACTACACCTAACGTTTCGTGGTGGTACGGAGTTGAAAAAATTTGTTTAATTTGTAATAAGTCGCAAATGTTTTTTAGGAGATTATTGGTAAATTCTGTCCCTAAATCGGTTTTTAAAATTTTGAAATGACCGTATTGTAATATGAAACTGTTAACTAAGGCCTTTGCTACTGTCTTAGCTTCCTTATTTTCTATGAGTATAGCTGTGATATATTTAGTTAATTCGCATTGTATGGTAAGTATGTATCGATAGTTATTTGAGAGTCTTAAGGGACCAATGATGTCCGCACTTACTATTTCAAAACTAGTAGAGGGTGTATCGGTTTTAATCATTCTTTCCTTTGTGTGCTTAGTTATTTTATTGAATTTGCATTTATCCCAATTGTTGATGTAATGCTTTATCATCCTACTCATGTCCTTCCAACAGTATCTTTGTTTTAATTTAAGAAGCGTTCTGCGTATTCCTGTATGTCCACCATGCGGTGATTCATGGAATTCTTCAATAAGTTTTCGTTGTGTAGCGATGTCATTAATTCTTCTACGGGGTTTATATATCATTATTTTCAATTGGATATCCATTTTTTATTGCAACGTATTATATAATTTTTTGAATTCATCTTTGGGTACGTACCTTAATATCATATCTTCGTTAGATAGAGCTAGCTCATTTATATTATTATTCTGCGAATAATTCATTAACTTCCTCAATACAGAAACTAGTTTCGTGTTAGATTTATCGTTAAGGTTATCGCGAATTTTCACACTTTGCTTATCGCTGGCGGAAACGTATTTCTCGCGAGCTTTATCACTAAAGTGGACCATTAAATTATCTCTCTCTTTTGAGATTATTATATCTTGTTCATTTTTGTTGTTGCGCAACATATTAAATTTTAGTTTTAATACTCCTGTTATATCGGATAGCGATGTACAATCGAATGCATAGAGGTGATCAGTCTCTTTTTTTCGGTGGTCGCTGTCGTTATCGATTTTAGCACTTTTATTATTTTGCTGTTTTATCGCTTTGCTTCTTGTTATCGCCATGAGTTTTTTACTGATACTTTCGTCGTTCGTTGAAGGTATCATAGATTTTAGGATTTCTGAGTCTTTTTGTATTCTTGACAATGCATCGGCATTTGTGTTTATGTTACCTTTTTTATACACTATTTCAAAATCATAATCCGATAAGTCTAATCTTATTCTCGTCAACTTGGAGGATGGGTTTTTGTGCGTGAACAATGATACTAAGGGTCTATGGTCTGATACTACTGTAAACTTTCGTCCATACAAATATGGTCTGAAGAAATTTATACCCCAGTGTATCGCCAAAAGTTCCTTTTCAATGATTGGTTTGTTCAGTTCATGTTTGTTCAATGATTTACTTGCGTATGAGATGGGTAAATCAAAACCGATCTCTCCTTGTGACAGAATTGCACCTAGTGCAAAATTTGATGCGCCAGTGGTCAAAATGAAAGGTTTCTCGAAATCTGGGTATTGGAGTATTGGTGGTGAGATTAATTTTTGTTTAAGTAGATTGTATGCTTTTTGCTGCTCTTCTTCCCAAATAAACCGTGCTTTTTTCTTCAACGGAGAATTCAAGCTCTTTGCTGTTTCTGCAAAATTTGGGATGAAACGCCGGTAATAGTTGCAAATGCTACGAATTCTCTGACGTCATCTCAATTTTTAGGGATTGGGGTGGTTTTTTATCACCTCGTGTTTAGCAGGGTCAGTTCGTACACCGTCTGCTGTAATCAAATGTCCCAAATATACGACTTCTGATTTTAGGAATTTGCACTTTTTTGCATTCAATTTGAGGTTGTATCTGCGTAATTTTTGTAGAACTTTTGATAGATTCTCATTATGGTGTTTCATGCTACATCCAAAGACCATAATGTCGTCGACATAAAGAAAAGCTGAATCACTTAAACCCGTTAGTGCGATGGTAAGCATTCTTTGAAAACTGTTTGAGGATATTTTGAGTCCAAATGGTAACCTTTTAAACTGATAGTGGCCGTTGCTAGTGGAAAATGCTGTCAATGGTCTTGAGTCTTTCTCCAGTTCAATCTGGTGGAAAGAACTCGTCATATCTAAGGTGGAAAAGTATTTGGCTCTACCTAGTTTGTCGAGCACATCTTCCAGCCTTGTCAATGGGAATTTATCATTGACTAACTTGTCGTTCAACTTTCTGAAGTCAACAACAAGTCTCCATTTCTTAGTACCGTCAGAACTCTTCTTTGGTACGACTAGCAATGGTGAGTTGTACGGGCTGATAGAAGGTTCTACTATATCGTTATCCTCCAACTCCTGGACTTGTTTTTGTATTTCCTCGTTTTGTGTTTGTGGTAATCGGTAATTCTTTATGTATACCGGTGTATCGTCAGTGATATTGAGCCTTTGCTTGTAAAAGTTATTCTTACTTAGTTGTTCCCCTTCAAGGTGAAAAACATCTTGATATTGTTTAATAATATCTAGCAAGCTCGTGTTTGCTTGTTCATCTAAGCTATTTGTACTTATGACGTCCAGCAACCGGTTTAAACGCTTGTTGTCGAAAGTTTCTTTTGTTTTTAAAATGTTGTAATTTTTCAAAGGTTCTACTTCTAAATTGAAATTTGTTAATGTTATGCCGTGGTCGTTAGTGTTAAGCACTTTAATGTGGCATACACCTTTTGATGGGATAATGCAGTTACCTAAAAATACTCCATTTTGTATTTCATTGTTAAGAATGATGCTGTCTTCGGTTCTATCGATTTCAATTGGTATCATGGCTTCAGTTCTAGCCGGGATGACAACATGTGCCGTATTGATTTTTCTTGTGTACATAGGTATTGTAACATCTTTGTCAAGGATGCAAAAGGTAATAGTGTAAGACTCGAAATCTATTTTGCACATATATTTACTGAGTATATCCCTTCCTAATATACCATCAGTTTCAATTGGAAAGTCCTCATCTACTAAGTGAAAAGTATTTGTTATCATCTCATTCTCGATGATAAATTATTGTTGGGTTGTTCCCAGAGATATTGTAGTTCCTTCTGTTATGCCCGTGAGTTTACATATATTTTCGGGCTGAATATCGATATTTTTGCGAATTAAACTATTACTTTTTAATATTGATATGTCTGCACCTGTATCTATTAGTAGCTTCAGGTGTCTATTCTCATTTTTATTATAAATGTTAATGTAATTAGTGCTAATACCCGTTATCCTATATATTTTGTTAGTTTTGTTTTTTACATTGTTCTTGGCTTTGTTTACCTTTATTCCTCCGGGAGGTTGCCTAATTCCTCTCGGGAAGCTGTCGAGTTTCCCTGGTCCGATATTACGCGAATTCTTCTAGTGTTTGAATAATTTCTATTATTGCGATTATTTCCATTTCTAGAGTTGTTGAAATTTCTATTTGTTTGGAAATTTCTAGCGCGTGTAAAATTTCTATTGTTGAAATTTTGGTTATTCGCGAGTCTATTACCGTCGAAATTTCGATTATTGACATATTGATTATTTTGAAAGTGATCACGCGGCCTATATCTGATATTTTGGGGATTATAATCATTTCTGCTTATATGATTTGTATTTTTATTGTTTGGATACCTATTAAATCTGTGTATATGTAAAACACTATTTTGCTGCGTTTCGGTACTCTCAATTTCTGTCGCAAGAGAAATTGCTCCACCTAGATTCTTAGGTCTCGCAGCAAATATGGTTTCCCTTATCTGGTCGTTCAGACCGTTTTTGAACACAGTTAATGCGTATGTGTCGTTTACGCTTTGTATGGCTTGTTTTGCAGCCTGGATTGGGTTCGGACCTAGTTCACTTATCTGAAGCTGATTTAGTTCATTGACTAAAGTTAATATTTTGCCTTTGTAGACAGAAATGGGTAGTCGTTTTTGTGTGACCGCAGATAATTGCGTGTGTATTTGCGGAATAGTTTTTGGATTTTTGTATTTTCGTCTCAGTTCAGTTTCAAAATGGTCCAAGTCTGAAATGTCTGAAGTGTTCAACGATGTCCTAACATTAGGGCTAAGTTTCACATGTAAGACAAAGTTTAATAATTCTGTTTTGCCTTCTGTTGAAAGTCTTTTACTGATGAGTTTCACTACTATTAGAAAAGTCTCCAGCTCAGAAAATTTACCGTCGAAATTCGGTATTGTTTTAATTACCGTCTCAATGTTAAAGTCTGCCATTGCAGTATAGGTTATTTCGTCTTTTATTTTTACTGAGATATATTCTGCGTTTAACCGTTCAGTTAATGCTGAAATTAGTGCCTCGCAAACATTGGATATAGTTAATTTGAGATCAAGTTCTGTGCCTTCTCTTATTTGGCTGAATAGATTAATACATTCATTTTGAATTTTTATTACTACTTCTAGTTTTTCTTTCAGAGTTGTGACCGTGTAGGTCTAAGTTTTTTTCAAATTTGAGGAAATAGTCTGTAACTCAGTTAATAGTAATTTTATTCTGTTTGCAGGCATCTGTAAACTGTCAATATACTTGATAAATTAAACATTGACTCTGTTCGCTAGAATGTTTCTGTCCACGATTTTCCTAGCATATTTCTTTTGCTTGCTATTATATAAGTATAGGAACACCAAGATTATTGAAAAGATGATCGTGGTACTTATAGTTTGTTTATATTCTATAAGTATATTAGAATTATTACTACAAGTATTGCCCATTTTTACATTTATTTATTTAATTTCTATTATTTATGATCCCACTTTTTTTTGTATTACTATAATTTTGTGTTCAGATTATATTTTAATTATTTATTTTTTAGGCTATTTAACCTATTTGAGAATTTTATTTTATTTTCGCCTGCTGATATTGATATCAATCGATGTAGTATCGCTTTTTCGCGTCGTTGATTGAAGATTTTTCCTCCTCGTCGCCTTCGCTTTAGTTTGATAATTTTTGGGTGATCTTCAGGTTGTTTTTTTATAAATTCCCCAATGTGTCTTATTCGTGGTCCGGGTAGCGGTGTTGGATTGAAGTTGGGTGCCTTGGATACCGGCATAGGTACATATTCTTCACGTCGTACTTCTGTCCTGTTAAATTTCGCGTTGCGGATCAGACATCTTTCGAACACCCTATGAAATTCTTCGTCCGACTGGATTTCATTAATTTCGCCTTCTTTTAAATTCTCTGCCAGTTGATCGAGTACGTGGGCTGCAGGATCGTGTATCGCAGGTTCGTGGGTCGCAGGTTCGTGGGTCGCAGGATCTTCGGTCGCAGGTTCGTGGGTCGCATGATCGCCATGTAAAGAGGCAGGATCGCCATGTAAAGATTGTAATGAGATGGCAGGATCGCCATGTAAAGAAGCTGGATCGCCATGTAATACGTCAGGATCGCCGAGTGAAGATACGCGTTGTCTAAGCGAGGACTCACGTTGTCTTCTGAGTCGATACTCCTCTAAGGTGAGGGTCTTCACTCTTCTAAAGATATGACTTTGTCAGCAAGAGAAGTAAAAGAAAAAGATTTGTTTCACCTACAGGCATCCCTTGGGTTGCCACATATTTGGCGCAGTCCGAATGGACAGGCAGCCGATATTTCTAAAGAAAGAATTGCCAATGTATCAGGCAATCCTTTGTCTGCCAAATTGTATAGGCAGTTGAGTTGCCGAATAGTAGGCAACGTTTACTAATAACAACCAACTTGTTGTACTAGGAGAATACTAACTCTTCTGAGCCTCAGCTCAGTCAGTTCTTTTATTGTAAAATTTTGCTTACTGTTATGTACATTAAATTGTTTATCATATAAAAATCCCCACTCTAGTCTTAAATCTATTTACCCTAACCAATCGATCGCGATTCAAATTAATTCTCACGGAATTCGTTAACTTGCAATATTGCAATATTGCTTACACTAATGCACTTTGCGTTGTCCCAATTATGTTTTTGTTTACTCTAGGTTCAGTGATACTCTAGAATTTCACACGGTTGTGAGAAAGGGAATTTTTAAACTGCAATACCGATGGAGGTTGAGATCTTTGCTAAAAGATAATTGAGGATGAGCTGTGGGACATTATATTTTGGGAGCTTCTGGTTTCTGGTAGTTAAGTATAGGCTAGTCCTGGGTTTGGAACTAGGAATATACTACAATATTAATTCATTTCTGTGACTGCTATGAATACCTCTCATTATTATTATTTAAAGTAGACCTATTTTCAAAATTATTATTGTGTTTAATATTTTTAATGTTTATCTAGATATTACTGGGAATTTGACCGTGTGGAACTCAAGGGTCGCACTTCGCGGCTTGTTACGTTACCGCTCGCGGTGTTTGCAATTTAGGGTTTCCCGTTCGGGATATGTGTGTTAACAAGATTCGCTTGGATATAGTTTTTATTCGACCCGTGTCGATTGAAAACTTTCTCTTGCAAAGAGCCCGTCATCCAAAAAAAATTAATATAATGTGATTCGCAGTAATCGTCAGCTTTTACAGGCAGATCAGCATCAAAATCTGTCAAAGTTAAATATTCCTCTTCGGTATGCTCGAATCCATGCATGTGGTCGATGTGTTGACTTTTTTTCTTCATTTATTACTTGGTCCAGATGAGAAGTTTCCGTTTCATGGTTTTGGGTCTAGACAAAATATGTCCGTTGCTGGTTTGGCGGGCGATGAGTAACTTGCGGATCCACTCTTTTGAAAGCAAATTGCCGCCTGGGTTGCACTCGATTTTGGTAGTTAACGTTTATTGAACGAATAGACTTATCTACATACATGGGCTGAGGGTGTGCAGACAAAGGGTACGTTTTGTATTTTGAGGGACTTGAGGTCTGTACTGAAGCCTGAAATTCGGAGTATTGTAGGGATAGCCAGGTTTTGGAGGTAAATTTGCTGGATAGTTTAATTCTTGTGTAAAAAAGTGTCTTTGGCTTGTAAGGACTGGAGGTCCTGCTATATTTGGCATTCTGCGTGCATTGCTATTTTTGTTTTGTGCATGCTGTGTCCTGTACCGCTAAGTTACCCATTTTATCGTCATGTATACGTTGATCACCGCCTTGATTAAGGGTTGTACCGGGATTTGAAATTTGATTATTAATACGAAGCAAACCCGTAACTAAAGATTCAATTGGAATTTACACACTTGTTAACAGCTCTGCCTTAACAGCGATAGGATTTGGGGAACTCCTACAGTCCTTGTTCAATATATAAAGAACACTCAACATTTTCATGACTTTTTAAAAATTGGGTTTTGAGCATGTTGTCATTTTGTAATTTTGCCTGTAAGTATTCTTGTGGGATTTTATTCGCCATGGAAAATCCCGATCATTTGAAATTCTTTCAAGTAATTGTTTTTTACTTGTACATCTTCGCGGCTATTATCGCATTATAAGTTCTCCTTATGTAAAACCGGTAGAAAACTACAAAGTCGTTGGTAGATTTGTGAAAAGTGTTTGGAGGCAAAAGTGATTGATTTGTAAAAGCAAATGATTTTAACTTTTTTCGTGGTTAATTTTATCTTTGCGTGTATTTCATTTTAAAGTTGAATTTTATAGCAACATGGGAAAGTGTAACGATATATCTTTGCAACAAAAAGCATCCATAGTTGCGTTATCAAGGACAACCACCTTTTCTTATCGTGAAATCGCACGAATGGAGGAGATTTCTGCTCAAACGGTGATGCGAACCAAAAAAATTGCGACTGAGAGTCCTTTGCAAACTTCCAGCAAATATTCCTTCCACAAATATTATATTAAGACATAGGTTGCACGTGATTTGTTATTAATAAATAGTCGAAAAATATCAAAACGTTATTTCCACATTTTCACATCGTTTTGAAAAAAAATTCAGGGGCAAAAGGATAAATTTTTGTAAAAATGTTAGTTTTTCTAACTTTCTGATCATTGACTGTACATTGGCTGGAGGACTAGAAGCGTTTTCGTCTGCTGCAAGCCTTGGTGGATGCATTAGCTCATTGTTGATTGGAGATATGACGATAATACGATGATATGACAAATTGGTAAAAATTAACTATAAACAAAAACCTTCGAAATCAATGAAGATGTATTGGAAAAAATTACTTATCGTTTTTTCTTACACAATTTCTCATTTATTAGCGGCGATTTAAATTAACTCACTTTAATTTTTCATCACTTTATAGAACACAAACCTTTCTCAATTTTTATTCTTCACTATTTCACTACTTAAGTGAAAATTGGGACCTTTAGCGGCAAAAATTCTATTTTTAAATAATACTCACTTTGTGCTCTAAACTGCACTTTTACTTTTTATTTTATGCAAATTATTAGAAATGAGACTGGGGACATCTTCAAGCCGGCTGGCAATACTTGTTGGCTCCTTTTCCGCTGATGCACTTCTTTTGCTCGAACTCTTCCGTCCCCATGTACAAGAATAACGGATTTTCCGTTGTTGATGACACGATAAATCTTTGTTCCGACCCTTAACTTAAATGTCGTGTGGGTCGCGAATTTTCAATTCTAACTAAAGTTGAGACATGCATAGTGATCTTGATGTCTAACTTTCGAAAAAAATTTAGTTCCTGAACGGGTGCCAATTAATTTCACGTGCAAGGAATTTGGATAAAAAACAAAACAATAGCATAGCTTTTAGGTTGCAAATTAGAACTGACATAGTTCTTAAACTTAAGCAAATTGTTACCTCCGTTGCAAGGTATATAAACTAGACATGGTAAACCCATGCGCAGCTTTTCTTCTATCTCGCTCGCACAGCTGGCATTACGTGCGTCATTTTGGCCAAAAAATTTGGGCTGCCAAATAAACAAAACATAGGATGCACATCTGGCAAGGCGAAAGAAAACGAGGCGCCACAATTCAAAATGTATAAATGGCGGAAACCGGCGGTGGATAGTCGGTGCATGACTGAACGATTTCGCATTTTCTCTTACCGAAACCCTTTCGGGAGTGCAATTGTGCTCACTAATAATTGTTTCTTGTACGATGTGTGCCGTTCCTGGGTTTTTCCCTTACCTACTGGGCAGAACATGTTTTCCAAAACGTGTCGATGCTATTCCTACTGGGCACTTTTCGGCGATTTCTGGCATCAATGACGTACATGCGCAGTAGTGAACGCATTTGGGGATCGGGAATAGATTACCATGTCTAGTTTATATACCTTGCCTCCGTTGGGTCACTTGACTGCGTTCGGCGGAAAATCTCCAGACGCTTGGGTTGCAATTTTCGTGTGAATCACAGTATAGGTAGAACCAGTATGTAATGTTTCATATAAAGGCACACTATCAAGTACGGCCCGCGGTTCTACGGGACAAAGTCATGTCTTTGTTTTCATTTTTCTTATCTTTGTTGTCGTTTATCATATGTTTGTTGTCATTTATCATATGTTTGCTGTCATTTACGACAAAATGGCAGCTAGTTACTGGTCGAGGCACTGCCAGAGCTCGTGTAAGTGATTTTTATTTCGCGCGCGAAAAATCCACACAGCTTGTGGTTCGTAGAATTGATTGAAGTTAGGTCTTTGGTGTCATTTAGCTCATTTGATTTGATAAAATCATTTTGCGAAGATGCCGAGTGAGCGAAAAAAGTGTGTTGTTTGTGGAAGTGGTAGAAAAAGTGGAAAAAAGTTGTTTGGGTTTCTCAGAGACTGAAGAAGGTACGATGTATAATGTCAAAATTATTCAAACCGCACATCGAATATACGAATGCTGGGCTTCTTGATGAAGAACAACAGTAAAACAGCTACTATATTGCCGATCAAATCTTAAATTTCTTAAAATCGTTGGCTGTGTTATTGAAAATGGGTAATCTACAAGATGAAGACAGTGTTTACAAAGTTGCTTTGATAATTTATATTTTCATTGATTGACGGTATGGAAAATGTAAGAAAAGCTCATGAGTAGACTACATTTTCAGAATTCAATTTGATGAGGTTGACAAAAAAAATATAATATTCGGTTATTAGTAACTTCGGTAGAGGTTAAGATTATGGCACCCACCCCGAAGTGGATGGGAGTAGGTGGGATTAGAAGAAGGGAGTTTGCTTTTTATTAAGGCATGAAAAGTTTGCGACGGTCACGGCCCCATGGAAAATTATGGGGCTCCCCTACTAAAAAAAATTTAATTTGCGTCTTTCCAGAGATCATTTTTTTTATTTCATCTTTATTTTTACAAAGTAAGGATTAGATCATTGGAGAACTCTAGTTTGCTACATTGCAACTCTTAAGTCTAGCTGGAAAAAATATGACCTCCATTGACAATACTGTGGGGGTTTGTGGTCCCACTTTTTATAATAGTTTATAAGAATTTACAATATTTTATAACATTTCATCCAATAAGTTTACATTATGTTGTCTTTGTTCAATAATTTTTTTAGAAAGCTGTTACATTAGTAATCTCCTTTAAGAAAACCATAGTGTATCGCTGCACTCCCATTCTGCTGTAAGTCGCTGGGTAGATTAAGGCAGTGTTATTTTTGTGTGGCATGTATTATCTCTGTACTTTTAGGGTCCCTACCGCCGATTGGCTGTTAGTCGTAGTGGGTCAGTTCTTTTGAGGCGTACATATGGTTTAGTCAGCAATATTTTTCTAGCTGTCTTGTTTGGCTGGTGTCGCAATTGCTTCTTGTAGTTCAAACTCAGCTTTTCTGCTTCTTCCATAACTGTGCTGACATTGGTGGCTCTTTGTATAATTATGTTATTGACGTATTTGGGGCATCCAGAATTGCCCGCAAGATTTTTGTTTGCGTTCTTTGTATGATTTTCAAATTTGTCTATTTTGCTTAACCAGAGAGCTGTACGGCATACATCCATACTGGTTTGAGAATTGTTTTGTATAACAAGATTTTTGTTTCTAAGCTTAGTCTGTATTTACTGTGCATTAACCAGTATAGTCTTCTGAACTGTAATTTGTTCATATGACTTTTCCAGGTGAGTCTTCTGTCTAAATGGACCAATAAGTACTTTACAGAATTTGTTATTTGAACATCCGTATCGTTAATTTTAATGGGACAGCAGGATCGTTTTTATAATGTGCACGTGATTTGCTGCGTTTTTGCTTCGCTAATTGAAATATGCCACTTTCCCAAACATGCCAGGATCATAGTCAATTTAATATTATGTCTGTATGTTGCTGTAGTACTCTTTTTGCAGTTGATGGGTTTTTGTATGCAAATAGTATCGCTGCGTCGTCAGCAAATGTAGTGCTAAGCACCTCTTTTGTGGTGGAGAGGCCTGCAGTGTACAGGAGGTAAAGGACTGGTCCTAGTATACTACCCTGGGGTACTCCTGCTTTTATAGGATGTTCCTGGCTAATAGTAGCTTTGTATTTGACTTTAAAGGACCGTTAAAGTAAGTAACTGGTTAGTATGCCATGAAAATGTGGAGATAGAGTGGTCTCAATTTTTTGGATGAGTCCAGGATGCCAGACTTTATCAAAGGCTTATGATACGTCTAAAAAAAATCCAACACAATATTTATTATCTTCGAATGAATTTTTGATATAATTTACTAGCTTATGTACCTGTTCTATGGTACTATGGTTGTTTCTAAACCCAAACTGATTTTCAGGGAAAACAATGGAGCAATGGAGTGTGGGAAGCATTTTGTCAGGAAGTAGCCTCTCGAGCAGCTTAGAAAGGGCGGAAAGCTGGCTAATGGGGCTGTAAGACTCAACGTTTGTGCTATCTTTGCCTGGCTTAGGAATGACTATGATCCCAGCATGTTTCCAGGCGTGGGGAAAGTAATCAATACGCAGTATTGGATTGAATATGTGCAATATTGCGATTTTGCCTGATATAGGTAAAGTTTTAATCATTTTGTCCAGGTGCTTTATTGTTGTTTAAACTGCTAATTTTCTCTGCTTTGGTGGCTTCGTTTAAGGCGGCTTTTGCCTTCGGAGAGCGTATCCTTTGCCATTCGGCTTTAGCACTACGTTTAGCTCTTAGGAGTGAAAGTTAAGTATTTCATTGTATTTTCAATATTTTCAGCAGATTTTAATTTAATATTAGGACAGAATGATGATTGAAATCTCCTGCAAAACTTGTTCCAATTGGTTAAACTATTTGTTAGTCTGGATTCAGAGTTTTCTACTATAGGTTTGCTGCTAAGCTCATAGATAGTTGCTGAATGGTCTGATGACAGATCATTCGGGGTCCAGGCCTTGATGAGGCACGGATCTAATTTCTTAGTAATACCGAAATCAATGACATCGGGGATTTTTAATGGATATGATGGCCAGTATGTTGGTGTGCCACCTGTTATGCAATTAAGGTTGTCCTTGTAAATAGATTTAAGTAATTGTTTACCTCGTGGAGAGGTTAAGCGTGCACCCCAGTGTGGCGACTTAGCATTGTAATCGCCCGTGGCAAACAAGCAGGGTCCAAGTGACTTGAAGAAACCATCGAAATCTGTTGAGGTGATTCTGTGATTTGCGGGACAATAACTAGCCGCAATACACGTGTCTACGCTTCTGGCAGAGATACACAAGGTGGTTCTGTGAATGTTACACAGAAATCATATGAAACCGTAATATAGTTCTGCGAAAAATAGATCTACTGGAGAAACCAAATATCTAAAAAAATGGTTAACGCGCCTTTGAAGTACATCCATGGTGGTGTGGAAATCTGCTGTTGCTTTCCTCTATCTCATATATATGTACATAATATTATGTACAATATTTATAATATTTATCTGTATATATATATATATGATATGTATGTATGTATGTATGTATGTATGTATGTATGTATGTATGTATGTATGTATGAATGTATGTATGTATGTATGTATGTATGTATGAATGTATGAATGTATGTATGTATGTATGTATGTATGTATGTATGTATGTATGTATGTATGTATGTATGTATGTATGTATGTATGCATATATATATATATATATATGTGTGTGTGTGTGTGTGTGTGTACTTTCATTTATGGATTGCCAATGTTGTATTAACATCTCTCATCTATCTCTCATATTTTCTTAACGAACAATCTTCAAAAAGTTCGCTAAAGTGCTTTATTTCGTGCATAGCCGGCAGTACTTAGCCTTCGTCACTTTTTAAAAGCACATGATGCCATTTCTTGGAAGGAAATCTCGTGTTTGAAGGTTTCGATTGCAAACTGGGGCATACATATACTGTGGTATGAATGGTGCATTTTAGTGGAGACGTGGTAGCTTTGCATCGTGGTCAAAACAGGGTGGAGATTGCGGTGTTAACTTATCCTACTGAATTTCACAAAAATGACTCATGAGAAAACGTTGGATATCTACCTGTGTGGAGTTCATAATCGACTCAAATAACTAAGAAGCGTACTTTGCAGACATGTCATATTGAAGACGCGGAAAATTAAAAATTGGACTAGAGGTAAGATCTTCCGCGTTTTCAAACTCGTCCGGGCTGCGCATGTACGCAACTGATGCCGAAAAAATCCCAGTGCAAATTTTCATCTCGCTTCGATGAGATTTAAATTCTATTCCACTAGGAAAGTTGATGGATATGTTATTTGCGCAAGTAAATTTTATATGAATAGTAACAAAATTGATGCATGATAAATAAACAAATGCCAACAATGGATTTGATGTATTTACATATATGATTAAGCATCTTCATAATAACGATGTGCGTATGAACGGGTACGTTAGATTTCTCGGATAATTATGGGATAGATTTTGAACACCGCACGGTATATATAAATGAATCCTGGAGAAATGTGTCAAACGAAATGCATACCAATAATTAAGAAAAGCGAATTTTAGTTAACAGTTTGATTTTGTTCACGTTTTCTTAATTTAACATTGTCTAATAATTGTTTGTTTAATATTCTTATTTTAAAATACATCTTCCACCTAAAAAATAAATGCTTCACTACAGCCGGTAATTCAGTGCCGGCAGCAAGGTCGATCAGAGACTGAATGAATTGTGGCCCCACTTGCAACGAGTCAGAGTTGAAAATGTTAAAAACACCATTCAATTCGTTGAGTTTTGTAACAAACGCGGAAGTTGGCCTTCAAAGCCCCCCTCCGTAATCTGATCCGTCCAGGTGTAAAGTGCACGCGACGGTCCCACAGCAAACAATACCTGCTAATGCAAAAACATGTTCGTGATGAACCATTTTGCACTTCTTTTATTTTTTCATTTGCACACAATGCTTCTACTGCATGGTAGCACCAATGCGTAAATTTCATGTTTTATTCCCACTACCAGAAGCGGCAGCCCTGATTTTCATAAAATTTATGCGACGATTCGGCATCAATTTCGTCATTTTTAGAGCGAGATAGGACGAGAGCATGCGCATGGTCTTACCTTCTTGTGTATATACCTTGCTGATGAACAAACAACAGGCTCGCTGATACATGTACATACGTCCATTTGGTTTTAATATTCAGCGGTTGTAGTTTATTTTTGGGTAGATGAAAACCATAACATAAAGAATATATAGTACGGACCATAGTATAAAAAAAAATAAAGCATGGTCACTAAAACCAAATTGTCACAACTCTGCCATACAATTTGCCGTGTGGAGTTTTGCACACCTATAAATATTTTAATCAGCATCGGTACACATGTTATTCGCACGCTAATTCTGTCGCGGCTTGTATGCGTCATGATTTACTGGCACACAGTTTGCCCAATTCCCCCGCAAGAAATTTCGCTGGACTAGTTCATTCGTGCGAGAGCTTAGAAACGAAAATCATAGCACTCACTCTGAAGAAGGGGAAGAAGGATAAGATACCTCTTGCCACCACTTATACTTGTAAAGCTGCGTTCTCAGCCTTGGTGTGCTTAAAAAATAAGTAGCGAAATAGATTGGATGTCAAATCTTATTTGAGAATAAAACTAACATCATTACGTCACTAATTTGAAATTGTTATATAATGACAAACAACATCATCTTTCACAATAAATATGCAAAACACATAGTATTATGTAAAACCAAACTTTAGCAAATGAATATAATTGTCAACTTTTTGAGTACTGATGTGTTTCGTATATAAATTTTCCACTATTTATTTGCATGAAATAAATTTGATTTTTTTTAATTTTTTTTCAAATGGTGAGTAGCGAAATTTTTTCAAAACTCGTACCGGGTCTCGGTCTTATAAGTTTGGGAATTCATGCCTTATGTTATTCATACACCTTGCCTCACAAGAGTGACAATGTAGATAAAATATTTCAATATGCTGAAAAACACTTACCTTCAATAACGATTCAAGGATCGAAAACTCCGAGTTTTCAACATAAGAGTCATATAGAATATACGGAATACACTGGGACAAATACTTAATTACAACTTTTTTCAGTAAAGCTATTAAAGAGTTTGATTGTTCAAAATTTGTATTGTTTGCTTGAAAAGCTTTCACCCAAATATCTCCTTTGGATCGCACATTTCCTCGAAACGATGTATCAATAAATCTTTTGTTAATCATATGGTATGTTTCCTTACATGGAAAACATGAATGGTTTTTTATTCTGCTTAGCTCAATTCCATTTTGTTTAAGAGAATAACAATCACCAATGTAAATACACAAAAACAAACCCGCAATAATTACTAATGACAGATGATGCATGCTTCACATTCAATTGAACACTGGCATTCATTATTATATTACAACCGGCTATATTTTACAACCGCAAATATCAAATTCAATATACGGAACACCTGCCTGTAGTTAACAGGAAATATAATTGAATAATAAATAAGTTCAATTGAGTAAAAAAAGATCTAGTAAATGGTACACCCAATTGATTCATAATTGGAATACCTTTTTGTATAGTTCAAATTGAGCTAACAATTTCAAAAACGGTTCAAAATATTGGAATCTTTGAAAATTATAAGGCTTAGGATTTTCCAAACAGCTTCAAATAATTACATAAAATAAACTTCAATGGAATTTCAAGCCAATTTCAAATAATTTGAAAATTAACACTGGTGATCAGTTTGAAAGTGCCAGTTTTATATTTTATGACGTAATATTTATACAAAAAAGAATATACAACTGTGGAATTAAATTCCTTCACCTGCACCTGTCGAAAAAAATTGTTAGCTTATTAAGGTAAAAAATCACATCTTTGATGTCGTAGTGATCACATTTTGAATTATTTTGCTGCTGTTCTGAACGCATTCGTTTTTCACTTTAACGGGATAAAACAAATGGTTTTTTGAAAGAATGCCCAGAAGTTGTAAAACTGGCACTTTCATACAAGATTGCACTACGCCCAATAGCGACAAGCTATAACAATACACGTTTAAAGTGTAATAGCTCTGAGAGCTGAAAAACGTCGAAAGTGTAATACCAAAGTGGGTGGCTTTTGTATGGGGAACAGGTTTTCCGATCAGGGGACGACTTTTATACTGGGGTGTGTGTGCATATAAGATGGAGGATTTGAGCTGGTTTTTGGGGGGCGCTGATTGTTTTGGAGCTGGTTTTGATATGAGAAAACGTATTCGAAGGAAATAATTAAAGTATTATTTTTGTATAGAGAGAAATATATATGTATATGGCCAAAGCGTTGTACTGGTGAAATATGAAATTAAATGTTTGCCTGCAAAGTGTCGTACCTGTGAAATTGAATACTTTATTCAAGATCAACTGACGAGTGTACAGTTGCTGTCTTAAAACGAATTTAGCGCTGTCCTGTTCGTAGTGGACATGTTGTAAAATTTTTATGAATGAGATGAACCGGTTGTATCGGAGAAAGCTGTTTGTTCATGAACAATTAACATGCATACGGTGGCCGAAAGTAGGTAGAATGAAGAAGATCGTTAATTTTGGGTCCCAATATTTTTCGATTAGTTGATATGTTGCTGCGTAGACCACATATGAAGCAAAAGATGTTTCATCGCTGGAAGCTTGCTGCTTGAATGGAGGATTTAAAAAATAACGAATGATTATATATAGAAATCAATTTTACTGTTGAATGGATGCTTATCGATTGACTTTGAATTAAGAAAGATACTTCAATCGATTGTGTATTTCCTTTTTCTTAGAATACCGCTTCTTCTATTCATTCACAGTAGAACACAAAATTTCTGTCTACTTATACGTTTACGTTTTTATTCAACCGTATAAAAAAGGTGCAAAAATTTATAGGAAATGTCTAAAAAACGAAACCAAACTTTAAACGCAATTTTCTCGAAATGACGTTTTTCAACTCGCCACTAGTTAATCTCCGGACCTACTCAACCGGTTTTAATGAATCTTAGTGAGTTTTATATATTAACATATTCTACAAAACACTTCACTCCAATTAAACCAAAAAATTTGACGTGCAAAAAACGACTGAAAAGAGGGTTGATTTTTTCAAAAATCGTGAATTGTCACGTAAGAGACCTTAGTCTCTAAAACTTTTTTTGATTTTTCTGTTTCAGACAATTTTGAGGTTAAATGCCAGCCATGCGTCCTGTATAAAATAGCTTTATAATGGATTTTTCTTTATGAAAATATTTTTTGTACTTTCAAAAGATGGAAAAAAGTTGCATGTTCATATTCAATGAAGGAGCTGAGAAAAAATTTCATAAAAATTCGCTATTTTTGATCTTCTTGTGCATACTAGTACCTTAAAGAACATCTTTCAAACATTCAAGTGATGTATTTACCACCAAATAAATACATCATTTAAAATTCTATTGAAGGGTTTCCTTTTAACTTA
This sequence comes from Oxycera nigricornis, assembly GCA_963942545.1. Classification (NCBI taxonomy): domain Eukaryota; kingdom Metazoa; phylum Arthropoda; class Insecta; order Diptera; family Stratiomyidae; genus Oxycera; species Oxycera nigricornis. The sequence continues at coordinate 67,444,182 of OZ012661.1, read as the reverse complement.
AAAGTGATGTATTTATCACCAATAAATACATCGCTTCATGAATTTACAAGATAGCGCTTATCACCTAATAAATTTTCCTTTTCCACTTGCTGCAGCGAGCATAGACATTGCTTTTTTGGTTGTTAGTGTCATGCGGAGGTTAACGAGTAGTGATAAGTTATTGTATCTGGGGAATGCATAGTTTTGTAGAATTAATTAGGTTATATGTGTTTGTTGCTAGTATTAAGAAATTTTATAAATAGGAAGTAAGAGTTCAAGAAAATACAGTCTTTTGGGGGTGTGTACAACAGCGTTGAGTTCCTTTAAGCTATCGTTGCCCAGAATACCATGGAACGATTTTAAATTCGGCAGAATGAAGAGTTTTAATTTAGGGTTAAAAAGATCCAAAGAGAGTGATCAATGCTTGGTGCGTTATTTTTACGTTGCCGCTCGCGGTGTTTGCAATTTAGGGTTTCCCGTTCGGGATATGTGTGTTAACAAGATTCGCTTGGATATATTTTTTATTCGACCCCGTGCCGATTGAAAACTTTAGGATGTTTCCGCTCTCTAGCAAAGAGCCCGTCATCCAAAAAAATTAATATATTGTGATTCGCAGTAATCGTCAGCTTTTACAGGCAGATCAGCATCAAAATCTGTCAAAGTTAAATATTCCTCTTCGGTATGCTCGAATCCATGCATGTGGTCGATGTGTTGACTTTTTTTCTTCATTTATTACTTGGTCCAGATGAGAAGTTTCCGTTTCATGGTTTTGGGTCTAGACAAAATATGTCCGTTGCTGGTTTGGCGGGCGATGAGTAACTTGCGGATCCACTCTTTTGAAAGCAAATTGCCGCCTGGGTTGCACTCGATTTTGGTAGTTAATGTTTATTGAACAAATAGACCTATCTACATGCATAGGCTGAGGGTGTGCAGACAGAGGGTACGTTTTGTATTTTGAGGGACTTGAGGTCTGTACTGAGGCCTGAAATTCGGAGTATTGTAGGGATAGCCAGGTTTTGGAGGTTAATTTGCTGGATAATTTAATTCTTGTGTAAAAAAGTGTCTTTGGCTTGTAAGGACTGGAGGTCCTGCTATATTTGGCATTCTGCGTGCATTGCTATTTTTGTTTTGTGCATGCTGTGTCCTGTACCGCTAAGTTACCCAATTTATCGTCATGTATACGTTGATCACCGCCTTGATTAAGGGTTTTACCGGGATTTGAAATTTGATTATTAATACGAAGCAAACCCGTAACTAAAGATTCAATTGGAATTTACACACTTGTTAACAGCTCTGCCTTATAAGCGATAGGATTTGGGGAACTTCTACAGTCCTTGTTCAAAATATAAAGAACACTCAACATTTTTATGACTTTTTAAAAATTGGGTTTTGAGCATGTTGTCATTTTGTAATTTTGCCTGTAAGTATTCTTGTGGGATTTTATTCGCCATGGAAAATCCCGATCATTTGAAATTCTTTCAAGTAATTGTTTTTTACTTGTACATCTTCGCGGCTATTATCGCATTATAAGTTCTCCTTATGTAAAACCGGTAGAAGTTCTTGTAATCACCTCGAAAATCGAAATTAAAATTTTCAACATTTCTTTACGTTTTGAGGTCTTACGAGTATATTTTAAGTGTTTTTAGAGAGAAGTATGTATGTGTGTGTGTGTATGTACTTACGTCCGTACGTACGTATGTGCGTTCATGGACAGTTTTTTCTACGAGCATAACTCACGTAAACAAAGTCCTATCGTTTTCGTTAAGGTGTCAATCGAAGTGTCTTTGCAATCTTAAGAGCTGATTAGTTTTTGGAAAACTTCGGTTGGGGGGGTTTGCTGTTTTGCCCGTTTGAAGGTCATTTCTGTCATGCGTTATATCTCCCGAACCAAATACGCGATTTTCATCATTAAGATGTCAATCGACGGGTATTTACATTTATGTGATTCTTTAAAGTTTTTAAAAAAAATTATTGAGGCGTTTTTTAATTTTTTTGAAAAAAGTGCAAAAGATTAGGTATTTTTCATAAACAGTAAACTTTTAACCTGATTTTCGAAACACAGTAATCAATATTTATAAAATTCATATACTACAAACAGTTTTTGTGCAAAAATCAACAAAATTTTCTCTCATGATCAAAAAAAATTAAATTAAAAATCAAAAATCATTAAAAGTCATCATGATTTCAAGGTCATTTCTGCCATTCACTATATCTCACGAACCAAATATAATATTTGCATCACTTAGGTTGCAATCGACGTGTATTAACATTTTTGTAATGTTTTTATATTTAAAAAAATCGTTGGAGGCGTTTTTTAATTTAACAAAAAAAATGCAAAAATTTAGGATTTTTTCATAAAAAATAAATTTGGTAACCAGATTTGCACAACACGGAAATAAATGTTTATAAAATTTATACATCCTTATCAATTTTTCGAGACAAACCAATAAAACGCTTTTCCATGATGTTTAAAAAAAATAAATTAAAAATAAAAAATCATTCAAAGTCGCCATGTAAAAAGTGTTCATATGAATGATTTTACCCGACTACTCTTATTCTGAAGACATTGTTGTTAAACCAATCACAGTTTATTAATATTTGCATAATTTAAGCAGATTTTTAATAGTCTTCATAGCACCGTGTTTTAATTTTCATATCAAAACTGCTTAAATTTTGAAAATCAAAAAAAAAATTAATCAAATTTGTATTTGTGGCAATGAACGCTTTGAATGGTAAAATGTTTCGTAGTCAATACTTTGCTAGATCATATGCTATAAAAAAAGCTGTCATCAATATGAAAATAACAAATAACGTAGAACCCCCCCCCCCCATTGATCCGCGTGAATATTCAATCAAATCAATCTGTCCCCATCGACCAAAAACCTTACGTAATCAATTGACGCTCCCGTAGATGATACGATTAATATTAAGTCATTCCAGTTACTATTATGAGAGGTACATTATTATTATTTAAAGTAGTATTATTTTCATAATTATTATTTTGTTTAGTATTTTTAATATTTATGTTAATATTACTGGGAAGTTGACCGTGTGGTCCTCAAGGGTCGCAGCTCGCGGCTTGTTAAAAATTGGGTTTTTGAGCAGGTTGTCATTTTGTAATTTTGCCTGTAAGTATTCCTGTGGGATTTTATTCGCCATGGAAAATCTCGATCATTTGAAATTCTTTCAAGTAATTGTTTTTTACTTGTACATCCTCGCGGCTATTATCGCATTATAAGTTCTTCTTATGTAAATCGGGTAGAAAACTACAAAGTCGTTGGTAGATTTGTGAAAAGTGTTTGGAGGCAAAAGTAATTGATTTGTAAAAGCAAAAAAATTTAACTTTTTTCGTGGTTAATTGTATCTTTGCGTGTATTTCATTTTAAAGTTGAATTTTATAACAACATGGGAAAGTGTAAGGATATATCTTTGCAACAAAAAGCATCCATAGTTGCGTTATCAAGGACAACCACCTTTTCTTATCGTGAAATCGTACGGTGGAGATTTCTGCTCAAACGGTAATGCGAATCAATAAAATTGCCATTGAGAGTCCTTTGCAAACTTCCAGCAAACGAAAGAATTGTGCGAACTTACATGCCAGGCGACCAGCAACAAAAAAAAAACGAAATTAACGGACAAAATGCGCAAAGTTAGATTTGAAAACACAAAAACACTTCAAAATTATTCCATAGAAGATTTTCGAAATAATTATCACCTTTTAATAAGTTTCTGCTGTTTTCCTCATTTTAAAGTAAAATTTTCAAATTTTTAATTTTTTCTTATCTTTTAGATTGTATTTAGCGACGAATGCAGGTTAGAAGCGGCAACAGAAAGACACCAGTTCGTTCGGAGAAGACCACATGAGTGATATCATCAACCAGCCGTTATGATGTGGTCTTGCATTTCAGCAGATGGATGTGGACCACTGCATTTTGTCCACGGGACAATGAATGCTCTCCACTACTCTGAGGTCGTGGAAGACATATTAATTCCATACTTCAATTTTTCAAGATGCAGTGGAACCGGCATCACCTTTATGCATGATGGTGCTCTATGTCATCGGGCCCAGTACGTGCGAAATATTTTTGATGGCGGCAGTATCGCCGTTCTTCCATGACCTGGCAGTTCCCCCGACCTGAATCATATTGTCAATATACATATGTTTAGTTTAGTTTATGCCTCTGCTAATCCCACTGTAAACATAATAAATTGGTAACTGCATCGACCGTATGCCCCCAATAATAAAAGCGGTTACTAAAGCTAAGAGTGGTCTTACGAAAACTTAGTATTAAGACACAGGTTTTACTTAATTTGTTATTAATAAATAGTCGAAAAATATCAAAACGTATTTCCCACATTTTCACATCGTTTTGAAAAAAATTTCGGGTGCAAAAGGATAATTTTTTGCAAAAATGTTAGTTTTTCTAACTTTCTGATCATTGACTGTACATTGGCTGGAGGACTAGGAGCGTTTTCGTCAGCTGCCAGCTTTGGTGTATGCATTAGCTTATTGTTGATTGGAGATATGACGATAATACGATGATATGACAAATTGGTAAAAATTAACTATAAACAAAAACCGTCGAAATCAATGAAAGATGTATTGGAAAATATTACTTATCGTTTTTATTACACAATTTCTCATTTATTAGCGGCGATTTAAATAAAGTCACTTGAATTTATCGTCATATATAAAACACAAACCTTTCTCAATTTTAATTCTTCACTATTTCACTTAAGTAGTGAAATAGTGAAGCTTTTAGGTTGCAAAACTTAAGCAAATTGTTACCTCCGTTGGGTCATGTGACTGCATTCGGCGGAAATGCCCCAGACGCTTGGGTTGCAATTTTCGTGTGAATCACAGTATAGGTAGAACCAGTATGTAATGTTTCATTTAAAGGCACACTATCAAGTACGGTCCGCGGTTCTACAGGACAAAGTCATGTCTTTGTTTTCATTTTTCTTATCTTTGTTGTCGTTTATCATATGTTTGTTGTCATTTATCATATGCTTGCTGTCATTAACGACAAACTGGCAGCTAGTTACTGGTCGCAATGAACGCTTTGAATGGTAAAATGTTTCGTAGTCAATACTTTGCTAGATCATATGCTATAAAAAAAGCTGTCATCAATATGAAAATAACAAATAACGTAGAACCCCCTCCCATTGATCCGCGTGAATATTCAATCAAATCAATCTGTCCCCATCGACCAAAAACCTTACGTAATCAATTGACGCTCCCGTAGATGATACGATTAATATTAAGTCATTCCAGTTACTATTATGAGAGGTACATTATTATTATTTAAAGTAGTATTATTTTCATAATTATTATTTTGTTTAGTATTTTTAATATTTATGTTAATATTACTGGGAAGTTGACCGTGTGGTCCTCAAGGGTCGCACCTCGCGGCTTGTTAAAAATTGGGTTTTTGAGCAGGTTGTCATTTTGTAATTTTGCCTGTAAGTATTCCTGTGGGATTTTATTCGCCATGGAAAATCTCGATCATTTGAAATTCTTTCAAGTAATTGTTTTTTACTTGTACATCCTCGCGGCTATTATCGCATTATAAGTTCTTCTTATGTAAATCGGGTAGAAAACAACAAAGTCGTTGGTAGATTTGTGAAAAGTGTTTGGAGGCAAAAGTAATTGATTTTTAATAGCAAAAAAATTTAACTTTTTTCGTGGTTAATTGTATCTTTGCGTGTATTTCATTTTAAAGTTGAATTTTATAACAACATGGGAAAGTGTAAGGATATATCTTTGCAACAAAAAGCATCCATAGTTGCGTTATCAAGGACAACCACCTTTTCTTATCGTGAAATCGTACAAATGGTGGAGATTTCTGCTCAAACGGTAATGCGAATCAATAAAATTGCGATTGAGAGTCCTTTGCAAACTTCCAGCAAACGAAAGAATTGTGCGAACTTACATGCCAGGCGACCAGCAACAAAAAAAAAACGAAATTAACGGGCAAAATGCGCAAAGTTAGATTTGAAAACACAAAAACACTTCAAAATTATTCCATAGAAGATTTTCGAAATAATTATCACCTTTTAATAAGTTTCTGCTGTTTTCCTCATTTTAAAGTAAAATTTTCAAATTTTTAATTTTTTCTTATCTTTTAGATTGTATTTAGCGACGAATGCAGGTTAGAAGCGGCAACAGAAAGACACCAGTTCGTTCGGAGAAGACCACATGAGTGATATCATCAACCAGCCGTTATGATGTGGTCTTGCATTTCAGCAGATGGATGTGGACCACTGCATTTTGTCCACGGGACAATGAATGCTCTCCACTACTCTGAGGTCGTGGAAGACATATTAATTCCATACTTCAATTTTTCAAGATGCAGTGGAACCGGCATCACCTTTATGCATGATGGTGCTCTATGTCATCGGGCCCAGTACGTGCGAAATATATTTGATGGCGGCAGTATCGCCGTTCTTCCATGACCTGGCAGTTCCCCCGACCTGAATCATATTGTCAATATACATATGTTTAGTTTAGTTTATGCCTCTGCTAATCCCACTGTAAACATAATAAATTGGTAACTGCATCGACCGTATGCCCCCAATAATAAAAGCGGTTACTAAAGCTAAGAGTGGTCTTACGAAAACTTAGTATTAAGACACAGGTTTTACTTAATTTGTTATTAATAAATAGTCGAAAAATATCAAAACGTATTTCCCACATTTTCACATCGTTTTGAAAAAAATTTCGGGTGCAAAAGGATAATTTTTTGCAAAAATGTTAGTTTTTCTAACTTTCTGATCATTGACTGTACATTGGCTGGAGGACTAGGAGCGTTTTCGTCAGCTGCCAGCTTTGGTGTATGCATTAGCTTATTGTTGATTGGAGATATGACGATAATACGATAATATGACAAATTTGTAAAAATTAACTATAAACAAAAACCGTCGAAATCAATGAAAGATGTATTGGAAAATATTACTTATCGTTTTTTCTTATACAATTTCTCATTTATTAGCGGCGATTTAAATAAAGTCACTTTAATTTATCGTCATATATAAAACACAAACCTTTCTCAATTTTAATTCTTCACTATTTCACTTAAGTAGTGAAATAGTGAAGCTTTTAGGTTGCAAAACTTAAGCAATTTGTTACCTCCGTTGGGTCACGTGACTGCATTCGGCGGAAATGCCCCAGACGCTTGGGTTGCAATTTTCGTGTGAATCACAGTATAGGTAGAACCAGTATGTAATGTTTCATTTAAAGGCACACTATCAAGTACGGCCCGCGGTTCTACAGGACAAAGTCATGTCTTTGTTTTCATTTTTCTTATCTTTGTTGTCGTTTATCATATGTTTGTTGTCATTTATCATATGCTTGCTGTCATTTACGACAAACTGGCAGCTAGTTACTGGTCGAGGCACTGCCAGAGCTCGTGTAAGTGCTTTTCATTTCGCGCGCGAAAAAATCCACACAACTTGTGGTTCGTAGAATTGATTGAAGTTAGGTCTTGGTGTCATTTAGCTCCTTTGATTTGATAAAATCATGTTGCGAAGATGTCGAGTGAGCGAAAAAAATGTGTTGTTTGTGGAAGTGGTAGAAAAAGTGGAAAAAAGTTGTTTGGGTTTCCCAGGGTTTGAAGAAGGTACGATGTATAATGTCAAAATTATTCAAACCGCACAGCGAATATTCGAATGCTGGGCTTCTTGATGAATCACAACAGTAAAACAGCTACTTTATTGCCGATCAAATAAAACTTCTTAAAATCGTTGACTGTGTTATTGAAAATGATTAATCTACAAGATGAAGACAGTGTTTACAAAGTTGCTTTGATAATTTATATTTTCATTGATTGACGGTATGGAAAATGCAAGAAAAGCTCATGGGTAGACAACATTTCAGTGAAGATGTGGTAACTTTTCATCGTCGTCAAAAGGTGTCAAAACAGAGGCAAGTGGAGGAAATATGGAAGTGGAGAATGCGGTGTTAACTTATCCTACTGGATTTCACAAAAATGACTCATGAGAAAACGATGGATATCTACTTGTGTGGAGTTCATAATCGACTCACATAACTTAGAACCGTGCTTTGCAGACATGTCTTATTGAAGACGCGGAAAATTACTTGCCTACTGTGTATATGATCATATTCATATATAGCGTGTCGTACGCGTGCAGACCTCCGAAACATTATTTGTGTCTGAGCCGTGTTTGCCACGTATGGTGCTGGTTAATGTGAATGGACCTTAACACGGATACAACTCGACAGCTGATAGTAATAAAGTTGCTATTCATTCTAATGAAGAAACAACAGGCTCGCTGATACATGTACATACGTCCATTTGGTTTTAATATTCAGCGGTTGTAGTTTATTTTTGGGTAGATGAAAACCATAACATAAAGAATATATAGTACGGACCATAGTATAAAAAATATAAAGCATGGTCACTAAAACCAAATTGTCACAACTCTGCCATACAATTCGCCGTGTGGAATTCCGCACATGTATAAATATTTTAATCAACATCGGTACACATGTCATTCGCACGCGTATTCTGTCGCAGCTTGTATGCGTCACGATTTACTGGCACACAGTTTGCCCAATTCCCCCGCAAGAAATTTCGCTGGACTAGTTCATTCGTGCGAGAGCTTAGAAACGAAAATCAGAGTAGTCACTCTGAAGAAGAGGAAGAAGGATAAAATGCCTTTTGCCACCACTTATACTTGTAAAGCTTTGTTCTCAACCTCTGTGTACTTAAAAAATAAGTAGCGAAATAGATTGGATGTCAAATCTTATTTGAGAATAAAACTAACATCATTACGTCCCTAATTTGAAATTGTTATATAATGACAAACAACATCATCTTTCACAATAAATATGCAAAACATATAGTATTATGTAAAACCAAACTTTAGCAAATGAATATAATTGTTAACTTTTTGAATACTGATGTGTTTCGTATATAAATTTTCCACTATTTATTTGCATGAAATAAATTTGATGTTTTTTAATTTTTTTTCATAAGGTGAGTAGCGAAATTTTTTTCAAAACTCGTACCGGGTCTCGGTCTTATAAGTTTGGGAATTCATGCCTTATGTTATTCATACACCTTGCCTCACAAGAGTGACAATGTAGATAAAATATTTCAATATGCTGAAAAACACTTACCTTCAATAACGATTCAAGGATCGAAAACTCCGAGTTTTCAACATAAGAGTCATATAGAATATACGGAATACACTGGGACAAATACTTAATTACAACTTTTTTCAGTAAAGCTATTAAAGAGTTAGATTGTTCAAAATTTGTATTGTTTGCTTGAAAAGCTTTCACCCAAATATTTCCTTTGGATCGCACATTTCCTCGAAATGATGTATCAATAAATCTTTTGTTAATCATATGGTATGTTTCCTTACATGGAAAACATGAATGGTTTTTTATTCTGCTTAGCTCAATTCCATTTTGTTTAAGAGAATAACAATCACCAATGTAAATACACAAAAACAAACCCGCAATAATTACTAATGACAGATGATGCATGCTTCACATGGAATTCAACACTGGCATTCATTATTATATTACAACCGTCTTTATTTTACAACCGCAAATATCAAATTCACTATACGAAACACCTGCCTGTAGTTAACAGGAAATATAATTGAACAAGCCGCGAAGTGCGACCCTTGAGGTCCACACGGTCAACTTCCCAGTAATATCTACATAAACATCGAAAACATTAAACACAATAATAGTTTTGAAAATACTACTACCTTAAGTAATAACAATGAGAGGTATTCATAGCAGTAACAGGAATGAATTAATATGAGTCATATCATCTACGGAAAGTTTTTTTTTGGATTTCCAACATATAAGCATAAAAAACGATAACACTAAAACATTGTAGAAACTATTAAAAATCTGCTCAAATTATGCAAATATTATAAAACTTGGATGGAATTTACAACAATTTCCTTAGAATAAAAGATATAAAGTAATATCATTCGTTAGAACCCTGTATACATCATAGCTTTGCATGATTTTTTATTTTTAATTTAGTTATTTATAATCATGGAATATGGTTTTGCTGGTTTCTCTTCAAAAACTGATAAGAATGTATAAATTTTATCAACATTTATTACTGTGCTGTGCAAATCAGGTTAAAAAATTATTTTTTATGAAAAAAATAAAAAGCGGCTGAAACAAGTTTCATATAATGTTTAAAAAATCGCAAAAATGTTAATTCACGCCAACTGACACCTTAAAGATGCAAATATTATATCTGGTTCGTGAGATAGAGTGATTATAAAAATGACCTTGAAAATCATGATGACTTTTAATGATTTTTTATTTTTAATTTAATTTTTTACGTGATCATGAGAAAAAGTTTTGATGTTGTTTTTACAGGCACTGTTTGGAGTATATAAATTTTATAAACATTGATTACTACATTTCGCAAATCACCTTAAAAGTTATTGTTTATGAAAAAAATCTAATTTTTTGCACTTTATTCTCTTAAATTAAGAAAACGGCTCCAACAGTTTTTATAAAAATTTGATAGATTCACGTAAATGTTAATACGCGTAGATTGTCATTTTAATAATGCAAATCGTATGTTTGGTTCGTCAGATATAAAGCATGACAGAAATGGCCTTGAAAAACATGATGACTGTTGATGATTTTTTATTTTTTATTAGATTTTTTTTTGTAATCATGAGTAAAAAACTTTGATGTCATTTTCAATAAAACTGTTTGGAGTATATAGATTTTATAAACATTGGTTACTGCGACTTGGAAATAAGGTTAAAAATGTATTGTTTTTGAAAAAAACCGTTATTTTTTGCACTTTTTTTTAAAAAATTAAAAAACGGCTCCAATAAATTTTTTAAAAACTTGATAGAATCACATAAATGTAAATACGCGTCAATTGACAACTTATTCAAGAAAATCGTACTTTAGGTTCGCGAGATATAACGCATGACAGAAATGACCTTCAAACGGGCAAAACAGCAAACCCCCCCGAACGAAGTTTCCCAAAAACTAATCAGCTCTTAAGAATGCGAAGACGCTTCGATTTACACCTCAACGAAGTCGATACGACTTTGTTTACGTGAGTTATCGTCGTAGAAAAAAGTGTCCACGAACGTACGTTCGTACGTACGTACATACACACACATACACATACATCTCCCTTTCTAAAAACACTTTATATATACTCTTAGACCTCAAAACGTAAAGAAATGTTGAAAATTTCAATTTCGATTTTCGAGGCGATTACAAGAACTTCCCATATACTGGGAAGTTAATAATAAATAAGTTCAATTGAGTAAAAAAAATCTAGTAAATGGTACACCCAATTGATTCATAATTGGAATACCTTTTTGTATGGTTCAAATTGAGCTAACAATTTCAAAAACGGTTCAAAATATTGGAATCTTTGAAAACTATAAGGCTTAAGATTTTCCAAACAGCTTCAAATAATTACATAAAATAAACTTCAATGGAATTTCAAGCCAATTTCAAATATTTTGAAAATTAACACTGGTGATCAGTTTGAAAGTGCCAGTTTTATATTTTATGACGTAATATTTATACAAAAATAAATATACAACTGAGGAATAAAATTCCTTCTTGTCGAACCTTCACAACAAGTAACCTAAAAATTGTTATCTGCACCTGTCGAAAAAAATTGTTAGCTTATTAAGGTAAAAAATCACATCTTTGATGTCGTAGTGATCACATTTTGAATTATTTTGCTGCTGTTCTGAACGCATTCGTTTTTCACTTTAACGGGATAAAACAAATGGTTTTTTGAAAGAATGCCCAGAAGTTGTAAAACTGGCACTTTCATACAAGATTGCACTACGCCCAATAGCGACAAGCTATAACAATACACGTTTAAAGTGTAATAGCTCTGAGAGCTGAAAAACGTCGAAAGTGTAATACCAAAGTGGGTGGCTTTTGTATGGGGAACAGGTTTTCCGATCAGGGGACGACTTTTATACTGGGGTGTGTGTGCATATAAGATGGAGGATTTGAGCTGGTTTTTGGGGGGCGCTGATTGTTTGGGAGCTGGTTTTGATATGAGAAAACGTATTCGAAGGAAATAATTAAAGTATTATTTTTGTATAGAGAGAAATATATATGTATATGGCCAAAGCGTTGTACTGGTGAAATATGAAATTAAATGTTTGCCTGCAAAGTGTCGTACCTGTGAAATTGAATACTTTATTCAAGATCAACTGACGAGTGTACAGTTGCTGTCTTAAAACGAATTTAGCGCTGTCCTGTTCGTAGTGGACATGTTGTAAAAATTGTATGAATGAGATGAACCGGTTGTATCGGAGAAAGCTGTTTGTTCATGAACAATAAACATGCATACGGTGGCGGAAAGTAGGTAGAATGAAGAAGATTGTTAATTTTGGGTCCCAATATTTTTCGATTAGTTGATATGTTGCTACGTAGACCACATATGAAGCAAAAGATGTTTCATCGCTGGAAGCTTGCTGCTTGAATCGTGGATTTAAAAAGATAACGAATGATTATATATAGAAATCAATTTTACTGTTGAATGGATGCTTATTGATTGTGTTTAATTTACAGCTCCATTAGTTTTTATATTTTGTTGCAACTATGGTCCATACAATTAATTTCAGAAAAAACTCCGAGTTTAGCTAATATGATAAAGATAGTTTCACATGTAGATACATAATTTAAAAAATATGGTTTGTTTTATCAACAAGGTCTCGTAGGCCGCGAACATCTTTACCGTTAGCATAAAAACAGTCTCGACATTTGTGGGCATATTTAATGCGTTAATCAACAGAGAATAAAGGTAACATTTGACCTGATCCTCTATATTGGTATAAAAAAATCCTTTTCGTTTATTGATATTAGTAAAAATTATAACTTTGTTATATTCGAGCTTCATACTTAACATTTTGACTGAAATCCGCATACGTTATAGGATGTCTTTCATAATAATCCATGAACTATGTATATTGAAGTGGAAAACCAAGCCATTTAACGAAAACTTTATTACTCCTTCTTTTTATAATTTTGTCAACGACTTATCTATCAAGGTATTTAACTGAAGTTGATAGTCTTCTAATTAGTATGTTCGCGGTTGAGTTTTTTTTACCTTTGTAATAATATATACAAATAGATAAAGATATTTCCAAACATGATTCAATTTACTTTGCTGAACTACTGAATATGATCGATCAATATATATATGTTGGTCAAATAAAAACGAAGGCTAAATCGATTTTCCACACTCTTTATCTAAAGCGTTATGGACTCAAAATAAATGAACACTTGCCAATCCCAACACCAATTTACATTAGATTTCTCTCTCGGCAAATGAAACTATTTTTTAATGAAGATTTACAGTTGTGCAATGAAGAAAAACGTATAAGAGTCATCATACGGGTACAATCAGATACAAAAATATTATTTACCGACATCGACCGAGTCTATGTCTCGAGCAGTTTAAGAATCAAGTACTGATATGTTAACCGACGAAGTGACTAAAGTTGACTATGCCACAATTATATATTTACCATACAAAATAGTTAAGGGGACAGTGGATACAACTCTCGTTTCAATAAAAATAGATAAAACAAATCATTTTGCCAGTTGAATCATCAATGCCTTTCTTAAACACTCGTTCAGAAATGCGATTTCGAATTAATCGAATGTATGTACTTCTCAGGACGCGTTAGACAAATCAATGATGCAAGCCGGTATAAACCACCTAGGAAAATAGTTGTCTGAACTTGAGAAAAAATACCGTCGTGATACAACATCCAACGCTATTGGTTTTATTGCAAAAAAACAACAATTTAATAATCGTTCCCACAGATGGCACTACACCACAAATTATAGGAAATAAACTGTTTTCATTTTAGAGTATTAACCCGCCAGCGGTGACGCATATGTCTGTGAGACCGGTTTCGTAGAAAACATAGAATAATTTCTTAATCCTTTGTCGATTCTGGCTGTAATTTTGCATAGCTGCCTGATCGGACATCTCCACTTGATATTCGATCAAGTAACGGTAACGTGAGTGCGAATTCCAGAGATAAGCCCTAAACCGGTCTGTAAGACTGACGTCACCATTTACGTAAGTGAAATGATTCAATTGAGTATTTTTTTTACATGTGTGGTCACTTGAGTATGCTATGTATTGGCTGGCATTTTTCTATGAGGAAAGTTATACCAGATAAGCAAATGATTCAAATGTAGTATCTCAAATTTTACCTATAAATTAATTGATTCAGGATGGTGCCTCAAATGTCTAAAAATAATACTTGTGTATAATTTTGCGTACCTGTTGTTGTGGTGGACTTGAAAACACGTATCTAGTACATATGGTCCGCAACAAAACGCAAGCCAAATGTACAAAGGACTTTCAGACAAAAACATCATCGTATGTGATCCTTACATAATATTGTATAATTATCCACAATTTTAATTCGAAATCCTTTTATTTGCGACTACAATAAGCCATATTGTGCAATAAAGTTTCAGTGGAAAATGAATGAAAGTTCCAATAATTTTGTGGCTTATTATTTACTCAATGACTTAAAACATTTTAATTTTTTTGAAGATTGCTTAGTCTTCAAACTGTATCCAAGGCTGTTTTGAGTAAATTAATGATATGTAAACTATTTAGATTTAAACTTAAAAATATGTGTATGAAAATAACATAATTTTTTAGTGTCGCAGGGGAATTTTATTATTATTAATAAACGTGATGTGGTGTAATAATTTGTTGTGTTTTATTATACTTTAACCTTGTATTTTTTAAGTTCAATTCGTTACATTTACAGAAATTGTGTTATTTTGGATTGATCTTCACTCGAAATTTTCGGTCTCTGAGACCGACGTCACCAACTATGTAAGATAATTTTGCGTCACCGCTGGCGGGTTAATAAAGTTCAACTCGGATTGTACTTGGTCACTGAATTTCAACACTTTTAAATAAAAAAAATCCAGACATAAATGACTTCAAATAGGGGAAATTTTCACTTCCCTGAATTCATGATAAACATCACAATAAAAACATATAAAAATATAATTAGTCAAAAATAACATTAAATTAAAAGTAGCCATTAGTGTACCTTGCATTTAATATATATGGATCATGTTTGAATTCCCTATTTACATAATTTCTCGATTGCTGAACAAAGGCGACACGAATTAAATATCACTTCCCTGCCACCTATAAACACGTTAAAATCTGTAACAAAACAACTAGTAAGCGACATCATCGTTCTTAAATTTAAATTATGCAGTGAAGTTCGCCTAGGGAATCGTTTGTTTTGTCCAAATCGCCAGTCAGTTAGTCGCGGCTACGCTGTCATCGCCGGTTTTCGTGATTGGGCCAGACAACTTCTCACTCATCTGTTACGTATTTATAAACAGTATTTAATATTATTTCAGGTAATTATGACACAATATTGTTAAACTCGCTTGCGTTTATTAAATGATAATATTAAAGTTGATACGAAGTTTATATATTTCATTATTTTGGCAAAAGACATCAAAAATCTCACTTCCCTGTGTATCATTTCCCTGGGTTTACGTAGACAGGGAAGTGATAGCTCGCCAGGGAAGTGAGATTTAATTAGATGTTATTGCATGTCATTGCATGGTATTAGATTACACTATTTTTTACATATTTACGATATTATAAGTTTAAGGATTGAAGTTATTGTTAGTAATGTAGATACAATTCACTTGTTTGGTAGTGAAGAAAACCCCTTCTTACAGAATTCATCATGCCTAAATCAAAGAAAAAGCCTCAAAGTAGAAAAGAAATAATATGAAGAAAGGAAACCTAAAAATGAAAAAGAACGCTATGCCAAAATAAAGAACGATGCGATAAGATTGGCCGCGTATAAAGAAAAAAATAAACAAAAGTATTTAAAGGGAAAAGCTACGGGGGTAATTAAAACAATCTACGAAATGACAGACCGTGAAAAACGTAAATGTAGGAAATCGTGGAGAGCTAGATCTTCTAAATACTACAAGAAACAAGCCGTGAGGTGCGACCCATGAGGTCCACACGGTCAACTTCCCAGTAATATCTAAAAAGATATTAAAAATATGAAACACAATAATAATTATAGAAATAATACTACTTCAAATAATAAAAATGTACCTCTCATAAAAGTTATTGGAATGACTTAATATTAATCGTAACATCTACGCGAGCGTCGATTGATTACGTAAGGATTTTGGTGCATTGGTTTGATTGATTATTCACGCGGATCAATCGGAGGGGGGACAGGTTACAAAGCAGTTTTTTTCATTAAAGTTAAAACATGGTGCTGTGAAGTCTATTGAAAATATGCTCAAATTATGCAAATATTAATAAACTTTGATTGACTTTACAACAATGTCTTTAGAATAAGAGATTTAAGGTATTATGATTCGAATGAACCCTTTTTACATGGTGACTTTGAATGATTTTTCATTTTTTATTTATTTTTTTGTAATCCTGAGAAAAGTTTTTGCTGGTTTCTCTACAAAAATTGATAAAATTTTATAAATTCTACAAACATTTACTATAACGATGTGCAAATCAGGTTGAAAATGAATTTTTTTATGAAAAAAACACTACTTTTCCAAAAAAAATTTAATAAATTTAAAAAAAACGCTTTAACGATTTTTTAAAATATAAAAACATCATGTAAATGATAACACGCGTCGATTGACACCTTAATGATGCAAACATTATATTTGGTTCTCGAAATATAATGAATGACGTAAATGACCTTGAACGTTTAATGATTTTTTATTTTTATTTAATTTTTTTCTGTTATCATGAAGAAAACTTTTGCTGGTTTTTTCACAAGAACTATTTGGAGTATCTAAATTATATAAACATTGATTACTTATGTTTGAAAATCAGGTTCAAAATTTTGTGTTTTTGAAAAAAAAACTAATTTTTGCACTTTTTTTCTTAAATTAAAAAAAGGCTCCAACGATTTTTTTTCAAAATTTGATAGAATCACATAAATGTTAATACGCGTCGATTGACCTCTTGTTCCAAAAAATCGTACGATTGGTTCACGAGATATAACGCATGACAGAAATGACCTTCAAACGGGCAAAACAGCAAACCCCCACAACCGAAGTTTCCCAAAAACTAATCAGCTCTTAAGATTGCACAGACGCTTCGATTGACACCTCAACGAAGTCGATAACGCTTTGTTTACGTGAGTTATGCTCGTAGAAAAAAGTGTCCACGAACGTACGTTCATACACACACACACACATACATCTCCCTTTCTAAAAACACTTTATATATACTCTATAGACCTCAAAACGGAAAGAAATGTTGAAAATTTCAATTTCGATTTTCGAGGCGATTACAAGAACTTCCCATATACTGGGAAGTTAAAAATGTGCTGCTAAAAAGTCTTCTGAAGATTTTATGAGAGCTAATACACCGTCGAGCATGTGTGAAGAAGAATTAATTCGCAATTTGCACTCACCACTCATTCAGTCTTCTCGCACGGACCCTGTTAAAGATCCACCCGCAATGCCATCACCTAGATTGCTTATAGCAAAACAGAAGTCAATAATAAAAAGACGTAAAAGAAATAAAAAAGAAAGAGAGAGTAATTCAGGAACTTAAATCTAAATTAAACAAATATCGAAAACAGATAAATAAGTTGAAGAAACAAAAAGAAAAGCTTAAGGTGCTAACGCCGAATTCAAAAATGTTACAAATGGCTGAACACCCTGAAACAAGAGCTGAAGTTGCGAAAAAAGCTTTATTTGGGGAGATCGTTGAACAACAGATTTCGGATAATATTTGCAATCTTAAGAAAAATCAAGAAAAGGAAGCAGCAAACAAATTGCTTTTAGGACCTATTGTGAAGAAAAGGAAAATTTGGAAAACTAGTACAAAAGTGATGAGCTATAAAAAAATTGAATATGAAAAAAAAAACAGATTAAAAGGGCAAAATGATGCCTCATCAGATTGGTTCAAAAATTTCTAGAAGATGATAAGTACAGCGGAATAGGAGCAGGAAAAAAGAATTTAATAAAAGGAAAAGGGTAAGGGAAAAAAAGCGTTATAGATTACATACCCTTAGAAATTTGCACAAGGAATTTTTGAAGACCACAAACACAGTTATCAGTTATTCGATGTTTACACGACTGACGCCATTCTGGATTGTTCCTCCTAAAGTGACCGATAGAGATACATGCAAGTGTACCTTACACAGTAATATACAGTTAATTATGACGGCGAAAGCTCTTGAAGTCTCCAGTTACCAAAATTTATTGACTGCAGTTTGTTGTGATCGGTATAATGAACCTTATTTAGAGCGAACATGTGATAGTTGCTCTGAAAAATCTATACCTTTGTTTGACTTTGATGAGGCAATGCCTGTAAAGTATCAAGTGTGGGAAGCTAAGCGTGAAACGATAACTGATGCCAGAACCAAAAAGGACCGGATGGTGATCAAACAGAAGAAAATCACTGTAGAAACTTACCTCATATACTTGCTCAAAAAGTTTGCCACTCTAAATGTGAATCTTATAATTTATAAAGATAGACAGTGCCTATTGAGAATGAAGTCGGATTAAGTTTATGTTAGATAGTTTCATGTTCTATTAATAGTGTACCTTTATGATGCACATAAAAGTTATAATGCCTTTTTTTTGGAATAAAGAATATAAACTCAAATGCAACTGCATAGTTTAATTTTCACTATCCTGTACATGTTATCACTTCCCTGTCCATCGAAGATAGAAAACCGCTATAAAATCAATATTTATCATAATTTTGTCCGGCCCCTTAGATATTGGATATATTGTAGTAAATTCTCGGTGTCTAGTCACTATTTATACCAATTAATAACAAAAAAAGGAGATTCACTTAATGGTCCTATTTAATTCCACCGTGAGTAGAACTACCCATATATCATGCTTCATTTCAAACAAATATAGGGATCTATAAATTTTCGCACGTTGGAAATGTCAGCTCTATATTAATGAAATAAATGCACATTACATTTGCTTTTATTTTGTCCAAAGTGTGGGTAAATTATCTCATATTGGTGAATTGTTTGGATCGCCGCTCGTGTACCGACGGGGAAGAGGTATTAGCAGTTTTTTGGACTGATACGCTACCAATATTTTTGCTTCGAGGAAAAGCTATTGGAGAAAAGTCATCAACCAATTAACATGCCAATGCAGAAATAGTATATGAAACCTGCATTGTATATTGTCACACCCCGCATCCAATTTAAAGTAACATTTTAAAATCCGAAGAGTTTGTCTACAAACCCATTGCATTACTGCACAATTTTTCTGTATTGAAAATTATTTTACTTGGCCATGGAGACACAAATCGGAACTTATCCAGCATTTAATTACGATTCAAGATGAAGCTAATTAAACTAAAAAACAGCAATGAAGAACATTGCACAGAGGAAAAGACAATTAAGAGAGGTAATGGGTCGGATAACGCAGCTAATTCCACTCATGTAGCTAGCAGTTTCAGGAACTCACTTTTTAGAAAATGCACTTCACAATTGAATGGTAAAAATAAAGCTCAGACAAAAAACAACTACCACTATCGCGCTTACATTGAAAATTTACTAAAATATGGAGAAAAAACGCTGCATCAACTCATTTGAAATCAGTTTACTGCTATTTAGATCAGAATAAAATGCAAGTAATTGAACACTCAAGGCCTGACGATGGTCTTACTGAGTTGAATGATGGTTATATTAAAAGATCTGCAATGTTGGAAAGTGCTGATGAACACGATTCGACTTTTTAAACCAAGATAAACTATTTATGGAATGGACGAATTTACGTTTACCACTTATATTGAAAAAACTGAAATTATGTTTGTACTTGAAAGTAAATGACTTTCATTCACGTGTAAAAATTCTAGAAGCTACAATTTTCATGAATCAAGTTAACGTCAATCTCAGTATATTGCTGGCACAATTTCTAGTCGTAGACTACTATAAATACCATTAAAATATGATGTTTTAACAGTATCTGAATGAATTTAAAAAGCCAGCAAGACACATTGTCCGTTACATATTGATTGTTTTTCAGAAGTACATCTAACCATCTTCAAAACGATATCAGTGACTGGCATCACGTGCGCAAAACAAGCTTTAATCGTAGGAAATCTCGTATAAATATACAACATCTTCACTTAGAACTTAAACAGTCTGCTGAAGAGCTTATCAAACCTCTGTCTAAATTCTCAATAATTTTTGTCAACGGTGAATATACAAAATAATTCTTACGAAGATACGTTACATCATATACTTAGGTTGCAAACCTCGAGAACTTGTTCTTGAAAGAACAGGAATGAAAACAATCAAGATCAGAAATGCATTGACAAGCAACATCATTACAAACAGGCTTTATCAAGGCGTTTATCCCTGGGATCGGCAACCTCGAAAAAAGAAAAGAGAATAAAAACGCCTGCATGTGTCATCGCCAACACCGACTCGACCTATAAAGCGGTGCTCATAATATGGCATTTTATCGTCCTTAACGACTTATTTTAAAAATATCCAGACAACAAGTACTTTATTGTCACTTTAGTGGCAGGGTTTTTAAAAACTTTCGGAACCGGTTCTCTTTTACAGATTATGATGCTTATGATGACAAGATAGGTATATACCGAAAATTAATTTCAAATATCCTACAAAATGGCAGAGAATATTGCAACCAGACCTTTAAACAACAAGCTGGTGGTATAAAATCAGCTTGAGGGATCCCTATACTTATCTGTTTTTCGACCAATCTCTTCAGGTAAAACTGAAGCCCGTCTCAAATTCTATGTTAAAATTTGTTGCTGAAATACACTTATTTGTACGGGTGCCATAATCTCATGATCACATCTGGATTTGATTCCAACAGTTTTTTATGAACTTCCGTTACTGTACAGCTGTAATATAATTTTTCATATAGTGAAAAAATATACTAAAAACCGCTTAAATATATTTTTTCATTTCTATAATACATTCTCTTCATTAGATGATATATAGGAATGTATGAGTTTCGTGAGCTCTGCAAGTTATTTTGAAATTCTTTAGGTCTCCCAGTTTTGGTGATTCCAGCTGTACTATGTTAGCGTCAGATAGATATTTCCTTATCAAACCATCCTTCACAATACCTTCTATGTATTACATTTAATTCTTCCAAAATTTCCGGGAGGTGGTCGTCGCATCCACATAGGCCATTAATACTTTTCGTCTCAAAATCATTTTGGCTGCAGACTTCTAAACATAGCTTGTGGTACGGGCGAGGCGAGGCAAAGTGGTATATCACAGGAACAGCTGATTCTAAAAGCGATATTGCAGACCTTTTCACGAAATATTGACCATTGTTTCCGAAAAGACATGAATGCCAACAAGCCGCGAAGTGCGACCCTTGAGGTCCAAACGGTCAACTTCCCAGTAATATCTAGATAAACATTAAAAATATTGAACACAATAATAATTTTGAAAATACTACTACTTTAAATAATAATAATGAGAGGTATTCATAGCAGTAACAGTAATGAATTTATATTAATCATATCATCTACGAGAGTATCCATTGATTTGGTAAGGCTTTTGCGAAAGGGGGTAGATTGATTTAATAAATCAATCGGTGGGGACCTTTTCTACGTTATTTATTATTTTCACATCGATGATTGAAGGACAAAAAAAACGGTAGCAAAAATGAATGCAGTTTTTTGTTATTGAAGAGATTTTGTCGCCTGATGAACATTTTGAATAGTTGCGTTCAAAATTGGCATGACGTCAGCATAATCACTAAATTTATATTTTCTCACGATCTTACATCAATGAAATTAAAAGTTACTGTTTTACTTTTAACTTCTATTGTTAAATTTTGAATATGCAGTCAAAACTAGGTTCAATTGCATGTAAAAAGTAAAAAGTTTTACAAATGATGATGGAGGAAGTAATTGAAATCTTACAATTACTAAAGAATGAATCTACTAAAACCTACAATTTTTTATTTGATGAAAGTTTTTTAAAGCATATGATCTTGCAAAGTACTGACTATAAAACATTTTACCATTCAATGCGTTGACTACCACAAATGCAAATTTCATTGAAATTTTGATGATTTTGTAAATTTAAGCAGTTTTTTTAATTAAAAAACTGTAAAAACTATTAAAAATCTGCTCAAATTATACAAATATTTTAAAACTTTGATTGAATTTACAACAATTAATTTCGAATAAAAGATATAAAGTAATATCATTCGTATGAACCATCTTTACATAGTAACTTTGAATGATTTTTTTATTTTTAATTTAGTTTTTTTTTATGATCTTGGAAAAAAGTTTTGCCGGCTTCTCTTCAAAAACTGATAAGAATGTATAAATTTTACCAACATTTACTAGTGTGTTGTGCAAGTCAGGACAAAAATATATTTTTTTTGAAAAAAAACCTAATTTTTTGCATTTTCTTCTACTATTGAACAAAACGGCTGAAACGAATTTTTATAATGTTAAAAGAAATCGCAAAGATGTTATTACAGGTCGATTGACACCTTAATGTTGCAAATATTATATCTAGTTCGTGAGATATAGTGAATGACAGAAAAGACCTTGAAGATAATGATGACTGTTAATGATTTTTTATTTTTAATATAATGTTTTTTGTTTTCATGAGAAAAAAGTTTGATCATGTTTTTACAAGCACTGCTTCGAGTATATAAATTTTATAAAAATTGATTACTGTGCTCCGTAAATCAGGTTAAAAATTTATTGTTTATGAAAAAAACCTAATTTTTTGCACTTTTTTCCTTAAACTAAAAAACGGCTCGAACGATTTTTTTCAAAATTTGATAAATTCACAAAAATGTTAATACGCGACGATTGACATCTTGCAAATGCAAATCGTATGTTTGGTTCGCGAGATATAACGCATGGGGAGTATGATCTTGAAGATCATGATGACTGTAAAGGATTTTTTATTTTTTATTTAATTTTTTTTTGTAATCATGAGAGAAAATTTTGATGATGTTTTTACAAAAACTGTTTTGAGTATATGAATTATGTAAACATCGTTTACTTTGACTTGCAAATAAGGTTAAAATTTATTGTTTTTGAAAAAAACTTTTATTTTTTGGCACTTTTTTTTTAAATTAAAAAACCGCTCCAAGAATTTGCTTAAAAAGTTAATAGAATCACATAAATGTCAATACGCGTCGAATGACATCTTGGTTGGTTGGTTGGTTGTAATGGCAGCCCACTTTGTCAAAAGGCGGTTCATTCAGGCCACGATAGGCCCATTGTGATACCACATTTCAATAGGGTGCGGCACGAGAACCATTTAGATTCTCGTATGAAGCCGGCTATGCAGCTAATGTTCAAACTGCCTACTTCCGTGAGGCTGTCCAGGAAAGGTGAGCCTAAAGTTTGCATGCGTTTCTTGGATAGTGCTGGGCATTCACACAGAAAGTGTTGGATCGTTTCCTCCTCCTCCTCCGATCTGCAGCTGCGGCAGAAATCGTGGAAAGGGACACCCAGTCTTTCTGCGTGTCTGCTAATGAGACAACGCCCCGTCAGCACGGATACGATGAACTTAATGTTTCACGGCTAGTGTTGAGGAGCTGCTTGGTGTGCTTTGAGCTTAGTGTGTGCCAAGTTTGCCTGGTTGTCCTGCAGGTTTCTTCCAGCAGCCAGGCCTTGTTCGCAGCTTCTATATAATACTGCTTTAAAATTAGCTTGACGGAGGCCAATGGATGGCCGACTTGGGGTGCTAGTGTATAATCCTGGAGTTTAGTGCCAGCTCTAGCTAGGGCAGCTTCACAGTTCCCAGGTATATCACTGTCACCCGGCACCCAGCAAATAATCACTTCACAGTAAAGCGACATCGCGTTCAATAGTGTGCGATATCCCATTACAATTTCGTATGAGGTATACACGTTGGATAATGATTGGATAGCAGCTTGACTGTCAGAGATTACTTATAGAAACTTTTTGATTTCTCAGCCAGCCCACTGCCTTATGTTTTGCGATGACCTCTGCCTGAAAGACACTGCAGTGATCTGGTAGCCGGATGGATCGTTTCAGACATAGCTGTTCGGAGAAAACGCCACAGCCAACTTTTCCATCCATTTTGATCCAGTGTAGATGTCGACCGACTCCTGTATCCTATTTCCTTCCACGATCCAGTCATCTCTGCTAGGTATGACGGACTTGAAATTGTGGTGGAAGCAGGGAATCGGAGGAGTGAGGTCTACTTTCTCTGGCGTTGGTCTATCCTCCGTAATATGGTGGAGTGGCCGATACTGCCATCACGCCAAAGATTTAGAGCTTTCAATCGAATAGCAGAGCACTTGGCCTGCTGTTTCGTTAGGAGCTCCGTCAGGAGCCAATTTAATAGCATAAACAATGTCCTTGTCGGGGAAGTGCGCATAACTTCGGTGATTGCAATAGCTGCAGTCCTCCTGACCCTGTTAACCCGGTTCGCGTTTGATGTTTTGCCATCGCTGGCTACCAAATAACCACGCCATACAGAAGGATTGGTTCCACTATCGCTGTATAGAGCCATGATACAGTTTTGCGTTTCAGTCCCCATCTTTTTTCAATAGCTCTTTTGCAACAGAAGATTACTCATGCCACTTTACGCGCTCTTTCTGCTATGTTTGCTTTTCATGCGAGCTTGGAGTCTAAAATCAGACCTAAATATTTGACCTGATGAGATGGATTGAGACTTGTCTCATCAAGTTTAGGTGGACAAATCGTGAAATTTTGTATCTTCTCGTGAAGAGCACAAGTTCCGTTTTCTGCGGATTTATCTTTAGACCACACTCTTTGCTCCATTCGGTAAGAATATCTTGGGCAAAGTTTAGTCTTTCAGATAGTGTGTTGACGAATTTGTTCGATATTGCTATTGCAACATCGTTGGCGTAGGCTACGACTTTGCAGCCAGTCGTCTCTATTGTTGACAGGAGTTTGTCCACCACTAAGTTCCATAGAAGGGGTGATAGCACCCCACCTTGCGGGGTGCCTCTGCACGTCCGCCTTCTTAGGGTGATGTCTCCTAGTGTGGAGTTGATGCTCCTGCTGCTTAGCAGTTGTACGATGAACCTTATCAGGTTCTCATCCACAATATTATTCTCGAGTGCCTTCTCAATAACCTTGTGGCTGACGTTGTTGAATGCACCTTCGATGTCTAGAAAAACCGCCTGCGTATATTCTTTGATGCTTAGCGATTTTTCGATGTAGCTGGTGAGCAGGCGAGGTACTGTTTCAACCGATCTCCTTTTTGTGTATGCGTGCTGCGCATTAGAGAGTGGTTGCAGAGTAGCTTTCAAATAAATCTTTATCAGCCGTTCCAGAGTTTTCAGCAGAAAAAAGGTAAGGCTGATAGGTCTATAGTCCTTAGGTGAGGAGTGGGATGTCTTGCTCGCTTTGGGTATGAAGACTATTTTAGCTTCTTACCACCGCTGTGGAATATAAGCCATCCGTAGACACGCCTTAAAGATGGCTTTGAGCCACGGTAGCGCTGTATTGATTCCCTGCAGGATTTCAACAGGTAAGATGTTGTCCATTCCTGGGGATTTAAATGGTTAAAATTAGCTGATTGCCCAGCGTAGGAGCCTGTCGTCTACAGGCACAGCGGTTGGCAGGCAGTTCGGGGGCGTTTGTGGATCAGGTTTGTCAGTCACATCCTCACTGCCCGGGAAATGCGTATTCATGGGAATGGCTAGCGTCTCGGAGCTGGATTTGGTTCACGTCCCATTCGCGTTCTTGATAGACCCCAAAAATAAGGGTTGGTCGTCATAACTTTTCGCAGACGACTGACATCCTTGGAGTGTTCTATTTCTGCGCAGAAACTTCTCCACGAGGTGCGTTTTGCTTTTCTGATGGAGCTTTTTAACTCCTTCAGTTTTAGTTTATAAGAAGACCAGTCATTGGATATTATAGCAAGATTAAAGGACCTCCTACATTTCTTCTGCAGCTCCGCAATGTCACTATTCCACTAGGGGGGCTTATACTCAGGGTTGCCAAGTTGGGGGGTTTCCACCCCTATTTTGGGGTATTTCACACACCTTTGGGGAGAAATTGGGGGTCAGTAAATTATATTTTTGTTTTGGGGGTGAAATGTGGGCTTTATCAAATTAATCAGTTGTTTGCAAAATGCAATTTATGAAATCTGATTCATTTATTGCATATTAAAAATTATTTTTATTGTGCCATTCAAAGACTTCAAGTATTATTGGCATATCCAGCAAATTATCATTGATACCATGGCTGATATAAAACTTCACACTAGCAAGGAGCTTTCATCAAATTTAATTTATTTATATCTTTTATTACTTACTGTGCCAGTTATGCTATTATAACGTTTTATTTTGTTCAATACTGTTTTGGGCGATTTTATCCACAATCTAACCGATTTCAGATTGCCAAATTATGGCTTTTTTTAATTCAAGTGAAGTTTGAGTTCTACTTGGTGTCATATTGGTGCCGTAATGTTTTAAAAATAGATTATGCTCAAAAAATGACGAAGAAACACTTTCTGATGATTTTCCACACCCTTCAAATTATAAAATGGAAGTCACCTCTAGTCCGTAAAGGCAACGCAAATCATGTTAGTGCGTGTTCTATTTTATCTTTAAATTTTAAATAAATTTTATGTATATATTATTAAAAGTTTTTCTTTAATTTCATTATGGAGGTCCACCTTTTAGTGCAGACTCGATTACTGCCTTGTACTTGACCCAATCCATCCTCCTTTTGTCAATGAAGGTTGGATTTTTGGGAGGGTCAAAAGCCACATCGAACATTATATATAAATGATCGGAGAACGAGCACTCTTGTGATACATGCTATCTTTTGATAGCGTGGTGCGAGTGCTCATTCGTTAGAGTGATATCCAGAACTTCCCTACGGCTTGCCGTAATGAAAAAAGGATCATCACCTTTGTTTCCTATGGCTAAGTCATGCGTTAAAATAAATTCAAAGAGTGCCTCACCCCTTTTATTCGTATCGGTGCTACCCCAAATGCGGTGATGGGCATTGGCGTCCACGCCGATAACTAGCTGGATGCCCCGTGCAGTGGCTTCTGTGACGATCCTCTGCACGTTAATGGGAGGTGGCAGAACATCGTGTGCCATATAACAGGAGACAGCCCAAAGGGGTTTGCACTGCCTTTCCACTGCTATGGCAATGGTGTCCTGGTCACTGAAATTGTACAAGGTTAGAAACTTCAACCCTGCCTTGATTTTTATGCAAGCTCTTGGTTTACCTGCTGTGTAGAGGGATACTGTTTTGTGTCCTTTCGTATTGAGCCTGCAGACCTGTTTGCCTACAACCCAAGGTTCCTGGGCCAGTATTAGCTCCTCTCCTTTTTGGGCCAGGTGGAGGAGCAGTGCGGCGGATGCCGCCTTAGAATGATGGGGGTTTATCTGTAGAAACCTCAGCATCACGACACAATGTTTTGTCCGCCTACTCGTCAGATAAGGACATCTCCTCCTCGACCAGGTCGAGGGTTTGGAGAAGGTTCCCAGCCAACTTCGTGGTGGAGGTGGTGCTTCTTCCGTCGTCGGAGAGAAGATCTGACTCAGAGGGGTTCACGGTCGGGTCTGCTGTGGCTTCTACAGTCACCTCACTCCCACTCTCTTTGCTCGGTTCCCGTACTGCCTTCCCAGTATGGTCCTTGCGATATACTCGCAGGGTGATAGTCGAGAAACCGTAGCTTATCACCCCGCCTTTCGACTCCAATGGAGCTAACGCCTCCTCTTTAAGGATTATGAGGGCCTCGTTAAGGATTATGAGGGCCTCTCGCTGTCCATTGCTGGGCTTGCTAGCCTTAGCTACCTTCGAGTTGTCCACCGAAAGATCAACATTGCTGATCTTGATAAGCTCAACAATTTCCTCCGGTGTGGATGGCTCCGCCGGTATCCATGCCCTGGATCGAGGCCGATTCGGGATGTCTTCCCTGGAGACAGCTTCTAGCTTTGCTCCGGGCCAGACTTCTCCCAGTCTGCTAATAGCCTGCTTATATAGATCCGGTGAGTGTTGATCTATGCATGCTATCAGCTTAACGTGCCCCTGGTACCAACTAGCATCACGGCAACTAGGTGGAGGGCCTAGGTTTGCCTCCAGTATGGGTTTGTACACCCGAAGAAGAGCGATTTCTACCATCTTCTAGTTTAACGGTGAGATGGTTCCATCGCTGCTACTCCTGTCGATGGCAGCCCATACCAGGCTGCCCTTTGCCACTTCGCTGAAAGTACTGCTCTTGACAGGATTGGGCGTGACCAATCTTGGTCTTTTCGTGACCTACAGTTGGGCACTCGGTTGATTTGGAGCTGCCTCATTAGACCTGCATCTTTTGTGAGCAGGCCCTTGCTTTGCCAGACAGGCTTTATGAGCTTCTACTGTTGTTGTTGCCCATTCAAGGGAGATTTTATCCTTGTGGGAAAGCCCCTCAGGAAGTAAATCTTTCAGCCTTTCTAGGACTTTGAAGGCAGATCTTCTGTCCCTGTAAGCCATAACAGAGGATTTTTTCTGCTTTTTGACACCTGAAGAAGAGGCGGTGCTAGAGGGCGCAGCGGCAAGCGTACGGACCGCCTTATTCACCGTTGCCTTGGTGCTGCCGCTGGCGCCAATTGGCTTACCTGAGGATGTGCCTGTCCCTGGCATAGCTGCCTTTGAGCATGCGCCCCTCAAAGAAGTGGGGGGTAGGCTGGTTGTTGTCCGATTGGACGTCACGGTCTTCTTCCCACCAGAAGGACGCGTTACCTTTATCCACTTCCCTTCCGGGTTGAGTGGAACTTCTTTATTAGGTTTTCCTGTATCATTGGAATTGGTTCCCTCCTCGCAGCCGCTATCTCCAATCGTTGTGCAGTTTCCCTGAGACCCCATGGTTGTCTTTGCCGAAGCAGGGAGGCCATGCGAGGGTTGGCACATTCCCTTATGGGGATATGTGCTCAGAGTTTGAACGTACCGCGAGGCCTGCCAGGGTATTACCGGGACGGAGGCAGCAGTGGCATTAGCCTGAAAGCCATTTCCGCAAGATGCCACTCTTGCTTACTCAGGTGACAGAATACCACCACTACTAGCCCAAATCATAAGATCGAGTCGTTTAGACGAAAGAGAAGTCCGAGAACATTCGAGGTCGTGCCATGGTAGATCATTTAGCGTTATCCGGGATGCACCACGAAGAGGCGATCTAGCCTACATCCCGATTGACATATTAATAAAGAAAATCGTACATTTGGCTTGCGAGATATAACGCATGACAGAAATGACCTTCAAACGGGCAAAACAGCAAACCTCCCATGACCGAAGTTTCCCAAAAACTAATCAGCACTTAAGATTGCAAAGACGCTTCGAGTGACACCTTAACGAAGTCGATACGACTTTGTTTACCTGAGTTTTGGTCGTAGAAAAAAGTGTCCACGAATGTACGTACGTACGTACGTAGACACACACACATACATCTCTCTTTCTAAAAACACTTTATGTAGACTCTATAGACCTCAAAACGTAAAGAAATGTTGAAAATTTCAATTTTGATTTTCGAGGCGATTACAAGAACTTCCCATATACTGGGAACATGGGCGTACCCAGGGGAGGGCAGCTGCCCCTCCCTGGACGTGGACTGCCATCCCTGGCCTTTTTGTCTCTCATATATTTAGCTGGGTAATTATGCCTATGTCTAAGTACTGTTGTACTCATGAAATTGTAGATGAGGCAAAATCTATAGGTAAGTATTTCAAAATTTTCATTCACAACTCATATTTCAATCACTATATATCGTTTATATCGTATAAATGTTTTTGATTCTATTCACGGAAAATTATGCATATTTTGTGGCTTTTTAAATAACGGCGTGAAATTTCTTTTGCGACGAAGGTCAAGTTCGATTTCAACAAATTGAATCAGATTCTCGCCAAAACAGACAGAAAATGTGGAAACGAACTGCCAAAAATTTTAGCAGCCCAAAGACAAATGTATAGGTTGCTATTCAAACAGGTCACACAAAAATCATTGAAGATAATCAAAATGTATTAAGACCTATCATCAATACTATTGTTTTTTGCGGAACACATGATTTGGCGTTGAGAGAAAAAGAAAATGAGGACGTTGTTTTTAAAGATTTGCTTAAATTAAAAATTAATTTTGGTGATGAAGTTTTGAAGAAACATTTAGAAAAAGGATATAAAAATGCTCAGTACACGTCTCCATAAATACATAATGAGATTTTAACGATATGTGGAGTCCTAATCAGAGAAAATTTAGTCGACGATGTTAACGCTGCAAGTAGCTACAGCATTTTAGCTGATAAATCAGCCGATTTATTGGGTAAAGAGCAACCATCAATAGGTATCAGATTTTACGACTATAAGGAAAAAAAGGTACGGGAAGAATTTATGGGTTTTGACGAGCTAGATAAAATGAATGCCCAAACTATAGCAGCTGAGATCAATAAATTCACTAAGACATTGAATGTGTGGATGATGCATGTGCTACGATGACGGGAAAAGATGGTGGTGTTCAAAAAATATTGAGAGAAACATATAAGAAGGGTTTATATTTTCACTGTGCCTGCCATAAACTAAACCTTGTTATAAACGACTTAAACAATGTCCCTGAGATTCGGAACTACATTGAAACTATCAAAGATACGATCACTTTTTTAGGGAATCAGTTTTGCGTCGAAAATATACACCACAAATCCCATTACTGTGTGAAGCAAGGTGGTCCAAAAAATATAAAAGTATTTCATCGTTCAAGAAGCATTTCATTGAAATTGTAAAAGTTCTGGAAAAGCTTTCTCAAGAAGGGAATTCTGGGACAAGAAAAATGTCTTTTCAATTGTTATCTGCAGTTAGACAAACCACATTCATATTGGTTTTATGTATTATAAGCAAGTACAACTCCTCGCTGGAACCAGTTGCGAACATATTACAGTCGGAAACCCTGGACGAATTCAAATGTGCAGAGCACATCCAAACAATATTAGCTGCAGTTGCAGAGCACAGGCGTTCTGCGAAAGACGGCAGTGAGGAACTATTCAAGTCAGCTAATGAAATAGCTGAATATTTGAACTCAGAGCAGCGTCTTCCACGAACTGTACGTCGCCAAAACTTCAGAACGAATCATCCAGCTGCTTCATTAAGCGAGCATTTTTGTCGTTCGCTATATGTACCTTATTTGGACTCGTTAGTATCCTCATTGGAGGTGAGGTTTAACCACGATCAATCGCCGGCGTTTGCTCTATTGCTGCTACACCCTGCTCAGATATCAAAAATGACAGCTCCAGATTTAAAAATTCGTATGGAAGAAGTTGCCCAATTTTATGAATTAGAGGGGATTGCGTCAGAAGCCGAGCTTTGGCGGATTTTGTGGACAAATAAGGCAGAGAATCTCGAAACTTTGGAGATAACAGACGCGATTCAACACGCAGAAACTTTTTATCGAAACGTAAAAATGCGCTACATATTTTATTGGCAATGCTTTATTCTACAGATACCATTGAAAGGTGATTTAGTACTCTCAGACGCGTAAAACCTGGCTGGGTCAACAATGATTGAAGGAAGGCTTAACGGGCTTTGCATGCTCAGTGTACATAGAAAACTTGTAAATAATTTGGGTGATTCTTTCACAGAAGTTGTTTTAAGCCACTTTGCAGAAGATCCACGAAGATTGCTTTTAAAATAAATTTTTAATTAATTACTTAAGTACCTAATCTAATAAATGAATATTTTTATTTTTGATGAATTATTTACCTACTGGAAATTTCTATGTTGCCCCCCCTTGGCTCAAAAGCTGGGTATGCCCATGACTGGGAAGTTGAAAAGAAGAGATGTACACAGAAAATAAAGAATGATTTCTCAGTTTAATAATATTTAAAAAAAATCCATCTTTAACAAATGTGCTTCACAACATTAGCTAATAAGTTATAATTATTTCATGTTAACATATATTAAATTTTAAATGTGAATTCAAAGTTTTCGGTAAATCGGAGGATTTTTTTCTCTGATGAAGAAATAACAACCCGTGGTCTTTCTCTACATAAATTACATCATCTTTTGCACCCCCGATAAACATTGATTTAAACCTTTCAAAATGAATAGGCTGAGAGTTTTTGAAATTGATTGTTGTATCGTTACATTCAGTAATATACATTAGTCCCTCGACTTACGTCGGAGCTAGGTTCCGAGAATTGCGACCTAAACTACCGCTCATATGTACATATTTGCCCACCCTGATAAAGTGGGGTAATCGGGATCTGGAATAAAATAAAAACTTTTGATGAATAGAATTTATTCTTTATTTTATTCTAAGCACAAATTAGGAAACAAGATACAACATAATGTCATTCACGTTAAATTTTAGACTCATGATTATGTCCACCCTTACTTTTAATTACAGCGCCACATAGTTTCGGCATTCTACTTAGCAATTTATTTAAAGTTTCTTCTGAAATTTTATTCCATTTTGACTGGAAAAGATGCCACAAATGTTTGGTAGACGCAAACATTTCATATGTTTCTATCGAGTTCGTCCTACCTCCACCAAAACATTCCCATACCATAACAGAGCCAACCCCATGTGTGATTGTAGGCACTAAACATTGGTCTAATGTCCGTTTTTCTGTTGACCTTCGCACAAAGAATCTGCGCCTGGATTCAAAAACTTCGAATTTTGATTCGCCCCTCCACAACACGTTTATCCAGTCTTCAGATGTCCAATTTTTGTGCTGTTTCGCCTCTTTTAATCTCTTCTTCTTATTCTTGGTATGTAAGAATGATTTTTTAACCATAACACGGACATGAAGGTCTGCTTTCTGAAGCCTCCGTTTGACAGTTGACACACTTAGGTGTTCAGATGACCCTAAATTTATTTCAGTGGCTATTTCTGGAGCAGTAAGACGTCTGTTATGTTTGCTGGCAATCACTTTCTTCCTATCTTCAGCTGCAGTCATGGTCCTGAGTCTTCCACACCGTTAATAATTTCTGACACTTCCAGAGGTCTGAAATTTGTTCACGTTGAAGTC
This sequence comes from Oxycera nigricornis, assembly GCA_963942545.1. Taxonomy (NCBI): domain Eukaryota; kingdom Metazoa; phylum Arthropoda; class Insecta; order Diptera; family Stratiomyidae; genus Oxycera; species Oxycera nigricornis. Next base: position 67,411,194 of record OZ012661.1, on the reverse strand, counting down.
TAGTAATCTCTTTGAAATTTTCAGTTTCCGAGAAATTTGACGATTGCTTTTGCATGATGATGCAACGATTGCTTTTGCTCATTGTAGCGCGAATTTCAGTCGAAAGTTTTTTTTTGTCTTTGGCATATTAAACAATCGCTCAATAGGAGTTTGAAAAAATACAAGTCCGCCGGCAGCATAAATTTTCAATTATATTTTCTTCGCCGTTAAAAAGGTTAACTTGAAATTCAACACATTCCTAAATACATCCTAGTACCTTCAACCGATAATCGAAGAAAACCCTAAAAAATTCGGCCTGATGAGGTAAATCACCTCCAAAGTCAGTGTATGTCATTTTCATGGAGAACCCATTTATCGTTTTTCAAAAACATTTGATAGATTTTATAATTATACCTACAAAATTTTTATACAAACAAGATGTCAGCATTAATGAATAAAATTTCATTGACGTTTCACTGTTGTCCTCAGACTCAGTATCTTAATTTATTGGTGACATGTACGCAGCAAATAATAGGCACGTTTAGGGCAAAAGTTTCTATATTAACAAACATCTGTTCTATGAAATCGGCGACGTAAGTTAAGAGACGGACGACGTACTTTCAAGTGTTTGGTCTCGAAGTAATGAACGACGTAAGTCGAAAAGACGTATAACAATAGAGATGTAAGTCAAGCAATGTCGGTCCTTTCATATGTGCAAGATGTGCAATTGCACAGGGTGCCATTTAAGAAGGGCGCGAAAACCCTAAACTGACAAAATGAAACACCTATTATCTACACTTACTGATAATTTTAATTGCATATTGCATCAATAAGATGAAATAAGCTTACAAAAATCCTATTAAAATATTATTCAGTGCAATTAACACATTCGTTGCGGTTGCGCAACTTTGAAGTTTTATTCTGAGTGTTGCGCCAAATTCTATTACTCACCATAAGGTGTTAAATTCATTCTTCCACGATTGAGCACTCCCAAATCTCGCACACAGTTCAAACATCCGGACATCAATGTCTCCAGCTATACACATATGTATGTATGGACTAATGTAGATGCACACGTATTCAACGTATTGATAAGGCAAGTTAATAAATTAAATACAGGGTTGATATTTTAAAAATATATATTTATTTCGTAGTCATCGACTACATCGGCTCTCTAACAATTTCTAAAAAAGACTGATCTTAAACTAATGATGCTCAGAATTTTACATCGTCGTTTTGCTGAGTAGCATTTCCGCCAATATCTAGTATTCTGCCAGGATTCGCTTACTCAGTGGCTTGGAAGTTCTTTGGTGTTGCATGTGCCTCTTGATGGGATACTTGATGCTTCGCTGACTCGGTGGCTTGATTATTCGCTGATGTTACACGTGCCCTTTGATGGGATACTTGATATTTCGCTGACTCGGTGGCTCGATTGTTCGATGGTATTGCATGTGCCTCTTGATAGTGTAATGACAGTGGTGTTAACTGGCACCCCATCCAGCGGTGGCGGGCGGCCGCCACTAGCACTGGCTGGTGTGCAGAATTCATATCTTGCACGGGCTGCCTAAATAGTTGGCATGGAAGAAAGAACGATTAATTTTCGTTTCTATGGGTAAAGATGGGCGCAAAAAGTGCAGAAATGAAAACTTGCACCGTGTAGGGCAGAAATAGGAATTATGGGATATGAGTTGTAAAGTACGTATGTGAAAATAATTGAATTATTTGTAAGAATAAATTTAGATACACCATTTCATCATTGAAAACATAAAAGATTTATTTAATGAGTAAAACATTTGGATTTTTAACATAGTTTACCTCCTCATGCATTGATTGGAAATTTATATAATTTATTCGTAAACGAGATTTATTTTCCATCTGAAATTCTATTGCATGTTAACTTACTTCATATGGTTTACTTTATCAGCTACACGACGTTCATAATTTTCACATAAAGCTAATAAAAAGCAAATGCGTTCCAATGTTTTTGGAAGCAAGTTATTTTAGGAAGCATAAAATGGATATTATGTACATCTTGGTTATCTATGTAGAAAGTATATAACGATTTTTTCTTTTGATTTTCCCAGACCCAAAAACGACAGTTTTCTTGCTGTTTTAGCGGAAAGCGAGTGAGTTTTTAGTGATTGTTTTTTTCAAAGCAATTTGTTTGTGTCAAAAACGTATTTTGGGGTTTTACGTGTTCATTAAGTGATATTGAAAGTGCTCACTGTTTTAGCTTTGTACTTGTGCTTTCAAATCTCAAGTACAAAATGCAAAATAATAAGCCTTCTGGTGCTGAATTCCGCAAACGGCGGAAAATTCAAGACGTGTGAATAAAAAGAAAATCAGGTGAGCTTTTGAAGTTTCTTTCGCGGAAAATTCAGAAGGTGTTTGTTCGGAAGGCTGCATCGAATCTCCTGCAGTTTTGGGTAGGGTTTTTAACGTTCAGCAAAATGAAGCTACTACACATTTTTCCCAGGGATTAGATATGACAGATCCATATAACTGGAACGATTTTTCTCCTGAAGCTATTAAAAAAATTGTACCTGTAGGTCCGAGTCAAATCATAGATTTTCCTTTCCCTAAAACAAACAACAGAAAGTTCAACGTATCAAGTTATTGGGATAAGACCAACCAACTTTAGCTGGAGGAGAAACAATTTCAAGATCCTGGTTAGTTTATTCTATCACTAAGAATGCTCTTTATTGTTTTTGTTGCCTTCTCTTTGCGAAAAATATAGGAAATCAAGCACTGTCTATATTTTTTTGTACCATGTTGTTCTCATACGTTAAATTTAGTAGTTCGATGTTCGTTGGACGCTGTGAAATATTTTGATATAGTACATAATTTGTATGTGTTTGTGTCGAGTTTTACAAACCGATGGGATATTTATAAGCAAAATGTACCCAATTTGACCCTGAAACCACTTTCTGAAACTAGATGGGAAAGCACAATAGATGCCTTTAAGCCATTGAAAAAAAATATACGTGAAATATATGAAGCATTAATCAGAATTTCAAAAGCTGGAAATCCTGAGGTAAAAGTTCATGCTGAGTCAGTAGGGAATAAGATTTTAGATTATAAGTTTATTTGTAACGTGCTCATATGGTACGGTATTTTAGAAAAAATAATATAGCCAGCAAATATTTGCAAGGTCAACGCGTAAATTTGTCAGCCAGCGTTTCAATATTAGATCAGACGTGCAAGTCCGTAGTGGAAATGCGAACAGATCAGGTATTTAGTCAGTACCTTCTTAAAGCTAAATTGATTGCATTGAAATTAGATATATCACCAAATTTTCCCTAGTCTTCTTCTTTGCGCTTTTGTTGCCATAAATCTCTTTATTCAAACGAATCTGTTGAAGATTTATTAGATCTTGAAATGCAATATAAAGTTAACTTTTACTTTAAAATATTAGACCAAGCTACAGGCTCTACAAGTGAAAGATTTGAGCAGCTACGAAATCATAATAGTATTTTTTGTTTCTTGTATGATATCCATGAAGCAGCTTTATTAGATAGTTCAAATATCCTATGTAAGAACCTAGAAAATGCTTTAACATTTATTGATTCAAAAGATTTAAATGGCGAAGAGTTGTACAAAGAATTAATGATGTTGTCTTCGTTCGTTAAACACCCTTGGATATATTGAATGACATTTATCAAGCACATTTAGATCAAGAATTTTCAAATTCAGTTATTGCCTTGAAAGTGCTTAATACGTTACCAATTACAGTCGCGTCAGGCAAACGTAGCTTTTCGAAACTAAAATTAAATTAATTAAAAATTATTTGAGGACTACAATGACTCAAGATCGACTGGAAGGTTTAGCTATTTTGTCAATAGAAAAAGAGTTGGTAGAAACATTAGAATATGACCATTTGATTGCAGAATTTGCGAAGCAACAGGCCAGAAAAGTGCAATTTGTTTAGTTCTTAGTTTCTTTTTGAGCTCTTTTTAATTTAAAGATTTTTAAGTGAACTTTCTGTGATTTTGCAAATTTAGGTATCAGACGTTTTGGCAAAGATGGTCTACGGAATATTTGCTTACACTCCAACGTAAATCAAAATGGACTATGGAATCTGACAACCCTACACTTGGCCAATTCGTCTTTCTCAAGCAGTCCAATTTACCACCTTCAAAATGGGCTTTGGCACGTATTCAGGAACTCAAACCTGACTCAGACAACAAGGTGCGGATAGTCATTGTAAGGCACGACGGAGGCAAACTGAAAGATGTATCGATAGTAAACATCTGTCCTATACCAGTCGAAAAACCTACAAACGACACGCCATTTCACGATTCCAATGCAAATACTGATAGCAATCAATCATAAAACAACCCAACAATTTCGAGCACGAATACTTGTGTCGGATCTACACACAATGGTGGAATTCCGCTTAAAACCAACGAGGTTCAAAATTCTGCAGTGGACAATCGTAAACGTCAAATACCCCAACAACAACAATCAGAACGACAAAAGAAGAAGAAACGGCGTATCAAACCCTGCACTTGGTCAAGAGCGCTGCTACAACTATTCTAACGTTTTTGACGTTTGCAACTACCCTATCTGACAATCACTTTCACCATGAATATGTAATATTTAAGCAGTTTAAAGGGTATTGTATAGGAAATCTAGGAAAGACGCAGTTTCTACGGGGGAATCTTAGAATGGAAATTCATTTCCTATATGACGACATTTTGGCTGATGAAAACAGCATCTTGCATACTTGCAAGCAAACAGAGAAAATATACCAAGACACGAAATCATTGGTACATACAACCCACTGCAATGCACTAATGATTGAAACCAGGAAAATTGAGATATTCCGACAAATTGAACAGATCAAAGATGTGGCACCGTCAACAGTCAAAAGAGAGTTTTTTGGAAAAATACTTACGACTGTATTCAGCGTAAACGATGAAGTATATGAAAATATAGACAACTTAGACAAAAACCGAAGGATGCTACTTCATTTAACGGATGAATAGCACTTCCAGCTTTCTACCAGCAACTCAACACGGCAACCAACGAAAATTGCAACCATTTGGTAAAAGAGTCAACGAACTCATAGAAGCTATGTATGGAATGAAAGCCTGGTTGATGAGAACAAGCTAGGTATTCAAGTAGTTTCAACTTATCTCGCAGCCTCTGACTATTTAGATGAAATCGGATTGAAGTATGGAAATCTAGTCAAAGCAATGCATGGACATATTAGCATTACTGGCATTATCCCTTCAAGTAAAATAGCAGAAACAATCGATCGAGTTTTGAAAACCTATGACCACTATTTTCAATACCAGAGGTTCCGCAAAGTCGAATTTTTGTTAAAAAGAACAACGAAGCAATCATTGCTAGTCTATGTATATTTTCATATCATAGAACGTAGCACCTACGACTTAATTCATGTAAGCGCTATTCCAATCCAGGTCAGACCACATGAATTTATATCACCACTGATCGAAACACCTACTTTGGCAATTAACTTCAACTAGCGGCAACACTTTGAAATGGACGATGATCAATTTCGCAGTTGCTCAAATCTGGGAGACATTTAATTTTGTTCACCTAGTTACATCATTAATATGAATGCAAAACACATCTGCGTAATAGACGAAATCTATGGAAGACACAGTAGAAGCTCTTGTTCTATGACCGCAGTGAAGAACTTTCTATTATTGTAGAAGCAACTCATGATGTCCAACACTTGGTTTTTTGTAACTGACTATCCCAAAACAGCATCAATAACATGCAACGTAGAACGTGAAGAAATAATATTGACCGAAGTTGGAGTCATCCAACTAAAAGTTAATTGCCTAGTCCAAACCGAACATTATACCCTGCGTACAACGTTCAATCAGCAAAGGAGGGTCATTAGCGCATACACAAAGAACATCTCACTTTCCAAGCTGGAAGCAATAAGTTACCAGAAATTGCACATATCGGAAATTTTCATCATTTCCGAACAGATGTTTAAACTACCTACATCTCAATCGCTAGACAACAATGTGTAATGTGGCACAGCCGCTGGGTTGGCCACCACTGCACCATGCCGCCTCATGGGCAACCTGTGATACCGGTTAGTCAGTAGTGACAGCCCCCAAAAATGAGGGATCCCGCTAGGACGAGACTGGATCACGGGAAGTCGTTTTTTGGAACTCGAGCGGTTCAGAGGTACTAGGGAGGAAAGCAAGTTCGCTTGGTGTTGAATAAATTCTGAAGAGTGTGGCGTTCACAAGTGTAATTAAATAAACTAAACTGTATGAGAATCGCTAGTCGGCAAGAAGCGTGATTATATTTTTGCGTGCGAAAGTGAATCGGTCCGAGTTACATAAAATTGATAACTAAAAACGGGTTGGCTACGGGAGTTGGTCGGGGTCGGACATATCGTGTGTGTTGAATTCGTCAGATAATCCATTCCAATTTTTCACTTTTGGAAACCGCATGTGGTGAATTTTGCGCGAATAATCTTTTCCGCGGCTATGACCATGTGAAAAGGGATTGTGGATATGAACTTAAGATTTGCTCTTCAACATAATATCGCGGGTTTTAACATTGTGCTTGAGAACCGGAGTGTACCGTTAACCTGGGTCCGGCTAAGAGTTGACGGCATCATCAATCCCGGAGCTAAAGAAAAGAAAATCGGGAGCACGTGTTGCTTTCTGTACAACGGGACCAAAAAGCTGCACCTCGTTCACAGGCGGTGGATCCAAGGCATGTCGTCTCGCAAGGTGACAATTATGGTGTCGAGCGACTCATACGTCGTACGGCCGAACTTAATCATCTAATTTTCTTGTCGCCAAAACGTGTCTTCAATTCGGTCAATATTATCCAATTAAATTGCTTTCGAACAACTTAAAGTTTGTTCGAGTTAATATTAAAAATTGAGTCCGACGAATGCCAGATGAAGTCGAAACCATCGATGCAATCAATTCGTTTGGACATATATAAAAATCACGAATCACTACGAAATACAGAGGATTGGGGTAATATAAAGTATATACACTCCCCACGTGGTAACGAGTTGTTATGTCCTTTGGGACATCGTTACATTAAAAGCAATATATATGCAAGTGCTTATGGGAAATGTACAAAAAGGGCATGCAGGCTGTCGATGGCGTGTCTTTACAAATCTATTTGATCCGACGGTTTGTGTAGTGAAAAATGTCCATGATCATGAAACGGATCGACGATTATGGTCGATTGAGGAGCAGTAATTAAGTATTTAGTATGAATATTGATGCATGAAAAAAAAATTGAATTAAAGCTAATGGCATCAGCAATCCCTTAGGTTATGTAATAATAATATGGCACGTTTTTTTGTAAGCGCAATTTGATTATGTTTGATTAGTGTATTAAACGTCAGTTTCATATATTTTGTAGAGCTATAAAGAACTAAGAGCAGAGACGATACTAATGATCATGATTATAAGTCGATACAATAGATAAAAATGCATTTTTCTCTTAATCTGAAAACGACCATGAATTTTAGTCTGTAAATTTAGTATCAATTCAAACATGACGTGTAAATGAAAAATGATTAAAAATTATGAAGAGCAAAAAATCTTGAAAAAAAAATATTAAATGATAGTGAAATCAAAAATGAATTTATATCATTAGAACAAAGTCTTTATTTAATATGAAAGTAATTTAGTTTGAAAATTCAATAATTTAAGGAATGTTGTTTTTTTTGTTGCAAGCTAAAACAAAAGATTATTATTGCTCTAATCACCAATAAGGATTGATAGACGCTAGAGTGTGTACAAAGAAAACGAAAAGTTACATATTGAATATTGAAACCGTATAAGAGAATAATAAATAATAATCATAATAAATGAATAATAATATATTTAATAAAAATATAAATGTAAAATGAACTTAAACAACCTGCGTTTCCTTGAGGGCTCTCCCTCTTTCAGTCATGACTAGCAGATGAAGACTTAATTTCGGCCAAGGTAAGCATAGGTGGACCTAGCGCGCATGAAATATGCGACTGCGCAAGCGCTGGGTCGAGGTAGGGTGGGACCAGGCAGACACATCTGCGCCTGGTGAGCTCCGCTGAAGTTCGGCTTCTAAGTGGGAGTGACACTGCCGCCCGAGAGAATTGTTTGCTTGTGCCGTGGTAGGGTTTTTTTCTCGTCTATCGCCGGATCGATTACGCGAATCGCGATCAAAGTAGCTGATATGTTTACTCTCTCGGGTAGGTTTTGGATCGCGGTATTCGGGTTCTCGGTGCGCGCGGGATTTTGTGGAACATTTTTAGAGTAAAGTAGGAGGTAAAGCCTCAACTTAGAGAATGATGATTGTTTGGATTTTTTTTTTGATATTTATTGGATAAAACTTTCGTAGTCGGGCAAGTAGATGTAGATGGCTGCTAGAGAAACGTACCCACGACGTTACGCGCTGAATTGAGCTGGCCTGCCAGCAGCCATCGAATCTCTAGCCAGGTAGAGTCCGGACCCGAATTCGTCAAAAGGGTTCGTTGCTTCATCCCGGGGACTTCACGTCCGACAGGTCAACAGGTACAAACCTGTTTGCTTGAAATTTTCGTAGCGACACCGCCAAAAAGTTCTCTTTTACTCATTTCATTACAAATGCACCACATTTCCAACCACTGGTCATCCATGCATTAGCCTGGTCATCGATTACCGCTGCTATTATCATCGCCTTGCTATTTTCTTTGCTATAAGAAAATGTATACCAGCATCTAGAAGTTCGAGCAGGGACGCCAGTGAAGAAACGACTCTTAGTGAAAGGTTTATCCAAATCTTTGCCAAACGCCAAGCATCTCCAAGCAAGTTTAACGTGGCAGCAGATGAACAAACAACAATTTAGTTCATCTTTAGTGACCGTCCTGGGGCGCCCGTTTAACAGTTTCAAAATTTCGGATTGCTCGAAGCGAAGTCCTTGCCGGATGATCATACAGGCCTTAGTTCCTAGAATCCAGTCTTTGTTATCTCCGTGCTCAGTGCCAAATTAGGGATTGGATAGCAATAAGAGAAATGAGCAAATGAGTTTTCAGTATAATTTACATATCTAAATGAACGACGAGTTTGCTGATTTTTAAAAATAAATGTATTTGTAGGTGAACATTGCTGATTCACCATAAAAAACTACATTCACAACTATTCGCAAAAACAATACTCACCCCGGTAATCGAACACACGACGACGACAATAATTCAAAAAGAAAAACAATACTTCGAGCGGGGATCGAACACACGACCCCTTGATCGCGGACTCATAGCACTGCTACCTACACTGCACATTTTCTGTCAGATGAAAAACTCACTAATTCATAAGCGACGCTAAAAATTTTAACGGTGTTTTTCTCAAAAAGGGGGGAGTGTTGCGGTCTAATATTTTAAGGATTGAATATCCTTGACGTCTTCTACTTATCTGCCAAATTTCATCCAAATCTGTGACTATAAAGTCGGAGCCTCTCCTAGTAAGTGATTGCACGTAGTTCAAGTCAACAAATATTTTGCTTACTTCTAAAAATTGTAAAAACGTTTGGTTTGCTTAATTAATGTTTTGTTAATAGTATATAAGCAACATTAAGGTTCAAATAAACTCACTTCCCAATTGGAAGCTCACCAGAGTTTTCTCTCCAATCTTCTTCACCTACAATCTTTGGTGTAAGAAAATATTCTTTACATCGCAAGATCGTCGTCTGGAGTGGACGGTCTTTAAGCAATATCCCTACCCATTTATAAGAGCTTTACAAGGTCTTGTCATTAATTAGGTTTCTGTAACTTAAAAGTTACACAGTTTGTAACAAGAAATAATAAACAATACTTTGTAAAGGAGTTAATTATATTAGCTTTCGGCTCGGTGCAACCTATCGTAAATCATCTTGCACCGCCATACCTATACCAAGAATTGTCAGCGGAGGCCCGAAAACAGAATCAGTACGAGTTTGCTCACATAAATGCACTAAGTTGGAGTGATGGTAACCTCAATTACATCACGCTGCCTGAAATTATGCAGGAATACTCAAACTGTACAATATATGTGCGAGGTGATGTGAATATTTATCAACCGCCAATATCGTTCAGCTTAATATACCGAAAATAGGGGAACTCAGAAATTTTACGACAGCTTGTCCAGTTCATGGTACAGCTCCTACAAATAGATGTGCTGCACAGATTTGTATAAACATTAACATGTATATCTAATGAATTTTTTGAATTTTTGAAATAAAAAGAATATGTTTTCAAAAAAAAATATTTTTCTTATAAACCCATTATGTTAGAAACAACATCGCAAAAGAATGGAATCTCATAAAATAACCGTGAATAATTGATATTCCCATATAAAGCGCGTGATGGTATGAAAAAATCGTCGCTGTCCAGCTTTAATACATTCTTTTGTTTAAACCGCTTAACGTAATTCTTGACAAAACTCTTTTACGCCGTCCGAGGCGCTATTGTTGTGGAACATCACAAGATTGAAAAAGTCCATCATCTCAAACAGCTTAAATAGATCATCGGTTTTCAATTTGATACTGCCTTCACGTACTCCTATCCGGAATGTTTTGGAAAGATCTGGTTGGTTTTGCGGATATTCCTCCTCGTTTCTCAACCTTCTCAAGTCGTTATACGTAGAAGTCCACCCTACGTATGTTGTTGATACTGGAAAACGTTCGTTGAAACCGAAAACAATTTTTGCTTCAAATGTCAACACATCGAACCCTAGAACGATTGTGCGCCTTGACATCCATCAAAGTAGTAAGTATAGTTCGGCAAGATATTCTCACACGGCACTCGAGATTTTGAACTTTTTTTCTGATTTTTTTATGTATCGTGATATTCCAAACAGCTGCTTTATAGTCATGGTCTATATTGGGCTCTGTAGGTAAAGAAAAAGACTTCTGCTTCTTCTCTTATGTATTGATGTACACTTTGGTCGGCTTTCTTTCACTAACATGGTAGTTACGCTTGAATTTATTTTACTTTTGCGGTAATTTAATCAGAACTGGTGCTCCTAGCAGTTAAATCTCTGCTTTTATACCTCCAATCCGTCTTCTGGAGGATTGAAGACAGGAACCACCTGCATTCTGTAATAAAACTGTTTTATAGAGTTTCCGGTATAGATTCACAATTTCATTATCGTTAAATTCAAAGTCAAAATGGGAGAAGTGCTTAAGAAATTTACGGTGCAACGTGAATAGCCCTTAGCAATATTGCCCGCATGTAGTCGAAAACGCGCTTTGTAACCGAATTTTAGAAATTGTTTAAAGTGTTTTTCACTTGGATATTTCCCAAACGAGTCAAAATATTCAGCTGGTCTTTTTATTGGGAAGTAGAATACTACCCAATGAACGTCGCTTTTTTGGGATGGATCTATGTTGGCTACGACACATGCAATCGCAATCGTATGAGCTGTCCGCTGATAAATCAAATGCTAGCAGAAAACAGCCATCATCAAAGAATTTCTTGGATATCTGATGACATTTATCAAAATAATTGATTCTTGTTCCCTTGAACAGAGAAAGATATCCTCTAGTGCTTACTGGTTTTTCGTGCGAATAAACAAACTCTAGACGAAGGTTTGGTACTTGAACACCATTTACTGATAGATTGAAGTTGTTAATTTTGTTAACTTAAAGTTGAATGGATTCTTTGTGCGCTTTCCGGTACAGGAGTCATTATCCACCATACTAAAAACTAGCAAATTCGGTAATTGTCCTATCACTACATTATCAAGAGATAGAGTATAGGTGTTGGTGGGTAAAGTGTAGGTTTTTACTTCCACTCGCTTGTACGAATATACAGCATTCGATCGTTGGAGTACAGTTTCATGTGCTAATAGTATACTGGGATTGACAGTGACGCGATTCATGAACATTGTCTCTTCTAGAATTTTTACGCGTGGATTAAAGTCATCTTCTTTCGAGTACAAATAAAATTCCGGTTTTCCAATGAAAGTGTTAAACGGAAGTCCACTCCATTCATTAACAGTTTATCTTGATTTAATAGATTGCAGTGAATTGTGTTCATCAGTTCAACGACGTTACTCTTTTCCACCATTGCAGACCTTTTAAGATAGCCCTCATTTAACTCGGTAGGACCACCGCCAAATCTTGAGTCTCCAATCATCTCCATCTCAATCTGATCTAGATACAAACCGGCTGATTCGAGATGCGTTGAAGGCAGCGTGTTGACCATAGTTCAGTAAATTTTCAATATAGGCGCGATAGTGGTAATTGTTGTCTGTCTGAGCTATATTCTTGCCATTCAATTGTACAGTGCATCGCCGCTTTGTAGAACCGTGGACCCTACTCGGTATGCAAAAGTGAGTGCATGAGATTGTAAGCAACACCAACGGGGTCAGCTAAAACGTCAACCCCATCAGCTTTCTTAAGTTTCTCTTTCCCGGTGAAAGTTCTTCTTTACCATTCTTTAGTTTAATCAGTTGCATCTTGAGTCGTAAGTAAATGCTGGATAAGTCGCAATATGTACCTCCATGTCCAAATGAGACAAATTCCAACACCGAAGAATTGTCGACTGATGCAATGGGTGTGTAAGCAGACTCTTCGGTGTTCAGAATACTGTTTTGAATTGGTGGTGAGGCAAAAATATCCAACTCAGACTTCATACATTATATCTGCATCGTGATGAGTAGTAAGTGACGTACTTTCGGGTTTTGTATGGGTGGGAACCACTTTTTCAATCACAACCAATCACTGTAGCTCGGCTTTTGGTACTAGGTTACAAGGGGTTTTGATGGGGAATCAGTGCCATTTTTAGTCTGGGGTACGATCGCGTGGTGGCGTTGATTTGTTGTTTGTAAGAGGGGTGTTGCGGTTGGTTGGTTGGGGTTGTCAGGTGGTATGCGGTGATTTGCAGTGTTGGTAGAAGGGTGTAGAGGTTTGTTCAGGTGTGTGTCGGTGATTTGTGTTGTGTTGTGAGGGGTTCCCGAGCGTGGTTGGTAGAAGGGTGTAGAGGTTTGTTCAGGTGTGTGGCGGTGATTGGCGGCGTTGATAGAAGGCTATGGAGGGTCTGGGTTAGAGCCGTGATTTGCAGTGTTAGTAGAAGGGTGTTGTGGTTGGTTGGTTGCGTGAGGTAGTGGTAGGGTGTGGAGGATCAGGTGTGTGGTGTTGATTGGCGGCGCTGGTAGAATGCAATATCAGATCAGGTGGTTGGCGATGATTTTGAACGTTGATGGAAGGCTATAGAGGATCGGCGTGTTGCGGTTGGGTGCGTCAGGTAGTCAAAGGTGATAGAAATAGGGTCAGATGTTTTTGCTGTAGTTTGTGAGATGTGTCATGTGTTGGGAGATGTTGTGTGCATAACTGGTTGGTTGTTAGGAAGCTAAGAGTACGTTAGAAAGGCTGCTAAAGTCAATTTTTGTAAAATGGTGATAGAGGCGCGCAGAAAACCAGACAGAAAATCCCATACCCATACCCTGTACCTTCATGTGCGAATTCAACTTGAATTTCAATCGTACCAGCAGAGGAGTGCATACAATTAACTTGCTTACGATGAGCTCCTTGTAATATCGATATGTAATATCTGCAGCTATAGATGTATGTTCAAACTCAAGTTGAATTTCGATCGTACTAGCGTTGTAAAATGGTGAAACAGGCGCGCAGAAAACCAGACGACAAACGTAAATGCACCTTCATGTGCGAATTCAACTCGAATTTCGTTCGTTGGCGCTACGGAGCATGTTAATTCAAGTTTTCCTTCAAGCGAATGTATGAAGCAGCTGTTTAAGGAAACGAATGATGGTTACAGGTTAAAGCCTTGCACGTACATTGTCTGTGGCTCTGTTTAAAATTTAGCTTAGTGTAATATGCACCCATTGATTTCTTTACGCCATATTGCTGTACTTATTTGTGCGAACGAAGGGTGAAAAGAAGTGTGAAATTTTAATGGTAATAGCCATTCATACTGATTCGAGCGTATCATCTATGGGTGCATATTAATTAACTTGCTTACGAATCAACAGACTTGCGAAAAAAGAAATATTATTGGAAAGATTTCAATATCACCTGCATCTTAAACTGAAATGGATGACGTCAGGGAGGATCCTAAACGTCCGGTTGTGGATTTGTTGTCGAATGTTACGCGTCATGAGTTGAATGCAAGTGAAATGGAATGATACGAAATGGCGTAATCCACAATTAAACTGTGTGTATGCCAATTAGAAGATGCTTTATGCTTGCTTACGCTTGCTTGGTGCGCTTGAGGCAAAAATCGCTGGACATGAAAAGACCTTTATATTGAACCAACTGAGGGTGAATGTAATTAGTGTCTGCGGAAAAAATGTGTTTTAAGCAGTGCACATTTAATTACTTTGCACGTGTGGTGTAGGTGAAGGTTAAGACTGATGGTTGAATGCTTTTGTGTTGCGGATTGCGTATTCGTTATGTATATTGAAATTATCTGAGGATGAATATAATTAGCTCGTGTGGAAACATCTGCTATTGAGTTTGCAATTACTCACCCGTATTACCCTATGTGCCCTATGTAGACAGTATAAAAGTGAAGGGTTGCAGTCAATTATCACGAAGAAGTTTTTGAAGTCTTTTGAAAGAGTTGGGATACGAAAAATATGGTGAATAATAATATTACATACATACTGGTAATGTTTCTTTTTAATCCTTTGTTCTTTTTTCAGAAAACTGTAGAAGTGTTGAACAATGTATGCGAGTACAGTCCGGATCAACATGTAGCACTTGTTGCTTTGGAACGCGGAAAGAAATATAGGGTTAAATGTTTTCGTTTGGTCAACACGCAATATGGATCACGCCTCACCGTACACCTAACCAATGGAACCTTTTGTTTTCTTCCACCAAGTTTCACAGAGAAAATAAAGAAACAGCGTCAAATTGAGGATCTTAACGATATTGCGGAAAACTATCTGATTTTCGAAGGTGAAGATGACGCTAGAGGTGGATATTTAAAAATAAAATTTGTTCAGCATAACAACGATGAATTTGAATAAAGAGTCGCTTTTGCCATACAGGATTGTTTTTATAATTTTTACTTAAATACCTCTTTCAAAACGTTTCATTTCTCAGTTTATAATAAAAACATATTAATTTTCTAATTCTGCCGGAGATTTTTTCCACATGGCAGCATTCACAGGTATCTGGTCCGGATTCGGCGTTGTCAGAAAACCAAGGGCAGGATTTGTAATGTGATCCGTGAATTGATGTGCCATACGGTATCGTTGAATACAGCTTTAGTGTGTTGATATCCTTTAACAGCTTCTCACGATGTTCATCCAGAAGTACATCCTCGTAATCCGCAACAAAATCTTCAAATTTACGCAGTTCTACTGTGCAAGACATCTTGTTTGTCTGAAGGTTGTTTCTAAATTGACTATGTTAAATGCAAAAACCTCTCATTAAAAATTTTCTCTCTGAACTTTTTAGAAAGAACAGGAGCTATAATTTCATTAAGCTGTGAAATGCGATGTTTAAATCTAAACCTATCACGAGCATGTGTTTCCCACTCCCCTTTACGACTCATGCGATACGCATAGTTCCAGGCTATCATATACCTCATGTGAACGCTGTCTGCGAATCTAACGTGTTTTGCCATTTCAGCGAATTGTGAAAGGATCCTGGAATGCATTCACACTACGTCTTTTATATCTATCCGTGAATTATGCACTGAAGAAAAACCGAGCCATTTTACAAGAACACGATTTTTCTCTTTTTTTAAAATTTTCTCGGCAAGGTAAGCATCAGGGTGCTTTACCTTTGATAATTCTAACTCATAAAAACCGCCTTGAATAGTGTTTCCTTGATAATCCTCAAGGATATATGTTCGCGATTGTGTCTTTTTACGACCCTTATCTTGAATATCTCTGTTGACCAATTCGAGGTGTATTTTTTTTTCCAAGACGTGCTTGTACTTGCTTATGCGAACATAATCACCGATTTTATATTTAGGTTTAGAAACAACCTTAACTTTCCTATGCAAAGTTGCAAGTAGATGAACTTTGTTAGATGAATTGACATCTATAGGTCTCATTTTAATAATGCGATGCTTGGTTCTATTTTACTTGTCCGTCAACTTCTGTATGATGCTAATCCAATGATAATTCCCATTCATACTGAATTCTTTCCACATGATGCCCTTCAGAGTTCGGTTAAAGCTTTTAACGCGCTGAATGTAGAATAATGATTTATTTCATAGTTTTTCATTATCCCATGAAATGTTTTATTGAAAAATTCTTTTCCATCATCGATTTGTAGATTTCGGTGTATACGTCTCTGTTTGAGAACTGATTCCATAGCCTTAGCCACATCATTGGAATTTTTACTTTTGACGGGGAGAGCCCAAGCGTACTTGGAAAATGTATCAATTATTGTCAAAAGAAATTTATGACCGCGATTTTCAGATGCATACGCACTCATATCAACCAGATCTGCCTGCCAAAGATCATTTATACCCCTTATAACAACACATCGACGTTTAAAGTTTTTTCGAGCAGTTCTATGGATTTCATTAACAATTTGCCTTCTACTCATCTTGAAAAATGTATAAATAAAAGTTTTGTAATGGCTTTTATAAGAAGTTCTTCTTTTCCAAACACAAAAAGATGCTGCACTTTAAACACCCTTTTACAATGATGGTGGCAGGCCCGTCTGGCTGCGAGAAGACGACATTTATAGAAAATCTTCTTAGAAACAATGCAATGATTCAACCATCAGTGTTGAAAATTATTTGGTGGAACGCTGAACAGAGTGCTATACCGCGCTTGCCGTGAAAATATCGAATATTTGAACTCTATTCCTGAGGAATTTCCAAATAGCACGAATCAACCAATCCTAATTGTACTGGACGATATGATGTTAAATGCTTTTTCAAGCCAAGTATGCGAGTTATTTACGAAAGGATAGCATCATCGTAACCTGTCTGTCGCTCTGGTGACTCCGAATGTTTTCCATCAAGGAAAATTTTGCCGAGATATTTCGCTAAACTGTAAGTATCTAGTATGCTTCAAGAACCCACGAGACAAGAGTCAATTTCATCATCTCGCTAAACAGATATACCCTGAAAACAGTCCGGAGCTTATGATAATATACAAAGAAATAAGTCAACAACCTCATAGCTCTTTGCTAATAGACCTAACACAGGATATAAATGACACCTTACGTTTTCGCACCGACATAATTGACTCAACGTTTTTAACGTGTTATTGCTCCCCAGATAGTTTGAAAGAAGACAATGGTGTCACGAATGAGACGATTAAAAGACAACAAGCACATGCTATACGTTCTTAAAAAAGCTAGCCCGTGTTTAAGAAAGGCTATACTGAAAACCGCTGATCCCGAAGTAATTAAAACTCTATGCGAAATCACACACAATACACTGAAAAGAAATCATTTGCCAAGAGGAAAAATATTCTCCCGGCTTTGTAAATATAAAAAGAGTATGCGTAAGCTAGCGGAGGGTAAACGATCCATTCTACGGCAACGTAAAGTGTTAATTCAACAAGGCAGATTCTTACCCGTATTGCTAGGAAGTGTTCTTTCAGGTGTGATAGGGTCTTTAATAGAAAAATATGCCTCACCTCATCACCTCCACGACCGGAGGAGATATTCGAGTCGATAAACGAAATAACACCAATGAAGCAAGAATTGCCTGCTGCTTTTAAGCGACGATTATCAGCAAGTGGAATAGCAAAAAGTCTTAAACCTGCTTCCAAAATAAGGATGAGTGTGGCTGATTCATTTGAAGGAACCAGCAAAGACTTCAAGATAATAACCGGCAAAGATGGTATAACGCAGTATAGAATTCAAGCGGATATGAGTGTGGATGAACTGGATGACGTTTTCACTGATTTAGATGCAGTAGATGATAGAGGTGCTGTAGCGTCAGATTTCGATGAAGTAGGTCGAAGGTCTGACAAGCAATCTATATTAGGACCCCCTCGTCTGAACCATGATCAATTTGAGACTGACATTCCCATAAGAAAGCCTGCTCGGCAAAGTGAGCGGTTGAGATTGAAGACCGAGCCTAGTTCCAGAGTTAAAAACGTGAATTGGGACAGAATTTATAAAAATGCCTATAAACATAGTAGATGACGAGTTCTACGTGTGTCTCTTGAGCAACAGTTCCCTAGGCAATAACCCTGACAATACGCTATCATCTTTCGAAAATATATTAACGAGTGTGTGTAAGTTTACCGGCCATTGGTATGTCGGAATAACGGAGATCGCTCTACCAAAACGTAAAAAAGAGAAAAGCGAATCAGGTAGCCGCGAAATTTCTAAACGTTCTATACCATCTGAAGATAAAAGCGTTACCAAGGTACCACAATCTTTACCAGTTCAAAAAGATCCAAAAGCAATTATCGCTAAAGTTGTTGAATTGGGAAAGCAACATGTTCCTTTTAGATGGTATGCTAATGATTTGCAAAAGTTATGTTACAAGGAAAACGATATGAATTTTTCATCATTTCTTTCGTCATTTTTTTTTTTAAATAAGACCTACCTATTATAACTATTACCTGGCCGAAATTAAACAAATAATGTACGATCGTATTGAAGAAGATAGATTTGGAAAGGTAATCTCCGACATAAGAAGTATTATAGAAGAAAGAGATTTTTGCATACATATTTATCAGTCCGGTAAGATTGCTGAGAAAATTTATTTAAAGTCAGATGCAAAATTTGAATCATTCCGAGCGCTTATAGACTACATAATTGGACAGATACCTAGAAACAAACGAAACCACAATGAATTATTACAGATTGTTGATCAATATATTTATCCGTCAAATAGTTTAAGGAAGAAACGGGAGAAAGAAGCGGGTATTCAACCGACCACCCATACATTTCATCTGAAAGATTATGGCGTGAAGCTTAATGTAGCGCTGCCTATACCGTCACCAATTAACATAACAGATTTCATAGCCTTGCTACTAAGCGGAATTGAATTTAATGACGAAGAGCTACTTGAAAAAGGCAAGTCATCTAGGATCACAACATCTCAATAACGAACATCTCAATTACGAAAGCAGGTGTTTAACAAAATTGCCTCAGCAATCCGAGGATCTATATCTCGCACCGCTTAAGAGTCCGGCACTGAAATATTACCCGATGAGTGGTTTAAAACTGATTTTCACACCATCATTAACATGCCCTACGAAAGAGCCGATGTTTCAAATGCCAATCCAATAGAAGTGGATAAAACCGATGATATTGCTGGCTTATTCATCGACGCATTCCTGAAGACACCCGTTGAGAAACGCGACCCCGAAACAATCGATGCAACAATAAAATAGTCGTTTGATAAATCAATAATGCTGGACAGTATAAGTCAGCTGGAAAAATCATTGTCTGTACTTGAAAAAAGAACACATTGTGACACGCCCTCCAGAGCTATCGGTGATTGTGAAGGAAACAATTTGATTTATGTTTATACGGATATTATTAAACCCAGAATAACTGGAAATAAACTGGTAAGAAATCTACGAGCAATCCCGCTGGGAAGTTGTCAAAGCATTTTTAGATTCGATCATGTGGAGTACTGTCCACTGGAGAAAACTTTTATTGAAAGTATCTCAATCAAAATTACAGACCATCATGGCGAGCTAGTCAACTTTGAATCTAGCTTTACTCCAACTTTCATCATGCTTCATTTCAGACGAAGTTAAGAATCTATAAATATTCGCAAGTTCGAAATAACAACATAGTTTTGATACAGAATTTAACACGTCTCTATGCTAATGAGATGAATTCACACTACACACGTTACTACCTTAGCCAAAGTGGGGGTAAATTATCTGACATTGGAGAATTGTATCGATTGCCACTTGTTTACCAGCAAGGAAGGGGGGTGGTAGTTTTTTCAGTGGATTGGTACGCTATCTCCAACCATTTTTTCTCCGTGGAGCAAAAGCTATAGGCAAACAAGTCGTCGAAACAGGATAGTCCATTTTTAAAGAGGCAGGAAGCAGACCGCAAAAGCAGGTACTAAAAGAACATGGAAAATCTGCAGTACACGAATTGGCCCAAAAAGGTATAAATAAAATTTTCGATAAAATGGAAGGTAGAGGTAGGAAATTAGCTATGAAACGAGCTAACCCTTACACAAGTAAGCAGCTGAAATCGGTGCCTAACCGTAAAAAAGGGAGAAAAGTGAGAAAGCTATCATCGAGCAGAGCGAAGAAAACTATAAAAAGACGACGTCAATTAAGAAAGCGTGCATTGCATTTATTTGACAAGTAGATAGTACCATCACGATGCAGATATAATGTAGGAAGTCTGAATTGGATATTTTACCTCACCACCAATTCAAAACAGTATTCTGAAGACCGAAGAGGTTGCTTACAAACCTATTGCATCACTCGACAATTCTTCGGTGTTGGAATTTGTCTCATTTGGACATGGAGGTACATATCGCGACTTATCCAGCATTTACTTAAGACTCAAGGTGCAGCTGATTAAATTTAAAAATAGCAAAGAAGAACTTTTCACGGGAATGGAGAAACTTAAAAAAGCTGATGGGGGTGAAGTTTTAGCTGGCCCCGTTGGTGTAGCAAACAACCTCATGCATTCACTTTTTAGGGAATGCACTGTACAATTGAATGGTAAGAATATAACTCAGACAGAAAACAATTACCACTATCGCATCTATATTGAAAATTTACTGAACTATGGTAAAGACGCTGCATCAACTCATCTCGAATCAGCCGGTTGTATCTAGATCAGAATGAGATGGAGATGATTGAAGACTCAAGACCTGGCGGTGGTTCTACTGAGTTAAATGAGGGCTATCTTGAAAGGTCTGCAATGGTGGAAAAGAGTAACGTCGTTGAACTGATGGGCACAATTCATAGTGACATGTTGAATCAGGATAAACTGTTAATGAATGGAGTGGACTTCCGTTTAACACTTTCATTGGAAAACCGGAATTTTAATTGTACTCGAAAGAAGATGACTTTAATCCACGCGTAAAAATTCTAGAAGAGACAATGTTCATGAATCGCGTCACTGTCAATCCCAGTATACTATCAGCACATGAAACTGTACTCCAACGATCGAATGCTGTATATTCGTACAAGCGAGTGGAAGTAAAAACCTACACTTTACCCACCAACACCTATACTCTATCTCTTGATAATGTAGTGATAGGACAATTACCGAATTTGCTAGTTTTTAGTATGGTGGATAATGACTCCTGCACCGGAAAGCGCACAAAGAATCCATTCAACTTTAAGTATAACAAAATTAACAACTTCAATCTATCAGTAAATGGTGTTCAAGTACCAAACCTTCGTCTAGAGTTTGTTTATTCGCACGAAAAACCAGTTAGCACTAGAGGATATCTTTCTCTGTTCAAGGGGACTGGAATCAATTATTTTGATAAAGGTCATCAGATATCCAAGAAATTCTTTGATGATGGCTGTTTTCTGCTAGCATTTGATTTAACAGCAGACAGCTCATACGATTTGTGATGCGGTAGTTTGTTAAACCAAGGTGTGGTAAGGATCGACGGAAGATTCAGAGAAGCTTTAAAGAAAAGTGTCAACTGTATCATTTACGCGGAATATGATGGAAGGATTGAAATTGACAAAAATCGGAATGTATTTACAAGCTTTAAAAAAGCTATATATATCGCAATAACATTCAGATTTGGATAGTATTTACTCTAGTACACAGCAGAAGTCATGGCACATTGCCTTCTAAATGTTGAATACATCTCAGAAGGTCACTTAACCTTCTTTAACAAAGTATCGCTGACTGGGTGCACATTACAGAACAAACTTTACTCGAAAGAAATAACGTATAAATATCCTACCACCTTCACTATAGCTACAGATCAGACAGGCGTATTTGGAAACTTGGAACTCAAGCGACTCGATGAGGATCTT
The DNA here is from genome assembly GCA_963942545.1 of Oxycera nigricornis. Lineage (NCBI taxonomy): Eukaryota > Metazoa > Arthropoda > Insecta > Diptera > Stratiomyidae > Oxycera > Oxycera nigricornis. The sequence continues at coordinate 67,389,373 of OZ012661.1, read as the reverse complement.
TTCAGATCTTTGGAAAAGTTTTCAACAGTGTTTGTGAACGGAGAATCGACAAAAGAATTCTTACAAAGCTACGTGACATCACATACTAAGGTTTTAAACCTTGAAAACATATTCTTGAAAGGACAGGAATGAACACAATAGAGATCGTCAACGCGTTGAGGAGTAATATCATAACAGAAAAGTTTTTTCAAGGTGTATATCCCTGCGATCGTTTACCTCAGAAAATCAGGAAACCGGCATGCGTCATAGCCAACACAGATCCATCCCAAAAGAGCGGTGTTCATTGTGTAGCATTCCGGTTGGTTGGTTGTAGTGGCAGCCCCCTTTGTCAAAAGGCGGCTCACTTAGGCCAAGATAGGCCCATTGTGATACCACATTTTAATAGGGAGCGGCACTAAAACCTATTGGGTGACGAGAATCATTTCGATTCTCGTATGAATCCGGCAACGCAGCTAATGTTCAAATCAGCTACTTCCGTGAGGCTGTCCAGGAAGGGTGAGCCTAAGGTTTTCATGCGTTTCCTGGACAGTGCTGGGCATTCACACAGAAAATGTTGGATCGTTTCCTCCTCCTCATCCGATCTGCAGCTGCGGCAGAAATCGTGGAAAGGGACACCCAGTCTTTCTGCGTGTCTGCCAATGAGACAATGCCCTGTCAGTACGGATACGATGAAACTTAATGTTTCACGGCTCGTGTTGAGGAGCTGCTTGGTGCGCTTTGAGCTTAGTGTGTGCCAAGTTTGCCTGGTTGTCCTGCAGGTTTCTTCCAGCAGCCAGGCCCTATTTGCAGCCTCTGTATAATACTGCTTGAAACTTAGCTTGACGGAGGCCAACGGATGGCCGACTTGGGGTGTTAGTGTATAATCCTGGAGCTCAGTGCCAGCTATAGCTAGGGCATCAGCTTCGCAGTTCCCAGGTATATCACTGTGACCCGGCACCCAGCAAATAATCACTTCACAGTGAAGCGACATCGCGTTCAGTAGTGTGCGACATTCCATTACAACTTTGGATGATGTATACACGTTGGATAATAATTGGATAGCAGCTTGACTGTCGGAGAAAATGTTGAGATTTCTTATAGAAATTTTCTGATTTCTCAGCCAGTCCACTGCCTTATGTATTGCGATGACCTCTGCCTGAAAGACACTGCAGTGATCTGGTAGCCGGAAGGATAGTCTCAGACCTAGCTGTTCGGGGTAAACACCACAGCCAACTTTTCCATCCATTTTTGATCCATCAGTGTAGATGTCGACCGACTCCTGTATCCTATTTCCTTCAATGATCCAGTCATCTCTGCTAGGGATGACGGACTTGAAACTTTGGTGGAAGCAGGGAATCGGAGGAGTGAGGTCTACTTTCTCTGGCGTTGGTCCATCCCTCCTTAATATGGTGGAGTGGCCGATATTCCCATCACGCCAGAGATTTAGAGCTGTCAATCGAATAGCAGAGCACTTGGCCTGCTGTTTCGTTAGGAGCTCCGTCGGGAGCCAATTTAATAGCATAAACAATGCTTTTGTCGGGGAACTGCGTATAGCCCCGGTGATTCCAATAGCTGCAGTCCTCCTGACCCTGCTAACCAGGTTCGCGTTTGATGTTTTTGCCATTGCTGGCCACCAAATAACCACGCCATACAGAAGGATTGGTTCCACTATCGCTGTATAGAGCCATGATACAGTTTTGGGTTTCAGTCCCCATCTTTTCCCAATAGCTTTTTTGCAGGAGTAGATTGCGCATGCCGCTTTACGCGCTCTTTCCGCTATGTTTGCTTTCCATGCGAGTTTGGAGTCTAAGATCAGACCTAAATATTTGACCTGATGAGATGGATTGAGACTTGTCTCATCAAGTTAAGGTGGACAAATCGTGAAATTTTGTATCTTCTCGTGAAGAGCACAAGTTCCGTTTTCTGCGGATTTATCTTTAGACCACACTCTTTGCTCCATTCGGTAAGAATACCTTGGGCAAAGTTTAGTCTTTCAGATAGTGTGTTGACGAATTTGTTCGATATTGCTATTGCAACATCGTCGGCGTAGGCTACGACTTTGCAGCCGGTCGTCTCTATTGTTGACAGGAGTTTGTCCACCACTAAGTTCCATAGAAGGGGTGATAGCACCCCACCTTGCGGGGTGCCTCTGCACGTCCGCCTTCTTAGGGTGCTGTCTCCTAGCGTGGAGTTGATTTTCCTGCTGCTAAGCAATTGACCAATGTACCCTATCAGGTTGTCGTCGACATTGCTTCCCCCGAGTGCATTACCAATAGCCTTATGGCTGATATTGTTGAAAGCCCCTTCGATGTCTTTAAAAAACTGCTTGCGTGTATTCTTTGACTCTTAGTGATTTTTCGATGTAGCTGGTGAGCGAGTGAAGAGCTGTTTCAACCGATCTCCCTTTTGTGTATGCGTGCTGCGCGTTAGAGAGTGTTTTCAGAATAGCTCTCAGATGGATCTCTATCAGTCGCTCCAGAGTTTTTAGCAGAAAAGAGGTGAGACTGATAGGTCTGTAATCCTTAGGTGAGGAGTGCGATGTTTTACCCGCTTTAGGTATGAAAACTATTTTTGCTTCTCTCCACTGCTGTGGAATGTAAGCCATCCGTACACATGCTTTGAAAATGGCGTTCAGCCATGGCAGTGCTATATTGATACCCTGCTGGATCTCGGTAGGTGAGATGTTATCCATGCCAGAGGATTTGAAGGGTTGAAATGAGCTGATTGCCCAGCGTAGGAGCCCTACATTTACAGGCACAGTAGTTGGCATGCACTCCGGGAGCGTGTGTGGATCCGCTTTGTCAGCCACATCCTCACTGCCCGGGAAGTGCGTATCTACGAGAACGGACAGAGTCTCGTAGCTGGATTTCGTCCAGACTCCATTTGCGTTCTTAACGGACCCTAAAAATGAGGGGGAGCTCGGCATGATTTTTCGCAGGCAACTGACATCCTTGGAGTGTTCTATTTCTGCACAGAAGCTTCTCCAAGAGGTGCGTCTAGCCTTTCTGATAGCGGATTTGAACTCCTTCAGTTTTGTTTTATAAGAACACCAGTCATTAGATTCTTTAGCCCGATTGAAGGACTTCCTACATTCCTTCCGCAGCTCCGCAATGTCACTATTCCACCATGGGCGTTTGTACTTCCCTCTAGGCTTCGTTGGACTACATGCAGACCTTGCTGCGTCATTGAAGGTCCCAACGGCTTCCTCAAGACCAGGTATGTCTACAATCTCTGGAGGTCCGCCTTCCAGCGCAGACTCGAATACCGATTGGTATTTGACCCAATCCATTCTCCTTTTGTTAATGAAGGTTGGATTTGTCGGAGGATCAGATGCCAAATCGAACCTTATGTATAGGTGATCGGAGAGTGAGCACTCTTGCGATACGTGCCATCCCTTGATAGCTTGGTTCAAGTGCTCATTCGTCATAGTGATATCCAGAACCTCTCTACGGCTTGCCGTAATGAAGGTAGGATCCTCACCTTTGTTAGCTAGGGCTCAGTCATGTAATAAGATAAATTCAAATAGTGGCTTACCTTGTTAATTCGTGTCGGTGCTACCCCAGAGGCGATGATGTGCATTGGCGTCCGCTCCGACTATTAAAGGGATGCCTCTTGCAGTGGCTTTCCTAGTGATCCTCTGCAGGCTAGTTGGAGGTGGCAGAACATCATGCGCCATATAGCAGGAGACAGCCCAAAATGGTTTGGACTGCCTTTCCACTGCTATGGCAACGGTGTCTTGATCACTGAAATTATACAAGGTTAAAAACTTCAAGTCTTCCTTAACAATTATGCAAGCTCTCGGTTTACCTGCTGTGTTGAAGGAGACTGTGTTGTATCCTTTCAAGTTGAGCCCGCAAACCCGGTTTCCAACAACCCAAGGTTCCTGAGCTAGTATTAGCTCCTCTCCTTTTTGGCCAGGTGGAGGAGCAGTGCGGCGGATGCAGCCTTAGAGTGCTGGAGGTTAATCTGCAGAAATCTCAGCATCGCGACACAATGTTTTATCCGCCTCCTCATCAGATAAGGACATCTCCTCCTCCTCGACCAGGTCGAGGGATCTGAGAAGGTCCCCAGCCAACCCCGCAGTAGAGGTGGTGCTTCTTCCGTCATCGGAGAGAAGATCTGACTCAGAGAGGTCCACGGTCGGGTCTACTGATGCTTCCACAGTTCCCTCGCTTCCACTCTCCTTGCTCGGTTCCCGTACTGCCTTCCCAGTACGGTCCTTGCGATATACTCGCAGGGTGATAGCCGAGAAACCATAGCTGATCACCCCGCTCTTTGACTCCAATGGAGCTAGCAACTCCTCATTCAGGATTATTAGGGCCTTTCGCTGTCCATTGCTGGGCTCGCTAACCTTAGCTACCTTCCAGTTGTCCACCGGGAGGTCAGCATTACTGAGCTTGATTAGCTCACCAATTTCTTCCGGTGTGGATGGCTCCGCTGGTATCCACGCCCTGGATCGAGGCCTATTCGGGATATCTTCCCTGGAGACAGCGTCCAGCTTTGCTCCAGGCCAGACTTCTCCCAATCTGCCTATAGCCTGCTTGTAAAGATCCGCTGAACGTTGATCTTTACAGGCTACCAATTTAACGTGACCCTGGTACCAGCCACCATCACGACAACTTGGTGGAGGGCCAGGATTTGCCTCGAGTATGGGCTTGTACACCCGAAGAAGCGCGATTTCTACCATCTTCAAATTTGACGGTGAGATGGTACCATCGCTACTGCTTCTGTCGATAACAGTTATATCAGGCTGTCCTTGGCAGCTTCACTGAAACTCCTGCGCTTAACAGGATTGGGTTTGACCAGTTATTGGTCTTTTACTAACCGGCAGTTGGACGCTCGGTTGAATTGGGGCAGACTCATTAGATCTACATCTTTTATGAGTTGCCTCTTTCTTTGGAATAGAGGCTTTGAAAGCCTCTACCGTGGTGGTTGCCCATTTCAGGGAGATTTTATCCTTCTGGGAAAGACCATCCGGAGGTTAATCTTTCAGCCTTTTCAGGACTTTGAAGGCAGACCTTCTGTCTCTGTAAGCCGTGACTGAGGGGTTTTGTTGCTTCTTAACGCCTAAAGTGGAAGCGGTGTTGGAGGGCGCTCCGGAAACAGTGCGGGCCGGCTTGTTCTCCGTTACCTTGGTGTTACCGCTAGCGCCAATAGGCTTGACTGAGGGAGTACTTGCCCCTGGCATAGCTGCCTTGGAGCATGCATCCCTCGAAGAAGTAGGGGGTTGGCTGAGTATCGCGGTCTTCTTCCCACTAGAAGGACGCGTCACCTTCGTCCACTTCCCTTCCGGGCTGAGTGGATCTTCCTTTTTAAATTTATCGGGATTCATTGCGATTTGGGTCCCCCCTCACAGCCGCTATCTCCACTCATTGTGCAGTTCCCCTGAGACCCCATGGTTATCTATGCCGAAGCAAGGAGGCCATGCGAGGGTTGGCACATTCCCTTATGAGGATATGTGCTCAGAGCCGGGCCGGGGATTAATCAGGAGTCCAAACTCAACTGAACCTACACGGCCAGACTAGTGGCGACGAGTTTTGTACGTACCGTGAGGCCTGCCAGGGTTTTACCGGGACGGAGGCAGCATTGGCATTAGCCTAAAAGCAATTTCCGCAAGATGCCACTCTTGCGTAATCAGGTGACAGAATACCACTACTACCAGCCCAAAGCATCAGATATAGTCGTTAAGACGAGAGAGTTGTCCAAAAACAATCGAGAGTCGTGCCGTGGTAGATCATTTAGCGTTACCCAGGATGCACCGCGAGGAGGCGATCTACCCTACATCCCTGGGTAGCATTCTACTTCCCTAAAAAAGGACCGGCTGAATATTTTCACACGTTCGGTAAATATCCTACTAACAAGTACTTCAAAAAATTCCTTCAACGCAATGGTAAAGTATTTGTAAATAATAAGCAGAGGTTACAGAGTGCATTCTCGAACACGTGCGGACAGTATTGCTGTGTATTTCTTTATTTTCGTTGTAGTGGTAGAAGCTTCAAAAGATTTCTGAGCCGGTTCTCTACTACAAACTATGACACCAATGATGATGAAATATATAATTTGTTCCAGAGAATCTATTCGAGGGTCTCTTCGCAAAATGTAGGGGAGTGTTACAACCAGTCTTGCAGACAGGAGACATGTGCTATAAAAGCAGCGTGAGCTCAGTATAAAGGATGCGTGCAGAAACCCCTGACTTTCAGTCTTAGTTTAAAAATCTTTCGGGCAGTATGACATCACCTATTCGGAAAACCGTGGACATTGCAAAACCGCAGCGATCTAACAAAAGGAGGAAACCTGGAGGCACAGCTGAATTAATTACTAAAAGACCTTGCAGGCAGAAAATATCCGAGGTTCCTGGTGAAGATGTGCTACTGAACTACACCTACTATCTGGATGGATGTCAAAACCGGAAAGTTACATTGGGCTTCGATCCACTCACATTTGAATTTAAAATAATCTTCAGTTATCCTGGACGTTTCCCTGTATCAACTAACTACCTAGGGTGGACTTCATTGTGAATTTATCTGATCAAGGTGAAGCAAGAAAATATTAAAACTGTAAAAGCAACACAAGCTGATTTAAAAAAGGAGTACATCTTACCAGTCGATCAAGGAAGTATCCGGCTAACACCCCAGAGCCTTTTAAATTTGTTCGAGAAGATGGAATTCTTCAATATTATTATGTACCACAACAACAACGCAACCGACAGTGTGAGAGAATTTTTCAAACAGTATACAACTAGATGTAAGGCTAAAGATGTATTACAACTATCGAGTGATGACTTTTTTATACCTTCACGTGCTTCGTATGTGCACATAAACTATTCTCGACTTTTTTATGAAATTCCATGGTTTCGTAATCCTCAAATTATCTATAATATAACGATTGGTTAATAAAAATATTAAATAACAACACATTTTCATATTTTACTCAATATTTTTCATTTATTAGCATATATAAGTATATGTTTACACAATTTTGCACTGCACATCGCTTGGACTCTGTCCCTTCGTGAATTTCGCAATACGTGTGAAACTTTCTCAGTTCGCTAAGTTTTGGTAATTGCAACTGGATTATATCTGTTGATGGTAGATATTTTTTCACAAACTTCTCTTTCATCTCACCTTTTACATAGATCGTCGATGTAGCATTTTTTTCAAATATATCTGGTAGACTGGTGTAATTGATATTGCCATCATTCCAGTGCAAACCGTTAATGTTATCCACGTCAAAGTCGTTCTGTTTGCAGCCCTTAAAAGATAACTCCTGGTGTGGATACGGTGGTGGAAGATGATACATTGATGGTATAAGTGATCCGAATTGTAGGACAGCAAGCTCTTTCGCAAAATATTGCCCGTTATTTCCGCACACAAACTGGATATCTACAATAATATGTGCCATATCTGGTGGTTGCAAGACTAGTAATGAAATGAAAGAAATGTTTAGAGTACTGTTACTTATTGTAGTGTATCATAATCTTTACCATTTAATGTAGTATAGTGTGACATATTCATTGTCACCTAGTGTAAGAAATCTTAGCCCACATAAGAAAGTAGATCACAAATCCTACAATTGTAAACAATTGCACTCACATAAATCGATCCGCACGTGTTGAGTGTTTTGCCGCTACACTCATCGATCGTGTACACAACCTATGCCAAGGCAGAGGTTTGCCATGTCATCGATTAGTGTGAACGATTTATGAATGAACACTTGACCAGGCTAATGTGAGAACATGCATCGCGCCATGGGTCAAGTGGGCATGGTTCGATTGTGCAGTATACACAATGTAATTCGATGACCTATGTTGCTGCATGGGCAAATAGATCATCGAACTGTGTGAAGTAAAAATATATTGGGCACTTAGTCATAAGGTAATAAATTAACTTAGTACGTAAGCATATTAGAAGTTGTAAAATAGTATAAAAGAGAAACGAAAATATAGATCGGAAGGATTTGCTTTCCTGACCTAGACACGCAGAGATACTACTACGCGACGCTGCGCATTAGTAGCGAAGTCAAAGTCTTCCAGCAATTCTTACGCGATAAAGAAAAATCGTTGCGTTTTTATTATAAAATATCGGCCGAGAGACATGTTCTCCACGCCACTCTATCTGCGGTTTGACCGCTTGCATAGGTTTGCGCATTAGGGTTATTCAACAGTTCCCCTAATTTAAACTTTCGATAAATATAGCGAAAGAACTCAGGCGTTAGAAGCTGCCTCAAAATCTCCATCTCCATCTTCATTACATGACGATCTTTCATGACAAACCATTACAATTTTATTCCAACAACTATTCGCATTTCATCATATGATCTTAAAGTAATTGTTTAATTTCATAACAAGGCAAACATCACTTAACAACTTATTTACATGATATGAATATCTAAACTATAAAATGCAAATATGTATAAAATTTTAACACAATAAAAATGGATGATATTTATTCTTTATACAAAACTTTTAAATGTTATCATAATTGTTTGGTCTACATCTTTCAAAACCATAGGGATAAGAGAAATATTCATCCGACACAACTCTTTTCTCAAAAGTAAATCTCAGGAGTTTTTTTTCGGGTTCTGATACAACAACACCTGGACGCTTTCGCTTGATTTTACGTTCGGTCGTCACATGTACGCCATCAGATAAATCATCCTCCAAAACTAAAGATTTTAAACATTCAAAATTGACAACTATTGAGTTTTCGAAATTAAGAGTTATGCCTTTACATTCAACCACATGTTCAGGACCATGTTCAGTTTCAATTTTTAAACCATATGTCTTAGGGCCTGTACTCACATATTCCGATATATAAGCATCAGAACCATAGCATGCCACCTCATTGGTCAGATCACCCAGGAAGTCAGAGATCGGAAAATTTATTGGTTTGTCTTTACTATCCACAAATATGACACTGTCTGTATCACAGTAGAGATGAACCCAGTTTTTCCAATAGTTTGTATAATTTAATTCTAGCCAGTGCCGTTGTAAAGCTGCGATATGTATGTTTGCATGTGGCAAAGTTCTCAGATTTTCTTCTACATATTTCCCTGTAACCCACATGTTATCATTATCAACCGGGTAAATTGAACAAATTTCTACACCTGGTGATTGGAGAAGCTCACAAAATTGTTTGAAATTATTAATCACTTTAGTGTTTGTTTGATCATCCCTTTGACCGAACTTGCCCCACTTGCCGAACTTAAACAAGGTTTGGCAATATTACCTCGACCAGAATTTTTTTTAATTTGCTTTTTATCAAGAACAATACATTCCCGCCTTTCGTATGATTCCATAAAAATATCTTTAAGCTCATCTGTCATACATTCATTACCCCAGCCACTAGCCATTTGTTTAATTTTCAAAAAATTATTAACATATTCAGTAAATAATCCGCCAGTCTTTGCATTAGGGTTGTACACTGTGTATTCATATTTCCATACTTCATATACTTTCATGACTATGTACCCTCTTTTTACAGCTAAGGCTATTTCAGGAATGACCCAGGTACCTGTGAGTTTTCGCTCAACATCTGAATGATCACAACTTGAAACTTTATTCTTCTCGGCACATTTTTTACAGAGTGTGAAATACAATTTATTGTTGTTTTTCAAGGGTAACACAGGAACGAGAAGGTCGTTGGGAGCAATTACATCGCATTTAATGAAACCATGCATTGAAAGAATTTCATGTATAGGAGGTATATTGTCATTTCGAAATATCTCAGGATGCTTTATAGGGTACGGTGCGTATTTGTTGATATACGGGTACAGACTGGTAAAGTCTAAATAACGTATTACCTCTCCCTCTATTGCTTTATAGTATAATTTGAATACCTCAGTACGACCTCCAAATAGAGCATCCCGCACACATAGTAGTGGCATTATATCATTATAATATTCCCGCCATTTTTCATTTAAAACACGGTCTTTATTTAGTACTTTTTTAAATTAACATTCCCACGAATATACCAGATTATATCCATTTCTCCTTATCGCCTTGATACGTCTTTGTGTGCTTTCATATCTTTGATTTATTGTTTCTAAATCCAACGAGCTATTTTCAGTCGTTTCTTGAAATTTAAAGCAATCTCTACAACCGTGATAATAACAGCCGAAGAACTCAAAGACAGTATTTGATTCTTTATGAAAGCCGTCGACATAGAATCTACACTTATCCAACTTTAACTCACCATTGTCGTTTGCGGAGATTATCAAGCCGCTAGTTTGTGAATTTTTCCAAGCCAGCCACTTACAAGAAATTACGGAATGTGTTTTACTTTTGAAATAGCTTTTTTTATGTATTACGCCTAAGATATTTTTTTCAAGATATTTTTTCCGAAAAACTAGCATACATGTCAATGCAATTGTGAGACTTTCTATTAAGGGGTTCACATCGGTCATTTTAATAAACTCATCCATAAACCTTATACATCCTCGTCGTAAAATATCAACATCATTTACACAATATCGCAACAACTTATGTGCTAGCAATATACGTTGCTCACATATGGTCTCGGTATTAAACAATAGTCTAGAAGCCTTTGCACAACAGAGGATTGATCACTTTTTTCAAATATATGCTGTCTGACACCACATGCATCACATGGTTGTTTAATATCTTCATCTTGATAACAATTGTGACAAACATGTTGTGCTACAATTAGATTTGCAACATGTACAAAAGTTAAAGAGGTGTCTCCATACAGGCCGTCTTGAGTAGTTTCACAATCAAAAAATATGATGAGAAACTTTTTATCCTTTCTACCTATGTAGGGCTTTATAAAACAGTTATGTTGGGATGGTTGTATTTTTGAACACATCCTTTTCTGTATAATTTATAAATTTTGTGCAAAATACACATATCTTGAAAGTGTCACATACAGTGTTTCCTCTGAACTTTTTATCTAGATGGTTAGCGAAACATAGCGGTTCTCTGAACCCACGATTACACTCGCTACAGTCAACCATCTGTGATACATACACGCAGGGTGGGAATGTGATACAGTACGGACATTTCATTTCACATTTATGAAACGAATGATTTGAAACTTTATCGCAATAGTTACAAATATAACTTCTGGAAAACAATCCGGTGACCGATTTTATGACGGAAAAATGTTTTGTACTCTCGAAATAGAAGAGGTAAATTTTTTTTTGCTGTTATATCCTGTAGCGGAATTTTAAAAAGGATGAAATTTGGATCTCGAATATTATCGAAAACAACAATTTGATACCCACATAAGTATTTTTGAAATTTATAAAGATCTAGGATGTTGCATCCATTCTCACTGATTACCACTTTGGCATTTTTACACAATTGATCAGCCTTCAAATCCAAAGATTGTAAAATGACTGAATTATTAACACGGCTTATATTACCCTCGACCATTTCTATTGCGTAACAAATACACCTTGGTAAACATGAAAGATCGTCAGCTTTAGTGGTTTTACCCGCATCCACTAATACTTTTTCCTTTTTAAAAGCTCATCATCATCTGTGTACTTTTTATTTATACGCCCCCCACCGAAAGGAATGTTTACGACATCCGCATGGAACTGAATGGTATCATCCGCAAGAAATTTAGTGTTTGATTGATTGACATTTGCTATAAGACCCATTATGTATTTCCCATTAATTTCCTGAACAGGCTTTAAACTTGACCATATGGGTTTAACGTGTGGTGATTTCGGGAGTGTTATTTTAAAGATCATTTTACACTCCAAATTGGTGTTACCAGGAATGTCTGCAATCATCTTATCAAATATTTTTAACTTCCCAGTATATGGGAAGTTCTTGTAATCGCCTCGAAAATCGAAATTGAAATTTTCAACTTTTCTTTACGTTTTGAGGTCTATAAAGTATATATACAGTGTTTTTAGAAAGAAGTATGTATGTGTGTGTGTGTATGTACGTACGTACGTACGTACGTACGTGCGTTCGCAGTCAGTTTTTCTACGAGCATAACTCACGTAAACAAAGTTGTATCGACTTTGTTAAGGTGTCAATCGAAGCGTCTTTCCAGTCTTAAGAGCTGATTAGTTTTTGGGACATTTCGGTCGGAGGGGTTTGCTGCTTTCACCCCTTCAAGGTCAACCATGTTATTCGCTATATCTCACGAACCAAACGTACGATTTGCTTTATCAAGGTGTCAATTGACGGGTATTAACATTTTCGTTATTTTTTCAAATTTTAAAAAAAATCGTTTGAGCCGTTTTTGAATTTTTTTTAAAAAAGTGCAAAAAATTGGAGTTTTTTCCAAAAACATAAAATTTTTAACTTTATTTTCAAGTCGCAGTAAACAATATTTATAAAATTTATATACTCCAAACACTTGTTGTAAAAAAACACTCAAAATTTTTTTCATTATTTATAAAAAAAAATTAAAAATAAAAAATCATTAAAAGTCATCATGTTCTTCATGGTCATTTATGTCAATCATTATATCTCGAGAACCATATATAATCTTTGCATCATTAAGAAGTCAATCAACGGGTATTAACATTCTTATATTATTTTTAAAAATAAAAAATAAAAAAAATCATTCAAAGTCACCATGTAAAAAGGATTCATACGAATTTGTATACCTTAAATCTCTTATTCTAAAGACATTGTTGTAAAGTCAATCAAAGTTTATTAATTCTAAAGACATTGTTGTAAAGTCAATCAAAGTTTATTAATATTTGCATAATTTGCGGAGATTTTTAATAGTCTTCACAGAACCGTGTTTTAACTTTAATAAAAAAACTGCTTAAATTTTGAAAACCAATACAAATCAAATCAAACTTGCAATTGTGATAATCAACGTTTTGAATGGTAAAATGTTTTGTAGTCAACGTTTTTTGAGATCATATGCTTTGAAAAGCTTTCATCAAATAAAAAATTGTAGTTTTTAGGAGTTTTGTTCTTTAGTATTCGTAAAATTTCAGTTACTTCCGTCATCATTTGTAATACATATATTATACTTTTTACATGCAATTTAACCTATTTTGACTGCATAATCAATGTTTCTCAAAATCAACAGAAAAAAAGAAATAATTATGAGTTTCATTGATGTAAAATCGTGAAAATATACAAATTCAGTGATTATGCCGAAGTGCTAGCAGTTTTGACCGCAACTATTCAAAATGGCCATCACGCGACAAAATCTCTTCAGTTGTCGTAATAACAAAAACTACATTCATTTTTGCTAGCGCTGTTTTGTCCTTCAAGCATCGATATGAAAATAACAAATAACGTAGAAAAGGCTTTGAACCCTGTCCCCCCTCCGATTGATCCACATGAATATTAAATCAAACCAATCCACGAAAATTTTTACGTAATCAATTGACACTCGCGTAGATGTTACGATTAATATTAAGTCATTCCAATAACTTTTATGAGAGGTACATTTTTATTATTAAAAGTAGTATTATTTCCATAATTATTATTGTGTTTAATATTTTTAATATTTATGTAAATATTACTGGGAAGTTGACCGTGTGGACCTCAAGGGTCGCACCTCACGGCTTGTTTCTAAAGCACTTAAAAGATCAACGGCTATATTGGTGAAGTCCTTTATCTGAAAACTTAAGGTGACACCTGTGCGTTAAATTTTTTAAATTGCTTCTCTTTCCTGGAAATTATTCGAAACGATATTGATATATCGCTTGAGCCACCCTTTTGTTGATTACTTTCACCAACACATTCTTGTTGAACATCATTAGAGCTGAAGGAGTTTTCATTATTCACCAAAAGATTAAATGTTTCGTTTAGCAAACCATTTGAAAACGACAGGTGATGTAGCTTTGAAAACTCTATCAACTGTAGTAAAAACCTGTATTTCTCATCTAATGTCGGATAAATATTTCCATCCCTAAATTTATTTGTTGTATTCCTCAACCAGGTAATACAATCTTCAAAACTTGATGCTAACGCAATTTTAAATCGTTAATTATTTTTTCCATCTTTTTATTATTATATTATTTCGCCTATTTCTATTTAATTTTTTGTTTTATTTTAAACTTCTTAAAATCTTAATTAATTTTAATTTTTGCTATCCAAACGAGAGCGGTATCACACGGTGCAGCTCGGCT